>JAIUCV010000115.1:670961-1341923 GCA_026724425.1 Erythrophleum ivorense
ACCGGGTCGTTTCCCTACCTTCCAAAACCGTGACTTTAAACCCAAACCTCATCAGCTGCCTTGCTGCAGCCAAACCGGATAATCCGGCACCAACTATAACCACGCTAGGCTTGCTTGATTGAGCTGGAAACTTGTCTTTAATCGCCTGTGCTATACCGAAATTGATATATCCATGTGTAACCAAGTAATGATAAGCCGAATCCAAGAGACTAGTGCAATGTTTAGGAATCGAATCGAGAAACATCTCCTTTGTGACCCAGCTCGATACATTTTCTCGCCACTTGGATATGATGTGGTTCCTAATCAAGATGTAATTCACTTGTTCGATTCCTCCAATGACAGGCACCACACCGAAATCAATCTCCTCGTCGGTAAGTAAATCAGCAGGAAACCCAGCTGTGAGAGCTAGCAGAGCTTCAGTGGTAGCTTCCTTGTTGATCGTTATGATCTCATCACCTATCCCAGGATAATTCTTTACACTCTGGTTTGATCCATTGACCTCTAGGTTCAGTCTACCGGAATAAGAGGCTGAAGAAGATGGCACGAAATTACTATTACCGGGAAGAACACCGACGTTGGGGACGGGAAGGATGTGAAACGAAGAAGCAGAGCGCTGAGACCTGCCTCTCCTTCGTTTCTTTGGCGCCGAGAAGGAGACCATCTGCTCAAAACTTGGGTTGGAGATCGAACTCGGAAATGGATTCAAAATTGGGTCTGGATTAGAATTCGAGCTCGATTGTGGAGGAGCAATAGAGAAGTGAGATGAGGTGAGAGTGAGATACAGACGGGACATTATCTTCGATCTTCTCGGTGGATCCATCGTTCCGTCGCCGTCGAATTGCAGGAAAGTGGTCGATGAGAGGAAGAGAAAAACAGACGGAGGAGGGAAGAAACGATTGTTTGTTACTACATTCTTTGAAAGGCCCAGTTTCTTCGATAAAGCCCAGCGGACATATACATATTGAATCAGGCCATTTAAACAAATTTTTAGGGGTGAAGTTAGTCCGAAAATACCACGACATAAGGGCACACACATCGCACATACTATCACAGTTTCTAGAATAAAAAAAAAAAAAAAAATTTTATCCAGGTGGCGATGAAACCCTCTGATACCGTCCTCTACTGCGGAGAAGCTGTGATACCGCTTCTAAAAACACTATGGACGGCATTTTATGCTTCAATCTTCCTCTTCTCTTCGCTTACTTCGACGAAATTTCACCTAACATCCACCGAACTTCCGATTTTCTGCTTAATCTTCCGATCTTGAAGAAAATCTCTCTCTCTCTCTCCTCTCTCTCTCTCTCTCTCTCGTCTCTCTCTCTCTCTCTTCCTCTCCTCTCTCTCTCTCTCTCTCTCTCTCTCTCCTCTCTCTCTCTCTCTCTCTCTCTCTCTCTCTCTCTCTCTCTCTCTCTCTCTCTCTCTCTCTCTCTCTCTCTCTCTCTCTCTCTCTCTCTTACTACGACAAAAATCGAAGAAGATGACTGTAAGTTGATTTTCGGTGCCGATTTTGTTTTTTTTTTTTGTCCAGTTTAAGCAGAAAATCGAAAGCAGAAAAGCAGATTATGGTGCCCTGATTCGATTTAACGGTGATATTCGGTCCCGATTTTGCTTGTTTTTGTCCAGTTTACTAATCCGATTGATAACGGAGATGCCGTGAAGAACGCAGCAGCATATTCACAAACAACGCTGTAAGAAAACTCTTTCTTTTAGTGTTATCGGTTGTGTTCGAAATTTGTGATTTCGATTTTTAATTTTAGGGTTTTATGTTTTTGTTAGGTACCCGTATGTTACTGGAACTTCAATTGTTGCAATCAAGTACAAAGATGGAGTGTCAATGGCTTCTGATATGGGAGGTATGTTTATCTTCCTAGTTTCAGCCGCATTTTCACTCTCTTAATGGGTTTATTAGCACTTTCTAATTCATTGCTTATATCTGGTAAAGTAATTGAGTGTTTGTTCTTATGGTTTTGATTAGATTCATCGCTTAGTAGTTTTCAGAAGTGATTCATTTATAGTTGTGATTAGATTTGCCGCCTCTGTTATGAGTTTGATTAGTTGCAGTGTTTGCTTTTCGCACTTTGTGTTTGTTTACTCAAATCCGGTTCTTTTTTCCTTGAGAGATCATCGCAATGTAGTGAAATAGTTCGCAAACTTAATGGAGGTTAAAAACATGTATTATTTATAAGACTTTATAAGACTATATAAAGACTTTATCAATCGATCCTCCTAAGTGTATATGACTTTATAAGAGTATATAAAACAAGACTATATGTCTTGTTGCGTCTAACAGATGACTATATGTCTTCTTAAGACGAAAGAATCCAGAAATTGTTCACTTAGTTGCAAAGTGAATACTTAGTTGCCAAAGTAAACACTTTCTTGGATTCTTTCGTCATGATTATGAAAACATACGTATCATCTCATCTACTCTTATGTTCATATAGATTATTTATGTGAGGTAGGACAATGATTTGTTGAAGGGTCTCTTCTGTTTGTTCATGTTTTCTCTTTTCATCGCTTAGTATTCAGAAGTGATTCATTTATAGTTGTGATTAGATTTGCCGGTTCTGTTATGAGTTTGATTAGTTGCAGTGTTTGCTTTTCGCACTTTGTGTTTGTTTACTCAAATCCGGTTCTTTTTTCATTGAGAGATCATCGCAATGTAGTGAAATAGTTCACAAACTTAATGGAGGTTACAAACATGTATTATTTATAAGACTTTATAAAACAAGACTATATGTCTTTTCATGTTTTCTCTTTTCTTTTATAGTAGTTTTCAGAAGTGATTCATTTATAGATTTGATTAGATTTATTTTTCTGTTATGAGTTCTATGTGTAGGTGTGTATCCGGTGACGGCACCCGAACCAGCTGTTGGTGGTTATGAAGGTGGTGGAGATGTTGAGAAATCAAATCATTTCGGCAAGCTACAGGTTAGGCGTTCCTTTAGTTTCTTTTTGATTGATTAAGTTAGTTCAGTTCCTTTTAATGGTTTAGGTGGTAGTTCGATTGATGATAGTTATGCTAGTTGATTGTTAGGCTCCATTTGGATTGTTATTAGTTGATTGATACGAGTTACGACTCTATTTGGCTTTAGTTGTGACGACTCTATTTGGCTTTAGTTGTTAGGGTGATAAACTTGTATTACTCGAAATTTCAATCCATCGGTTTCATTAAACAAAACCGAGATATAGTTTTTGTTAAGTTAAATGAGCTCACCAACAAATAGTACTTGAGTTAAATGAGTTAAATGAGCTCAACCACTTAAAGTACACTTGTAATGTCTTCAACTCAAACCTAACTTGTCTTATCAAATTTAATAACTGACAAAAACTTGAAACATACTTAAAACCCTCGCATAAACAACCATCTTCTTAGATAAACCTCTTCTCTTGTACAACCTTTGTTTTCTTCCTTCCTCGCCTAAGAAATGGCTTCCAACCCTGTGTTTAGTTATCATCGATCATTTACATATCTCCTTAATCAAACCAGTTCACCACAGACACCAGGCTCTTGTTCCCAAACTCCACTTTTTAGTACCCAAACTAGTTCTGTAGGAGATGCTGATATTGTAGAAGAAAACTCACCACAGCCAACCCGAGAAGGTAGACGCAGGTGGACTGTGCCTGAAGATGGAGCACTTGTGAGCGCTTGGTTGAACACCAGCAAGGATGCGATTGTTGGGAATGAGCAAAGAGTCGGAGCTTTCTGGAAACGAGTTGCAGCATATTATGCTGCAAGCTCTGCGGTGAAGGACCTTCCAACGCGCGAGTCGAACACATGTAAGCAGAGGTGGGGGAAGATCAATGAAGCCGTCCAGAAGTTCTGTGGATGCTATGATCAGGCTGGACGTCAAAGAACTAGCGGTCAGTCAGACGATGATGTTTTCGAGATGGCCTACAACTTCTACTTCCAGGATCAGAAGAGTAACTTCACCATGGAGCATGCTTGGAGAATGCTTAGAAATGATCAGAAGTGGTGTATGAGTATAGAGAAAGGAAATTCGCAATCCAAAAGATCTCAACCAGATGTTTCCGGAACAGGCAGTCCAATGGAGGACCAAGGGGAAGAAAGGCCAATGGGTGTGAAGGCAGCAAAGGCAGCAAAGTTCGCCAAAGGAAAAAGAAATGTTAAGCCAACCAATGAAGACAGAGAGGCTTCTCTGAAAAATCTTCAGAACGTATGGGAGATTAGGCAGAAAGACTTAGATATGAAGGCGAAATTAGTTGATCAGGAGGCGAAAATAGCTGATAAGAACTTACTTGCTAAAATTTTAGGGAAAACTGAACCACTAACAGAGATGGAGATAAGGCTTAAGAATAAACTCATAAGTGAGATGTTGTAGTTTAATGTTTGATGTTTTTTTTTCTCTGTTTTTATTCATGTTTGATGTTTTCGTGAAGATGTATGAATGGTTTATGTATAATATTATTAAGGTTTAAGTTTCCATTTGCCATCCATTTTCGTACTTGGTTTAGTTTAAGGTTTCCATTTGCCACCCAAATTCTTTTTGCCATCTTCATAATCTGACCGATAAAGAAGTTTTTTATGGCCGTTTTGCTTTGTCATCCATTTTGCTTTTGTCATCCATAATCTGAACATGAGTGTTTGATGTTGCCGCTTCTCGCAGGACCTAATTGAGCAGTATGAATCAGAGGAGCTCCGCTTGGAGAGTCTTACAGCGAAACAAAAGAAAGCTATGGGTGCATTTCTGGGCTCTTATGATCGATTTAGAGTAGTTCAGGATAAAGCTATCCAGCTAAGGAATTTGTTGGGCGAGACAGAGTCAGAGATGGCAGCTTGTGAGGCTGAGACATTCAAATTAGGAGCTGCTTCCCGTGAGGCTGATGCTGAAATGGCCGACTCTCAGCAGATGCTGCAAGCGACAGCAGAGAAAATAGGATCATTGTAAGGTAATGGTTCATCACGTTTTCTTGCATTATCTGGAACACATTCTATGGAGTGCTGAGTTTAGAACTTTATAATGTTTGGAATGCTGAGTTAGGACTTTTGACCACCATGATAGGTACGATGAAGAAGCTAGAGTTTCTGGTGCTGAGTTATTTGCAGATGAAGAGATGTAGACTTTTACGCTGATTTGATTTTCATAAAACATGTTTAATAAACATTGTGTAAACCACTTGTGTAATGATTTTCATAAGACATGTTTGATTTTCAATCCACTCGTGTAATGCATTGTGTAATCCACTTGTGTAAACATTGTCGGCAGCAAGAGTACAAGGAGTTATAATTTTTGCATCAACAATACCACATGTGACAGAAAAAGCAAGACATCACGGGCTGAAGACATGTGCATGGAGTTTGTATTTTTGCATCACATGCTGGTTCAAATCACTTTTAAAAGGAAAGCATTTGCTACTCCCCTTATCACTTTTCAAAAATCTGTCATTACATTCTCCCTACAAAGTCACTAATTTCACCCAAAAAACTATCGACCATGGCATCGTCTTCCCAAAATTCTTTGTTTTCCGCATTCAATGACGAATTCGAGCAAGCAATAGATAATGAATTCGAGAGTTGTCTTCAAGAGTGTTTAGATGATTGCAGTGAACCATTTCACCCAAAGAAGACAAAGAAGAAACAAACATATATAGAGAGAGGACGTGAAGAAGGTCACATCCGCTTATGGAATGATTACTTTAGTGACAAGGCAATCTACCCTGAAACCATCTTCCGCCGTAGGTTTCGAATGAACAAGTCATTGTTCAGGCGCATTGTTCACAGGCTATCCACTGAAGCTCCATACTTTCAACAAAAACGAGATGGTACTGGACGGTTAGGTCTATCCGGGTTACAGAAGTGTACGGCCGGCATTCGTATGATGGCATATGGTACTGCAGCAGATGCGGTAGACGAATACCTCCAGATCGGTGAATCCACTGCGCTGAAATGCTTGCATAATTTGTGAATGCAATCATATATTTTTACGAGGACGAGTACCTGAGAACGCCTACAGCAGCAGATCTCCGACGACTACTAAAAGTCGCAGAGGCACGTGGATTTCCTGGATCAATAGGAAGCATTGACTGTATGCATTGGGAGTGGAAGAATTGTCCCACGGCTTGGAAAGGACAATATGCACGTGGCCATGAAAAACCCACCATCGTTTTAGAGGCAGTGGCTTCGCATGATCTCTGGATTTGGCACGCATTTTTTGGACCTCCAGGCACTTTGAACGATATAAATGTTCTACACCGCTCACCCGTGTTTGATGATATATTGGAAGGTCGAGCTCCAAAGGTGTCGTACTTTGTTAACGGACATCGTTACAAGATGGCTTACTATCTCACAGATGGTATATATCCGGAATGGGCAGCTTTCGTCAAAAGTATTCCTCGGCCACAAGAACCCAAAGCATGTTTATATGCTAGTCATCAAGAAGGTGTCCGAAAAGAAGTTGAGCGCGCATTCGGAGTCTTGCAAGCTCGATTTGCAATTGTCAGAAACCCGGCTCTTACTATGGATAAAGAAAAAATTGGAAATATAATGAAAGCATGTATCATATTACACAATATGATAGTAGAAGACGAACGCAGCAGCCGCACGCAATATAATTAAGAAGAATTTCAAGAAGGAGGAGGAGACGGAAGCGGGTCTTCACAAGTACAGTACTCGGCTTCTGACAATGTGCCTACGAATGTCCAAAATCTAATGGCCAATCGAGCAGATATTCGTGATGCACAAATGCATAACCAATTGAAAGCTGATTTGGTTGAACATATTTGGAATAAATTTGGTTCTTGATCATGTTTTCATATGTTTAAAAGCGTGTGCGTTTTTCTTGTCTTCTACTAAATGCATTTTCGTGATATGAAATAAATGTTTTATTTGTCATTTACGCAATCTATCTTATCTATTAATAATATTTAAATTTCTCTTCATTTTGTATAAATTTATTAAACTTAAAAAAAAAAAAATTCAAATTTTAAAGAACCTCTCCATGGGTTCTACAATGTGGACATAAAACATTCAACAATTTTCAGAAACTTCTACACTTAAATTAATAATATAATTATTATTAAAAAATACAATAGAGACTCTAATGAGTCTCTATGATGCGGATGCTCTAAGTATGCATAAGTAGCTGGCTAACGTATTCATTTTTAAAATTACACTTTTTTTTATTAAAATTTAGAAAAAGTGTAGTTTGAAAATTGACACACTTGAAATATAGTTTTGAAAATTGATTAAAAAAATGTATTTTCAAAAATTTCTCCGAAATATTGGGTTTATCTTGTTTAGATAGTATTTTCCCAATATGATAGGAAGATTGTAACTAACTCCTATATGAATATAGCGTATAATATCATTTGAATAAATTAAGGGAAATACAAAGATTTTTATATTTCATCTTCAAAGAGAGTTTTAAAAAAATACATCAATTGTTACCATATTTATTTATGTTTTCATGCATAAAAGCATAGAACAATTATAGAATACAGAATATATACACACACTTCTGTTAAGAAAGAAAAAATGTCGAAAAGAAAACATAAAAGGAAATCAAAGTAGGGTTTCTAATTAAAAAAAGGTCTTTTACATTGATTTGCTCTCATACCCATTTTTTTTTTCAATTCGAAGCTCACTTTAAGGAATTAAAGTTGTACTTTAAACCAGAGCCGACCACTTTTAAACCCAGATCCCGTTTGCCTCTCCGGTGGTCGGCTTCGGCCGGCGCCGAGAGAGGGTTCCCTTCTTTATCTCCTGTTTTTTTCTTCTTAGTGGTAGTGTCCCCGTCGGTGTTTGGTTCTCCTGGTCGGATCTAGGCGATTTCCGTTCTGGATCGGAGTGGGAGAAGGCGAATCCTAGATGGTTGGCTCGGTGGTGGATCCTCCTCGAGGAGGTGGTGTTTTCTCCGGCGAAAGCCCTACAGATCTGATTCCGATAAATCTGAGACCGGTGAAGCTTTTCCCCTCCTCATTCCACGGTGGTTGACGATGGCGGTTTTATGGGCAGTGATGCGCAAGAGAGACTGGCTCTCTCCCGTGGTTGGTGGATCTGTCATGGCGGCGATTAGATTGACGGAGGCACTGTCTCCTCAGATCTAGGGCTTGGTGTCTTGGTTATGCCCGTTTAGCGGGTCAACCAGTTTTTTTAGGCTTCGTCTCTCCGAGCCGTTTCGGGGTTCAGTCTTGGCCGGTCTTTCCGGTTAAGTGTCATTCGGATATCTTTGTCCGTTTTTAGGCGTAGGACCGAGACAGTGAAAGTCGAAGTGTCATGTTCTATCTGAAGATGCGCATTTTGCGTTGATACTATTAGGATAAGCTTTTCACTCCGATCATAAGGGCCTAATAGTTTTTTTTGGTTTGTTCTTCATGATAGGATTTGATGCTCTCTCGGTTAGTAGCTGTTTTCGTGTCATTAGGGTTAATTAAGTGGTTTAAGAGATGATTTTACACCGGGTAGTGGTGTGAAATTCATCTTGTCGTGGTTGAAAATACAGTGACTCTCGTTCAGATTACGTTGGATCCATCTTAGTGATTCAATGTGTTATTAGACAGAGTCACTGTATCTGGTTAAAAGCTGTATGTGGTCTATTGATTGCGTATTTCTCATCGGTTTAATGATAATTGATGTTTGAGCAAAAAAAAAAAAAAAAAAAAAAAAAAGGGTCAGCGGGGTGGGTATATGAAGAGATTATATAATACAAATCAAATGAAAAGAAGAAGAGGTGTTACCAGAGCTTTGGTCGTCCATCGCTATTCTGTCTAGTTTTTATCAACTTGTTTGCGATTGAGATTTTTCATCTACATATTTCTGCACCAACATGTGCTTATTCTCACGTGGATCGTCATTTGATCGGTGAAACCTTGCAAGCTTGCGTTTACACGAACCAGTTCTGGGTGGATGGATCACCTGGTTATGTGGCTCGGCTCTTGTGACAACTGTTAGCACAGTTTTTCGTCCCACCACAATCGTCCAAATAGTTTTGATAATGATCTCATATATAATGCCATGTCGTTTGTGGATAGAACATCATCGAAACCGTTTAGACGTTTGTGGTGGGATTGGGATGAAACTTTGTCGATATGTTTGATAAAAGCTGAATCACAAAACCAGATGATCATTCACTCAAAATTCAAAAATAACGTTTAGTGAAACGCAAGTCTTCATGGTAGACTATAGTCTCACGATATGGGAAGATTTTCACCCAAAATTTCTTACAGCGACACAGCTTATTCTAATTCGTAATTTCCTTTCTTCCAAGTAGAAATCATTAGTGATACTATATTTAAAAGGACAGTAAATTAATGAGAAATTTTGGAAATATACTCTTTCATGAGTTTTTAATTTGAAAACTACCTTTAATTTTTTTTGGTTTTGAAAAATACACTTTTTATGTGAAATGACTTAATTATTCTCACTTAAATTTTTCAACTAATTTAATAAAAACGAAATTTAAACAATAAATACAAAATATTAAGATTTAATTATGAGTTTATTTCATTTTAAACTACTAAACAATCCTAATTATCTGTTTAGATTTTATTAAAAATTCATTGTTCTTTTTTTTTCATAACCGAATTTTGTGGCCCAGTTAATTATCTCTTCATCGCTAGAGAAGGAAATATTGATGTTGTACACTTCAATGTGCTCTTGAAGCCACCTTTTTATAAAAGCGATCCAATGAGAATTTTTAATGTTCAACACATATCATCAACATCAACTCCAAGCCTTTTCTTAATTTGTCCTTTCACAACATGGCGAAACACTAGTAATCAGTAAACTCAGCATTCCAATCAAAATATCTTGGGGTTTTCTGATAGCTCTTAGAAATCAGCATAGTGAATGGCAGATCCAAAAATGCCAATCTTTCACTACGAAAGGGATATGAGACTTTTGATAACTTTCTTTTCATCAGAGACATGCCAACATTAATATGCTGCATCAAACAAATATAATTTAGTTTATGCTACATTAAATATAAGTGAGAATGTTTAAAGTTTACTTACATCTTCATTTAACCAAATTTATGGGCTCAATAAACTTTTTAAAAAAACATATTAATACTATTATTTTTGAATTTCGTTTTAAATTTATAATTATTTATTAATGTTTTGTTTAAATAAAGTCCAGTCTTTTACATTTAAAAAGTGTATTTTTCAACAAAAAAAAAACTAGGGTATTTTTAAAAAAATTTAAACATAAATAAGGTATTTATCAAAGAATCCCTAAATTAATTGCCTAATCTCCAAACATTTGAGCTAAGCTATACATAACGCAACCATAATAATGCATATACATTGTGAATTTGTGATCGAAACTATCGACTATAGTTATACCCTCTGTCCGACTATAATTCGGAAATTATCCACTCGGAACTCTTAGTTTTTCGATCACTACTGTTTCTACTTTATTTTTCACTAACTTCGATATCAAGCCATATTAGCTTTTAACATAGGAGTAACTTCCGTTAATTGTGTTTCTTTTAATCTACCATGTTGTTACTAGATCGACAAGTTACAAATTTAATATCGGTCGAGTGATGATATTCGAGAACATGGAATTCGGCGAACGGTCGAGGGACGAACTCAAATAAGAAAATAAAGAGTTTGGCAAACGAACAAGTGACGAACTTCAGGTAACATAGCAAAGGGGGCTCGACAACTATAGTAATTAAGTCTAAGTGTTTTTACCTAACTTTTTAACTATCTTCTTAATCTGTATTTATTGTGGTATTTATAGCACAACAGACTGTGCCAATCGGCGGATCCGAATATCATAATGAGTTTTCTCTTGATGTGGGTCGGTCCATCTGGAAGGGTGTTTACCCCACCTCCAACATACCACATATTTTACATTTGTTTACTTACAAATTTCCCCGCACTATAATATAGTTATGTAAGCCACACCCAAAATTTTGATTATATACTCTCCTTTTTTTGTTGTGGATTCATGCAATACATGTATGATGTATCATAACAAAACATCGTTTTCCATCGTGGATTGTAAATTTGTAATACATGTATAATAACAAAACATCAATGTCCACTGTGGATCGAATCCCAGAGCAAAACGTATTCTCATTGTGGCTAACATGTAGTGTTGTTCTTAATAATTATGTATACTTCGAAAATGTACGTCGCCGAACAAAAAAAAGTTGGTCCATTTTTTTGCGTGTGTGATTATTTTCTCACAATTAAATCAATATTATAAACAAATAGGGGAAAAACAGAAAACAAGGAAAAAGTAAGAACAGAAAAACAATTAGAGAGAAGAAAAGTCTGGAAAATTAGAAGAACTCGTTTGGATTTTTTCCTTTCTACTTCTCCATTTTCTCGAGATTTAGATTTTTCTCTTCGTGATCGGGGACGCACTGATCAGATTCAGAAGGAGAATACGTGTCCCAGGTAAGATTCATAGCTCAAACTCGTTTTCGTTTCTCGATTTTCCTCTCTAGATCTACTTCAAGACGCAGTGTTTGATTCGTAACTTCGATTTCTGTGTACGCCAATAGTCTCTCTTTCAATTACAATTTTCATGTATTTGGATTATCTTTCTCTGCTCATCGTTAGATCTTCGCTCTAGGAGTGATGATTGAATGTTGACAATGTGCTCTCCTGACTTGAATTTTGCGTCCTTCGTTCGGTCTACTAGCTTCTTTGTATTTTGTCTTGGTACTGAACTGATCGTAATCGTGATTTAACGTAGGAATCGAGCTCATGTATGTGTTCAATTCGTGTTGAGTTTTGAATATTTTTGCTTTCAGCTACAGAGAGCTTGATTGGAATGTGCTGAGGAATCCTCATATAGGCTCGAACAAGCCAAACGAATTTAGTTCTCCAGCATGGGAATTTTCAATGGTTTGCCTGTTCCCTCGGATAAAACTGTAAGTCCACTATATTCACTCCTAGTTAAGTAAAAAGAACCATAAGTTTGGCCTTATAGAAGGAATTGTTTGGCTCACCGGTGTTCTTTCATCCCCTTAGGAATTTTATAGAGATATGAGAGTATGTCGGAAGTTTTCTTAATTCTCTTCAACATGTGGTTAGAGTTTATTGGAAGATAGGAAATCAACAGGAATTATCACTTTTGATTTCGTTTTGGGGGTAGATATGTATGTGTGTGTGTGCCTGAGTGGTGATGGTGATTGCAGTACCTTAGGGATGAGCTGGCACGAATAGATGAGAGCTGGGCTGCTGCACGCTTTGACTCTTTGCCACATGTGGTCCATATCCTTACGTCTAAAGACCGTGAAGCTGACATTCGTATATTAAAGGAACAAAGTGATGTTGTCGAGGAGGTTGTCGATGAAGTTGTGCATGCTTATCATGGTGGTTTCAACAAGGCCATTCAAAACTACTCCCAGGTTCCTAATATCTGTTAGCTAGTACCCTTTTTTTCCTTCTAAAGCAGCAAACAGAAATACATCCCAGAAACTTTTGTTACCGTTTATTGATTTCCAGATTGCCTGTTTGATTTACCAAGGATACAAATCTACTAATCCATACTAAATCATGGATGCTTCAGTGATTTCTAATTATACTTTTGTACTCAAGAAATAACTGATCTAGTAATTTCGTTGGTGAAGTACCCATGATTTTGATCCTCTCTCTTCTTTTGACCTGCTTTCAATCTTTTCCTCATCAGATCTTGCGATTATTCAGTGAGTCCACTGAAAAAATAGGCGACTTGAAGCAAGATTTGGCAGAAGCGAAGCAGAGCTTGGGGTCACGCAATAAACAATTACACCAGTTGTGGTACCGTTCTGTTACATTGCGGCACATCATCGCACTTTTGGATCAAATCGAGGGTATTGCTAAGGTCGGTTGGATTAGACGTAACATTTCTTAGTAGATTTTGTGTGGACGGTGCTTGATGTGTATTTGCAAGTTTTATACTTCTTCATGATAGCACTCTGTATTTCTGATGATACTTTTGTTGATATGTTTCCAATATTTGTACTTACTTTCTTTCACTTTATGTTAATTAAAAAAACTTTGCTTTTCTGATGTTTGGTGGCTCTGCCTCTTGAAACATTGAACAGGTTCCAGCTCGTATTGAGAAGCTCATTGCTGATAAGCAGTTTTACGCTGCTATTCAGGTGTATCTCCACTCGTCTATGATGCTTGAGCGTGAGGGGCTTCAGACGGTAATTTGCTTACTGCCTAGATTAACAATTGCTGGAAAAGCAATCTTATGGAAATATTGTCACTCTTCCCATTCATTGATCAATTTGATCTCTAGGACTGTTTTGTTATAATTCTAGTGAAGGGGAGCTGGTATCATATCATTTCGATTTAGACCTTCTAATTATCTCTGTTCGATGGATGTACTGTTCACTTGGATGTTGTGCTCATAGATATTCTGGTACGTTCACCTAGGTTGGTGCTCTTCAAGATGTCAGATCTGAGCTAACTAAGCTGCGGGGAGCCCTTTTCTTCAAAATTCTAGACGATTTGCATGCACACCTATACAATAGAGGTGAATACAGGTAGCTGTCTTTCCGCCTCTATAATTTTTTTTTTATTATCCTTGGTTCCAGTGGCCTGCTTGCTCGATAGTGTGCCTTATCAATTCTATCATTACACAATCTTCTGTTATTGACCTTGTTTATGCTGCAGTTCAGTTGCGTCAAGCATAAATGAAAGAGATGATGAAGTACCAACAACAACAGCTGTTGCAGCTAGTCGAATGAGCTCACAACCACTATCTCGTAGAACACGGACACTGAAAGGTGATAGTCAGTTTGGTGCTAGAGGGCTCACAAATGGTTCGCATAGAACAGCTTCTATAGATGAAGGGTATGATTTTGCAACCTTTCCTTTCAGTTTTTTCTCTCCATGGGATATTAGGAACACTTTTTTCGTGTGTAAAAACAAAGTTTACTTTGAGCGATTCCGTAGAGGCTCTCACGGCTTTATTATTAATATTGAGCGTACCATACTTGCATAATTTCTGTAATCATTATGTGGAGGTTCTCCTTGTAATTTCCTCATTAAAATTCTTGTTAATAAAAAAAAAAGTAAATTGTAAATCGAGTATGGCAGAAGTTTCCTTGTCAATCTAGGGTTGCTACCTTTCTTCTGCTTTATGAATGATCATTTTCTTGTTTTGCCATTCCTTGACTTCGCTAATGTGTGTTTCCTTATTGTGTTTCTTAGTTCATCATTTGATGGACACGATGAGGAGGACTCTGTAGAACATGATGAAGCCACCGCAGATGGAAGGAATGGCACTGATAGTAAAAGGCTTTCTTATCTACTTCCACCTTGGCTTTCTGATTCCACTCCTGACGAGTTTATTGTATGTGCTTGTGGCACGGTTATATAACATATTTTCTGCCCAAGTTTTTCAGTGTTATGACATTGCTTTTTCTCCTGTTTCAGGAAGCAGTAAGAAAGAGTGATGATCCACTACATGTGAAGTATCTACAGACCCTTGTACAGTGTCTCTGCATGCTTGGCAAAGTTGCAGCTGCTGGTGCTATCATATGGTTGGCTTTCTATTTTTAATTTTTGTAGATGGTTTTAAAAATGCTGCGATTTCTGTTTTACAGGCTGGATTAGTTATCGGAACATCACTCAAATATCTTCTAGTTTTTTTAGATAGCTAGCCGATGGCCTCATTTTGTTAGTTGACTTGTCACCGGCGTCATCACTAGATACTATCTTTATAATATGTAAATGTGTAATTTTAGGACCTGTGAACGTTTATCATTCTTGAAGTTAGAGGTGAATTGATAAACTGATGCAGCTCAAATATTGCTAGTTTTACATTAAAAAATTCAACTTGATGGAATAAGTACATTCCTTATAGAAATTGTTGCACTTCTCTTAGTGGTGATTTTGTGTTCTCTTCCAGCCAGAAACTTCGACCCACAATTCATGAGATCATAATATCCAAGATTAAAGTCCATATGGAGACTACAAATTTGTCAAAGTCCGCCTGTAGTCAGGGTGATCGAAATGCTGCAGGATTGCATTTGATTAAAGGGCAGTCAGAGGCTTACAGATTATCAAAAGAGAAACCTCAAAATGGGATATCAAATTCAGGAATTCACTTGGCTGTGAGCCCTGTTTCGCCTCTTATGGCTCCTGGAGGCAAAGCGCAGACGGCTGCAAAAGAGCTTCTTGACTCAATATTAGACACTATTGTCAAGATATTTGGTGAGCAATTCAACGGTTTAACTCATCTCAATATTTCATTTTTTATAGTGAAAACTCAAAATTATCTTACTGTTGCTTCTATAGAAAATCATGTTGTTATTGGAGAGCTTTTGGAATTGAAGGCTTCGCAACATGACATTAACACACCAAAGTCAATGCCTACTGATGTGAATTGGAACACTGATTCTGAAGCATCCCAAGTTACTGGAGGCTATACTATCAGTTTTCCCTTGACAGTCTTACAGGTCCGCCTATTGATTTCAAAAATATTTAATCTGTCATGAAACTGTATGTTGATCAATCTACATTGAACTACTGGGTTCTCATACCTATGCTTATTGAAATTCTATGTTTTAATTATGAAGAGTGAATGTCAACAACTCATATGTGAGATTCTACGAGCAACTCCAGAAGCTGCTTCAGCTGATGCTGCTGCACAAACTGCTAAACTTGCAAAGAAGGCTCCCAAGAAAGACAAAAGGCAAGTGACCCCCAAGCATTGGTAGTTCATACATTTTAATGAATTGAAGGTCACCTTCTGTTTGTTTGCTTTACTGAGTTTGGTTTTCTCATTATCATGTAGATATATAGACATTGACTGGTTCCCCAGAATTAGAGTTAAGATTTTGTTATGATAAGCCTTGTATGAATGTACAAGCATCTTTTCATTGGGCTGTGAATCACCTGATGTGTTCATTCATTCATATAGGGAGGATGTTAGAGCATATATCTTCTACTGATCTAATAAGAAGGTTTACGAAACCTAAATTTAGAAATTTGTTCATTTTAGGTTCTTCGTAGCGCACTAGTAAAGTGGAACACTGAAGAGTATAACACATATTTGTATTTTTTGGTTGCTGAATCGTTAGCCTGTCTGAGGTCGTTGAATTTAAGTTATCCTTTTAGATGTCAATATAGGAAATAGTTCAAACGTTTGGTTAACATACGAAACATGTTGCATTCTCTTCCAGCATCGCAGTGTCCTGCAAGGCTATCTGTTGGATATACATGTGAAACTCTGCAGTTTAGTTAGTAGTATTAATGCTTGATTGATGATTGTTGACTGCAGGGATGCATCTGAAGATGGTTTAACATTCACCTTTCGGTTTACAGATGCAACTGTATCAGTCTCTAATCAGGGTATTAATCAATCATTCCGACTTTCCTTTAGTTATAATGCCTTTGGTGGACTTAATGACGTTATCTGCTTTTGGCAGGAGCTGATCTCATTCGTCAAGGCTGGGGAAAGAGGGCTCCAAATGCATCGCAGGAAGGTTATGGAACTGCTGCAGTTTTGCCTGAACAAGGAATATATCTAGCTGCCTCTATTTACCGGCCTGTCCTTCAGGTTTGGGCTCTGGTCCATCTAACCTTTTTAATTCAATGTCAATAGCTTTTTCAGTAGATTTATGGTCTTACGTGTCTTGCAGTTTACAGATAAAATCACTTCAATGTTGCCCAAGAAGCATTCCCAGCTTGTGTAAGTTCAAAATTTTTGTTTGCCTCTGCAGGCTCAAGGTTCTCAGTGTCCAAAGTGAAAGTTGAAATTGTTGTTTTCTGGAGTGCTTAGAAGTTGCCAGTATTTTCACCATCGAGTTTTCATTATTTGATGCAGGAATGATGGATTGCTTACATTCACCGAGAACTTTGTGAAGGACCACCTATTACCGACAATGTTTGTAGACTATAGGAAAGGCGTACAGCAAGCTATATCAAGTAAGTTCGTAGACTATAGAGATCTTATCATAGAGTCTTTTTGCTGCTATTTTTAAGAGTAATTCTTCTTTAAAGATATGCATAGAATTGCATCTTGAAAGGTGAGCTGTTAGTTTGGCTCCACAGACTTGGAGTTTTACCCTCGGAAGGTAGTAACAGAAGCATTTGCTTGCAAAACTAACTGAATTATTCTGCCAATAGTGTATGGCAGTTTCACTAATTTATAAAAATGAAGTAGCAGTAGTTTATGTATGTATTTCTCCTTGGATTTAATGTTAGAAATTCATGGTTCTCAAAATCATTCTGCAGGTGCTGCCGCATTTCGGCCTCGTGCACATACAACTACTACTTACACCCCAACCGTGGAAAAAGGCCGACCTATCTTACAAGGTCTTTTGGCTACAGATCTCCTTGCAAAAGAGGCAAGTCGTCTGTGCTTTTAAATTGCAAGCAAAACTTTGTTGCTTTTCACATTTTTGATCTTCCTTAAAGACTATGGATTAGCGTATCGGTTGCTTCCAATTCACAATTCAATCCATTTATTTGTGTTCTGAAGTTTCAATATATCTCTGTTTTGATGAAACTCCTTGCTCTTCACTTTTTCTAGGTTCTTGGTTGGGCTCAAGCCATGCCTAAATTTGCTACTGACCTTGTAAAGTATGTTCAGACATTTCTTGAGAGAACATTTGAGAGATGTCGAACATCATACATGGAGGCACGTCTTTTCTCAATTCTTACCAATCTTTCATGCACCTTGGTCCCATCTGTGATAAAATTCTGCATTTCCATACACCATTTTCTTATCAATTCAATGTCCCTGAAGTGTCCCTGAAGTGTCCCTAACTATAGAGGGATGTATTTCTTCCATTGTACACACTTTTCTGACCATAAGTTTCATTATTAATATATCAGGCTGTTCTAGAGAAGCAAAGTTACATGCTCATTGGGAGGCATGACATTGAGAAACTGATGCGACTAGATGCTGCGAGTGCTTGTTTGCCATCTCCGCTTGGTCATGCTGTTTCTCACTCCGAGGCTGTTGGCACCGAATTAGAACTCAGTGAACTATTCTTGAGTTTGCGGCCTATCAAGCAGGTAAATTTCATTTGTTGTCTGAAACTTATTCTAGTAAGAATTTTTGGTTTGGTGAAGATTATTTAAGCAAGTGTGTTTTTTACAGGATAATCTAATTCGTGATGACAACAAACTGATTTTGCTAGCCTCTCTTAGCGACTCGCTTGAATACGTGGCAGACTCTATTGAGAGGTGAGTTCTTTGGATCAGATTCTTTATGCATGCCTCTACCTGTCATGTCTTGTTCCTCGTCCCTTCAGTACATGTTAGATGTTATTAGGACACAAGGAAAAATGGAAAGTTCTATGATTTACTAAAATTGGAGAAAAAAGGGACACGCATAGTTAAAAAAAAAAATGGATAGCTTAGAGTCCTAGATTGTTTACTGTCTCTTCCAGCTCAATTTTAAAGATACTCAAAAACCGTTGCGTTCATTGTAAAAGAGAAACGGGCATGGTTTGATGGGTTTTTCATAAGTCCTGTCTTCCTTCCCCAAGTAGCGAGTAAATGAAAACTTTATCTGAGATTTTAATTTCCCAAACTCTTTAGGCTTGGACAAGCAGTTCCTCGTGCGGCAAGTCAAGCTGAAGGTAATAGCAGGAATCAAGGAACATCTTCTAGGAATCTGGCATCATTTGCTGATGAGTACAGAAAACTAGCAACTGATTGCTTAAAGGTTCTCCGTGTTGAGATGCAACTGGAAACAGTCTTTCATCTTCAGGTATGTAATGAATGAGCCTTTGCTATGAGAAGTTGAATTTTTAGCCTGTAAAACTTACGAAATACTATGGTGTTGAAAAGGAAATGACGACTCGGGAATACTTGGAGGATGAGGATGCTGAAGAGCCAGATGACTTTGTGATTTCTCTTACTTCACAGGTTAGTTATATCACTGATGAAGAATCTTAGTTTTGAACTAGTTTTGCTAGTTGATAATCTTTTCAATCCCTATATTTCTGCACTAAGTTATTTACGTTTCCTCTTTTTAATAGATAACACGTAGGGACGAGGGAATGGCGCCTTTCATCTCTGGTGAGAAGCGCAATTATGTTTTTGGTGGCATTTGTGGAATTGCAGCAAATGCGTCCATTAAGGTACACATCTCTTCTTTTTATATAACATCTTTGCTACTTCTAGTTCAAATGTCAATATACCAGATCATAATTCTATATCTAATATTTGAACATCATCTTTCTAAGCCGTAACAGTCTCTTATTACGTATTTATTGTAGGCTTTGGCTGACATGAGATCAATCAACCTTTTTGGAGTTCAACAAATATGTCGAAACACTATTGCATTGGAACAGGTAAAAATCAGTCACTTTTAGATGTCGAGAGTTCACTATCTTCTCAAGCAATTCCAATAGCATTCACTGTCTATATTTGTGTGTTATGTACATTGCGCAGGCCATGGCAGCTATTCCATATATCGATGGAGAAACCGTACAACAGAACCTAGATCGTGTCCGTACTTATTTTGAACTATTAAACATGCCATTCGAGGTTAGCAAAACAAAACAAAAAAAGGAATTGTTTCTCTTGGTTTCTCCTTCGGTTTCCGTTTCTCTTAACATTCTTAAGACAAATGATTTACCTGAACTTCTGCAGGCGTTGCTCGCATTCATAGCAGAACACGATCAAATGTTTACACCCACAGAGTCTGATTCTCAACTTTAATTTCCTTTTAATCGAAAGAAAAAGGGGCAACTTATTAAAAAAAAAAAATCGAATTATTTGGGTTGCAGGTATTCAAATCTTCTAAAGGTGAATGTTCCTGGAAGAGATACTCCTGCAGATGCTCAATCCCGCCTTTTGGAAATTCTTTCTCAGTGAATATCAACTCCCCAGAGCCATTCGCGGATTACCGTGAATAAACAAAGCTTCTCCAGCAGCCAATCTGTTTCATTATTTTCATAAGCTGCAGAAAGAAAAATATCATAATGGTGAAATCCCAAAGGAGAAGCAAGCAAAAGACAAAAAAATGTATATCATCTTCAGTTTCTGCTGCGACGAAAAGTCTTCGTTTTCGTTTCTTTATTTGTTTGTTTCAACTTTTGTCTTAGTTTCGTGAGCATTTTGTTTTTTGCGGTGTCTAATATGGAACCCACAGTTTTCTTTGAGAGCTTTGTTTTGTTTAAATTCTTTGGTAGCGACGTTGTTTGTATAAAGCTTTCCAAGGTGAGTACATTTTCTTGCCATATGAAAAACAAAAATAGAAAGTAACATTCACACAGTTTGAATTGAAATGTTATTAAGACGTTTATTCTTCTCTTTTAAGAATTGCCAAGTTATTCTGAAATCTAAACAAACACAACTTAGAAATTACTAACCAATAAGCAGAATAGTGGCCCTTAAACTTGGGTACGAATATGATTCCGGCTTAGACAAGCACTTCACTCTCACAATATCACTGTACGCAACATAAAATGAATTTGCAGTTTTATAAATATCAACTACATATAATTCCAACAAATGTCGTAATCTCTGGGTCTTCCATTGAGAAGTAAAAAACAATTGTTTAGATCCGATAAACGTGAAATAGTCGCAGTATTAATCCATTTACAGGATTATTATTCGTTTTCGCTAGCCGCTACCAAAATCCAACAATTTGGAAAAAAGAAAACAATAATAATTAAATTCAATAAAAGTATATTTTAAAATTTCTCAGAGGCCGCTTCTATTTGTGTTTGCCGTCGTGAAACTGTGCGTTTTTGGAAGACTTGAAAGTTTGAAGAAACTCTTTCGCCTTTTGCAGCTCCTGCTTCTCCCTCGACTTGTCCCACTTGTGTTCACTTGCCAAAATCTCCACCACACGCTGCAACGCCCTCGCCGCCGCGTCTGTGTCCAAGAACGCGATTCTACATCTCCTCGCTATGAAATCAACCGCTGATTCGCAGTACTCGTGCCTTGCACAGTAAGCCACCTCTGCTTCTAAAAACGGATGCCCGTGCGCCAACCGTTTCCCCAAACCTTCCTCCTGCATTCGTAAAACCCAATATCCGAATAAAATGTTAACTACTGAAAACTAAGGACATGACGAAGGAAGAGTCTGGTGAAGAACCGAACCTGAGCTATGGTGGCGACTCGGTTAGCCATTGAACCATAGGCATGAGACAAATGCTTTGCAGCAGCTGTGTCCATTGCTCCAGGAACCACTTTACCACCGTAGGTTTTCTTCATGCGCACGTACTGCTGTGCTAGAGCTGTGAAGGAAGATGGTTCCCATCCGTAAGAACCAAGAAGCTGTAGTTTCTGTGTTACACATTCATTTGTTGGAGTCAGCTTTCCCGATTTGATTGCTGCATCAACCGCATCTTCCGCCATGCTGAAACGAGTTTACAGATGAGCAAATAATAATAACACAGCTTTGAAAACATTCTGCTTATTTTCTACAAATTCCTAACCTTCGATAAGTTGTCCATTTTCCACCTGTGATTGTAACCAGACCAGGACATTCCTCGATGACAACGTGGTCTCTCGAGATACTCTCTGTGCTCTTTGCTGTTGGATCCATTGCCAATGGACGGATACCACTCCAAGCCGAAAGAACATCAGTACGTCGAACCTGGTGAAAATGTTTGATGGGATATGATCATCAACTGAATTTTGTTTTGAGAGAGATATGGTAATGGTCGAGAACTGCTGAATCTAGACTTACCTTAATGTTAAGATAGTCACTGATTGCGTCCAGTATAAATTGAATCTCATCTTCATGAGGTTCTGGAAGCGAAGTGATTGACGTGTTAGAGTCTGTAGTCCCTGCTACTGTTCTTCCCAACCATGGCAACATAAACACAACGCGGCCGTCCTTAGTTTTAGGGACTATCAATCCCATCCCTTCTGGAGAATAGTAATCAGGCAGCACAATGTGCACACCGCTGCTTGGACATATCATCGGTTTTGTATCTTCATCAACCATCTTCCTAATGGAATCACAGAACGGTCCAGCCGCATTAACAACTACTTTTGCATAGCTGTCAAATTCTTGGCCTGTCGAAAATAAAGCATTTCATTAATAGCTGCACAAATCATCACAGAGCAGAGGCCTATTAAATTTGACAAGCTGCTAGTCATTTTTACCTGTGAGATTGTTACGAACCCTGGCACCAATTATTCTCTTAGTAGCATCGTCTGTGATAAGCGATACGACCTCGGCATGGTTGAGAACTGCAGCACCAGCTAATGCGGCAGTACATGCCAAACCCACATTCACACGTGAATCATTCATTTGCCCGTCATAGTACACAACAGTGCCCCTCAAGTTCTTCTCTTTCCCTTTCATTGCAAGAGTGGGGAAGAGCTCAGCAGACTCTTTTGCAGAGTAATATCTGGAGAGATGCAACAAGCGTGGTCCTGCGACCAAGTCATACATTTTCAATCCCATCCAGAAGTAGACTACTTCGAACCAGTCGAAACAAGGTGTCATACAGGGCAGAGCATGGCAGAGATGTGGCGCGTTCTCAATGAGCTGTTTACGCTCCTCAAGCGCATGAAATACAAGCTTCAGCTGTCCATAATCAAGATTGAAAACAGCTTTCTCCAAGTAGCGAACCCCTAGTCAAGATCAGTGTAAACGAGCACTAACGTTATATTCCTCCATTTCTTTGAAGTAAGAAACAATAATACAACAATGAGAGCTATGAATTCGTCAACTATTTCTCCGGAAATCCAAACATTGTCACTAATAGATTGATAATGAGAGATTTCACCAAATTTCTAATTCCGCCAATTGAATAATCAAGGATCGTGAGCGCCAAATGGATGATCATACTATTTAATTCTAAGTAGGAAAACCAAGCAATCGTTTCATAATACCAGCTATAGCACGTGATTCAGAGAGCTTCTAATCCGAATTTCGGATACCCAACGCCACATAGAAAATTCAAAATGTACGATTACCTCCATGAATTAGCTTTGTTGATCGCGAAGACGTCCCGGAGGAGAAATCCTCTCGTTCGACCAGACCAACACGGAGGCCACGAGTAGCAGCGTCGAGAGCGACTCCGGAACCGGTGGCTCCACCGCCAATGACGAGCACATCGAGCGGATTAGAAGAGCTGGCTCCAATCAGAACAGACTCTTGAGCAGATCGAGACGGTACGGAAGCGGCGGGATCACCAATCCTACGCCTCAATGAATCTAGAATCGGACCACCGCCTCTGTCGCTGGAGGCAACCGACGGGGCCAGATAGACAGCGCCACCGGATGCAGCGGCAATTACAGCGGCTCCGGCGGCTAAACGGCGAATGGAGGCGACTGACATGGAAGATCGTGGAGAGAGAAAGAGGGAGATTCAGACTTGGCTGAAGAGGATTGCGTTGGGAAGCGAAGCGATCATGGGAAGAAGGAGATATTCGAGATAGCCAAAAATGGAAATGGAAATCCACTGTAATGGGTAATGGCAATGATCCTTAGATTACGATTTCACCCTCTCAACTTACTAAGCATAGAAGAAGGTAACTGTAGGCGGGGTGTTTTAGTCATTGCACTTAGTTAGAGTTCCGACTTCCAAGGAAAATTTGAGTGGGCTGCAAGAGTTTATTGACTTTTTTTTTTTAGACTGTTAGAAAATTTTAACTGTTTTGAGAGGGAATAAAGTATATGGTTACTAAAATTAAGATCATCACCAAAGCGGCTAAGCCCAATGGCTAATTGACAACAATGAGGTCCATTGGGCTTTCTCATGTGCAGTTTATCAAGTCTTAGGATAAGATGCGGATCTAATTTTTAATGGAATATAACAAGTTAAACATTAAAATACAAATGATATATTTTTATCATTTAGTTTAGTGCCTAGTGGGTATGTGATAGTATTATACTATTATACTTACTAGGATTGAAGCCCCGCGCTTGCGCGGGGTTGTTGCGATAGTTTTTTCTGTATTTTTTTATCAGTTGTTTTGAATTTTAATGGTTTTGTGTTAAAGTTTATTGGTTTTGTTGTGATTTAATTTAACCACACTTACACTAAGGATATTCAATATTTTTTTTTTATTAAGATGTTAACTTTGTACTTCATCTTCGACTTTATTTTTCTAAGAAATTAACATGTTTTAAATAGTTTGCTTATTCAGTTCCATTGAACTATAAGTAAGCATTTGAATCAAAGAAATAATTCTTAACATGATGTAGAATCACATTTTTAACTCGAAATATGGTACAAAATATATCTTTGCTTTTCTATTGTAGCATTTGAACATGATGACCATTGATTCTTTTATACAATTTTAGTTTAGGAAATTATATTGTTTTTTAAAAACCAACATGTCACAATCCTTAAAATGTTCAATTTCTTTCTTCTAACTTCTCATTAGATTTCTAGTATGTTAACAAAATTAGATTATGTATTCTTTAACTCGTAAACACATTACAACATTAAAAAGATAAATCCTCTTACAACTTTTTGATTAATAAGGTATATACTATTTTGAGTTAAATATATCATTACATTTTTTCCAATATATAATTTAATACTAATTATCACGTAATTTATATTTATTAATTGTGTTGTGTATTTTTCTTAATTTTATTTATATTTTAAATATAAGTATATATGAAGAAATATGAATAGATATGTATTAAATGAATATTGTAAATACTATTTAATGATTTTTTTTGCTGATGTGGACACTCTAGATGGAGAGAGCACTCCCTAATTATATATAAGATGTCCGGAAAAAAATGTGATGAAGTTATATATATTTCAGAAACAAAATGATATTTCTTTTGTTTTCTCTGATTAAAAATATAAATTAAGCGAACTTATTTTCTTTCTTAATATATCAGATAAGAGTTTTGATTTCATCTTTATATGTCATATAAGATATTCCTGATTTCTATAAGAAATTAAATCATGGATAAATAATCTTACAGAATTATCCTCTATAAGGGTCACAAGAATAACATAGACCATATGGTATCGTATTAATATAATAATCGCTTGTTAAATCACCTTTATAATTAAAAAATTAACGAAAAAGGGATAAGAGAAAAATAAGAGATACATATCAAGAATTTAATTCAAGTGATACTTTGGAAGAGTTACCAGAGGATGAAGGCGATCTCAGACTTCCATGCTTTGCCTCTTTTGTCTTAACCTTCTCCCATTCTTCTTCCATCTCCTCCCAATTCCTCATCCTCACTAGATTTCTTTCCCCTTTAAAACCTCACTCGCTCTGAGTTTCTCCCTACAATGGTCGTCATTTGATTCTCTTCTCTAGATCGGTCTCCTGTTTCATCCTCATCTGCGTTTTGTGTTTACGTGAACGAGAGAACGATACCGTACACATTGAAATCGTGAGGTGATTACTTTGATCGCGATCGGATTCTCATCATTTCTTCTTAGAAACACTGATGGATTCACCGATTCCGTGAATTTTGGAAAGATCATAAACACACCGACACGAAATTGTTTTCTTTTTTTCTGGTTTTGCAGAGGGGTTGATTAGGTCTTACATAGATTCAGATGAATCGAAGAGATGGTCACTGGTAGTTACATGGATACGAGATCAAACATGACGAGTGTGAACCGAGGATCCAATGTGGATCTCGAGGATCGATTCCAGAGGGAGCTCGAATCTTTGCTGCAACAACACCGTAACCGGCAAACATTCGGCCGAGAACGCGAAAGAGACGTTGATGTGCACAGAAGCGGAAGCGCGCCACCGACGGTGGAAGGTTTGTTGAGAGCCATGGATAATCAGTACCTGAACAACTCTGACTATAGAGATATTGGCAATATTAGCAGTAGTAGCACTAGCAACGGCGTCGAGCTTTTATCTGATGACGAGTTACGTTGGCACCCAGCGTATCTCTCGTATTACTATTCGAATGAACACTCGAATCCGAGGTTGCCTCCTCCGTTGTTGTCTAGAGAGGATTGGAGGATTGCTCAAAGGTTTCACAACAGTGAGTCTGTGTTTGATCCTGTTGGGGATTGGAGGAAGAAAGTGGCTCAAGTCGATAACTCCTCGTCGCTCTTCTCGGTTCAGCCAGGGGTTCCAGTTGAGCAGGCGGAGAATGATTTGATGGAACTGAGGAACGCTGTAGCTCAGGGACGCTCTCAGAAGACAGCTGTGCAGCGGCTAGATCAAGGCAGAGATGAGCTGAGTGGATTATCTGGATATTCCGGGCTTGGACCGAGAAGGAAGAGTTTCGCAGATATTCTTCAGGTAATGTCTATGGCATTGATACGTATATCCATGCTCTTGAGTATATGTTGTGAGGTGTTTGAATAGATTGTAACTTTTACAGGAAGGTCTTGACCGGGATGCAGCATTATGCAGCCAACTCTCTCGCCCTGCAAGCTGCAACACTTTCCGTGACATGAACGATCCTGCTGTTTTATCGAATTTCAGTGCGGGTGGATTCGACACCCCGTTAGCATTCCATGAATCATTACATTCTGCTGCACAAAGCAGTCCAAATACTATGCTTGGATCCACCATCAGTTCTCCAGTGCCAAGGAATAGAACTCCTGACTCGCATCTAGTCGGGCGATCTCCGGCCTCTGGTCTGCCCCCTATTGGTACCAGAGTCGGTCCTGTCGAGAAGAAGAATAATTTTGGCGCAGCCATCCAAAACAGTGAATCTTCTTACACTGCTGCTGAAGTTGCTGACACACTGTCGAGGTTGAATATGTCGGAGATGAGTCAAGTAAAAGACCACCATATGCAGTCGCAGCTTCAGGTGGAATTGGAGAATCAATCTGATGTCATGCGTTACATACCCAACGGCCATAAGAAGGCTTTGCGGCAACAAAATATTGCTACGACAGAGTCAAATGATCACTTGTTTTCTGGAAATTATGGTGGAAGTATGAGTGGGTATGGAACAAGCCTTGGTGCTTCTACGGTGGGTTCCCATGGACAGGTCAACATCCCTAAACGAACCTCCTCTTCAGCGAGTCTTTACTCACCTTCAGACCGCTCTAGATTAGGAAGCCTTGGTTTATCTGATGTCAATATTCAGAATGCAAATATCAATGGAACGGACTTCTCCACAGCTGGTGGTTATTTGGTGAATAACAAGTTGAATTCATTAGCTGAGCACTATTCCGCTGAAGGTATCTCACTCTTCCTCTCTCTCTCTCGCTCTCTTACTCTCATACACACAAACACAAAATCGTATTGCATTAGATTGATCTATTTGGTTTTATCCTATTGCTTCAGGCTCGCATTTGACTGGGGAAGGGGATAGACAAAGCTTGAGCAGATTGATAAATCAAGTCGCTTCTGAGCTTCACTCTCCAGTTATGGACCCACATTACAGCCAGTATCTGCATACGGCATCGGCTACTGGTGCACCAAGTGATCATTCTCTTCGTAGAAACAATTTCGGGGCTTCAAACGGAGATACAGCTAATGACTACCTCGCGATGTTACTTGCTCAAAACAGGCAACAGCTGGGTAACCTCAGTGCTGCTAATTCTAGATTGTTTGAGAATCCTTCATATGATCTTGGCAGCATGTATCTAGGAAACCATTTGCCTTCTCCTTCCAAGAATTCAAGAAATCTCCAGAACATGCGAATGGCACAATCTCCCTCAATGATGAAAGTTCCTTTTGGGGGACTACAGGGATCATCTCATGTAGATATTGGCAGCACAACAGAAACGTCCTTACTTGAGGGGTTCAAGAACAACAAGACAAGGTCTTTGGAGCTTTCAGAAATAGTTGGCCATGTGATTGAGTTTAGGTATTTACCTGGCCTTATCTAATATACTTCACTCAATTTGGGTTACTAGTTCACTTTTTTTTCTTTGATTTCACACCACGTGCAGCATGGATCAGTACGGAAGTCGTTTCATTCAGCAAAAACTTGAGACTGCAACGGATGAGGAGAAGAATGCAATATTCCCCGAGATACTTCCTTTTGGTCGCACTCTAATGACAGATGTCTTTGGAAATTATGTCATTCAAAAGGTACGAGCTGTAGTATCCAAATGAAAATGGGCATGGCTAGATGTGTCAGTTTACTTATACTGTATGTTGTTCTGGTTTTGTTTTAGTTTTTTGAGCATGGTACAAACAAACAGAGAAAAGAACTCGCTGAACAAGTTACGGGCCACGTTTTGGCTCTCTCTCTACAAATGTATGGTTGCAGGGTTATCCAAAAGGTATTCATATAAGGACATTGTCTTGACCCTACTTATCATATAGTGCTAAGGGTCTTATAGAGATAGCCTTTTGACTTTTCTGAGCGGGTCCCTATCTTGTTTCTTTGATATTGATACAGGCGTTAGAGGTGGTTGATTTGGAGCAGCAAGCTCGAATGGTGAAAGAGCTTGATGGGTCTGTCATGAAATGTGTTCATGACCAGAACGGCAATCATGTGATCCAGAAGTGTATAGAGCGTCTTCCTCAGGATTGGATACAGTTTATTATTTCTTCATTTTACGGGAAAGTCTTAGCTCTTTCAACACACCCTTATGGATGCCGTGTAATCCAGGTTTGATATATAACATCACACCTTATGGTTTCTTGGCGGTAGAATCAAATTTACAGCTTTTTCTTATCTGCTTTTAACTATGCTTGTTACATACTTCTTTGGAATCTCGCAGAGGGTACTGGAGCATATTGATGACACAGAGACCCAACGGATCATTATGGAGGAAATCATGCATTCGGTGTGCGCTCTAGCTCAAGATCAGTACGGAAATTATGTAATTCAGGTAAGTTTCTGAAGCTTGAATTTACATTTTTGCCATGAAATGGATTCCTTGATGATGATGATAATTAATCTTCGCTTCCGGCTGTAGCATATCATACAACATGGTAAACCTCATGAACGGTCAGAAATTATCAATAAGCTTGCCGGACAGATTGTGAAGATGAGTCAACAAAAGTTTGCTTCTAATGTTGTCGAAAAGTGCTTAACATTTGGCGGTCCAGAGGAACGTCAGGTTCTAGTGAATGAGATGCTTGGTTATACTGATGAAAACGAGCCTCTTCAGGTATGTCATTTCTCTTTCTGAGATGACTTGAATAGTCTCACAAAAGCAAAAACCTTACAAAAACAATTTTGCAGGCGATGATGAAAGATCCGTTCGGGAACTACGTAGTGCAAAAGGTTCTTGAAACATGCGATGATCAAAGTCTTGCTCTCATTCTCTCTCGCATCAAAGTCCACTTGAATGCATTGAAGAGATACACATATGGGAAACACATCGTCGCCCGGGTTGAGAAACTTATCACCACCGGAGGTAAACATTTATTTTCTCTGTATAAACCCCGGTAAGACAAAAACACGGTCATGATCATGTTCATGAATCACACTTCTTTTTTTTACTGCAGAGAGAAGAATCGGGCTCTCGTCATCTTTAACTGCAAATGCTACTTCTTAACCATCTGAGTAAGTAAAACCTCGAGCTTCTTAAGTTATACACGACAGCCAGAGAAAGAGGGACAATTTGACGAGCAGAGAGAGCTACTATATGTACAGCCTAACTAAGCAAAGCACTTCAAGGTGGCTCATTGTTATATATATTTTGCAAATAAGTTGTAAATAAAATAGAGGTTTTTAGATTTAAGTCCGTGAATAAATATGTATTTTGGATTTACACTGGCTTAAGTTATAATCTCCTTTTGGCTGTGAAAAAAGGGTGAAGCCTTGCTGTTTTATTATGTAAAGCAATGGCTGATTTTAGGTCTTACTATTCTCTACACATAACAACTATGTAAATATCTTGAGGCTTTGCTCCCCAAGAATTGCAATATCTATTGTTTTAAGCACTTAAGTAGTGTAAATGCTGAATTGGCTCAAGAGTTTGAAAGTATCAAAAAGATCCTTAAACTTGTCTCTCATATTCCTCCTCTATAAGACTTGAGAAAAATTCTCCCAAAAAGAAACTGCAGGGTATGTAATAATAAACTCGTCAATTTTCATATTGAACGGAAGACCAAACCCATCAAAGTCTCTGGTCAAGGAAGGGGGTTTGGTTCATAGAACAGTTTCAATTCAAACATCTGTACCAAAACTATGCGAGTAAATTAACCAATACTATCTCATACAAGTGAACCTGCTTCTTCGTCATCATTACTAATAATCTGTGATGGCCTTATTTCCAAATGATATCGCCCAAAAAGCGCAGAGCAGGGACACCTCTGATCTCCAAATCTACCAGCGGAGCCTCCATTAATGTCAAACCAGAGAGTTCTGAATCCTCCCGGATCATATCAAGAGCACGCATTTGGTCCTGCACATTCATTAGATGCATTTAACCACAGCCAAACATAAACGGGCGAAAATGCTCCTTTGATTCTTTGCGGTGATCACAGAACAAAGAGACCATTAGCCAACGAGAAGATTGTGTTAGCGTGTGTATATATACCTTTCTCTTGATGGAACAAAATTTGCAGTCCGAGGAGGATGGCGGGAGAATCTGATTAACAACGAGTCTTTTGACGGGTACACTTTCCTTCTTCAAGGAAGCACTTAACCTAGAAGACTCGCTCACAGCCATTACCTTTAGGACACAAACAAACAGTACGATGCTAACTTGAGACTAACAACGAGTCCGTACTCCGTAGAATGAAAATGCATTTTTGAAGATATGAGGACCTCTAACGAGATGTATGCGACTATATTACCGTTGGGATAGTGACAATGACGAATTCTGTCGACTCTGTGTCACGAAAAAGCTCCCGAACTTTAACCATTCTTTCTCTTAGTCGTTCCAATTTTTCGGACTTCACATCCACAGAAATTTAATAAGAATGAAACATTATCCTCACAATACAAAGACTACTATATCCGCCAATATACACAAAGACTTACAGCATCAGGCTTGTTTTCTTCTTTCCCAAAGACTGACTTGATTGCTGAAGTGGCCGACGTTATTTTCTGCCTAAGCTGAAGATACACAATATATATATTTAATAAGACAAAACCTCAAAAGAGATAAACTTCGAAGAAATGGTTTACAACATTTCCCACCTTTAAGATTTTACCAATGGAAGCGTCCAAGAAGTCAGGTAAAGAGAGTAGCCTTAGAGTATGACCCTGTAAATAGCAACACACACTCTCTTATCATTTTTGTTGCACTAAGACAAGGGAGGAAAATTTTCCGTAAAAAGCTTGCTCACCGTCGGTGCGGTATCAAACACGATTCTAGTGAACATACTATACTCGGGTGAGTCCAAAAATTGAATGACCTGTGGACACCCTTAACAATGAGCAAGAGACAAGAATCCACAAACACAACAAAATCAAGACAGAGTATCAGAATTACCTTAGAAATAGCAATGGCTTCATCCAATCCAGGAGGCGGTGTATCTAGCAATTCTCCAAGTTTAAGCTCCCCCAACTTCATAGTCATAACCAGAACAGTGAGAGACATTAGAGACACCTTAAAAAAGTTATGACTCATAACAGGCCTATGCTCTTCAACATATATACCTGTTCTACAAACATCCCAAGTCCCATGCCATCCATAAAATCTTTGACCCCAGTTCCTCCATTCATCTGCGACGCACTTCGAAACTCTTCTCTAGCCTTCTCAGGGTTAATCTGTTACAGAGCTAGAAATTAAAAACTCAATCTTTGTGTAGGATCATCACCACAGAAACCAAAATAGCCCAAACAAGTTTTCCACATACTTCAAGTGCAAATAAAGGAGATTCAGGTCCTTCTACAGGCACAAGCATTCCTCCAGTCAAGTCCTACAAATCAACAGAAAAAATAGAGACACCAAATCATATATACTCTCATCTTTTATCAAGCAAAAGGCCAAAGTCCACTTTTTTCGAAGAACTTCTTCGTTTACCTGAGCAAAAGAATCGCTCAAGGAATGAGCTGGGTCTGTGGATACAACGAGAGTTGGGTGTCCATTGTTGGCGAATCTGACAGCTAAAGAAGCAGCGCAACTGGTTTTGCCCACTCCACCTTTCCCGCCGAGCATGTAATACTTTCTTTTCGTGCCGGAGACCATCTCATCGAATTCTGACACTGTCTCCGCTGGGCTAGCTACTGAATTCACTGAACCCAGAAATCGAAATCAAATTCAGAAACAAGAGAAGCTATTCGATGGTCGGATAATCAGTTGCCAGTTTCAATCAGGAAAAGGGGAAACTTTCAGAATTCGAACCTTGGAGGAAGTTTCTATGGCGATTCTGCTTGACGGAAAGGGAAAGAATCGCCGGCGATACAACGGAGATAGTGGATGAGGAAGGAGACGTTCGAGGAGAGAAAGAGATGAAATCAATTCCCGAGCCCAGAGTTGTTGGCCAGAATCGGGATTTGCATAGAGGAGAATAGGATAGTACAGACGAAGAAAGTGTCGCCATTTTTGCGTCTGCTCTTGCCTACTACTTCTTCTTCTTCTTCTTCTTCTTCTTCTTCTTCCTTCGCTCTTTGAGGAAAACGCTAAGCGGTGTCGAGAAACTATTTATCGTGTTTTTGCTGGGAACACATGATAAATGAAGTCCCCAAATTTGTCTTTTCTTTTCTTCCATAATCAAGGATTTTTTATTTTTTTTTGGTATTACATAAGATAAAAATCGTCTTTTTTACTGAAAGAACAAACTCTGTATCCAAAACATAAACTGTGTCTAGAGAAGAACTACACCCCAAGGCAACAATGTATGAATCATCAAAGCTCTTCTCTTTTCCTTTGAACTGAATCACAAAGGCTTACTTTTATGTAAGGATTGTAATAGTGAATCTAAATGACTTGAGTCGGCAATCACACATTTTATTCTTAACACAACATATGCATATACTAATGTGTTGGTGGTGGGTTTAGCACCTCCAATATTAGCCCAACATAAATCAATCAGCCTACTTATCAAATGGTAAAACCCATGGCCCATTACTGATTTATCACACCTATAAATAAGAAGTGGACACATTTGAGAAATGGAGAGGAAGAATTCTCACAAATTCTCATAGACATGCCCTTCAATATTAAAGCTCTCCTTACAAGTTCTCTGAATTGCCTAACGTCACTAACAGTTAGGCAGTCCGCCTAACATCATCAATAGTTAGCCAGTTTGTCTAACATCTCAGTTAGGAAGTTCGCATAACATCATCTCAGACAGTTCGTCTAACTTCAGTTAGGCAATCCGCCTAACAATATCAGCAGTTAGCCAGTTTGCATAACATCTCAGTTAGGCAGTTGGCCTAAAATCATCTCAGACAGTTGCCTAACTTCAGTTAGGCTGTCCGCCTAAAATCATCAACAGTTAGCGAGTTTGCCTAACATCTCAGTTAGGCAGTCCGCCTAACATCATCAGCAGTTAGCCAGTTCACTTAACATCATCTCAGCTAGGCAATTCGCCTAACTTCAATTCCAGTTCGCCTAACATCATCTCAGGCAGTTTGCCTAACATCATCTCAGGTAGTTTGCCTAACGTCATCAGCAGCTAGGCAGGTTGCCTGACATCATCTCAGTTAGGCAGTTCGTCTAACTTCAATTCCAGTTCGCCAAACGTCATCGGTAGGTAGGCAGTTTGCCGAACATCATCTCATGCAGTTTGTCTAACATCATCTCAGACAGTTCGCCTAACTTCAGTTAGGCAGTCCGCCTAACATCATCAGCAGTTAGCCAGTTTGCCTAAACATCTCAGTTAAGCAGTTGGCCTAACATCATCTCAGCCAATTCGCCTAACTTCAGTTAGACAGTCCGACTAACATCATCAGTAGTTAGCCAGTTTGCCTAACATCTCAGTTAGCCAGTTCGCCTAACATCATCTCAGACAGTTCGCCTAACTTCAGTTAGGCAGTTCGCCTAACTTCAGTTAGGCAGTCCGCCTAACATCAACAGCAGTTAGCCAGTTTGCGTAACATCTCAGTTAGGCAGTCCGCCTAACATCATCAGCAGTTAGCCAGTTTGCCTAATATCTCAGACAGTTCGCCTAACTTTCAGTTAGGCAGTCCCCTAACATCATCAGCAGTTAGCCATTTTGCCTAAACATCTCAGTTAGGCAGTTCGCCTAACATCATCTCAGACAGTTCGCCTAACTTCAGTTAGGCAGTCCGACTAACATCATCAGCAGTTAGCCAGTTTGCCTAACATCTCAGTTAGGCAGTCCGCCTAACATCATCAGCAGTTCCTAACATCATCTCAGCTAGGTAGTTCGCCTAACATCATCTCAGGCAGTTTGCCTAACATCATCTCAGGTAGTTTGCCTAACATCATCTCAGTTAGGCAGTTCGTCTAACTTCAATTCTAGTTCGCTTAACGTTATCCGTAGGTAGGCAGTTTGCCGAACATCATCTCATGGAGTTTGCCTAACATCATCTCAGGCAGTTTGCCTAACGTCATCGTCATCTCAGCTTGGCAGTTCGCCTAACTTCAGTTCCAAGTCCAGTTCTCATCGGCAGCTAGGCAGTTTGCCTAACATAATCTCACATCCCAGCTCTCCCACGACGACCTCACAGTCGAGCTCTCCACGACGATCTCACAACTGAGCTCTCTCACGACGACCTCACAGTCGAGCTCTCCATGATGACCTCATAACCGAGCTCTCCAACGATGACCTCAGAGTCAAGCTCTCCAGCGACGATTTCATAACTGAGTTCTCCCACGACGACCTCACAGTTGTTCTCCAGCGACGATCTCACAACTGAACTCTCTCACGATGACCTCACAGTCAAGCTCTCCCACGAAGACCTCAAAGTCGAGCTCTCCCACGACGACCTCACGTACAGTCGAGCTCTCCTGCGACGACCTCATAACCGAGCTCTCCATGATGACCTCATAGCCGATCTCTCCAATGACGAACTACGAATGGCTTGATCCTTCTTCGGAGGGTACGTAGGCAACCTCTCACAAGGTGCAGCTATAAATATAAAATATGCCTATCTCCTATCTCCTATCTCTTTGCTAACCAGCTCTTCTGCTCAACTTAATACTTTGTCATCGCCTAACTACCACCGCCTAGCTATGACTTTATTCAGAACGAAATTCTCCGAACTCCACATCTTATATTGACTTTGTAAGTATTTGTATGATTACTTAGTTGAAATCCACGTTCAACATAATGGCAAAGTAGTTCTAGATTAAACAAAGTGTCAAAATCACTCAAGATATTTGGTACAATCGTTAACGGGTTCGGTTTAACCGGTTCACCAGTTCAAAACAGTGCGAGTGTGATACGTACTACACATACATAAACAGAGCATTTATCATACACAACACAAACATATATATTAGTTTCAAGTCTTGAGAATATATTCAGGAAAAATAAAAACACCAATCCAGTAAAAAGAGAAAAAAAAGTTGGCAATAATCTTAGATGGAGATATCTGTTGAAAAGGAATTTTAACATATCGGAATTGGAGCTCCGTTCCACTCCTTGAGACATTCCAACAAAGGATCAATAAGTTTCCCATCAGAAATTGCCGAGAACACCTTATCAAACTCCTCTCCCGGCGACACAACATTCTCTCCGGTAAGCAGTTCAGTCTCCAGCTCATCCCGGACAAACCGGTACAACGGATAAGACCGACATTCCTTAATCCGGTTAGCAATAACAGAGGACCCTTCCTCATACTCAACTCTAACACGTTCCACTTCTTTAGGGAGAAGCGATTTCAGCTCAGACTCAAACGCTCCGATTTTCTGGAAAAACGATGTCGCGAAATTAGCCTCGCGTTCCGGATCAGCCAAAGCGTGGTCCACAAGAATGTGTCTAACTTTCTGCATTAGCGGATAAGTGAGGCTGCAAGGATCGTCTGCATACGAGAACACATACTCTCTGTCAACCACTTGGAGGACATCGCGTTCTGTGAACCTCGACGGATGTAGCTCACCATTAACACCAACGGTTAACACACGTTTCGCCACCTGGCTCACCGCGGACTTAACCGCTTTCTTTAGATTCTCTTCAAGATGTCTTAGATCGACGGCTTGGCACAACGCAACCAAGTAGGTCGTGGACATTAGCTTGAGGATATCAACCGCTTCTGCGGTTTTCCGGCTAGAGATTAAACCTAGGGAATTAACGTCTTGGTTATGCTGCTCTGCGCTTTGGACGTGGTTGGTCACGGGATTAGCCAAGAACTGAAGCTCAGAGCAATAAGAAGCCATAGCTATTTCCGCGCCTTTAAACCCGTAATCAAGACTAGGGTTTCTCCCACCGGATAGATTGGAAGGCAAGCCATTGTTGTAGAAATCGTTCACTAGTTCCGAGAACTGCGCAAACATGAGTTTTCCTATAGAAGCAATGGCTAGACGAGAATTATCCATGGCTACTCCGATCGGTGTCCCTTGGAAATTCCCGCCGTGCAAGGCTTTGTTTCTAGACACATCGATCAGAGGGTTATCGTTAACCGAGTTGATCTCACGCTCTATCATTTTAGTCGCGGATCTGATCACTTCGATCTGTGGTCCGAGCCATTGCGGTGACGTTCGTAACGCGTACCTGCAACTTAAAAGAAAACGTTTCTCAGCAATAGCTTAAGCCTTTACACACAAGACTGGTTTACTTGAGAGGCAAGAAACGTTACCGATCTTGTTTAGGTTTTTGAAGAGGATCCATTTCGTGGAGATGTTGAGCTTCTTTAACGTAAGAGCTTCCGTCTAATATATGTTCCATAATCGCGGCGGCTTCGATCTGACCAGGATGATGCTTCAGTTTATGCGTAAGATGATCAGTGAACTCCGGTTTCCCCTGCATAACCTCTGCGAACATCGCTGACATAACTTCAGACAATACCGCCAAAATGTTGGCCTCGAACAGAACCGTTGAGGCCAGTCCAGAGCCAACCGCTGTTCCGTTCACAAGCGCTAATCCTTCCTTGGGCTGTAGCTCGAAGAAGGACGAAACTCCGGCAAGCCTAAAGGCATCAGAGGCAGTGAGAGTCTCACCGGAGGGACCCACGGCTTTGGAGTTGGGACGGCCTGTGAGAAGTCCGGCGATGTAAGAGAGCGGGACAAGGTCGCCGGAGGCTGTGATGGTGCCACGGAGAGGGAGGCACGGAGTGATTTCGTGGTTTAGAAGCTTTGTAATGGCTTCAAGAATCTCGAAGCGTATCCCGGAGTAGCCTTGGAGGAGAGTGTTGACACGGACAAGCATTGCCGCTCTCGTCGCCGGCTTAGGTAACGTGTGTGACGTGTCTCTGGCGCCGGCGCTAAATATTCCGGCGTTCAGGAACCTGCACGGGTCATAAATTGCATGTTATTGTTCTTGATCGCGTCCATGACTAAATTAAAAACGACAAATATTAAGAAATCGTCCATCATTACATATATACGAGTATTGTTAAATAGACCCATTTTTTGTATATTTGTGTCAAGAAAACTGAATAAGTTAAAGTTTGGTTTTAGTGTATGTATTAAGTGAAAGGCATGTTATTTAATAGGGTCCACGACTATATGTGTAAGTGTAACTTAATTTCACCTAATTATTATTTCCAAACACCAAATCATTCAGCTAATTAATATTGCCAAAAAAGTATTACCTAAGTACTATTAGGTGAAACAATTACCAAAAAAAATGTTAGGCGAAACTCGAAAGAGAGATCACCAAGAACATACTTTTTACTTGTCTCACAATTTTTATACCCGAATCAATATTTTCTTTCTCCTTCTTAATAACTCTATTTGTCTAAAATTTCTTCAGTTTATAATAAATACAATATATATAAAAAAATATATCATTATTATCAGTACTTGTACCTGTTCACTAGTCTATATTCAACACATTTACTTTTATAACATTAATAACAAAAAATGGGGAAAACAATAGTATTATAAACTTTTATAGAATTTATTTTATCACTACCTAATTAGGTATTGACAAAAAAATAATTACCTAATAAGTTCCTTTTGAAGAGCACCACCTTGTTTGGTTCTCCTATGGGAAGTTGCGCCAAACCCTGTGGTGACTCCATAACTGTCCGTTCCTCGATTCATGCTCTCCATCACCCATTCGCTACTCGCCTTCACTCCGGCACGAGCCTCCTCCGACAGCTCCACCGTCACCCCTCCGCTAGCCACGGCGGCCACTTGACCAATCGTCAGAGTCTCTCCGCCTAACCGCACCGCACCTTTCCTGTAATCTTCCACCATTCGTTTCACCTCCTCCAAGTGGCTCCCTTTCAAAGCTTCCGCCGCCGCGTTCCAGTTCAACGGATCGCTGGAGACGGCAGCGACGTTGTTGTTGTTTTGTTTGCACAACTCCATAATTAACCGCCGAACCAAGTTGGAAAAGATTGGAACTTTTGATGAACCGGAATGAGAAGTTAACCGGCCCGGTTAAAACAATGTGATCTTGATCTCTCTCTCAAATTTCTCTGACTCTCAGGTGATTGTTATTATACAAAACAAAGCACTGTAAATGTGTGCATGTATCTACTTACACGTTTGCGGTTTTACAAGACTATTGATATTTAATTTTTCTTCTGATTATAAAATTAAAAGGAGTTAAAAAGGAAATTTTATTTGAGTGCAAATAAATTTTCCTGAGAGAAAGTTGAGCGACATTGGAGGTTTTAAATAGAGGCGAAGAGTTTGGTGAGAAAAACGGGTTAGTTGAAATGTGTCTATGACCGTCGGATGTTAAGTGCGATCTGGACGGATGTGTATTCGCCACGTGGCTTCCATGTATATGAGCCGTCTTACTTGTCAAGCTCGAGCGTCAGGTATTTGGCACAGATAGGGACACGATGTTTGGTGCGAGTGTAAGGAATGCCACAAATCCAATTTGACAATTTTCATTTTGATATTTCTTAGCCATATAAAACTATTTTATATTTTGTAATGCCTTGCACAAAATGTTGCTAAAATGTTAATAATTTGTTATCTTATATATAATAGGAGGGTTTTCTCTCCATTTAACCTATCCACATCAATAAATTTAATATTAAAGTAGAATTAATACTTATTTAACAGATCAATCTATATTAGTTGTTACATTTTTTTATATAGTTGATAGTTAAACTAATACAAACAAAACATATTAAATAAATAGCAAAACGAATAAAGTGATTTAAAAAAAAAAGAATATTAATTAGATTCAAATTAATATTTGTTAGAAGGGTAATATAATAAAGTTAATTTTTTAATTAAAACTTTATGTACATTTATCCTGTATAAAATGTTAAATGTAGTTCCATTGATGTATTATGAAAAAAAAACAATACATGTTTTTATGTTATCATCGTTTCAGATTTCAAAAATATATAAATATGTTGTAAATATATTTTAAAAGTTGATAATATGTAAAAAATAATAGTAAATAAATCACAATGTGGATAAATAACGGTAAACAAAAATAGAAAAATATATAAAGACTAATTGATTGTATATAAGCGAAAATAAGTGAAAATGGTGTTACAAGATAGAAAGTTTGAAAGGAATATAAATAACTAAGTTTTTCTGATTTTTCTTTACAAAGTTGTTCTAAAAAATATGAAATTTAATTTGGTCTACATTTTGTTACTCTGCTTATATGTACAATAGTTCAAAATCAAGCTGTTAGGTAAATATTAAATTTACATCATAAACATTTTCATGACTCAAAATACTTAAGTAAAAAAATTTAGAGCAAATACAATTTATAAACTGTTATAGTTTTAACCCCGCGCAACGCTACAAAATGTTAATAAATGTACATTTAACATTAAATTGTATTTAAAATATTCATTTATTACAAGATTATTCATATTTTTTAACATATATTTCTATCTTAAACATAAATAAAACTACGAAAAATACCAAAAAAATATAAGATATGATAACTTAGTATGAAAAGTTAAAGAAAGTTATAATAAAAAAATGGAGATGAACTAAAGAAATATTAAACTTGAAATAGTTTATAATTAGTTTTTTATTAAAAATTAAATATATGATTTATCCTATTTAATAATGTATAATGTGTTTACGAGTTAAAAATGTAGAATATAATTTAACTAGTATAGTAGAAAGATAATAAGAAATTAGAGTTAGAGTTTAAAAAAAAAATCGAGTTATTGTATGTAAATTTTATGTGTGTACATTAAAGAGAAATGATGAACATGATATCCACATCAGCAATTTTGACATTAAATTATAATTAAAATACTCATTTATTACATATTAATTGTTATTTTTATTTAATTTATAATCGGAAATTATAATGAAATACAAAAATCCAACTAAAGAAATAGGAAAAACTATTTGTTAAAATTTTAATTTAATTTAGATATTGTATTTTAATCAAATTATATATATATATATATATTTGTCCTATTTAAAATGTTTAATGTATGTGCATTAATTTATTATGACACACAAAATAAATATTTTTTATGTGACTTACATTATTTGAGAGTTAAAATATATATAATTTTTGTAAGATAGATTTAAAAGTTGAGAATATGTAAAATGAATACAAACACAAAAGTAAATAAATAATTATGAATAAATAATGGTAAACATCAAGTATAGAAACCAAATTTTTGTACATAACCGAAAATAACTAAATAAGTGAAGAAAAATAGTGGTAGGAGATTAAAAATTTGAAAAAAACAACAAATAATATTGCTCATGCTGCTATACGATCATTTTCAAACTGGAAGTATGTTTTTACTTTTTAGCGTTTTGGCCTTTGAAGATTTGCGCTTGACATTTATTGGCGAAGTAAATTATGTTTTCTTTGTTAAGTTAGGAAACCCTTTTACTGTCTCTAATTATAGTATTAACATCTTCTACATTTATTATAAGCAAAATTTAGTCGAATACAATGAAGATAAGCTCAAGAAGTCAAAAATTTTTTTTTAATGTGGTCATCAATTATGTCTTTATGACCACATCTCTCTAATAACAAGCATTTAAGTCAGTGGATTAGCCATTTTCTCCTAGACTATCACATTGAGAGAAGATGGAAAGATAATTAAAAAGTCTTAATAACGATCAAATGGAAAATCTCTAATATATTAAAAGAGAAAACACTATAAAAAAAAAATTATCTTATTAACAAAAATGTTATGCTGATGTGTCATCACCATGTTTATTTTCAAAGTTAATTTTAATTAAGACAAACATTACTAGACTAATTACATTTTATGTCATTCATATTTAGTTAGAGAATGAAATATCTATTATTAATTTAATTAAAAATAATTATTAATTAAAATTATTTTCTTTTTATTTTCTTATTTGGTAGTGACGAAAATAGTAAATAATTTGAAAAGTATTTATTAGTCAATCAATCAGTAAAATATGAAAGATTTTATTTCAATTATATTATATTAATTGTTTAAAAATCAGTTTATTCTCCTATCATTTTTGTTTAACTTTACTTTTCAAAAATAAACTATATCATCATATAAAAATATCTAATAAAATAAAATTAGTTTTTTCTGTATATGCTATAGTTTGAATTTTTTTAAACGAAACAAATTTCTAAAATTGTTAAAAGTCTCACATCAAATATATTTTTGGATAATAGTTCAAAAACCTATTATAAAAAACGATCCAAATAATGATCAAGTATGAAAACTGATTGAATAGATTTCCAAACTTTAAAGTTTTTTATTTGATTTAATTTGGTTCTTTAATTGAATTGACTAATATAAAACTATCCTTAATTCATATATACGGATTACGAAAGAAGAAAGAAGGGAATACAATTTATAGAAAAAGTTACTGATCTTATAGGAATGGATGTTAGAATTGTCCCACATCGGAAGTATGGGAGATTTGTGGACAATATATATAGTATGTGGCAATCCTCCACTCTAGAGCTAGCTTTTGGGTGTGAGTTAGGCCCATTACTAATAATGGAAAGTCGAGTACGCATATAATTCCCTTATAGATGGCGGAAAGCTTATCAAACACATAAACTGACTGCAAGGAAATAAATATTAAAGAATTTGATATTGGATAGAGTTGGTGAGATTTGGGTTTAGCTTTTTCTGCTTCTCCTCCTCACCAACCATAGTCATACCTTAAGTCGTTGAAACTTGAAACTATTGATATAATATATCAATGTGTTTTTATCTCTTAAGAAAAAAAGCAAGATATAGATAAACCAACCCTCTCGAAGAGTATCGAATAAGAAAGTAGCCTTGTATATACAGTAGTTGTAAACTGGATTAATTAAGGTTGATATTTGATAAGATAACTTCAATGATTTTGTTTGAGCCTGTTATCATTATTTTGGTTTGTTCGTTTATCTCGATTTTCAGCAAGAAGAAACCATTTATGTATCTAGGTTTGTCCAAAATGTTAAAAGAAATATATTAGAATACCGTTTTTCAGTAGAGGATGAAAGATGAACATAGGTGACACCTGTCCAATCTCTGCAGCTACTTGGCAAAGATTGAAAATTCCATTACATCATTTCTTTGGAAAACGTAATACCAATGATGAGCAAAGTTGTCTTCTTTTGTGTTTTTTTCCTCCCTTATTTTATTACTGTCTTAATTATTTTCTGCATGAATGTTATATTGCGCTCGTTTAATATTTTGCTCAGAAATATATTTTCCTTTTTATGCTGTAAAACTTGATCAACTGTAGAAACCAAACATGTTTAATTAGCAGAATTTTTTTAACATTAATGAACTTTTTTAATACAAATCTACTTGAAAACTCTAGCTCGAGTCGCACTTCTAGTCTTCTAGACCAAATAACTCTATAACCCTAATTTCAATCGAAAGTCTACGTAAGAGAGAACAGAGGAGAAGAACACTCAAGGGCTTTGAAGATTCTTGAGATCTTCTTCTTTAGCGTACCAAGCTGGTATGATCTTAGGAAGGTGAGGGTAGAGATCTTTGTAAGAGTTTCTTATTGTCCCTTCAGCGACTCCAGTTGCCACTGATATATCTACAAGGTTCATAACACAAATATTTCTTTAAGTGACAATCTCATGTTTAGATTGTTTCAGTTCAAAAAATGCGAATGGAACAGACCTCGAAGAGGCTTCTTCTCATCAGAGAGCTGTGTTATGATATATATAACCGCTGCTGCAATCGATATGGGACTCCTCCTGCAACGTGTTAAATAGCTCCGTGTGAATTATCGTAATGAATCCAGAAAACAGAAAGGACAAGACAACAATGGTTAATGGATGTAACCTTATATCAAACTCCTCTGACTTTTTCACAGATTCTTGAGCCGCTTTCACGGTTTGGTTGGTCATACCAAGATTTGAGCAAAAACGTCTCTGAGAGATTTTACCAATCAAGTTAATAAAACCCGCGGATAAGAACAACCGAAATGGCAATGATTTTAAGAAGAACTCACCATAAAATCTCCGGCGTGGATGGTTCCCATTTCAACGGATTGTCCGGTTTCAAGCCCCAACTGTTTGACTATGTATTCTTTTGCACGACCAATCTCCTTCTTAGTAGCTCCATTGGCAACAGAACATATTTCTACATATTATTTCTCTCGAGAGAGTTGAGAAAAAAGGGAATGATGGATGATTAAAGAGTAGATATACAAAAACTTGTCAAAACTGTTTGGTACCTTTGACGGTTCGTGGCTTGTCCTCTTGCCGGCAAGCAATGTATAAACAGGCAGCCAAAAGAGCATCTTGATTTCTTCCTCTGCTTGACTTCTGATCCTCTACTCTTTTATATATCTCGTTGGCTCGGTCCTGCCAAATAACCATGACAGACATGATTACAAAAAGCACAAACACATAAGGAAAGAATTCTATAAACAACATTGGAAAGCTGGATTCCAGCCTTAAGATTGCTAAGAGAAAGAGAATGTACCTTGATGGTCGCAACAAGTCCCAACCTGGAGGAACACAACAAGGTTCATCAGATTAGTAAATGGCATTTCTCAAGGACCCTAAACTTACAGTCAAAACATTCCACAAGGCTTTCATTTCACCAGATAGCGAAAAAGGTAAGCTTTAATTCGTATTATGAGCAAGATCAAGTCTTTCATTTCACCAGATAGCGAAAAAGGTAAGCTTTAATTTTCAGTGACATACTCTTTGCTCATACACCTAATAAAGGATTCATCTAAATCGATCTTCTAGAAACTACAATTCTCAAAATTCTCTGACCACAAGCAAAAATCCGGAATTGCGAAAGACGAACCAGCTAACCCAGATTCGCAAAACCTTAACCTACCTATCAGCCATGGTGGCGATGGTCTTAAACGCGACAATGAGCCCACGATCGGGGTTAGATCCACGATTCTGCCATCGACCAAGGGAAGACGAGAGGAAATCGCCAGAGGTTCCATTAGGTTTCGCAATGACGGTGGTGAGTCCACCGTCGGCTAGAAGAGGATTCGTCGGACCGCCGACACGAACGGGATCATTATCACCGGACTCGTTCGCGAAGGTACGCCACTCGGAGGTTTCATCGATTGAGTGCGATTCGAGTACAAGTCCACACTCTGAACAAACCGTATCTCCGGCGGAATGGTCAAACACGACCTCCGTCTGCCTCTTACAATCCGAACAAAACGCGTCACTCATTGCTTGCTCTCTCTCCTCTCGGAAAAACCCTGAAAACCCTTCTAACTGATTGGACTCCGATTTCGACTTTCGAGTATAATGCCACTTTTCTTCTTCCTCGTTGCGGCTTGAGCTTTTTTTTTTCTTCTTTCCAACAAATATACCTGAAATGCGAATTAACGACTCAGGAAGATATACACCATCCACGTGTCTTCGGATCATCCAACGGCTGATGATTCGTCGATTTGATATGTTTTCTTTGTTGTAGAATTATAAGAGGCTTTAAACAAACACAGCCCAACATTCTAAAGCCCTCTATTGTTTTTTGGCCTGTCACTCTCTAAATTCCTTTTTATGTTAACGATACATCATTGTTCATGCATCCAGCAGATAAAAACGCACACATAAGACAGAACACATAGCTCAGCTTAGTTAGCTATCACGTTATATAAAGACTAAACTCTCAGGTCGTCATGTAATTAGCTATCACGTTAGATAATTAACTAAACGGGTAATTCAGATATATCAATATCAATGAAAAAAAAAAAAAACAGATATACCATAGCTATTCAGATGTTTAACTATTAAAAAATGTTTTAGACACAGAAGCTTTACTAATAAGATTGTATAATTTGGATCGGAGTGAGTAAGTTCGGATGATAAAATTGAAATACACGGAACAACTAATCTAGTGATCTCCATGCCCTCACAATCGTAAGACCATTATATAATTAGAATTGACTTTATGAACTGTCCTAAACCAACCTAAGGATTCACGAGTTTTGTTTTCTTCATTGCTAACAAAAAATACTGCGATATAAAAGTTAGTTAACTATGTCATATATATATTTATTAATCATATTTGTTTCATACAGCGAACTCAAATTTGACATATGAACTAACACATGTAAGCAAATGATTAGGACAAGTATTTTATGACTTGAAAATTATGCACTGTTCCGGTTTTGGTCGATACCCATGAGGCTCTCTCCTCTTCCTTTTGTAAGACATGTTTCTATTGGAACTTAAATTTTGAATGACAATAACTTCTTAGGATATGAACAACAACATTTTTTTTTTTTTTTTGCAACGAAAAAGATAGAGAAAATGAAATCAGAAATAAGCAAAAAAATAGTTGAAGAAATTATCCAGTCATGAATGTATGTATTGTGACGTTCGTGCAAAAGTGGATATGGTTAACTTCACAATTCCCAATAAAGCAAAAACCCGGTCTTCGACGATTCTCTTATGCAGTTCATCGAATCATTTAATAATTAGTAATTATTTTATTTTTTGTTTGTTAATATTTACATACTGCAGCTGCTTCAACAGCAAAATAAAAATTACGCGAGGCAATCATCAAACTATACACGCCAACAATGTAGTGTCAAATTTTGGTAAATTATTGGCATCATCATCTTTATTTCTCATTTATATACAGCATACAGCCTTTTTAGTTTGTCAAACCCTCTTGCTATTTTTAAGCATCAGTGAACTTTAGATCTTAGGCCTTTACATCACGTCAAACTTCATCTAAAGTGGGTAGCAATACTTTATCTTGACGTTAGCAATTTCTACATAGCTTAAACTTAAACTATACAAGAATCTAACCTGATGAACAAGAAAATGAATTTCAATTTGAAGAAACCCCGGAATTAAAAAATAAAAAGAACCATCGGTTTTCGTGCCTGAGAGAGTTTGCGATTTAGATCTTCTTCTTTTCGTCGCGCCGACGGCTGGCCTCTCGCCGGTCGCCGAGAATCTTCTTCTTTCTTCCCCTGCTTCATTTCTTCCCATGGCTAAGATTGGTCCTCTTGCGAAGGATCCGCCAGATCCAGATCCATCTGCTGGAGCTACGGTCTCCGTTTCCCAGTCACCGTCGAACTCAGTTACTAAAGGTTCGATCTTGCTCTCTTCATCGGCTCCTACCCTTGTAATTGGGAAGGAGGACCAGTCAACCTCAGTTACGGACCCGGGTCCCAGTTCTCCGATTTCAATTGCTTCTCCTCAGATCCCGTTGCAGTCAACTATCCCCCCATCAGTGCCTTCTGTCACCGCGGTACCTTATGCTGCGAGGTTCAAGGCGTCACTCAGAAACCTCAAAAAAATGGCTCCCCCATCGTATCAAGAAGATGGTACACCGGTGGTTCAAGCACCTGACTCAGTTCTTCTCCACGCTTCTGAGCTATGGAAGGGTCATATTATAGCTCAGTTTCATGGTCTTCTTCCGCCAGCTGCAGTGGTTTATGCTGACCTTAACCCAATTTGGGGAAAATACGGTAATATAACCATGCGGAAACTTTCGGAATATGCTTGTATGATATTCATTCCTTCAGAGCCAACGAGGGAATGGGTGTTAGAAGTGGGTTATTGGCAAGCTGGAAACTGTGCCTTTCAAGTCTCTCCATGGTCAGCGACAGCCTCACTTGAACTCCCAGAATTAAAATCTGCACCAACGTGGGCGATTTTAAAAAATGTCCCTCCAATGCTTTATTCTCTGGATGGAATAAGTGTCATTGCAAGCGCTATTGGGGATCCTCTGCATACAGAAAATTCCAGGTTGGATGTTGTGAATTTGGGTTCAACGAAAGTAAAGGTTGAAATTATGCTGGATAGCTCGCCGCCAGAAGCGGTGATTGTTCGGGATTCTCTTGGACATACAGCTAAAGTGGATGTTTCTTATCCTAGGCTTCCACCTAAATGTGTGAATTGTGATAGATTCGGTCATCTTCTTAATCGTTGTCCTAAGCCGTTACAAAGGAAGAGACCTTCGAGAAAGAAGAATGTGTCTGTTGTTGCCTCGGTTGTTTTGAGTCCTAATCCGGATCCGCATTCTTCTCTTCCCCCTTCCCTAGTGATGCAGGAATATCCGGCCACACAAACAGTGGAAACGGAGGCAATTCCTCCAATTGTGCCTAAAGTGAGATCAAGGTCTCGGAGCAGAACTGCTGGAGTGAGGAAACATAGAGCCAAGAGTTCTCCGCCAAAGACCACGTCTTTTGAGTCCATTGAAACCCCTCTCACTAAGGTTATAGCTGACAAGAGGATAAAAAAACCTCCTGTTAAAAAATCATTCTTGGAGGTTGTGAAGACTCCTTTAAAGGGGTTTGGTGATAAGAAGAAGTTAAAGGCTCTTCCTTCTATTGTTGATGAAGCTCCTCCACTGTCTAGATCGGCAAGGAATAAAAAGAATAAAAAGCTAAGACAAGCAGCTCTGGAGGCTGCTTCTACTCTTATGGATTCGGGTGATCCTGTTCAGGGACTTTCCTTGGACAGAGACATCAGTCTCTGATCGGTTCTCTTCCCAAATTTTTTTGGTGTATATATGTCGGTTTTTAGTTGGAATATAAGGGGACTAAATAACCATTCTCGTCAGACGGCTCTTCGGAAGTGGTTAGGTGTACATAAACCTCTTCTTGGAGGTATTTTGGAATCTCATGTTAGTGAGGACAATTTGAGGGATGTTGTGGCATCATCTTGTCCTGGATGGAGGTTTGAGAGTAACCATGCTTTTGCTGATAATGGGCGTATTATAGTACTTTGGGATCCTCAAATTTCGGTCATTTGTTTCAAGAAATCGGATCAGTTTATTCTATGTGGTATCCATATACCGTCAACAAGCTCTTCGTTTAATGTGGCTTTCATTTATGCTCGAAATGTGGATAATCAAAGAAGAAGCTTATGGGAAGATTTGTCGGCTATGAGAAGAGAGTCCCCTTTGGCTAATCGACCTTGGCTTCTTGTTGGAGATTTTAATCAAATCCTTCTAGCTTCAGAACACTATTCCTTATCGCCTTCAGTCCTTCCTCTGCGTGGAATGAGGGAGTTTCAGGAGTGTTTGGAAGAGAATGAGTTGAATGACTTGGATTCCAGAGGAGTGTTCTATACTTGGTCGAATCACAATCCAGATAACCCTACTCTTAGGAAACTGGATCGAGCGGTGGTTAATGATAAATGGAGAGACGATTTTCCAGATTCCTTTGCTATCTTTGATTCGCCAGGTGAATCTGATCACTCGCCTTGCCTGGTGTCTCTGAGCGGTGTGGTAGAGGTAAAGAAAAAAAGATTCATGTATTTTTCTTTTATCTCAACTCACCCGAAGTTTGTGGAAGCTCTTACAGATTCTTGGGGAGGAATGGAAATTGTGGGATCGGATATGTTCATGCTTGGGAAGAAGCTAAATGAGGCTAAGCTGTGTTGTAGAAGGTTGAATAGAGAAGGGTTTAGTAATATTCAAAAACGCACAGATGAGTCTTTCGCCATCCTTGAAGCTAAACAACATGAATTGCTCTCTTCTCCTTCTGCATTGTTATTCAGGGAGGAGCATATGGCTAGGAAGAAATGGGGGTTCTTTGCTAAAGCACTTGAGTCCTTTTATAGGCAAAAATCAAGAATCAAGTGGCTTTCGGAAGGAGATGCAAATACAGCTTTTTTCCATAAGGCAGTAGTTGCTCACTTCTCCCGGAACTGCATCCGACATCTTAGAGACTCTGATGGTATCAAGATTGATAATAAAGTTCAGATAAAGGACATGATTGTCGCTTATTTCACAAATCTCTTGGGGTCTGAAGTGGTTGATACGGTGCCTTTCTCTACTGAGATAATTCGTGATTTGCACCCATTCCGATGCTCTGCAGGGGTTGCTTCTCAGCTTACGGAAATACCCTCAAGCGAGGAGATAAAAAGAACGGTGTTTGCAATGCCTAGAAATAAGGCTCCAGGACCCGATGGTTTTCCTGTGGAATTTTTCAGAGAGGCATGGCCTATTGTTGGAGAAGATACAATAAAGGCGGTCAAGGAATTCTTTACATCAGGGTATCTTCATAGGAGGTTTAATGCTACAGCTATTTGTCTTATCCCTAAAACAATTGGAGCAGATAAGCTCTCTCAGTTCAGACCCGTTGCGTGCTGCTCAACGGTGTATAAGATAATCTCCAGAATATTGAAGTCAAGGCTTCAATTGTTTGTATCTGAAGCGGTTCAATCAAACCAAGTGGGTTTTCTCAGAGGGAGGTTTTTGTGCGAAAATGTTCTTTTAGCCTCGGAGTTGGTTGAAAATTTTCATAAAGAGGGTCAAACGGAGAGAGGTTGTCTTCAAATCGATCTAACTAAGGCTTATGACAATCTAAGCTGGGACTTTGTACTCAATATATTAGAAGCTTTTGATATCCCTCCTATGTTCCGGCATTGGATTGCAGAGTGTATTTCAACGCCTACATTCAGTATGATAGTGAATGGAGAGCTTGTTGGATATTTTCCAGGAAAGAAGGGGCTGCGCCAAGGAGACCCCATCTCCTCCCTTCTGTTTGTACTGGCAATGGATATTTTAGCAAAGAAAATGGACCATGGTGCTATGACTCAGATGTTTATCCCTCACCCTCTTGGTTTTGAACCTTTGGTTACCCAATTGAGTTTTGCAGATGACGTGTTGGTGTTCTTTGACGGGAAGGAGGAGTCTTTAAGAGGAATCTTGGATATTCTGGATGAGTTTAGAATTGGCTCGGGTCTGGGTATTAATAGAGAAAAATCTTATCTTTACTTGGATGGAAATAATATTCAGTTGGCGTCGTTGCTGGCTACGCAGCTTGGTCTTACTCAAGGGGCTCTACCAGTGAGATATTTGGGAGTACCGCTAACCACAAAAAAGCTTTCGAAAAGTGATTACCAGCCTCTCCTGGACAAGCTTAAAGTCCGATTCACTTCTTGGACGGCTCGGAAATTGTCTTTTGCGGGAAGATTGCAATTGATTAATTCAGTAATCTACTCTACTATTAACTTCTGGGCAACAGTCTTCATCCTTCCTAATAAATGTGTTGAGGCGATTGAGCAAATGTGTAACGCTTTTTTGTGGAGTGGTGCATTGGGGTCAGCACGAGGGGCTAAGATAGCTTGGGAGAGTTGCTGTACTCCTAAGGAATCTGGAGGATTAGGTCTCCGTCGTATTTCAGATTGGAATAAAGTCCTTGGACTGAAGCTTATTTGGCTGATGTTTACGGCGGCTGGATCCTTATGGGTATCGTGGATCAAGGCTCACCTAATTCAAGGGAGATGTTTCTGGTCACTTGATGGAAATCGCTCGGGTAGCTGGATTTGGAAACAGCTATGTAAACTCCGACCTCTTGCAAGACCGTTTTTAATTTGTGATGTGGGTTCCGGTCATATAGCAAGTTTCTGGAATGATAATTGGACAGGACTAGGTCCTCTGATTGACATTTTAGGAGATGAAGCCCCGAGATTATCAGGGTTACCCAGGCTTGCGGTGGTAGCTGACGCTATTCGTGACGGAGAATGGTGGTTGGCGTCGAGTAGAAGCAGAAACCCAGTGTTGTCTTTACTCCGTCAATGTCTCCCTCGTGTAAATTCTATAAGGGACAGCGAATGTGATGACTCTTATTTGTGGAAAACGGACAACAAACCTCCGTCAGCTTCTTTCTCAGCTTCTATGACCTGGGAAACGATTCATCCTAGGACTGAACCTGTTTTCTGGCACAAGGCAGTTTGGTTTAAAGATCATATTCCTAGGCATGCTTTTGGATGTTGGGTGGTGGCTCGGAACCGAATGCATACCAGAGATAGACTGATCAGCTGGGGACTGTCGGTCTCTCCGCTATGTTTACTGTGTAATGCGCAACATGAGAATAGGCAGCATCTGTTTTTTGATTGTGCTTTCACTGCAGAAATTTGGAGGTCTTATGTGGCTGCAGCAAACCTTTCTCCCCCGACTTTGTTTGAAGATTTATTGAGATGGATAGTGAAACCTTCTAATGATAAGAATCTCAATAGAATCATGAGACTCCTCTTCCAAGCGACAATCTATCTAATTTGGAAGGAGAGAAATACTCGTCTTCACGACAATACCTCTAGATCGCCGTCAAGCATTAAGGTAGTCATCAATCAGCTAATGAGATGTAAGCTTGATCCTCTTTCTCGTGCTCAGCCAAATACTCCATCTACGATCTCGCTCCTAACTACTTGGTTCTCTATTTTCCAACCTTAGTCTTCTCTTTTAGGTTCTCTAATGTAGGATTATTCCATCATTTTTTGTATCACTTTGTGATAATGCAGATGTCTCTCTGAGTTAAAGAGCTGTAACCCTGTGGGGTATGTAACCCTTTTTTTATTTATAAAAGGTGGAGGTTAAAAAAAAAAAAAAAAAAAAAAAAAAAAGAAAAAAAAAAAAAAAGAAAATGAATTTCCTATAATCCTATCTGTATTTTCAATTCTTAATTCTAGAATTTTCGTCCTCTTTAATTGTATTTGACTCTTTCCCGCCCACCAACTTTTTGGTTTTGGATACATTTTTTGGGATTTTCTTATTTGTGGGGATTCTTGTTTCTTTCCGTAAAACGAGTTTAAAATCAAATATTGGTGCAACAGAAGATAACTATAAGATACATTTATCTCGTATAAATGTTTTGGTACTTATTCATGGAATATGACATTTTGTATGTATTTGACCGTTAAGAACGCCTCCATTGGATATTTGATCATTTCTTTCTTTGACAATGATTTCTCCAATTTTTTCTTAATATTATAATGTCCAATAATTTAAAATTATTTATTCTTAATCAGTCATCCCTATGAGTAGATTAGTCTCATCATTTATTTAAATCTACAATTTAATTCATTTAACAACTTTTCTATTCCGATGGCCTTTAAGATATGACAAGTTAAACTTTTCGAGTTGAAGTTTGAACCATAAAACTAGTTCCGGGTCATGCAATCTTTTAACGAATATCTTGTTTTTCAGGTTCTACCTCACAAAATCGTTAGTCGAAATTAAAGATCACAATTAGCTGGAACTCTAACAACAAGATCGCAGCATGCCAGATAGAAAATACTAATATGTGACTCAGATAAATGAGCAGAGATAACTTTTTTACTTTTTAGTTGTTGATTACGATATAAACTCCATACAAGGAAGATTAATATGTCATTGATGGGATGATTTCAACCAAGACGAGAATATATATTAAATTATTAATACTATTTAGGTATGTTACCAAACATGATTTAAGGAAAAGGAATCTTGTGATGCAAGCAACATATCACCGCAACTCTCAAAAGATGAATAATGGATTTGGCCAAAGTCCCTTTCTCGTTCTCCCACACGTCTCCCCATTCTTCTTCGTTCTTTATTTCGACCAAGAGCTGAGACACCTCGAGACTTATTATTTTTCTCTATTCCTCTTCCAAAGAATAGTACGCTAACGTCACTGTCTGAAGATATATACTCTGTTTTCAAAAGAGAAAACTTACAACAACACCCACAAAACGTCTCTCTCTCTCTCTCTCTCTCTCTCTCTTCGACTTGATCTTTCTACTTTCTCTTCCCTCTGTACGTACGTATTCAAGGAGCTAGATAGACAAATTCTGTTTACAAAGAAAAATTTTCACTATATTTCTCTGCGTATGTTATTCACGCTCTCTCTGTTCTTCATCTATATGACTTAAATAACAAGTTAATGGTGAGGAAGAATCTGAAAAAGGTAGAAAAATTCAAAGAAGACGGATCTATGAAGTTATTTCCTTGTGTCTTCGGGTTGAATAATTCTTCTGGGAATAGCGCAAAGAGATCGAAGCCTAAGCTTATCTATCTTCTTCTCTTCTCTCTGGTCTCAAGTTGCTTCGTCTTTGCTCCTCATCTCTTCTATTTCCCTTACCCTTCTGCTCTGTTTCTCATCGGTATGATTCTTCCATCTTCTACGACAAGTATTAATTTCTTTCTTTTTTGTTGTTGTTGTTGTTGTTGTTGTTGTCCTAAACTACTTTAACTTCATATGTTTTGGAAGATTCTTCAATCAAAGAGATTGAAGACCGGGTTTCCCAGGACAATACCGAACCTCCCAAACCATCAAAAAATGGTAAGTACTTAATCCTCTGTTTCTCACCTTTCTTGAAATAGCAAGCAAGAAGATTCTTAGTGTTTCTTGAATGAATGGTAATTATGCAGAAGAGAGCTTTTTGTGTGACAGAACGGGTTATCGTTCAGACATATGTTTCATGAAAGGCGATATCAGAACACACTCTCCTTCTTCCTCCATCTTCCTCTACACCTCGAATGATCTCACCGATCATTTCTTGCCAGAAAAAATCAAACCATACACCAGAAAATGGGAAACTAGTATTATGGAAACCATCAGTGACCTGAAACTTGTGACGAAAGATTTGAAGATTTTTGGCGATAAGCAGCGTAGCTGCCAAGTGACACATGAAGTTCCCGCCGTGTTATTTTCTACCGGAGGATACACCGGAAACCTCTATCATGAGTTCAACGACGGTCTCATTCCTTTGTATATCACATCCAAACGTTTCAACAAAAAGGTGATCTTTGTGATTGCTGAGTACCACAAGTGGTGGGAGATGAAGTATGGAGATGTTCTCTCTCAGCTCTCTGATTATCCTCTCATTGATTTCGCCAAAGACAAGAGAACTCACTGCTTCAAGGAAGCCATTGTTGGTCTTAGAATCCATGGTGAGTTAACAGTGGATCCTTCTCTGATGCAAGATGGTAAAACATCCATCAACGACTTCAGAAATCTACTTGATCAAGCTTATAGACCCCGAATCAACAGATTGGAGATTGAAGAGGAGCATCAGCTTCGAGTCCACGCAAAAGCAGCAACGAGGAAAAAGGCTCAGAGGCCAAAGCTAGCATTGTTTTCAAGAACAGGTTCTCGGGCGATAACAAACGAAGATCTTATGGTGAAATTGGCTCAGAGGATCGGGTTTCAAGTCGAGGTTTTGAGACCTGACAGAACAACGGAGCTGGCAAAGATTTACAAAGTGCTTAACTCAAGCAGTGTCATGGTTGGGGTACATGGAGCAGCCATGACCCATTTTCTGTTCATGAAACCTAGAAGTGTCTTTATTCAGATCATTCCATTGGGGACAGATTGGGCAGCAGAGACATATTACGGAGAACCGGCAAAGAAGCTTGGGCTAGATTACATTGGTTACAAGATTCTTCCAAGAGAGAGCTCATTGTATGACAAATATGATAAGAATGATCCAGTTCTAAGAGACCCAAACAGCATCACTAGGAAAGGATGGCAATTCACAAAGGGGATATATTTGAACAACCAGCAAGTGAGGTTAGATCTCCGGAGATTCAAGAACATTTTGGTTGATGCCTATGCAAAATCCATTAGCTGTTGTTGAAAGTAACTAGTTGTTGTTGTTGTTGTAACTGTATAGTCTGCACAAACTACAGAGTACAGAGCTTCTTTGTAAAGATTTAAATGAAACTGAGATTAATGAATTCAATATTTCAGAGACACGAACAACAAAACTGTTAAGAATTGCTGAAACAGAAGCATCTATCTTACCGTCACAGATCCATCTAAAGTTGACTTCTTATTTACTCAGAAGAAGTTGAATGGAAACTGAAGTATTATAGAAGCTGAAAAGAAGACTTCAGTGAGAAACTTTGCTTCGAGCCAAAGCAAGAGAACGTGTTATTCTTCAATAGTCTTTAGGCCCATTGCTTCCCTATCTTTGTTGGTGAACGCATAGGTGGAGGTGTTTTTGCATTTCTCGCACCATTTACACCTGTAAAAGCAAAAGCTTCGATATCGATTTTGTTCCAAAGAAAAAGCGTAAAGAGAATCGTGTAACTTATGGTTAGATCTTCCTTACCGTTATTCCCAATTGGGTTTCCTCCTATAGAGGATCTACGTGATCTTTCTGGTCCTGATGGCATCACACCTGTGAGTGATTGCCTTCGCAGTGTCTTAGCGTTGCTTGTGTGTGGCGACTTTATACCACTGAAATTATTTGAGACTCCAAGCGGTGATCTTGGATCTATAGGAATGTTCTCTTTCCTGTGGTAAACAAAAAGTTTGTTTCCATAAACAGGCAAAAGCATAATTTCATCATTGTAGATTGGAATAAACATAAAAGATGTTTGTCATACCTCTTCTCTGAACCATTGATCAGCTTTCCGATTGTCCTCAGCGACTTCCGTATGTGTGAACTTTTTCCATTTGTCCTAGAATCCACAGAAATGATCTGTATCTCATTTCTGGAAGATCCTTTATCAGGTGTTTGCAGTAGCTGGAGCTGAGGAATGCTTGTTCTGCCATCTACTTTCACTGCTTTGTTTTGATAAGAGCTTACAGGACTCCGTGGATTCTTGAGCTGGTGCGCTTCCATGGTGACATCTCCTTTAGTGTGTTCTTCGTTTTTACAGGGCTTGGGACCCTCCAAACTCAATCTTTTCGCACGGCGGGAGGGCAAAGGTGATTTAACACCTTTTCTGTCTTCAAGGTGATTTGTCACTTTTGTGTTGCTACAGTTTTCAATGCTTAATCTTCTGAGACGTGGAGGAGTTCTCTCTGTTGTTGCGACCGGCCTGCTGAGAGGAGATTTCATCTCCTTTGCTCCACTGTAGGGAACATTTTTCGGTTCTTCGGCACCCAACGCCTTCTTCAGGTTCTCAATCTGAAAAAAAGAAGATTTTAAAATGTTACTGGAAACGAATTTGGTTACTTTCTAGCTGCTAAACCAGGATCAATATCTACAAACCTGTTCCTTCAGATGCATAACCTCTCTAGTCTCTTTGTGTGCACGAGCAGCGCCAAGTTCGACTGTCGAAACTCTTTGTGCGAATTTTAAAGTACTGATAGTTTCCCCAAAGGAGTCTTCCTCAGGACTCAAATGAGCAAACATTAATGTTTTGGCTTGCCCTCCTGAAAATGAAGACATGGCAGAAATTCATTAAACATCTTTTGTTCATAAAACAGAGAAAAGGAAGCATTATTGACTAAGGTATAAGTACCTAATGAGTCTTGAAGTAGAAGAGTGAGCTTGCTGTTTCGGTATGGGATGTGAGAATTCTTCTGAGCCAATGCAGAAATCACATCTCCGAGACAAGAGAGGGATTTGTTGATATATTGTGCTTCTTTGAGTCTGTCTCCTGTAACTTCTGATTTATCTACTCTCTCGCTCCCTGCAAGATCCACCAAATGCAAGCAACTCCGGAGGGTACCACCAGATGTGTCTTTCCCACGTACGTGCACCATAAAAATACTACAAAATCATAACTAGTTTAGATCACAAAGCAGTAACTCCATATTTATAAAACTGTAGTTTTGAGTCATGTACCTGTGAGACCGACTACTTCGATTGTTCATAGATGTGGAACTAACAGCACGGTTCACTTCACCAGCCTCCATCAGCTGAAGGACATCCTTGGTACAATTCACAGAATGCATTGTAGCATCTGGAAGACTCAAGCCATCATCCTCACTGGAGCAAGTCCGAATATCTAATGTGTGTATAGTTAAGAAGAACGCCATGTGAAATAAGTACACGAGAGATTCATGCAATTTCTTAAATAGGAGTTTCAGCAACCATGAAAGGATATTTGGTGCAGGTGAAATTTTCCGCAAGAAGGTCTCGAACTTGTTCATTGTAGATTTCAACCATTTGGACATATATCTCATATGTCATCATGTCCCTTCTTTTATCACATATCAGAAAGAGATCACTGAGAGCTAGATAGTTAATTCCCATCTCACTAGCTGACCTGCCTGGCGGACCACTCTGCACAAGAAACTACATGTGATAAATATGCAGAAAGGCAAGAAAATGCTCTCGTTTTAGAAATCTTTTACCATCGTGTATGTCTTCCCTGATCCTGTTTGGCCGTAAGCGAAAATGCAGACATTGTAACCATCCATCACTGATCTGATTAGTGGTTGCGTTTCTCTGTATACATCATCTGTACACATAAGGAAAAAAATTTAGTTTACTAATAAGTTTCAAGCTTAAAACCATTCAGTAGTTGCTAAGTTACCTTGAGTTGCTGATGGACCAAATACTTGGTTAAACTGAAACGTTTTTCTTGAATCTTTTTGAGACTTTGATGGATCCACAACAATCAGAGAGCCATCTTTTCCAATATAATCTATTACCCCTTTCATTTCTCTATTGAAGATCGGTCTAACTCTGCAGAACACTCTTATATTTCCTGCAGATATTTAGACATGGCACTATGAGATTTCTGAAAAGAAAAAAACTTGTGTTAACTATTTTGTACCTTTAAGATCTTGCACCATGTTATATAATTTTCGGTTCTCTTCCACCACTTTGTAATATCCTTGAGCTGCTGATGACATCTCTTGCATCTGATTTCCTGTGCATATGAAACCAGAAAATGAGATTGTAATGAAAAACGAAATGCTAACAGTTTTCTCCAGAAGGATAACATAGAATCTCAGAGAGCAAACTAACCTAGTTCCATCAGATCTCTTTGCAAATGGACCTGAAATTCCTTAAAATCCTGCTTCGTTTTTATAAACAAAGTCTTGAGAACCTTAACAAAGAGAAGCATATCTGGGTTAGAACACAGATTACAGAACCATAAGAAATGGAAGTTGAGAGAGATTGCCAAAAGGTGTTGACAGAAAGAGAGGCATGCCATACGTATTTTTTTCAAAAACGAGTTATAGTACTTCATTAAGACATATTAAATACAAAACATACCTCAAGCTCCTTTTCTTGTGTTTTCAGTAAACGCTTATGGTTGCTGTTTGTTTTTTGTAGGAGACTTCTGCTGGACTGAGCAAAATATATTCAACAATTTGTTAGCGCAAACTTAGATATGAAACGCTTTTAAACAGAAAAGAGAGCTGTCTAATCAAGAGCAGCGGAAACCAGAAAGGTAAGAACAGAAGAAAAACATAAAATCAGTCACTCGTGAATTCATAACTAGAGCATTAATCAAAACTTGGGAAAACCACTCAGGACATGGAAAGGGCTGATGAACGGTTATTGTTCTTGTTCAGTTGTCACTATGAAAATGCAGTTCTAAAAGTAAGAGTTTCGTGCCACAAGCATAAAGAGAAAACGAAAAAAAGCATACTTGGTCTTCTTCACGGACAGGTAACTCCTCCAGAGGCATGGGTTTTAAGTCTGATGGTTTCAGGGTACCTTCTTTAAGGAGGTTCTTGAACACTGACTGAAGCTGTATTTAAATATAGGGCACAGATATCATCAGTCTCAGACCAATATACCGAAGCAGTATTGAGATATAATATTTTCCATATCAGAACAGATCATCACAAGGCACATCGAATTTTCTATGAATCCAACGCATTTGTTACCATAACAAGTATACATTTAATGAGGAAAGCAATAAATTGGCCACTGGGATGGTGAATCTCATCCAGCATTGGTACACAGGTCAAATTTGCAACTTGAGCAACACTCACCTCTGGGAACCTTGAGATGATTTTCTCGAAATTTACTCTAGAATTCTGCAACCAAAGAATTCAAGTTGATCTGACTGTAACACTAATATTTGAACAAATGCAAAGAAAATGAGGCAGATATTTCAACTTACCCCACTGCCATTCTCAAGTGAAGTAAGATTCTCAACAATGTTTTCCTTGGAATTGAAAATGTGATCGGCAAACAACTTGGCTATCACTGCAAGTATCCAATCCAAATGCATCACGTTAGAGGATACGTTAGAGGACATATCCTTAACAAAATTGGTACATCCTTAACAAAAAAAATGAATTAAGGATCAAACCTTTGAGTTTATCAGATTCACCACCTATGCAATCATTTGTGTCACGGACAGGGGACATATCTAAATGCGTAGACGTTTTGGAAGCACTTAGTGGATGAAACTTAGTTGCAGAGAGCTGAAACGTTGGCGTTTTAATGTGCTTGTATACACCATTACCACTGCTCGTCATCTTGCTCTCATGGTATGCCTTAAGCCCCAAAATGCAATCCACAACCTTGGTCACTGATCCAAATTCTAAATTATCCTGTTACATTACACCTCATATTAAGTTAGTCAAAGTTTTAATAAGTTGTAATATCTTCACAGATTCAATAAAAACCATTAAACACAAGTAAAGATTTCTCCAATGTGTTACCTTTTCGAGATCAGAAGCTTCAAAACCTGGAAGCCTCAAATGTTCTAAAGCCACAAGAAAATTCCGGACATTCTCGAAATATTGATAAGCTTGAGGAAGTTGGTACTCTCGGTTAAACGACTGCAGATGCGAGTAGTTCTCCACAACCTTATGTTAAGAAAATAAAATAAAAAACCCAAATCAAAAGTCTGATGAAATTTCACGATTTGGAAAGTGAGGAAATTCGAACAAAGAGTACCTTGGGAACGGCTCCTGGGTGGATCTTGTTGATTGCATTGCACAGTATCATACCATTTCTCAAGCAAGAAATGAACTCTTTCTCCGACGGCTGACTCGGAATACCGAGTTGACCCACTACAGATTGAAGCCATTGCACGGCTTGGAATCGCCTCGCCGCTGCAACGGAAAACAAATCAGCCATATCCGAATCAGAAAAAAACACAGCTCTTCTGATTCCTTCTCTCGAATGAAACAGGGAAATGTTACGAACCGGCTTCTTCGGCTCTTCTTGAGGCCAAATTAAGTTCATGCAGCCCACTTCTCACGCTAGTCATCAGAATCCAATTTCTCGTTTATCTACCTGGAAAAAAAAATTGATTCGCGTATCAAAATCATTGCACATCCAATCAGAAAGAATCAGCTTAGGAAACAAAATCGAAGAGATCAGAATTACCAATTACGGACTCTGTTTGTTTCCTTCGGGGAACAGATCAAACCCTAAAAAATTGAAGAGAGGGATTGAAAGTGAGATTTCAGAAGCGACGCAAAACGAAATTTTCGTCTTCTTCTGCTTCTGGTTCTTGATTCGCTTTGTGCTTCTTCTGGTTCGGATATTTAGTCTCGGATCTAAAACCTTGAGCGAAGAAATTGTAACGTTAACTCTTTTTACTGTGTTTGAATTCAAATATCTTGTCAACCAATCCTGACCGTTAGATTCGATAAGGTGTTAACGGACTCTCATTTCTCGAAGATTGTAAAGCTGTTTAATATTTTTTAATTAAATTGGCTTCAGATTTGTTAGGTATGCGCAATTTTGGGAAATATGTATCATTTTTTTATTAATCATCACCAGTTCATACTTCATACCACATCCAAAAATAATCCAATTAGTAAAAGTTTTGAGAAAGAGACAAAAAAAAAAAAGTTATTGGATGCTTTTAGGCTTGTTGAAACCCCCAGAACGAGGTCGTTTTGGATGATTGGGCCTCGGCGCTTGAAGAAATTTGGGCCGTTCATATTTATTTCATGGGTCTCAATTTAAAGAAGATTGCTCTCATTAAATTGACTAGTAAAAATATCGGATTCTAGTCCATATCAAACAGTCAAACTTATTCAGCTTATTTAACAAGGGTGTCATATGGAGAAGAGCTACGTCCAAATCGTACAGAAACAACAAGGAGAAAGGTAAAAGAAAATTCGGAATTCAACTAAAGAAAATTCAAAAGCTCTCATATGGCAAACAAGGGAATAAAAGGCAAGGTTTTGAAGCTATCATCATCATACTCAAGCGACGAGGAATGGTAGAACAGTGAGCATGAAGTTCTCGTAATTGAAAGTAGCTGAGCCTGACAACGCCGTATCCTTCTCCTTAAATTTCTCAGTCAGCCCCTGCAAATGATTTTATCAAAAAATCAAAACACAGACGCACATTCTACATATAGTAACAGAATTTGGTTTTCAAGTGGTCAAGAATGTGATACGAGCAATGAAAATAGGATACCTTTACAGTCAAACAGCACCTGCATCAATAGAAAAACAAGACTCAGTATAAAACTTTCACTTTTTTTACAGAGGTTAGTGAATTGAATCGAATCGAATGAACATACTCGATGAAATTGTCATATTCAATAGCCTTATTCCTGCCTCCGCTTTTGTCAAACTTTGAAACGAGTAGATCCAAAACCATAGGAGACACCGAAAACCCAAGGCTCAAGAGTGCATCTCTCAGCTCGTTTGTATCGATTCTGCCGCTCCGGTCCTTATCAAACCTCTCAAAGATGGACTGAGAACCAAAAACCCAACACCAAACAAAAACCACATGATTTAACTCCAAGATTCTTGATATCTTAATCAACCAACATTTTCCATCAAACGTTATAAAAATCTTACCCTCCAACTCTGAAGACTGTAGAAAAGTGAAGTAAACTCTTTTGGTCCTGCAATGTGGAATATACTCAAAACCAGGCTCGCAGGAAGAATAATTAAAGAAAGATGACTTTGTGTTATAGTTTCAATTGAACTAAAATAATGTAAATTGAGGGATTTGGTATGATGGAGAGGTTGGCTACAAACAATCAAAGTCAAACCAAACAGCTTGCAGAGGAAAATTCTACAAGTTGAATCTTTCCAGGTGACAAAAACTAAAACATGGATGATGAAAGTAAGACTATGGAACCTAATAGAAACTGCAATTTCACTATGAACAAGATTCAGCTATATGGAAGACTATAATAAAAAATGCACAAAATTTGTTGATGAAATTGGGGATAATTTCGGATAAGTTTGAGGAATCTAGAAACTCACCGATCTTCCTGACGTTGCTGTTGGTGAAAAGATACATAAGGAGATGAACAGTTCTCAAGCTGAAACTCTGATTATACGAAGAGAGAGCCGCTTGAAGCTCCTTGTCGTCGATGAAGCCGCTGCCGTCCCGATCCGCGGCCTGGAAGCAGCCCACGATGTTCGGATCCGTTCCGGGAGGAAACGCCGACGGAACCAGAGACGCAAATGGGCTTCCATAAGCCGCCTGCGGAGGAGTAGGAGCTCCGTAACCTCCATGCCCCGGCTGCGATCCGTAACCACCGTATTCTGAAGGTCCGGAGGATGGATTAGCACCGTAACCACCGGGAGATCCGTAAGCGCCCTGAGGTTTGTCTTTCTGCGGCTTATGATCTCCTGCAGGAGATCCGTACGGAGCGGACGGTGGTGCACCGTAAGGGGCGGAAGTCGGTGGAGGTGTGCCGTACGGTGAGGAAGTTGAGGATCCGTAAGGTGGAGGATTAGCGCCGGAGGATCCGTACGGCTGAGGTGGTGGTGGATTACCGCCGTAACCGTAACCTTGACTCGATGGAGGATAACCAGACATGGCGAAGAAGCTTTCAGAGATCAAATTGTAAGTGGAAAATAGTTTGCGAAATTTGGGAATTTGGGATGATATTAAAGAATAATATGACTTATGACAGAGAAATTTACACTCAAACACACTTTTCCACTTATAATTTACACTTAGACATACTTTTGGACAGAGGTGGACTTTTAGCCTTTGAGTTTACCCTCTTACCCTCCTCCGAGCTCATCATCGTTTTCTATCCCATTTACTTTTAACATTTCACAGTTATCTTTCCAATTTTTACTTTCTCTTATTTCCGACAAACCCCAACCGCCGGAGACATTTGCCGGTGTCCACGAACCAGTCACATGTTTATCAGATCCCGTCAGTACACGTTCCCGAACCAATTTCTCATTCCGATTCCGTTTAACTTGTCTCCAACCAGATTCCTCGTTCCGATTTCCTGATTTTTCTATTTCGCTTCTCTCTATCTCTAATCTCTTCTCTTCTTTCTCCGCTTTGTTCTCTTCTCCAGATTCTGAATCTGGGTTTTTGTTTTTTTTGTTCAGATTTTAAATCTGATTTTGTTTTTGGAAATCAAGGAGGAATCGGCGGGGTCTTTGTCAGCGAGCGAGGTTTCGATTAAAAATCAAGAACCGACTTCGGAATCTGGAGAGCCGGAGCTGGGATCGTGTGATCCGTAAGTTATGGATGCGGAGAAGCCTGTTGCGACTGATGTGTCGGTGATGGAGAACTCTCCTGAAACCGATGCTAATCGTGAAGTCGAAGTCCATGGAAATGGATGATTTGTTTTTGGATGACAATTCACAAGTATTCTTCATTGATTAACTATTGTGTACAAGTTGATGTGGATTGTTTGTTTCGCATTGATTTTTTTTGATGTGTTTTGGAAAAGAATTTCTTTACAAGCTCATATTGATTCTTGTATGCAGCTTTACAAACTCAATTTGAGGTTATTTGGATCAAACAAAACAAACCAACAAAGACACTGTTAAAATAAATGTTTGTTTTCTTTTTACCCCAATACTCGATCGAAACAGAGTTCAATGGCATTATCAACTTGACTCATTTTTTCCTTTGTTTTCCTTACTCGCCATCTCCTTTTTGGATACTTTCAAATAATGAAACATCCTTATGTCAATCTTATTTTCATCCACGATAGTATATCCATATGGACAAGTTTCTAACTATGTATCTTATAACACTTTTCTATCCATGGTAATGTGTCCACTTGGTTTTATACTTTTATATCCGTGTTTAAAATATCGGTATTTTGTTCATTGATGCAAAATGTAAGACTGCTGGTGTGCTCCGTTTAGTGTTTCATGATGTTGGAACCTTAACTCGACGATAATACATGTAACTGCAAATGACTCAATGATATCAATCAGTCTAAAAATAGATGGACATGGATATATATATATATATATATATATATATATATATATATATATATATATATATATATATATATATACTTTTGAGGTGCCTTTATATGTTAACTCTAAATTAGTATTCATTTAGTGTTGCCTAGTTTTTGTACTACAATATCCACGATACTCTGTCCATGGGAATTTGTACATATGGATTACTGAATTTTTGTACTATGTAATTTTGTTGCACAATTGTAACTTCTACTATCTCCCCGTACATGCGTCTATGTCCATAGAAGACATTACAAACCATGTTGTTTATCTATAGTAATAAGGTATCCACACAATTATGTCCATTTCGATTGGTACATGTGGATTATTGATTTTTGAAACGGGGGTGTAGTGCATTGTTGATTTTACAATCCAGGTTGCCTATTTTATATTACTACGATATCCATGAAACGTTGTTCATAGAGATTGGATTGGTACATATGATTTATTATTTTTGTATTTAACTGTCCAAAGATATTGAACTTAATCGTTCTTCCATTATTCTTTTTTTTTTTTTGGTAGAGAAGTCTCTCCACCTAGACTGGGACAACCGCCTACCAACAACTAGGTTAAAGGAATGTCGAATGTCTACTCCAAACTAGACATACTTGCATTCCTTCACCATATATATGTATTGAAGCTTCTCATGCTCATCAGAACATGGTACTGCTAAAGAGCCAAAAGACTAGCAAATTCATAGAGATTTGCGGAAACAATGGGGGCTCATCAGAATTTTGGATTCCACGTTTTCAAAAGCATTAACTATCTTCAAGATCTTGATCTTTCTGGCAGAATTTCTTAGCTCTTTCTCTGTGATTTTAGTAAACTCAGAATCCTTTGATGATGATGCCGACAAGGCCTGGGACTTTGGGTCCGGCGAATCTGGTGGCTCTGGAGTGTTCGGCAGCGTCGGAGAGATTGTCAATCGGATATAAAGTTATATCCATCTGCTTGTATCCATACTCCAATATCCATATGGATGTATAACACTTACATATAACATCTGATTGCGTTGAATTTTGTTTTATATATATTACCCTGCTTTTCATGTGAATGATCCATTCTTTTAGGAGACTGTCCATATGAATCAGTCCATTAGGATGCGTCCATAGTCCTAGGCCTGAACTATCTTTCATGGAACACTATGGGATCATACAAGCTGGCGAAGAGAACTAATGTTATAATGTTATATCCATCTACTTGTATCCATACTCCAATATCCATATGGAGGTATAAACTTACATATTACATCTGATTGTGTTGGATTTTGTTTTATATTAGCCTGGTTTTCATGTGAATGATCGATTTTTTTAGAAGACTGTCCATATGAATCAGTCCATTAGGATGCGTCCATAGTCCTAGGCCTGAACTATCTTTCATGGAACACTATGGGATCATACTAGCTGGCGAAGAGAACTAATGTTATAATGTTATATCCATCTACTTGTATCCATACTCCAATATCCATATGGAGGTATAAACTTACATATAACATCTGATTGTGTTGGATTTTGTTTTATATTAGCCTAGTTTTCATGTGAATGATCGATTCTTTTAGAAGACTGTCCATATGAATCAGTCCATTAGGATGCGTCCATAGTTCTATATCGGTTTAAACCAAAGGTGATAGAGATAAATAAATGATTGCATCGTTCAAACCATGTTATAAATCACAAACTATTTGAATCATTGCACCACTACACATTTTTTTCCCATTAATTAGAATTAGATTTAGACTTCTATAATCTCTCTTGATTGCACCAAGCTCTGATTTGTTTTGGTTTGATTCAATCAAACGTCCTTACCTTTATGTCAACTTTGGAAGAACAAAGAACAAAAGCAATACACATTTATTTTGTATTTACGTATGAAAACCAAACATTAAATACAAAGCCAAAATATACATGTAAGCAAGGAACCATCCATTTGTAAACTTTTCTCTGCTCAAATTGTATATATATCCACAAACAATCATCCATACGGACACATCCACTAATTAACGCAATTGGATTTAGCCATCGGTGAGTGTTTGGTGTTCTAAGAATGGTAAAAGAGAAATTCATTAGTTTTTAAAAAGAAGCAAAAAAATGTAAGTATCCATGTGAATATAAATGCATGAAAACTAAAATAATGTAAGTATCCATCCAAAGCAAGCGCTACATAGATGCATTTGTCTTGACAAAATCCCCATATGACATAAAAAATGGACGCATGTTTATAACAAATGGACAGCCGTGGAATGGACAGACCCGTTTGGACATATAAAAAAATTAACTAATATGGATGCAACGTATAGATATTAGTTGGACATCTATCCACGTATGAAACTACCATATTAGAAAATAAATCACTTTAACAAACTTTTCGTTCCCTGCAAATTTGAAGATACAAAAGCAAAGAGAACATATAACTCTATATCTGAGAAAACATCCTCAATAAAAAAATATCAAAACTATTACAAAACTATGCTGCCTACTCAATCGGGAACACACAAAAAGTAGCCTACAACTATAACTCAAACACACCAAAAATTACTAACTAAACAGAACATGCAACATAACTTGTCCCCGACCCAGTATGGATGCAGTCGTATAGACAATAATATCTCAAATGCATAAATAGATTTCTATCCATATGGATGCAGAAATATGGATTATTAGGATATCTATCCATATGGATACAATAATATGGACATTATTTAGATATAGTCTCATATACAGATTATATCCATCATTTGACATCCATTAAGAGAACAAAAGTTTTCTCAATTAACGATCATCATATCCATCAGTTGACATCCACAACAACACGTCAAATGCATAAATAGATTTCTATCCATATGGATGCAGAAATATGGATTATTAGGATATCTATCCATATGGATACAATAATATGGACATTATTTAGATATAGTCTCATATACAGATTATATCCATCATTTGACATCCATTAAGAGAACAAAAGTCTTCTCAATTAACGATCATCATATCCATCAGTTGACATCCACAACAACACGTCCATATGCCAACTTCGTACACAAAATCTGCATACATACAAAATAGTTTGTCCACATGGATATCCTTTTTTCTACACTTAAAGATATAACAAAGATATATACAAAATTCATAATTTAAATTGAAGCTCCATCTACACAAGGCCAAAAGCTACCTTTCTCGAGCATCATGTGCTACACACGGCGACTTTAACTCCATTCGTTAAAGCTTGATCAACCAACCTGCAAAGTTTTCAACAAGCAAGAACCTCACTTAAACCAAGATAGTTGATGTTTTACCAAAATTATAAAAGAAACCACAAGATATGACTTTTAGGAATAACTAGCCTGACAAAACATTCATAGCATCATGAGAATTTATCATATGAAACGAGAAATTCATTAGTTTTTAAAAAGAAGCAAAAAAATAGATTTCAAATGCATAAATAGATTTCTATCCATATGGATGCAGAAATATGGATTATTAGGTTATCTATCCATATGGATACAATAATATGGACATTATTTAGATATAGTCTCATATACAGATTATATCCATCATTTGACATCCATTAAGAGAACAAAAGTCTTCTCAATTAACGATCATCATATCCATCAGTTGACATCCACAACAACACGTCAAATGCATAAATAGATTTCTATCCATATGGATGCAGAAATATGGATTATTAGGATATCTATCCATATGGATACAATAATATGGACAAAGATATATACAAAATTCATAATCTAAATTGAAGCTCCATCTACACAAGGCCAAAAGCTACCTTTCTCGAGCATCATGTGCTACACACGGCGACTTTAACTCCATTCGTTAAAGCTTGATCCACCAACCTGCAAAGTTTTCAACAAGCAAGAAGCTTACTTAAACCAAGATAGTTGATGTTTTACCAAAATTATAAAAGAAACCACAAGATATGACTTTTAGGAATAACTAGCCTGACAAAACATTCATAGCATCATGAGAATTTATCATATGAAACGAAAGCAAGTGACAGCATCAAGAATTATAGAAATGGACAACCCTTAAAAGTTACCATACTTTGCAACACCGGGACGAAGAGGAAGCAGGTTTTTCTCGATGAGAACCATGAAAAGCTCAGTCTTCTGCTTGTGAAGGCCAGCTATGAACACTTTCCTCTCTGCTTCATCCTTTGGAGCTTTCTCTGGCCAACCAACCTTCTTAAAATACGTCGTCATCCTACAAATTAAATTAAACCCATTCCTCGATGAACTATATAAAGATAATTGAAACTTGACCAAAAATCAAATTTTGGTATTGTAAAAGTCTATACCTTTCTTTCCCACCATCGATTTTCAGTAGCTCGCCGTACAAATCGACATCCCAGGTAACACACAATTCTCTCTGACGAAAACTTTCCATGATCACCGAAACTCAAAATTATCGCCGGAGCGAAGAACAATGGACCAAAGAAGAATAGAAAACTGAGAAATGAACCTCTTTGAAAGTGTCATTGAAGGAGATCCTGTGACCGTCTTTCTCGGTATCAACAAGCACGCCATCGCAATCGAAGAGAAGAGCAGAGGGAAGAGTCGCTGGAGAAGATGAAGAAGCAGAGCAAGTGATTCCTCCCCCGGAGGGAGATGCTCTCTGTATTATCGTCATCGGTTTTGCTCTCAGGCACTTGCCCATGCTCTGCGACTTCACCGCAGCCTTAACCGGCGACGAAGGTGTCGAGTTAAAGGCACGCGCCGCACTTGGGATGAGAGACGTCGCAGGTGGTGGTGATAGCGAGACTAAAGAAAGAGAGAATTTCACAGTTGCCATTGTTTGACTCTCTCTCTCTCTGTCTGTCTCTCTTAAATATCTCTGCGGGATAAATAACGGTCGGGGTGTGAATATCACCGAAAATAATCAACTACCTTCACATTAATATACATGATTTGATCTCCCCATCATAACTCTTCATCTATGGACATGAATTTAGAGACGTTGTGTTCTACCTTCTAAAGCATCTGCCAAACTAGAATCTGGGTTTTTGTGGGTTCATCGTTTAAAATTTTGAAATCAAAAGCTGGAAATTAAAATTGGGAACTCTGTTTTGCAAAGACAAATCAGGCAGTGTAATTCGGAAACACATACACATATAAATATGTAAGAGACGAGAATGGATTCTCAAATTCGACAACTATATTGTCGACTGCAAAGTTAGAGACGTTTCAAGCAGCACGATTACAAAGATCTCATCATGAATCAAACGCTTTAGACCATTATAGTAGTTCGAAGTTCTCGTAATGGATTTTTATTCAATTCTACTTTCTGCAAACAAATAGACAGACTAATCAGATTAGTGGAATTGGCGGTGGCTGAACAGATCTACTTCTGCAGCACCAACTTTTGGCCACGTTGTTTTTCACCTTTTAACTACGATAAGGTATTACACAGGGTTATATTGGGTATTAGAAGTCAAAATATGTTGGAAAGTGCCTCTCCCACACAAAGTGCCTATTCTTGTTATTAAACTCATAAAAGTGCCTCCTAGTGTAATGCTCTCCTTATGACATGAATTTGAGTAAATTTAAGTAGATAACATGTTGACTTTATTGCTCTTTTATACTATTTATGTGTCATTTTCATTATGTCCAAATTTTAATAATTATTATTATTAGTTTTTTTAATTGTGAAACTAAAGAAAAATGTTTACTTTACCAAATTCATCCTAATTTCACATTTTTCTCGTTAATTTAAACGATACTTCCGACGAACTCTTCTCTCTCTTTATCTTCTTTTTCTCCGGTAACCTCTTGTCTTCTTCTTTCTCAATCTTCTTCTCCAACAAATCCCATCGTTGGAGATTGCAATCTGAATAGAGATCTCGACAGAAACAACCAATTTCTCAAAAAAATTACCATAAAATCCTGCTCCTTCCTAGCATAAAGTAAATATTAAATCTCATCCATGAAGCTTTTGATCTACTACCATGAATGTTCAGGTATGTGTTGAATATTTTTATTTTGTATCGATAGTTGACTATATTACTTAAATAGTTCAATACGATATGTTTAATTCTTTTCATAATATGCAACTATATTAAACAAAATAGTTAACTATGATATAAAATAGCAAACTGTAATCACATATAGTTAATTATTTTTAAAATAGCAAACTATATCCACACATATATATTTACAGATAGTTAACTACATCTATAATATGTAGTTATGTTCTATAAATTATAATGCGTTATTATTATGCTATAGCCTATAGTTAACTATTCATTATAATTTTCTTATAATGAACTTAGTATTATAGTATATAGTTAACTATAGTATATACATTATATTTAAAAAAGATAATGGGTAATCACATAAATGCCTTCAAAAAAAATCACATAAATAGTTAACTATAGTCGAAAATTACTGTGTATAGTATAGTTAGCTATTTATGTTTTATAGTGAACTACTATTAGAGTATAGTTAACTATAGTCTATACACTATAATTATAACATATAATGGGTAATCCATAAATAATTAACTATAATTCAAGATTACTGTATTTACCTTTTCTATAGTTAATTAATTATAGTCGTTTTTTCATGTTTGAGGTAAATGGCGTTATTTTTTTCAGAGAAAATGAGAAACTGATGTTACCAACTGATTTACTTTTTAAGAGATAAAAGTACTTTTCAGGAGAAGGGCAATTCTGTCTACTTTTAATTCTAGATAACTAAATTTGGTATGGCACATCTTACTTTCTACATTACAAACACAAAAAGTCATATTCACCTAATTTACTCGATATTAAATTTGCTACGTCAGATATATATATTTGGAATTTAAAATTTGAGATATTTACGATAAAGTGGATAAACCAAACCCGTGAAGAACCAATTGGTCTCTTTACGCGTCGAAGGGTGTAATCGTAATTATAAAATACGGTTCACACACGCCACACGCGTGACGCGTCAATTTTTTGATGCTGACGTACGTTCTTTGAAACTTGGCCGTCCCTCGTGTCAGATTAGCTTTCTCTGGCGGGCCCGGTTACAAGAGTGTTCTTTTAGCTCGTGCCTCTCGTATGATCTTCGCTTGAGCATCTAAAATAATAAAATACTATGCATGTAGAGTTCAAAAATACATCTTAAGACTTTACAGAATTTGGAAGATCTCTTGCAGGGCTAGCTAATGTCCTCTACATATACTCGAAGTCACCTCTTCTTATCAAAGGTTATATTATTATCAGGGCCGGCCCTGAAAATTAAGAGGCCAAAATAATTTAATAGAGTTTTGATAAATTTTGGGGCCAAAAATCAATTTTTTATTATTTTGGGGCCAAAATCAATACATATTTTTTCATAAAAATGTGGGGGCCATAGCCAAATGACTCACCTGGCTTTCCCGAGGGCCGGCCCTGATTATTATATACAAATATACAATGGATTGGGACAGCATAATTCAGACTATAATGGACACCACACAAGATCGTTCTTCATTGTGAGATATGTTTTCTCCAAGCCGTAGTTAATGCTAGCTGTTAGAGGTTAAATGAACACATTTCTTTGAGTCCGTCATAATTAATAACATCATGTAAGTTCGATCCATTTTCTACTTCCATTTCCTCAAAGAAAATGAAGTATTTGGAGAAAAAGAATACTTCATGAAAGAGATCAACAAAAAAAAAAAATTTCAAAAAAATAAGGAAGAATTCCTCCTCTCCTTATAAATAGAAGACCCTCTCATTCTTTGAAGACCATTCACATTCATTCACAATCATCCAGAAACCCTTGAGAGCAGAAAGGCAAAAATCCTAGTTATAATTTGTCATTTGTTCTTATTTTACTTTTATCTCTTCGATTCATCTCGGCAAACGTAACCTTGTCATCGAGTTGAATCACCTCTTGTACTTTCTTGAACTTTGTTTAATCTAATAAAATAATTTCTTCTAAACTCACATCTCATATCTGATAATACTGTGTGATTTTGAGATTCAACACTGAAGACCTGTCGAAAACATGGTGATACACTGATACTCCTTCAACTCCAACTTGCATTATCAAGCTCGTTAACAAAACAATGAAGAACAGTCTCAACTCTCTATATGTGCCTTTGATGATACCAATTACCAAATATGAAGAGGATATGGGTATGGGTCTTGGTCTGATGTAGTCATGTAGTCATGTTTTGGTTTGCTACAAAGAATAATTTGATGCAAAGTGTCTCTAAAATTCCAAACTATCTTAAAAAAAGATGCACTTTTTTTTTTAAAAAAAAATTTGGTTTGAAATTTTTGTACATTCAATTTATAATAAAAATATATAATTTCGATAAGATAAGTATAACTATTAAAATGTACAAATCCTATTATAATTGGCATTAAGCAATGGAGGCATTTAAGGCAATTAAAACTCTAGTCCCTGATATAAACCTAGATTTTTTACCAAATTTTTGTTTGGTTCAGAACCGAATTTCTTACCTAATCTGAAAAAACAAATTAAAAAGCAGTGGACTCGTTTCTTTTTTTTGAAACAAAACTTTGATGCTTTTAGTTATTGATTATCAAATTTGTTTCCTTTGCAGTGATCACCGTTTGTAAGTGTGTAACACAAAAATAAATAAATTTCGTAACATTATAACTGCATTTATAAAATAATTTTAAAACGGTTGACAAAAAAAAAAAAAATTTTAAAACTCCGAAACCGTTAAATTTTTTTGTAAAATATCTAGTTCTTTTTTTTTTCATTTGTTCGGATAAATATTTTATTCCAAGCTATATATCTTCCAGTTTAATAATTCATTAACTACTTTATATTTTTGTTTGGTCAAATGTATTAATTACGTTTACCAAACAAGGTATACAACAATTGAACATATATATTTTTCTTTTTTCTAAAAACAAAAAAAGGCTGGGATTCTGCTTTGTCGTGCCATGCTCGAGGTAAGGAGCTAATTTCTCTCTCGTTTCTTCTCCCATCACAATCCGAAACCAAATCTCGATCTCGAACGAAGATGAACAAGAAGAACCCAGATCAGAAATCAGACATGTCGTCTTCTTCGTCGAAACAAACCCTCTTCATATCATCCCTAATCATCTCCTGGTACACCTCCAACATCGGTGTACTTCTCCTCAACAAGTTCCTCCTCTCCAATTACGGTTTCAAATTCCCGATTTTCCTCACAATGTGTCACATGTCCGCGTGCGCAATCCTCAGCTACGTCTCCATCGTCTTCCTCAAGCTCGTCCCTCTCCAATACCTCAAATCTCGCACTCAGTTCATGAAAGTAGCGACCCTCAGCATTGTCTTCTGCGCCTCCGTCGTCGGTGGCAACGTCTCTCTCCGTTATCTCCCCGTATCGTTTAATCAAGCCGTCGGTGCTACGACGCCGTTTTTCACCGCACTCTTCGCTTATATCATGACCTTTAAGAGAGAAGCTTGGGTCACTTATGGCGCTCTCGTCCCCGTCGTTACAGGCGTTGTAATCGCTAGTGGGGTACGTTTTTTTGTCTCTTGTTGTCAAATTCTCGTTATGAAAACGTTTTTGGCGGTTTTCTGTTACGAAATTCTGGTAATTTGGTTTGATTTCTGTTCGTCTTTGATTCGGAAGGAAAAAGTGTTCTTTCTCTCTGTAAAATTGTGATGTCTTGATCCGTTGTTAGTTTAGAGCATCAAATATGATTGTTTGTGTTCCACGTTTGTGTCTGAATCCCAAAGAGATTTGCTATTTCTCATGATGTCTTACATGAATGTAATTTACATTGAGTATACAAATTCAAGTGTGAATCGATAGACAAAAACTTCAAATCCTTTAACTGTACCTGCGCAAGCACAATCTCAGACCTTAAAGCTTCAGTCTTTCTTTCGTAACCATTGCCATTTACACTTAAACGAGTTATTTGTTCTGTCCTGTTTTTTTGTGCTTCGGTTTGTTAGTCGGTAACATGAACTGATTTTGCGGTTTCTGTATAATCGTTATGAATGATCCATAATCTGTATCACCTATTTGGTCACAGGGTGAGCCAGGCTTTCATTGGTTTGGATTCATTATGTGCATTAGTGCAACTGCAGCAAGAGCTTTCAAATCTGTTCTTCAAGGCATCCTTCTTTCTTCCGATGGGTAAAATCACAAAATCATTGGATTTCATTTTGCATTTATATTCATAATGAGTTAGTGTAGATGATTCTGCAACCAGTTGAATGCTCACTTTAGAGTTTGAACATATTTTTTTGCAGAGAAAAGTTGAACTCGATGAATTTGATGCTGTACATGTCTCCCATAGCCGTCATAGCTCTTCTTCCCGTCACAATTGTCATGGAACCAGATGTGATGAGTGTGACTCTATCGCTTGGAAAGCAGCACAAGTACATGTGGTTACTTCTCCTCGTTAACTCTGTCATGGCTTATTCTGCCAATTTGTTGAACTTTCTTGTTACCAAGCACACGAGCGCGCTTACCCTCCAGGTAAATTTTACTTTTATTTTCTAAAACAAATTCACAAGCTTTGGAGTTCCGTAACTGGAGCAAACGCGAGTGTTGAGTAATGTGATATAACCTTGTCTTTTGCAGGTTCTTGGAAACGCTAAAGGAGCGGTTGCGGTTGTGATATCGATCCTGCTGTTCCGAAACCCGGTCACGGTGATGGGAATTGGCGGGTACAGTATAACCGTGCTCGGGGTTGTTGCTTATGGAGAGACTAAACGCAGGTTTAGATGAGCTCAAGAGACTGACTTCTCGTGATCTTTGTTTTACCTTTTCATCTAATGGCTCTTGATTAGGAACTGATGATGATGATGACACTATACACCTTTAGAGATTTAAGTTTTCTTTTTCTTCATCATTTTTGTATCTAACTTATAAACATCTATATTATAGTCATATATATATCTCAGATTCTATCGACTTCTTTTTGTCTGGAGGTGAGATTCCGTTGACCATTCTTGTGTTTGAATACACTTTCTCTTGTCGAGTTAATTTCGGTTTTAAGTTCGATTTCTCTAAATTTATCAATACATACAAAATTCAGATACAATATAAATTGAGCATACTATAATTTATAATCATAATCATAATCATAATCATATATCTTCAAAAAGAGAAATTGTTGATAACAAAATTTATTTTTTTATTATTATATAAAGGATCTAGCAAACCGTATCCAAAAACTTCGGGTCTGGTTTCGGTTCCGGTTCCGGGTCGGGTGGTGTTCGAGATGAAGACCCGGAGAAATTTGATTGAAGCAGAAGAAAACATTTGCTGTCTACTACATCACTCGTCCATGGCTCTTCTTCAGAGACCACGCCCTTATCTTCACCTCTATTTTCGTCTAATGGCTTCTCGTCCTCGTCTCTTCTCTCACTCTCTATATCCTTCACTTCACCGTCACTCCTCCTCTCTCTCCTCCTCTCTCTCCTCCTCTCTCTCCTCCTCTTCAACACCCAGGTATTAGCTCCTGTCCTCTTTTCACTTTTCCGTTTTGGGTTTCCACGGAAAATAACAACAATCTGCTTCCAGTGCTCAGAATTGAGAATTTGTTTTTATATACTTTTAAACCAAGTCAATTGCTTTTATTCAGCTCCTCAAATAAGTTTTGCGTAAAGGAGGATAAGAAAGTATTATTTTTTATGTATGTATGCCTTCTCGGTTCTAATTGATTTAGAAGCAAAACTTGACTGTGTGACCATTCTTCACTTGGCATTTAAATAAATTCAGGATAACGTTTCGGTTAGCTAAGGTTTTAAGTCAAAGACTTGTACTTAGAAATGCGGTCTCACCAAGATCCTTTATGTCATCGACCATGGACACTGACGCTCTCCAAGAGAGCTCCACCTCTAAGGATTACAGTTCCGAGCACATTCAAGTAATCCCTTTGATGATCTGTTTCTCCTTCTTGCGATCTGTATAATCAATTAATTCGTTATGATGCATTAGGTGTTGGAAGGCTTAGACCCTGTCAGGAAAAGACCTGGAATGTATATTGGTAGCACTGGGTCTCGTGGTTTGCACCATCTGGTAATTTCCTTTTGTCTTTCTACTCTCTTCATCCTTACTGGCTCCTTTCAACTCGTTATAATTTTATCCTTTTTTCGATTCTATGTTGTTTTCTTAGGTTTATGAGATACTTGACAATGCAATTGACGAGGCTCAAGCTGGTTTTGCTTCAAAGGTCGATGTTGTTTTACATGCAGATGACTCGGTCAGCGTCGCAGACAATGGACGTGGGGTATGTGGTTTTGTTCCACTTACTCATCTCTTTCTATCTTCTTATTCCGTAATCATGCGGAGGAGGTACCAGTTTTGGTTTTCCTAGTTAACTTTTCCAAAGCTTCTGGTTTACATTTACTCTTCACTGAGAGTAAATATTATGTGTTAATCATGCTATATTAGTTTCCTTTTTAGTTTTTGATTTCTCATCTAGTTTTCTTTCATCCTAGAATTCATATAGGGGCAGGTGATCCAGCTACCTCAAAACACTTTTTGTCCTTTTTATTCATATACAGCTTTCTTGCAGATACCTACAGACTTGCATCCTGCGACGAAAAAATCTTCTTTGGAGACTGTCCTTACGGTATTGCTACTTGAAAAACTCTATTATCTTTGCCTTATACTTATATTATGAATTTAGATCGCTCTGAGGTTCTACAGTTAACTGGGAACAGCATAAACATGACTATAGTAATACTAACTGACTAATGTATCCTCACGAGTTAGCTCCGTTTCTTCATTCTTTAGTAATTCAAACCTCATGTGAAACTTTTTTTCCGTACTAGTATGTAGAGACGTGAAAAATGTTAAATATATTTAACCCTACCGCAACCAGGCTTCTTATTTACATCAATGGTTCGAAAAATTACGTACTCAAGTTTTATGGTTTTTTCCATTAATTTACCCTTTCCCAAGAAATTCAATCCTTTAGTTGTTCATTATTCAGGCAAATGACACTAGTCTTTAACTGTTGAAAATAGGGAGCTGTCCACGTTGGTCTTAATGTAGAATCACACTTATTTTTGTTTTGGTATCCTGATTTTTGGTCATGAAATTTATCAGTTGTGCTTTTTACTTTTGCAGGTCTTACACGCAGGGGGTAAGTTCGGTGGCAAGAGTAGTGGGTACAGCGTCTCTGGTGGATTGCATGGTGTAGGTTTATCGGTTGTGAATGCGTTGTCAGAGGTTTGTCTTAACCGCTAAATTGAAATTCCCTCGGTGCCTATTTTATTGTTTGAAAAATATTTGTATGATAGTTAGATCCTGAAATGGTTCCTTACTGAATGCTGGAGTGTTCAATTTTAAATACTTTCCATCATAGGCAACTGTTATATCTGTGAAGGCATCAAGAGCCTACTAGGATAATATGCATACAACTATTGAAATAGCTCCCACCATTCACAGGCATTGGAGGTTATTGTTCGCAGAGATGGAATGGAGTTTCAGCAGAAATATTCTCGTGGAAAGCCCATAACAACACTTACATGTCATGTCCTCCCACCAGAGTCAAGGGGGACTCAAGGGACATGCATCAGGTTTTGGCCTGACAAAGAAGGTTTTTGCCTGTTTTCCGCACGTACCTGTTTTACCCTTCCAAAGATAGGCTTTGATGACTAACTTATCTTTTCTGCCATAAACTGATTTTTCAGTATTCACAACTGCAATTCAGTTCGACCATAATACTATTGCTGGACGAATTAGGGAACTTGCTTTTCTAAATCCAAAGGTATGCTTTTATCACTTCAAACCAGGGCAGCCATGATAAACTCTTTTAATTAAAACGTCAATATCTGTATTATTTGCTTCATGCTCATGGAGCATTCCTAACCTGCCCGATTTAATCAGTTCTCATTTAGCAGAAGCTAATGTTGTACTGTTCTTATTCCATATAAATGAATGCAGATTACAATCTCTTTGAAAAAGGAGGATGATGATCCAGAAAGGAACCTGTATAGTGAATATTTTTATGCTGGAGGATTAACTGAATATGTTAGCTGGCTAAATACTGATAAGGTCAGGATTGCATCGTGGATTCCTTGTTATATTTTTTATAAAGTCTCTCAAATATAATATGTGTCATCTCAATCTTTATTAAGTTAGCTCATATGCAGTTAAGTCTCATGTAATTTAGGTTATCTTTATTATTATCTGTCATTATCTGTCATCCTCTAAAGATTAACTATCAGCTCTTTTGTTCAGAAACCTCTTCATGATGTGCTGGGTTTCCGGAAAGAGATAAATGGTTCTACTGTCGACGTTGCACTTCAGTGGTGTGTTACTTTTGCCTCTATATACGTCTTATATTATATTTAACACTGCTTTTATGATGATCATATACAATCTGGCTTCGTTTACCTTGAAACCACATGCTTGAACATTTAGTCTGGCTAATTATATGGTTTATTCTATCTGTAAACTGGAGGGGCAAATTCTATACTGTATATGCTGCAGTTATTCTGGATGAGAATGCGTATATCATGGTTACTATCCAAAATTCATTGTCTTGTTATTGTACCAGGTGCTCAGATGCCTATTCAGACACGATGCTGGGATACGCGAACAGTATTCGCACCATTGATGGTGGGACACATATAGAAGGTGTGAAGGCTTCATTAACAAGAACTCTAAATACCCTTGCAAAAAAGTCAAAGGTTATCAAGGTGTGATATCAGTAACCAACTGCGTTTTACACACTTTATATTTCCACTCTTTAGAGGTTTAGAGCCTTTTCCCCCTTTTCTTTCCCTCTTTTTCCATAAAAGCTGCACAGGAAAATTGGGGTTAGTTGGTAGTGTAGGTCCAGAATTGTATTATCGTTTCCATGGACTGAGACTGAATTTGAATACTCGTACATCTGCAGTTAATATGCTCTGCTGCAATACGTTTTCACTTCTGCATGCTTTACAGACAATGAATAATGTACTTACCTATGATTGAACTGTGAAGCTTCCAGTTATAGAGGTTGCTTTGCATTCATTTAGGCATTTATCTTGACCAGTTTTAGGTAGTCATTTCTGAAAAGGTTGCTTACTAATGTTGTAATTTATTGTCGTTGGTTATGTTTTCAGGAGAAGGATATTAGCTTAAGTGGGGAACATGTTAGAGAGGGGTTGACCTGCATTGTCTCAGTCAAGGTTCCTAATCCTGAGTTTGAAGGTCAAACAAAGGTACTTGAGAGCATAAATGATTTGTTGCCCCTCTTTTTTAGGCAATGATCTCTGTGGTCAGCAGGCCATAACCTTTTCCTGTATTCTGTTACTCGTATTAATATTTCTGGGCCCTCTAATGTACCAAAGACAAGACTAGGAAATCCAGAGGTGAGAAAAATTGTAGATCAATCAGTCCAGGAGTACCTCACAGAGTTCTTGGAATTGCATCCGGATGTACTTGAAAGCATTATATCCAAATCCTTGAATGCGTACAAGGTATGACATTGATATTATCTACTCATCTTTTCACATCTTTCACCTGCAGACATCCACTCGAACACACAAATGGCGTGTTTAATCCCTTGAGAATCAATTTTATTATATTGTGATTAGAAAAATGTGTATCTTCTCTGCTCCTATGCCTATTACAGTGCGTCTTGTTACGAATTTCAACCAAATGACCACGAATTTTCTCTGTTGACTCTTTTTAGGCTGCTCTAGCTGCCAAGAGGGCTAGAGAGTTGGTCAGATCGAAAAGTATTTTGAAATCGTCTTCACTTCCTGGGAAACTGGCAGATTGCTCATCTACAGATCCTGCAGAATCTGGTATGCATTCACCAGCATGGAATTGCCATTTCTTAGGAGATTAGAACATGGGTTCAGTTTGATGAATATAAACTATGGAGTATATATGACTATGAAAGCGTTTAAATTGTCAAATGTTTGATCATCTTAGAATCAAAGTGAGAAGATAGGAAAGGAAATAAGAGGCTGTCATTATATACTGGTTATAGCTTTTACAGTTGTAATCTGTGAAAGTTGGTCAATTATTGACATCGTTTTCCTATGCTACCAGAGATTTTCATAGTCGAAGGAGATTCTGCTGGTGGCAGCGCAAAACAGGGTCGTGACAGGCGTTTCCAGGTATAATAAATCATTCTGCTCATAATCGTTTTGATGAAAGTTAAAACATATAGGACTGTGGAAACAGCGGGTTCTGCTTCTATTTTGTTAGTGGTTAACACAGTGTTTTGGATCGATGCAGGCGATTCTTCCTCTAAGAGGTAAAATTTTGAATATTGAGAGAAAGGATGAAGCAGCCATGTACAAGAACGAAGAAATTCAGAATCTAATCCTCGGCCTTGGTCTTGGAGTGAAGGTGATTAATCCTTTGTCATATCATATTTGTTGGTATTTTTTGGCAAACGCAATGTGGCATATAATCTATTTCAGGGAGAAGATTTCAACAAGGAGAATTTGCGCTACCACAAAATCATCATCTTAACAGATGCTGATGTTGATGGTGCACATATCCGGACACTTCTGCTGACCTTTTTCTTTAGATATCAGGTACTAGTTTAGGTAGATAAATATTTGTGATGGTAGACTTTTGCGAAATTAATGAAACGTCTTTTCTACAGAGAGCCTTGTTTGATGCGGGTTGCATATACGTTGGTGTTCCACCTCTTTTCAAGGTAAGTTCTTAGCATATATGATCTTCTGCAGTGACTGTGTGCTTCAGATTTACGGAAAGTTTTTTTTCTTAAGCTAGTTTCTCTCTTGAAAACGACCAGGTTGAGAGGGGGAAACAGGCGCACTATTGCTATGATGATGCAGCTCTTAAGAAAGTTGTTGCTTCGTTCCCTGGAAACGCATCCTACAACATTCAGAGGTTCAAAGGTAATGCCATAGAGAAGTCTAGCTTTTGTAGTCTTATGTCTTCTCACATCATGAATGTGTTGTAAGGCAAGGTTAAACAACTTAATCTGTAGCATATGTTCTCTAGATGTGTGCATAACGAATTCTAGATTTGCCTCAAAACTTGATTTCGAGATGGCGCAAAAGTATTAATCCGTAAATATTTTTACCTTTTTTCTGCATCTGCAGGTTTGGGTGAGATGATGCCTTTGCAGTTATGGGAAACAACGATGAATCCAGATACAAGGATTCTGAAACAGCTCGTTGTTGAAGACGCAGCAGAAACGAATATGGTCTTCTCATCCCTTATGGGTGCTCGGGTAAGCCAATGAATTGCCACAGACTCCGACCTGTTTATCTTCATAAGAAAGACAATAAACAGGCAAAACTGGCGCTGCAATGTTGTGTTCTGTGTCTGTTTCAGGTTGATGTCCGGAAGGAACTCATCAAAAGCTCTGCGACTAGGATCAATCTAGAGAAACTCGACATATAAACAACAGGTTATATTGTCTTTTAAGATTAAACCAGATGCTCATAGGCAAAAAGTTTTTTTGTTGTTCCTCTGGCCTTAAGGTGATAAGATGGAAAAAAACAAAAACCACTGTTTAGAATTATCTCTCAAATGTCAAAATTCATGGACCTTCACAAAGCACTTAGTGGGCATTTTTTTTTTTTTTCTCTCTTGGAACTCGATTTTCTTGAGACTCTGCAAATGTTCAAATTTCAGTGGACACTTTACTTAGTATCTATGACTTCAATTTGGCATTGCTGAAAATCATGCGTGGACATCAAATACATAATTAGAAAAAGAAAAAAGAAAAAAAAAAGAGATAATTTTTTCTTACATTGTTGGGGGTGTATTGAAATTGAGATTTGAAGTGATTTATGGTGATTTGTATTAAAATAACAAATCCAGTGTTATTCAAATTTGAATTCTAAAAACCCTTTTAAAATTCAGTGTTATTGAACTTGTGATTTTAAAATCCACTTTAAAATCTACTGTTATTGGAAATATTTTTAAAAGTGGATTTTAAAAATTAGATTTATTTTTAGAGTGATTTGATGAGATTTCCTTGTTAAATATAAGAAACTCCAAATCATTTGGTTTTAGATGAGATTTTAGAGTGATTTAACTAAAATCACTTGAATTTCTATGATTCACACAAAATCATCTAAAAACTCATTAAAAATCAAATCAGCCCAAATCACTTCAAATTCCAATTTCAATACATCCCCTTTATTTATTTCTCGTAAATATTCCTAAACATATCATACCATTTTCTTGCAAATCAAATCTACTTCTGATCACATGATAAATACTATCGACTATTTATTACAAACATCCTACAATATATTAAAGGAGAAGCTGTTTTGCTAACGTGTCGAACTTACAGTTTTTTGGATTTTTTATTTTCATTTATTTTATTCTGCTAAACATGTTGCCAAACAAGATATTTTTTTAAAAAACACGCGGATCCTACTTACGACCCGTTTACTTTAAAATGTTGACCCGTTTTGGATCCAGTAATATACAACGCGGATTCTCTGTTGATCCAATTTTCGTTTTTGATTTTTTATTTAAAGGAATTAAATAAAAAAATTCTAATTTTGGGAAGAATATATAAACATTTAAAGCTAACTACCTAATAAGCGCAATCTTTGTCAAGCTATTAAGATTACAATCCGAAAGAATATTTTATCAAGGAATATTGCTGAAAAATATATGTAATTAATAATAATAATAATATTGAATACTGAATTTATCATAATCACACTTTCCTTTTTTTATAAACATAAAGAAGCTTCTACAGTAATTTTCTTTCATCTAATCATAAACAAATATAGATGAATTAATTATGTTAACTTTTATCGAATCATAAAATATTTGTTGGCGGAATATTTGTAGATTTAAACGATGGTGAAAAATTAGCATAATTAGATTTTTGACAAGAAAACTTTAAAATCAGATTTTCGACATATGTACTTTGAGAGAAATATATAATGGATATTGCTATTTTTTTGGACCTGGTTATGCTTTTTAAGAAAATTTTACCGCTAAATTTTTTTAGCATTTTGTTTAAAGCTCTTTTAAAATTAATTGAATAGTAAACTAACCATGAAATATGTTAATGTTCTTATTTTGACTGGAATTTTGTGGAATCATATTTTGGGAAAAACAATTTGGAAACAAATCTCAACGTAATATTTGTTTGTTGGAAATTTGCAAATTTAAATTTTGGGAAAAACTTAGCATCATTAGATTTTATTTTTGGTGAAATATGTAATGTATATTGAATTTTAAATAAGGTTTGTCATTTAAATTAAATATAATCATAGGCCATTTTAAAATTTTTGAAATCAATCACATAAATATTTTGAAAATGTAAAACAACCGAAAGAAGAAATAATACACTATAATTTATAAACAAATATTCACCCATTATTTAAAAATAAAAATCTAAATATTTTTGATCAACAACATAGACAATATACTTCTTATTATGTTGTAAAATATGAGCAATAAGAAAATAAAACATATATTAATCCCAAAAAATATTTAAAATAGCATACCTATCAAATTATAATATACATTCAAAATAAAAAATATTAAAGTTCACACAACCCGCGCATTAGGCGCGGGATATCACCTAGTATACTATGAGTTAGGAAAATTTGTCTCTATCAGAATAAAAAGAGAAGAAATTTAGTCTCTAAAATCAAATTTCTTAAAATATCATCTTTTAAATTGATTTATATTGGCAGTTACATTAAATACTCGCCAGCTGTTTTAATAAAATCTATGAAAGTCAAGTGAAACTCTGGTTAACCCATCTAACTAGTGTTCATAACATAGTTGTGTACACTTCGTAAAACACTCAAACCTTTGAATAACCTACTTCAATAAAGAAAAACCCCATTATCAAATCCTCAAATTCAAAAACCAGATTCTCTAGAAATCCCTTCACCGATTCAGAATCACAACTCCAATGGATGGGAAGAAGCTAAAACTAAGGATTAGTAGGAAGATAAAAAGGTAATTGTGTTCTTGAATTATCTGATTTGAGTTTTGTGTTTCTTTGATGTTTTTTTTATAGTGCCTTTGTGATATCGAAAAGGTTATAGTTTCTTATTTCGAAGAACATAAGAGCATCATTAATGGTGAAAACCCAAATTGTTTCTTAACATTATAATAACAATAAATATAAGTTAAGAGACATTGGTAAGAGACGTTCGTTTTTGCATCAATTATTGGTAAAGTTTGTTAGGTGTTTTTAATTTTTTTTTTTTTTTTTTTTTTTAGAGATAAACAATAATGATTGAAGGTTAGAGACTTATCTACAAAAATGCAAGACATATAACTTGTTAAACCAGGTCCATCATCTCTGTAAACACATAAAAAACATAGCTTAAGACTCAAGTCATGTTATCGGAAAGGCTAAGATCCTCCTGCTCAGAACTATCATTGTGCATATCTCTCCTACCTCTTCTACATAGAATCTCCAATCGTGTTTGAAACCATGATACAGAAAATGTTCAATTTCATCAAGCAGATAGCAAGAAAAACAAAATCAAAGCAACCACTAAAAAACCAACGAAATCCCCAATTTTTTTATGCACATCATTATCAATAGCCCCACAAGCCACAATCTTCCAGTAGAATAAATGAGAAAAAATCACATTACATACTTAAAGCATAAACTCCAAAGAGACAACAAGGTGTGGAGGATCAAAAACAGTACCCGACTACAAGACGGGAGCCATCCTCGTAATCCTCCAGGCTGCATAAGCTCGCCCATCATTCTCTCTGGCTCTCTCATGTCTCTCTCTATCACATGTTCTCGACGTCCGTCCTAAAACCCAAACAATTTTTTTATATAAGACTTTAACACGCATTATAATACAGGAGTGTTCGTTACTACCCAATATATCACAATACAATTACACTAAGGAAGAATATTGTCCAAGTGAGCACAATAATAAAGTAATTATCTCTAATCAAGAGTCCATTTTGTTGGCATCATCACTGCATCGGCTCAAGATGTAAAGGTGAGAGATGAATGAGAACACATACTCGTAACATAGTTTCGAAGAGAAAACATTTACCTCCAGGAAAAAAAATGTAAGGAGTAGTATCGAATACACCTGCTCTCCAATGCCAATCATCACCCTGAAGAACAAAAGGAAAATTGACTTAACGGAAAAACAAATGTAAGACAAAGAGAATATATGATCAGTTTTAATGGCTTAATTGCATAATAAAACATTTCATTTTATTAGGATTTAAAGCCGAATCCTTGAAAAACGAAAGCCTTAATCCAAAAGCCACTACTGCTAATGTCACCCTAAATGTTGAAATTTGTACCAAAGATGACACTTTATTCAATCACCCAAATTCAATCTCAATTCCAACCACCGATTTTTGAAACGAAATTCTCCGCTGAAACCCCTAAAACTGATGAGATGTCGTCGACCGAAGAGCAAACAAAATCAGCAAAATATTAAGGAAATTTACCGAAAGAGGAAACTTAAGGGGACAGAGATACACTCAATCCGTTTGCTTGACTTCGTAAGCTCAATTTCCCAAATCGATCAGAGAGAGAGAGAGAGAGAGAGAGAGAGAGAGAGAGAGAGAGAGAGAGAGAGAGAGAGAGAGAGAGAGAAGAAAAACGACGATCAGAGGGAAAACGGAGAAGCTAAAAGGATTCTTTCTTCTTCTTTCTTCTTCTTCGGCGATCAAAGAAAACGCCATTCGCATCAACCATTTGATGAATACCGAGAGAATCGCCGGTTCGCATCAGAGATAAACAAAGATTCAAGGCATGAATCGAGTTATCAATCGCCTATTTTCGATTCAAGGCATGAATCGCTGGCGACAGACAGAAAGAAACGAAGAAGACGGAGTGAAGAAAAATGGGTCGAATGAGAAAAGGATAACACGTTTTTCTCTTTTCCCTTGACAGCTGGCAAGAAGAAACGTTTCTAGAAATATGTTAATTAAGAGACGTTTTATGTGTTTATTTTCTTTTTGATTTATTTAAATCATCAAAGTAACTAAGAGACGCTTTAAAAAACCTCCGATAATCATGCTCTAACTAGCTGCTATTCATTGTTTTGAGTGTGTAAGAAAAGTGTATGAAACAGTGTATAATTTCTTCGTAGACATCTAATAAAATTGGAACAATCTTAGAAACGGACCAATCGAAAAAGAGAGAGTAAGAAACGGTATTAGAAACGCATTTCACAACCATAAGAAAGATTAGTTGTTTGGCCTGATAAGAATTGTAACGGTTGAAAAATCTTTATTATCTTCCCTATATTATATTCAAAAACCTTTTTGTTTTTTTTTGTAATAAAACTGGTAAATAAGATTTGTGCATTGTCAGTTTGGCACGTGAGAATATGAGTCCCCATCCCTACATTACACAAGACTCCAAGTTGCCCACATTTTTGATTTTGCATAAAAGAAAACCATTCAGGGTCTAAATGGTAACTGCTGAATATTGCTGAATGCGGAATCTAGCTGAATTAAATGAAGACTTTTTGCGGAATTTGGCTGATTAGTTAGTAATATGAATGGTAACAGCTGAATGTTGCTGAATGCGGAATAAATACCTGAGAAATTATTTGCGTAACATGATGATAAAATATTTACCTAGTTAAATTAATAAAAATAAATAAAAACTTATTCTTGTGAAATATCTAAAAACAGATTAATAAAAGAAATTATTTAAAATTTAGGAATTTGGATTCATAATAATTTATTAAACATCAAAGTTAAAATAAAAATAAAAATAGACATTTGAAAAATATAATATTTTTGTTATTACTAATTCATTAATGAAAATCATCTCATGTTTGCTGCATAAATTCCCTCCCCTATTGTATGCTTATAGCACCATATGTTGTTCTCTCTTATTCTTGCATAAAGTTTATTGCTATAATAATTTAAAAATCTATATTAAATTAAGTATATTTTAGACTAAAATATATTTTAGGCTAAAATGAAATTTTTATTAATATTCACACCATATCCGGATATGCTCCTATAAACATTTTATTATATTGATCCATATCAGTATATTTATTTTTCGGATCCATAACTTTATTATTAAGATTTGATATCAGACACCTCAAAACCCCAAATATTCGAAGCCGGTCTGATCGGGTGCTGGATAATTTGTCCACTCAAACAAATTTATTTTTATTTTTATTTTTATTTTTCTGGTGATATTCCACAATTCCCCAATTATTGAAATTGGTGTTGTTAAAAAAAAATCATCCATATTCTTCAATATTACTCAAGAGAATACATTAAAGTAAGTAAAAAAAAGAATTAAAAAGAAGCATTCTACAATTCCTCAACATTCTACAAATTTGTCAACTGGTGTATTAAAGAAAACATTCCTCAAGATTCCTCACAATTCAGCAACATGTATGTTACCAGTTAGGGCCTCAATTTCAATTGGGTCAATTTAATTGAATTTAACTGAATTCAATAATTCCACCAAACCAATCCCATCGCTTGCTTTTTACTTCCACCCTTGATCTTTCTTTTTTGATTCATCTTTTGAGAATCTACAAAGAAAAGAGAAAAAGGCAACTTCTTTTTGTGTGAAATTCACAGAACCAGCTTCCTCTTCTTTAATCCGTCCAGGTTAATTCTTAGGCATCTTCATCTTTTATCTCTTTCTGCTCTTCAATTTCTGGGTTTATGCTAGCTCTTGTTTTTCTCGCCAAATTATAAGATCTGGGATTCATTTCACTGTAGTGCATCACCAACGAACTAGTTAAAATTTTGTGTACTTGAAAGGTTTTGGGTTTAAGGATTAGCACGTGGGTCGTATTGGTATGAAGAAACGATCGAAAGATTTGATTTTTAATTTTTTAAATATAAATTAAAGTTCTGGGTTAAGCTATGCTTGAGTTTGTTCTTAGAATCGAACGAGTTGAGATTAAATTCATATTTGATTGGTGTTTCAGAATCATGCCTGAGAAGAATATTGTAGAGGACGTTATCGGCGACTTTGTGGATAACTTCACGGAGTCAGTTCAGAAGAAGAAAAACGTTTCTTTCTTTGAACAAGAAGACACCGTCGCTTCTCGTTTCAACCGTTTGTTTGGTCGCGAGAAGCCAATCTATCATGTCTTAGGCGGTGGCAAATGTAGGAATTCCAAAATACACACACACTGTAGAAGTAAATGTGAGATTGGTTTGTGTGTTTTTTTCTAATTAAGTCTTGAGAGATTATTCTCCAGCTGCTGATGTGTTGTTGTGGAGGAACAAGAAGATCTCTGCAAGTGTTCTGATGGGAGCAACCGCAATTTGGGTGCTTTTCGAGTGGATCAATTTCCATTTCCTGTCTCTCGTTTGTTACGGTCTCTTGCTTGGTATGATGGCACAATTCGTTTGGTGTAATGCCTCAGGGTTTCTAAACCGGTAAATTTTGGTTTTTTTAAGTTGTTGTTGTTATTATTCTTGCTTCAATCTAACAAGTCAGTCCTTTTACAAATGTCTCCAAAACAGCTCACAGTCTAGAGTGCCTCGCCTTGTTCTTCCAAAGGACTTGTTTGCGGATGTGGGTGTCACCATTGGAAAAGAAGTTAATCGTGGTTTGTTGTTTCTTCAAGACCTGTCTTGTAGAGGAAATTTGAAACAATTCCTCGTTGTGCGTATAGCTTTTGCTCTCATTTCACTTTCTACTTAATGTTTTAGCAGTTTTGGTTAGTTAACTAATCAATCTGCATAAACATCATTTTTCAGGCTGTGATCGGACTATGGTTAGCAGCAATGATCGGGAGCTGTTGCAATTTCCTAACTGTTTTGTATATTGGTGAGTGATTCTGATTAGTGACTGTTTTTAAGATTTGAGTTTTATAAGAAAATGCGTTTTATCTGGTCAAGGGTTTGTGGGAGCGCACACAATGCCGGTTCTGTATGAGAGATACGAAGACGAAGTTGATGGTTTTGTTGATTCTATGCTCATGAAGTTTCATAGTCACTACAAGAAGCTTGATTCTGGTTTATTCAGTAGAATCTCAAGTGGCAAGTTTGGGTTGAAGAAGCATGACTAAATTTTAAGCTCTTATATTTCTTTCTTGTTAGAACAAGGGATTATTATATATGTAATGTTGTTTGCTAAGTTCATGTTTTAAATATATTCCTTGTAGATTTGTGTATTGAATCATTCTGATTCTCTTACAGACAGATCTCCATTGTGTCTTCATGATTAGTAGTCTCAAACAAACAAAGTAAATAGAGAACTTAAACTATACTGTTTTGTTTCAACCAACCAAATTGTCAAATTATTTGTTCTAGTCCATTAGTCCATTAGTCCATTAGTCTATTACCATTCTCAGTGATAAATTAACGGTTCTAACTCCTAAGCGTAGTTTACTTAGACTATTTGATTTATCTTTGTTTATAAAAAAATACTAGTTCTAAATCATCCGAATATTCTGATTTTGGCCAACTCATAAAAAAAAACCTAATTTGCCACCAGCAATCTGTAGGACTGGAGTTCTTTGTAATTGCGATAGCAACACAAATTTCCGGGCTTAATTGTACGGAATCAGTGTTTATTCTTCAAGAATCTACTTGGTTTGCTTTGATGTGTACCTCACTTGTCTTTGATTTGTTCCTCTCTTATTTTTCCGTTGTAACTTTTTTGGGTCTTTCCATCTTCTAAATTCTCTCTGTAATAACTGTCACAAATCTTAAAATGGTATTAAATTTCACATTTTACCCACAAAAAAAAAAAAAAAAACATAATTTGGTTAATAATTTCCATATCTTTTTTTTTAAACAATTAATTTATTATTCTATCACAAATTATTAGAAATGTTACCGCGACCGAGCATGTCTTCAATAATCTGCATAATTGTTAATAAATCGTATTCTCTGTGATTCGAACCACAGACCTCTTGGTGTAGAACCATTAATGAATCCTTAACCAAACCATTGTGCCAGGGGCTTACACAATAATTTCCATATCTATTTGATCAATATTAAGACATCAAATATTGGAAGATGTAGATTTGAAAGATTGTAAAATATCTTAAATGGTTTAACATTTAAAAAGTTATTATTACAAATCAAAACAATGACTGTATTTAATAAAATTGGGATTTGTTATCTTCTTCGTACTGTACTTACTAGCAAGCATTGACCAAAGAGAATTGACTGCCAACAAGAAGATCAGATAAACTGAATGGGATCCACCACAGTCACACATTCTACACGTGGCAGCCTCCTGAGCTACCGAGCCGTAATGTGTAATTTAAACCCAAAAAAAAAAAGTAAGTAAATCAAATCAAATATATGAAAATGGAAAATGGAAAATGGAAGAAATAAAAGAGAGTAAAGAATTGATCCACGATCGATCATCAAAGTAAGGTTAGGTTCCTCTCTCTTTCTCTCCACGATTCTTCCTCTTGTCCTAGGTACCGATTTTGTTTTAACCTTTTCTTTTTTCTGAATTGCTTCTCTGATGTTTTGATGGTTATGCTTCACGCATGTTCTTTTTTTTTTTTTTTTTAAAACAAAAATTTGGTTTGATTTGATCCGGTTGTGTTTGAAGAAGAAATCGATTGAAAGTGTTGTGATTAGCTGGGGATTAATGGAGGATTCTCAAATTCGTTTCGCTGCGTATATGTGAATCTATGTTTGCCTCATTCATTCTGAATCTCTGTTTCTGTATGCTCTCTCTCTCTCTTTCTCTCTCTGTCTTTTGGGACCTATAGAAATCGAATACCCAGTTATCTTTATGGATAAATTTTTTGATTTTTTTTTTTTAATCCTGTTTCTGGGAAAAAAAATGAACAATTTTATGTCTTTCTAGTGGTTTGCCTCTTGAGAATCCATCTTACATAGAGTCTGTTATTGATGGGTGCACGTTTTTTTTTTTGTTATAGTCATGTGTAAATAATAAATGTATCATTCTCCATTGACTATAATTTTATTTTTGAGGTGACTAAAATTATTGTCATGTTTTGCTTTAAGTCTGAAAACTGGGAGTTGAGATGTGAGAAAGAAGCTTGTGTTTCTAATCACTGAGTGTATATATAGTCTGCTTCTAGCTTACAGGAACGAGAGATCATCTGTTTTACAAAAATTCTCAGAGATGTCAAGTGGAACTGTGAGAAGAGTCTCACGTCAAGATATACAACTGGTAATAGAAACAAAACAAATCAAGGGTTTTGAGTTATCTTCCTCCTCTTGATATATATATTGAGATTGTTGACAAGAAGTCAATAAACTTACTTTTTTGACTCTTATTTATCCCTTTTTCAGGTTCAAAACCTGATAGAGCGATGCCTCCAACTTTACATGAATCAGGAAGAAGTCGTTGAAACTCTACTGGAGCAGGCTAAAATCGAGCCTGGTTTCACACAACTAGGTATTCTTTTCCAAAGCAATTAGCATCTTTATATTCTGTTGCTTATAACTGGAATTTCTGCACAATTTGGTTGAACTAGCTATTTAGGAAGTGCTTACAATGAGAAGTCATAAGAAGCATGAAAATTTATGCTATTCTTGTTTCCGTTTTGGTTTACAGTTTGGCAGAAGCTTGAAGAAGAGAATAAGGAGTTTTTCAAGGCTTACCATCTTAGGCTAATGGTGAAACACCAGATTATGGAATTCAACAAGCTACTTGAGCAGCAGGATTACCACATGCGTCAGATGCATCCTACTGGAGTCACTTCCATCCAAAACACTAATGGTTCTTTTATCCAATCAAGTAAGATTCCTTTGGAGCTATATGGTTTCTCATGTGTGTAGTAACTAGTAAATGGCTAATCTTTGCAACTGACATAAATTCTCTTCACAGTGAATCAGAAACAGTTATGCTATGCATCTGATCAGTCTGTCAAGTCTGATAGTGCACGTCATCCTATGGCTTCTGGTCTGTCTAATCCATACCTCAACGGCTCCTCAACTAATGTGGCCTCTTCTGTCAACATATCAACCCATGCTAGGAGAGTTGATGCTTCTCCAAACATGCTCTCATCATCACAGACCACAAACATGCCTAATATGATGCAAGGAATGAATGGAGGAGGACTGATCAAGTCCGAGACCGCCTATGCAAACCCTGCTTCATTCATGTACGATGGTGAACGGAGTGCCCTCGAAGGACATTCCACAGTTGGAGATACTTCGATTCCGTCTTTCGGTAACGAGTCCAACAACCAACCCCTCAGTGATCCGCTTCTTGACGCTGAAGCTTCTACTTTTGGCTTCTTAGGTCAAATCCCTCGGAATTTCAGCCTCTCTGATTTGACAGCTGATTTCTCACAGAGCTCAGGTCTTTCTCTAACTCAAATACATTGTGAGCTGAGCGAAAAGCTAATAAGATTCATTGTTTGTAACTAACCATAAGCTTCATGTTGACTTCAGAGATTCTTGAGAGCTACGATAGATCACCCTTCCTTGCGCGTGATGCTGAAAATTTCCTGGACTCCCGTGATAGAGGAGAGTATCAAGGTGAGATAACTTTTGAGACTTCTTCATGACACACACATGCATAAAGTGCAAGACATTACTCGCTGGTTTTACAAGTATTGAGGCAAAAAAATCAAAACTGATAATGGAAACTTTGTGTTTTTGTAGGAGACAACAAGAGATTGGAGACCATATCTGAAGGTTTCAGTTACGATAACATCGGGAGCGAGTAGCTACTAGGTAAACAGGTAAAGAACAATCCTCCTTCCATTTTTGTCTTTGAATGTGCAGATCTGACATTGTTATCATGATTATCACTATGCAGGTTTTGCTTCATCACTCATAACGTAGGACACGTATGTGTACAAAAAGATTCAGCTTTCTGATGTTTTCCTTGCAAAAGACTATTGGGTGGGGTGTATAAAAAAAGAAAAGGGATTTCCATTAACATTATTACTTCTTTAGCTTCAAGTTACTAATAAGTTTATGAATAAAAGATCATATGTAATTTTCAGCGTGTGATTTTGTCTCTTTTTCTCTTGTGTTTTAGTGTTTTACTTGTTGCAATTTCTTTTTATTATACTTTTAGTGTTTTGGATATTGGTGAAAGCTAAATTTATGAGTTTCATCCGTAGAATGTGTTGTATGTCTTTGTCTTGCGATTTAGAAGAGAGAGAAAAAAATTAGTCTCAATCAACCTCGGATGCAAAGAGAGTATTTAACGTTATTATTTTCTGATTGGTTGTTATCTCTTCATTTGTGCGATGTTTAGCATTTTGTGGTGATGAGGTGGTTGACTGATAGTGACTAATGACAAATTAACAAACGCAAACCGAAAGTTTTTAAATGACTAAAGATTTTCACACATTTAGTTATCAATGTTAAATAATATCTCAATTCCATTGTTTTTAACTAATAGTCAAATTTATAATTTTTTACTATTAATTGATAAAAATGTATATAAAAAGTAAAAAGTCTATCTTAATGGGAAAGAAGCAAAAACAAGAAAAAGAGTAAGATTTTAGCCATAATGGGCAGACCCCACCAGATGACTCAAACCACAATTACAAACACACAGACTCAATTCTCTCTCTCTCTCTCTCTTTCTGTGGGAAGATAATAGTCTCCATCTCCAATCTCCATGAAGCTGCTGCTTCTGGGTAAGTCTTTGTGGTCTGACTTCATCTTCTTCTTCCTTCATCATCTATTGCAACTAGGGATTTTGAAACTCCATTTCCTCTTTTCTTCATGCAGGTCTCGCTATCCCTCTGCTCAGAAATCGTCTCCGATTAACTCTCGGTGACTTTGAATTATCTGAAAGTTGAAGTTTTTTTGTCTTCTTTTGTCTCTGTTTCTTCAATTTTGAGGGATTCAGTATGGATACTCTTTTGAAAACACCCAACAAGTTCGAATTTTTCATCCCTCAGTTTAATGGGTTTGAGAGATTATGCAGTAATAATCCAAACTCTTCAAGGGTTAAGCTTGGTGTGAAGAAAAGGGCAATCAGAATTGCGACTAATAGTAGTAGTAGTGCTCTTTTGGATCTTGTTCCTGAAACTAAGAAGGAGAGTCTTGACTTTGAGCTTCCCTTATACGATACTTCCATGAGTCGAGTTGTTGATCTGGCTATCGTCGGTGGTGGCCCTGCTGGTTTAGCCGTGGCTCAGCAGGTTTCTGAAGCCGGACTCTCTGTTTGTTCCATTGATCCTTCTCCAAAGCTCATCTGGCCTAACAACTATGGAGTTTGGGTTGATGAGTTCGAGGCTATGGACTTACTCGATTGCCTCGACACCACCTGGTCTGGTGCTGTTGTCTATATCAATGATGGTGCCAAGAAGGACTTATCCCGGCCTTACGGGAGAGTTAACCGGAAACAGCTCAAATCCAAAATGCTTCAGAAATGTATAGCCAACGGTGTTAAGTTCCATCAGTCTAAGGTCACTAACGTGGTTCACGAGGAGGCAAACTCCACCGTGGTTTGCAGCGACGGTGTAAAGATTCAGGCTTCGGTGGTTCTTGATGCCACCGGGTTTTCACGATGCTTGGTTCAGTATGACAAACCGTATAACCCCGGGTATCAAGTGGCTTACGGGATCGTGGCTGAAGTTGACGGCCACCCGTTTGATGTGGATAAGATGGTGTTCATGGATTGGAGAGATAAGCATCTAGATTCATATCCTGAGCTTAAAGAACGGAACAGCAAGATCCCAACGTTCTTGTATGCCATGCCGTTTTCTTCCAACAGGATATTTCTTGAAGAGACGTCTCTTGTTGCTAGACCAGGTCTGCGGATGGAAGATATTCAAGAAAGAATGGTTGCTAGGCTGAAACATTTGGGGATCAATGTGAAGCGGATTGAGGAAGACGAGCGTTGTGTGATCCCGATGGGCGGTCCTTTGCCGGTCTTACCTCAACGGGTTGTCGGGATTGGTGGTACAGCAGGAATGGTTCATCCTTCGACCGGTTACATGGTAGCTAGGACCCTTGCAGCCGCGCCAATTGTTGCAAACGCCATTGTGAGATACCTTGGTTCAACGAGTGATAACAGCCTGAGAGGAGATCAGCTCTCTGCTGAGGTATGGAGAGACTTGTGGCCTATTGAACGGCGAAGACAGAGGGAATTCTTCTGTTTTGGAATGGATATTCTGCTGAAGCTTGACTTAGAAGCTACGAGAAGGTTCTTTGATGCGTTCTTTGACCTGGAGCCTCATTACTGGCATGGGTTCTTGTCTTCCAGGCTGTTTCTCCCGGATCTGCTGTTCTTCGGGTTGTCGCTGTTCTCGCACGCTTCCAATACCTCGAGATTGGAGATCATGACAAAGGGAACTGTTCCTCTTGCTAAGATGATCAGCAATTTGGTACAAGATAGAGACTAAGGACCAGAACTGATACATATAAGTCCATCTGTTCCTTGGTTCGTGGCTCAGGGGTATATCTGCAACTGCAGACTGTTGGATATTTGTGTATAACCGCAGATCATAACCTCTGAGTTCTTGTGAAATCAGATTTTTACCAGTTATTCTTCATTAAATTTAAAATACTTAGTGTTGCATTGTGTTTTCATCAACTCTTGTAAAATCCGAAACTAGAGGCAAAGTGTAATAAGATAAAGAGTGGATGTAAAAGACAAAAGCAAATTTTTTCAAGCTCCTTTTCCGGTCATTGGTTTGATGCTTCCGTGAATCTTATATTTCATCTTCCTCGAAAGGGTCTCTTTCGGGATAATCACCAACCTGCAAGCCAATATCAAGTGCCTAAGTAGCAGAAAATGGTTTCCATACCAGCCAACTACTTTACATAAAAATCTAGTCCATAATAGGGCCATACCAAGTTCACATTCTACACTCACTCAAAAGTTAGCTTGAGAGTGATATATTCCCTTAGGCCTATAAGGTATAACCGCATAAGCTAGTCCTATAGCTAACCAATGTGGGACTCCATACTCATAATATTAGCGTCTTGGAAAGATACAACCTTGCATGACATATAACAGCAAATTCTACTATAGGACGACTAACCAGTTCGGTTCTATGAAGTGTAATAGGCCATATCACATGCAGAGTGGAAACAATTGAGAAACTGTGAAGCTATGACCTTCAGGAAAAAGAAATTACCTGTATTTTGTCTGGCCGGACCATACCGCCATGAAGCTGAGAACACACAAAGAATCTTGTTCCTTTCACCCTGCGTATATAAGCCAGTATTAAACATGTGAATCTGACAACCGAGCTTACTTTTGATATGGTAATCGAAGATTAAGACCCTTAAACAAGATCAAGGTTTCAGAAGCAAGAAAAGACTTCTACGGTTAAATTTACATACATGCCATCGTGTTTTCCAAGGGGTTCATCATACTGAATTCCAACCCAATAGCCAGGACCCAATGACTCTGCTCTTCCAACATATTTGACCATTCCTCTTTTCTCTCCGGGCTCAACTTGGCATCTATCTCCCACCTTAATATTTGACCGCAAGAGAAAAGAAAATTAGAGGCAGAATACAGAGACGTCAGGTCTCACAAACACAGGGTGATTAGCTCTTCAGATGAAAGAAAAAATTCTAAAATGAAAGGCAAGGAGAAGTTTTTATATACAAAAGAATCTGACGAACCTTGATATCCGCACAGAGATCTTCCATGAAGTTCTCCTTCGTCTGCAGAAAAGGATTAAGTTGGGAGGAGAATCATAAGAGCCTTTGTATTCTTTAATGGATTTAATCTAATCCCAAATATTTGCTAGTGACTATGCTAAAAGCTTCAATTTGACATGAAGCAATAACAGTCTGGCTTATATTGATACATATTCGTTTTGTCATTACCTTAGCCTCAGAAGCAGCTGGATTTTGAGACATTCTTTTTTCTTTGAATTTCCTAAAACTGTCTGAAATTTAAACACAATAACAACATATCATCCCAGGAAATTGCCAGTTCTCCGGCATATTCACTTGATAAAACACAATAACATATCTCTTTTGAGACACTTATTCAAGGTAGTTTAAGAAGAATTTACCAGTTCGTTTAGCATAATCCTCTTCTGAGATGGAATACTTCTCAACCAACGACGTATCTTCAAGCCAACCTCCAGTTGTGACCGACGAGGGGTCAAGATCTATGATATGCAACCGAAACCTTTTGAAAGCAGCATTAAAGAACAACTCAGAAAAAACTTATCAAACAAGAAGCCAATCATCCAAACTCATAAAAAGAAAGAAAAAAACACAAGTGTTACCCATCAAAAGGGGAGAAGAAACCGAGGGGTCTTGTATCATCACTGAGAACTGCAACCTTTGAGCCACTGTCATCATAGAGCTCTAAAGCCATAGTGGTAACAGATGTCCCACATTTCTTCCATAGCTTTTCTTTCACAGCTTCCACACTCATCTTCAGAACGAAAGCCCAAAGACATTTTGTTTCAGAGATACCAATACATGTAATACAATTGAATTAGTACTGATGTTTGACTCACTTGCGGAGAGAAACGAACATCCGCACCGAAGCTCTTGAGGTTGGAGTGAGTAACGTGTAGAAGTACAGAGTCATCTCCTTCCATTTGTAAGCGTGAAGCCGCCATTTTTTCACCTCTACACTTGACAAAACTCTGTTCTGTCACTTACGAGATTGCATTTCGGATTCGAATTCGATATTCCCGCCGTGAAAACCAAGAAAAACGATTACCTTCTTCGCTGATTTTGAGCTAGGAGTTTTGACTTCTCGGAAATTGAATCAAATCTCGCCGGATCGGAGGAGTTTTCGAGAATGTACCAGAGAAACCAGAGAGATACTTCGAGAAGCGGAAAAAGTTCAGGCAAACGACGAGAGGAGGAGATTTAACGACGACGTTTTTGGCCGCCGTCGTGTGGGAGAGGTGTAGAGAAATTGAAATCGTGGTCGCAATTTTGGTTTTGAAAAGCTGATTAGACTCGTTTAGATTTTGCCACGTGTTACAGTCGCACGTAAATCTTTATGTACTCTCCCGCAGGTTAGTATAGCCTTTTAATCCTTGGCCAAAAGTCACTGAAGGCACGAGGAGGAAAGAGGTAGGGAGATCCGTGAGAGGGAGGAGAAGTTCCGGCGATGGCTGAAGATTTCTCGGTGGTTGTATTGGCTTCTGATCTAGGAATTGATGCTCGACCGTTCTTAACGAGAAGCGATGAGATTGATGAGGAAGAGAACTGGCAAGATTGTGCTCAGTACCTCGGAGACGAAGATTTCTCCGATCTCGATCTTCTGCAGTTCTTCACCCTGCAGGGCTTGGATAAGTCCGGTAACCGGATTTTCCGCATCGTCGGAAAGTACTTTCCTGGTAATTACACTGACACTTCTCGCCAATTTACACTTTATCGTCAGTATGGTGAAGATTCATTATCGGTATACTATTACTTGAAATGGGTCTTAAAATATTGCGTTTCTGGGAAAAAAAAGTTGCTAACTTGATGACAAAGACATGCTTGTATGGTTTCTTATCTTTCCGAGCTCATACCGGTGATCTAAACAGTTGAATTTCCGATTTCTGGCTGTCGATGTTTTCTGATTTGGCTTGTTTTTGATTATTGGATCATGAAGTTTTGGTTAAGCTTAGACTTTTGTTGTTCTTGAGGCTTTAGATTCCGTGCATTTCAGTCTCTTATTGGTCTTGTTTATCTTCTTCTTCCCTGTGAAGTTTTGATTTGGTTCATTTTCTAATTGAGTTTTTGGGTGTGAAACGCAACGCAGCTCGTGTGGTGAGTGCAGAGCGGCTGAAGAAGTATATATTCCAGAAGATATGCAACGAATGTCCCGAGGGACCGTACTGCTTGGTTTACATGCATAGCACAGTGCAAAAGGACGACAACTCACCGGGCATTACCATCTTAAGATGGATTTACGAGGACCTTCCTTCAGATATCAAAGATAGACTTCAAGTTGTTTACTTCGTCCACCCTGGTCTTCGTTCAAGACTTGTCATTGCCACTCTCGGCCGCCTTCTTCTAAGTGGAGGGTAATCACTTTTGTCCATATGCATCACTAGATTCATAATAAGTAACCTCAAACTTGCATAATCGAAATTTCTCTTGCAACATTGTAGACTGTACTGGAAGATCAAGTATGTGAGCCGGTTACAGTACCTTTGGGAAGAAATAAAGAAAGGTGAGGTGGAAATTCCTGACTTTGTGAACAACCACGACAATGTGCTCGAGCATAGACCGTTAACAGACTATGGAATCGAACCGGATCCTTTCCAGTTAACCGAGGTTCAGTCTTCATCGTTCTCGCTTAACCGGTACGAGAGCAGATGGGTCTCATAGTACGTTTTCTCTTTGTTAAGCCTGAACCGATATGTTTATGTTTATTGTATAGAGTAATCCGTTGTAAAAACACTTCAGTTTCAATACTTTTCAGACCAAACCAGTACCAAGTCAGATATTATATACTGTATGTAATTATTGAGGTTCATTAGTTGAGAAACAAACTCTGGTGTGAACTGTGAAGATATAAATTATATGGAATATTTTTTAGCTTTTGCTCTAAAAACATGTACAGAGAGTCAGAGACATTCTAAAATCAATAAACGAAAAAAGGTTGCTTGGTAACTTTCACCTTCTTACTTGTAGACCAAAACTACAGTGTATAAACAAACAAAACTACGGTGTTGCTCCTATGAACTATATAAGCTGGTCTTTTTCAGATGATTGCCCAGAATCTCTTTCTGCAAAACAGAACAGTTTCTGTCTTCTTGTATTTGTTTTCCAGCTGATGAGTTTCCACTTCCCAGAGGAATTTAGGAGCCAAGTCTCGGATCCTTGAAATCATCGATTCCTCATCCCTTATAATGACAAACCCCTGCATTAACGTTTCATCTGGTCATGTATATTACAAGGAGTAGCTGATGGAGACCAAAATATATTTTTGATTCAGTTGTTGTAGTGGCACCATTAATGCAAGAGTAACAGAAGAAGGTACCTGAGGGCGAATTATGCGGTCCATCTCAAGCATGATATCCTCTAGCAAACAACCATCACCGTCACTCTGGTAGTGAGAGAAGACATGATCCGAATGCAGCAAATCGTATGTGCGAGGATACGTTGAGAAAGGCTCACACCTAAGACACATTCGTTTTCAATCAAGCGGTGCTGATTCTTGGCAAGAGTCAAGAAACAAAAACAAAAAAACAAGTGTTTGGAAATGCATACCAATCATGAAAAGCGCCATTTAAGCCCCTCTCAAAAATACCAGACAAAGTATCATTCATGGTAGCAGGTACTACGTTCATCACCCAAACAGGGTACGCATTCATAGCCGCAGCAAATCCACCAACGAACGCGTTCATGTCCATCACATTCCGCACTTGAGTCTCATTGACATTCATTAACCGCCAGTAATGATTAACTTGTTCTCTCCAGAAGATTGCGTCTGACATATACTCATCTTCGCTGATGCCTGATGAAAAAATTTCGGTTAAGTGGTAAAGGAATCTCACTGAACATACTCTACAATGTGTTGAGAAGAAGAAGAAATGTAACCTCTTTTTCTTAGAGTTGCCGAGTACATAGAAAGACGTTCAGGTAAAGAAGAGGGTCTCTCTTCACTGTGTCCGCTAATTTGCACACAGTCTCTTAGAGGAACTTTCCATGATGGTTTCGAAACATCTTCCACATCACATAAACTTACGAGCTTTAGCTCTGCATTCGTCCTAAGGCACACATCGTTCTCTTCTTTCATCCATATCGCAGTCTGTACCTTCCGGGAAATGAGCTTCCAGCACATTGCAGTAGTTAGATTCACCAACTTATCCCAAATCATAGGGTACTCTTTATCCTTTCTATAAGCTGGTGGTGACGAATACACAAAGTATCCATTGTGTCGAAGAAGACGATGAACTTCTTTAAGTAAGATCCCATCTGCAGAATCAAGTGGAAAAAATAAACAAAGAAGCTATCATCCGCGGAACCAAAACTCGACGCAAGAAACATACCATTTGCATGCCAATCGACACGACATCTCGAACAATGAACCATATCAAACGAGGCTGCAGGATACGGCATTTGTTTGGTAGCAACAGCAGAGACCATTGCACCAATGCCTCTCTCCAACGCAAACTGAATCTGGTTCTCATGACTATCTTTAGGAGCAAACGACATCGTCTGTATACCTAAAGAGAGAAGATAAGCCGCGAAGCTTGCAACTCCACATCCAACATCAAGAACTTGAACCACTCCAGCCGAACGCAAATCACCCGTTTCGTTAGTCATCATGTTCCCCAACCTGATGATACACACCAAAATTTAGGAGAATGCGTTAACACTTTAAACAAGCATATAAGTGAAAATTCAGAATTGGAGATGCAACCTCTGGATGTATTCTGAAGCTCCGTGTTTGAAATGAGTACCACCACCAGGGAACCACCAAAACTGTCCATGTAGATGCACCCAGTTTTGTCCACCTTTAACTTGAGCAAGATGTGTATGATTCACATTACTTCTCCATACATAGTCTCTGCTGGTTGGCCATCTTATAGGTAACCTGTAATCTTTTGGTGGAGGTACCAGGCAAAAGAGGCGCTGCTCGAGAGGCGGGCAATGCCTCTCGAGCTCTTCTCTTGTAGAGAGATTCGAGCTTGGAAGGTGAAGCTGATGCACGTAAGTGGCATTGTGACAAGGGATGTACTCATTGAACTTCAATGGACACACATTCATCCCAGTTTCAGGTACGACTATTGGTAGTCTTCGGTGAGTCAGCTCGATTTTGTTTGCAAATTTGGAGAGAGCTGCTGCAACACACATTGTTCAATTTATCATTTCACTGAGCAACATAATCCCATAAAACTCAAGCTTGCAAACAATTCTCCAACACCATAATTACTCTGGTTTGAGGGAATGTTTCGATTAGCGAACTATGTCGCTTGGAGATATGATATGAGTTCGAATAGGCTTAGAGTTAAACAGAAACTCAAGTTGATATCGATTGGTTTAAGCTCAAATCACGCAAAATTCGACAAGAATCCAACCACATGCAGAGAAAACAGCGAAAAAAGAGAGACTGATAGAGAGTGAGAGGACCGGATTGAGAAGAAGAAGCTTGAGAGGCGAAAATGGGTTGGTTGTTTCCGAAGAGAGAGCCAGCGTAAAACGATCCAACCATCAGAACCAGAGCCACCATTATCGTCTGCCCCGATCTTCCTGCACCACATACATAACCTCCCATTTTCGTCTTCTTAATCTCTCTCTATTGACAATTTTCTCGCTCTTTCTTCTACTTCTACTTCTAATTCTACTGTAACGCTCTTCGTCTTCCTCGTTCGAATTGAATTCAACAGTTTATGAAGTAAAGCTCAGCTCAGTTTTAAGAAAGATGTCAGGTCCCCAATTCTAATTTTATAATTTTACTTTCAACAGGAAAAAGAAGGGGAAATTAAAAAAAAAAAAAAAAAAAAAAAAAAGAGTAATGATTTTAAAAAGAGTACGCCGTTGCCGGGGATCGAACCCGGGTCACCCGCGTGACAGGCGGGAATACTTACCACTATACTACAACGACTTGTTTTAGTATCAAAACTTTATTAGAAATTGAAATTAGATTAAACAAACACGCATGTCTTTTTTAGCTATAGAAAACAAACAAAACGCATTCGGACCGGGTTTATTTTCAGCCCACCGAAAACTTTGTGACTGTCCCGATTGATAAATATGCATTACATGTATATGAGAGAACGAAAATTTTCAGTTTAATTGAAGTTTTGTATGGTTCTAATTTGATTTAATTCGATCTCGTAATCGCTAAACGATCTTCTAATCATACCCTCGTTTGGAAAGTTAATAATCACAAAAAGTGAGGAAGATTACATTTGGTTAGTTTTTGTTGACGAACCAAAAGAAAAGGAATAACTAATATTTTTGACCAAACTGTATTGGAAATGTATTTAATACGACCTACAAATCATATATACTTCGACGGTATCAAACCTTTATTCAACTTGTATAAGTAGGAGAGACATGAATCGAAGATCAACACCTATCAAAGCATATACATAACAGAGATTATCATCAAAGAAACTGAAAATGGAAAAGATACCAGCATTTTTTGTCGTTCTATTCCTCGTCTCGTCGTGTACGAATTTGATCTCGACCAAACACTTATAGTTTTTGATGTCGAATCTTAATATATATTCAATTGTTTATGTGTGTACATTGTTTTAACAGGCATGGTAACAATGACGGTTGGAGATATATGTCAAACAGATAGAGATTGTGTTGAAATTGGAATTCCAAGATGTAAGAATTCAGGAAAGATGCCAATATGTTACAACGGCCGTTGTAGCTGTTATGCTAAAAGGCTTCCTCCTTCCACCACTCGTAGTCACTCTCCTTCATCTTCAACCTCCAACTCTTGATCTGACTTCGTATATGTATTCATGCAATTTAGCTTAATTGCTTTTGTTTTAATGACGAAAAACAAAAACAGTTTATTACTCTTTCATCATTGTATTGCAAAAAGTAGCAGCACGAGAAGCTTGTATTCTACAGTAGTAATATTGCAAAAAAAGAAAGTTTATTACTCCTTCATCATTATAAATCTAACGACCCTTTTTTTCCCATAATATTCTAGTAATTTTGCAAAATGGCAGTACTGTAGTTACAATTTTATTTTGTTACAAGGAAAAGGACCTCACAAGAGCAATCAAAGAACATGTCTTAAACTCTTAAGGCTCTGACAAATTGGACCGCTGTTTTTCTGTTCCAATTTAGTGGAATATAAAGCAATTAAACTTCTGGTGCCTCACATGTTCTGAGCTTCTTCTATTAATGGGTAGAAAATGAGCTAACTAATTAAAAACACTTGTTTCCAAAAAGGACAATTAACTAAAAAGCTGCAAACTCTGCAAATTCTCAAATCTAATGCATATTTTTAAAAATTAAGGAATGGTTAGATCTTTACAGTTTTACAATAGATTCTCCAAATTCATTTTGATCATTGGATTCTTTCTAATATTTTCGATATCAGATTCCAAAAATCATTTTAATTCATTTTAAGTTAGAATCTTGAGGTCAGTAATGTAAAAGCAATGAGATGTAGGTGTAAAGATTAGTCTCATCTTTCACCATTTCTTCATTCAGATTCCAAAATTATAGACATCAACTCAACTCTTAAGAACCCTAATTCTCAAGAGAACAAACGATACTCATAAGTCACAACCCACATTAGGGCAAAAAGAGCTTCATGAAAAAAGGAAAAAAAAAAAAAAAAAAAAAAAAAACAGAACAGAGTTAGGAAATAAAAAACAGTGAACTAAATTCAAAGGAAGATCATCGCGGGAGATCCATCATTCGGGAGAACTCAGTGAAGCATACGGATCCGTTACCGTCGTCGTCAACAGATGCTATCATGCGCTTGCAATCGTCTAACGTGCACCGCTCGTCTCCAATGGTCGAGAAAACCCGGAGAAGCTCCTCCGCCGAGATATAACCGTCGCGATCCGTGTCGAAGAACTCGAACGTCTCCTTCAGCTCATTCGAATCGCGAGACTGATCTGACGAGACGACGCGGCTGGCGAGCTCCTCCAGACGGATCGTACCGTCGCCGTTGCAATCCACCTCCCGGAGCATGACGTCGATCTCCTCCTCCGTCGGTGGATCAGGTCCGAGACGGCTTAGAAGCGACTCCAGATCGTGTCTCGAGACGGCTCCGTCGTTGTCTCTGTCGATCAGCTTAAACGCCTGGAGGATCTCGACGTACGAATATGGAGAAGGATCGCCGGAGACTTCCGGGAGAATGCTAGTCGGCGTGACGGAGCCTCCGGTGACGACGACGGATGGATTTTTACAGTCGGCGCCGGAAGAGGAAGACGAAGCGGATCCAAAGGAAGAGCCGGATTTAGAAACTGTTGAACGATCCTTGGATCTGAACAAACGTTTTGGATTGAGTTTGGCGAGTTTCATAGTGTGAAATTAAGAATTTGATGATAGAGGAATATAGTGAAGAAGAAATGAAAGGAAGTGAGGGGTTAAATGGGAGTCAAGTGTTAGTTCCACATTGGCAATTTCCTCGAAGTTTCCTAGTGAGATTTATCGTGTTTGACAGTTAATTTTTAATGTATTTATTTATTTACTTTTGTTAATGTAATAACTGTACTTTGAACTAACTAAAAATTATAATTATAAGGCAAGTGACTTTAATTACGTGCGACTTTTTTCTGTTTATCTTTAGCTGCGTGTTTGAAGGATCATTTGGATAAAAACCTGCTAACCGAAACTAAAACAAACATAGTACATATATTCTTTGTTTTGGAGATTTTTGGATTAAATATCTATGATCATATTCCGACAATTGTTAGCGGATTTTTATCAATCACAATCACATGTAATTGTGAATATATATAAGAAACAAATATATTTTTCGCATAATTGTACACTTTCTTCTATCTTGTAATTTTTTTTTTGTTATTTTTCTAACTTCGCATTTTTGCAGTGAAAAATAATTTATGCAGATACAAACAGGATAATTACAAGTTCTAGAAATCTACAAATCAAGATAAAATATATTAAAAAACTGGCATTTTAGCTTTAGAGTAAATCTTGCTAACGATAGGATAAGATCAAAGATGATTTATGATTATCTAAAGACAAAAAAAACCACTAAACAGTCTGAACTAAAACTTAAAAGTCTTACCGGTTTGGAAAAAGCTATAAAAAAAAATGATAGGTCCAATTTTTTTTGTCTAATCCGGTGGGAACAAAAATTAACTGGAATCCCAGTTTTCGTTGGGATCAATCCTGTTGGGTTTGGATTTGTACATGTAACCAAATTTTGTTTATTAATTCGTTGCCTCGTTGGTTGTGTTTCCTGAATTTTGCTCTTTCATCATAACTTATGATTTCGGATCGGTCTCGTAGCTTAGCAAATATTTTATAAATTTTCAAACGATGGCCATTGGCCAGACGGGGCAGTTCGATGAACATAGTCTTACCACCAGTTAGCCGATACTTTTTAATTTATTTATATTTAGCTGATATGTTGGAAAGTATAGCTGGTGCGCGCATTACTTTCAATGGTCCAATGGATGTACTTTATTGGATGAACGTGTATCACAGAGTTACTGACACTCTGCATTAGGTTTGATTGACTCTTCCTGCATCAAGTGTAAAGTTGATGTCTGTTTGACTTTTACTAAGAAGAAACTACTAGTGGTAGTTTATTACTAGGGCTACTCGTCAATGTAAACAAACACAATCCACTTTCTAGTTATAGTAGTAGTGTAAGTGTAGTACGGTTGTTACTTTATCTTTTGTATATCTCCTCGTTAAGAAATTCAAGGCTTATAAAACCACTGTATAGTAGCGATATCGAATTAATACATAATATCTATCTAGTCTGTCTAGATGAAATTGGCCGTATATTGTTTTGGTGTTAGTTTTGGGTCTCATGGGTTCACTAAGAAAAAATTGCCAATTTCGCTGAACTTGTTTATAGATTCATGTACACTAGTACGTGTCACATGACCCATTTATTCTGCACTAGGTTTATCCTTGTTCATTTCTCAACCAGATCATGTAGTTTAGTGGTTATGTCAAGAATCTTAAGATCGATATGCAAATAAATATTAATCTCATAGACTTTACTATAACTAGAAAGTTGAATGTGTTTTCTTACAGCGACAAGTCAACCATTACAATACAATTTAATTCAAAGAGGCGAATTAAAGATACTCGGTGATTAAACGGGACGGTTTCTCCTTTCTCGTCTGGTATATTTAATCAACCGGTTCGATCCGGTCTTTAAAATTCGAAAAAAATTGAAAGGCAACATTTTGGGGGGAGAGGGAGGGAAAATTTCGAACACCTGAGCTTTTAGGTCTTTGACTCTTTGGTTACCGGAGAAGACAATCGGAGTCGGAAAATGGAGAGAATCCATGTCTCAGTCAGAGCCCGGCCACTTTCTACGGAGGACGCGAAGACGAGTCCCTGGAATATCTCTTCCGACTCAATTTCCATGCCCAATCAGCCTTCTCCCTCATTTCAATTCGGTACTCTCTTTTCTTCAGTCGTCTCCCCTCATTTCTCTTTCCAATTCGTATTCAGATTCGAATTCCCATGCCCAATATCTCTCTCTTGCAACAACAGATAGGATTTTTAGAGAAGATTGTAAAACTGTCGAAGTCTACCAAGCACGCACGAAGGAGATCGTGGCTGCTGCCGTTCGTGGATTCAACGGTAAAATCAACAGTTACTCTGATGGATTTAGCTGATTTACTGATTTTTGTTGCTTCAATTTTGATTTCTCAGTAATTTGTTTGGCTCTTAAATGAAGTAAGACCCTTAACAGTGTTTCGGTTTTAAGGAGTTTGCAATTGTGCTGAGCATTTCGTTTTTTTGGGTAATCATATATGTTTCGTTTGAAGGAACTGTGTTTGCTTACGGGCAAACTAACAGTGGCAAGACACATACAATGCGAGGCTCACCTACTGAACCTGGAGTCATCCCTCTCGCTGTTTATGATCTATTTGACACTATATATCAGGTTTCATCACAGGCTTTTCTTTCCATTTCTCTGTCTATGTTTGTTAAAATGGATTTCTTTAGATTTCTGGAAAGTTACTGATTCGAGGAACAATGGCTTTCTCCTTTTCTTTGAACCCCCAAGGATGCAAGCAGGGAGTTTCTGTTGCGTATGTCCTACCTGGAGATCTATAACGAAGATATAAACGATTTGTTGGCTCCTGAACTCCGAAAACTACAGATTCATGAAAATCTTGAGGTTTATTGATGTCTTTCTTAGAATCCGATTTCACATATCATCTAGCGATTCTGATGTGTTTTATTTGTTATCTTAATGTTTTAGAAAGGAATATTTGTTGCTGGATTACGAGAAGAAATTGTTGCTTCTCCTCAACAAGTCCTCGAAATGATGGAATTTGGAGAATGTACTTACTGTTCTCCTCACATTATTTTCTCTTTTTCTGCTCGTTTCAAACTTAATTTTTTGCTATAATTGATTTAGTGAATGGATCTTCATTTGTCTTTGGAATAAAATTTCAGCTCATCGGCATATTGGGGAGACAAATATGAATCTGTACAGCAGTAGATCCCACACTATTTTCCGCATGGTAAAAATATATACACTCAACCTTAGAGCTCAATTAAATGTAGGTTGAGTTTTAGCTTACCCAGATTTTTCATAAAACAGATTATAGAGAGTAGACAGAAGACGCAAGATGAAGCTGTTGGAAATACCTGTGATGCAGTCCGTGTTTCTGTTCTGGTATTATCTGTTGGAACTAGTGTTTTTGTTCCCCTTATATGCAATATATTATTGTCTGTTTCATCTTTCCTTTCACTTGTAGAATTTGGTGGATCTAGCTGGTTCAGAACGGGCGGCAAAAACCGGTGCAGAGGGTGTTAGGCTGAAGGAGGGCTCACATATAAATAAAAGCTTGATGACACTCGGGACTGTAATCAAGAAATTGAGTGAAGGAGTTGAAAATCAAGGGTAAGTTTACTTTTTTTTTGGGTCTAGTTTTGTAAGAGAAAGAAGCATATAAGTGTTTAATTTATAATGAGAATTTCTTTGGTTGAATCAGTGGTCATGTTCCGTACCGAGACAGCAAGCTTACAAGGATCTTGCAGCCCGCTTTAGGTGGAAATGCAAATACAGCTATCATATGCAATATAACACTTGCACCAGTATGTATTAAACAATTACTCACCAATAATATGACATCAGGATAAGCCAGGCAGATAAAATAGCAGTCTTCAGTCTTCTGACTCTTCTCTTTGTTTTCTTTGGAACAACTAACAATGTTATTCTTGTTTTGATGTTAGATTCATGCAGATGAAACCAAGAGCAGTCTTCTGTTTGCTAGCCGAGCACTGCGTGTCACTAACTGTGCCCATGTCAATGAGGTAGGATCCAAATCATCAAGCCCTTTTTCTCTCTAACTTTGCAACATACTCATTACTTTTGGTATATAAGATGTGGATTTTCAATATACTAGTAACCCATCCATCCTTGTGTTTATGATATAGATATTGACTGATGCTGCCCTATTAAAGCGCCAAAAGAAGGAGATAGAAGAGCTCAGATCCAAACTAAAGGTTATTAAATTGTTTCCAAAGTTTTGTTTCTGAAAGTTATCTTTTATGTTTTTGTATAAAGTACAATATCAGCTTTTCTATTGCAGGCTTCTCACTCTGACCATTCAGAAGAAGAGATTCTTAACCTTCGCAACACCTTGTTGAAGGTCTGGCATTTGTGGTCTTGATTCCTCAGTTGTTTAGTTTTCAATATGTTCTTGATACAACCTGTTTCTATGCAGTCTGAGTTAGAGAGAGAGCGGATAGCGCTCGAGTTAGAAGAGGAGAAAAAGGCACAAGCTCAGAGGGAAAAAGTTCTGCAAGAGCAAGCAAAGAAGATTGAAAACCTGAGTTCAATGGTTCTCCTTTCGAATAGAGATGAGAAGCGTGAGCAGGATCAGTTTAAGAAGGTTTTTCCTGTTTCTTCCATCCACATATTTTTCGTTACCTTTAGAGTGTAAAACAGCATTTGTTAGGCGCTATACGTTTATTGCAAAACTGAAAATTACAGAACAATAGTGAAAAGAGGTTAAACATTTTCTTTTATAGTGGAAAGATATGCTAGTGAATGCTAACCTAATTCTTGATTAGAATGATCGGTCATATTGTTGTTGCATGCTGTTGTTCCTTTAGACATTAGCATATCACTGTTGATTGAATTTTATAGAATATCGTTGATGCATTTGCTCCCATCTCTTCTTAGGTTGATATGTTATTTGCTTGCAGGGAAAGAGGAGAGATACATGGTGTACTGGTCACCTTTCACGAGACTCCACATCAGAGGTGAATATCGTATAAAAGCCAACAAAAACCTTAGAAAATGTTGACTTTTTAGCCATACAAAAAATTGTCTACTTGCATATCAGGTTCAGTCTAATGTTTTGTCAAGGGGATCATCTCTTAAATCAAGATCCGAGCGTGAGACAGGTCCACTACTTCCATTTTCGGAACTGGTGGAAAATGAACCATTATATAACATCAGCGAGCAAGATGAAGATAGTACTAATGAAACCCTCGAAGATTCTGCACTTCCAGATCCATGTGCTTTAGTGCATGTGACTAGCAGAAAGAAACCATCAATCAAGCAGAAAAGTCCCGTAGTGGTCAGTCTTCCTCTTTTTGAATGTATTTGTACTTTTCTTGTTGTAAAGCTGGCATATTGTGAATGTTTCATAGGTTGAAAACGAGTTAGAAAGAATTCAAAGGGAATATGAGGATCTTTTCTTGCAATATGAAACCGAGGTAATAGCTTGTCATTCTCAATCTCAGTAGTTTGTGTTTTCTATTTCTTATTTGTTCACACCTGTCAATAGAGAATCGTCAACAGAATACAAATAGAGTGTCTCAAGGAAAAGTTGTTTGAAGACGGTTTATCTGGTGAAGCAAAATGCAAGCATTCAGATTGTGGAGTCGTTGGAAATGTGCATCGGGATGAAAACGGTGTACATCTTAGGGATCCAGAAGCTATCCTTCTCATTAAGCAACTCCAAGAGAAGGTGCATTTCTTCTTCTCTTTACCTACAACTGGAACGCCTACTCAAGTAGCTTTTCTTTCTTCCATTTTGGCTTTTCGCTTAACCTTGATGTGTTTTTTCCAAAAGATAAACATACTGGAAATGGAGAAGTCTTCAAGCAAGCAAAATCTTGATGATCTTGTCACGGTAGCTACTGAGCAGAATATATGTGCCAGGGAAAAATTTGCTGAGGTATCTGTAGTTCTTTAACTGTGTTCTGTCCAGCCACCTAGAAAAATAAATGCCTTGTGCTTCAATGCATACTTGACTAATGAATTTAAGAATTTGGTTAAAAGGTTCAGAGAAAAATAATTTTATATGAATATGACCATATCGTTTTAGTTGTTGATTTCATGTTTTGGGAAAATGTTACTGTTCTATCACATAGACTCTTATTATTAACAAATGTTCATAGTCAAGGAGAATCATTTTGTTCCCTATGTTACTTTCTGAAATCTTCTCAAACCCAAAATTGCCTAGCCTCACACAGCATAAGATATTGTTGAATGTGAATGGAAATACCATTATAGATTGCGGATGACCTCTCATTTTGCATTGTGCATTCTTTCGTCTTTAACACTATCCTTTGGCTGAACAAGTAAAAGAGTTCGTTTTTTCCAATCAGCTTTCTAGTGTTGTTTTGGTACAATTTTACGGTTTGAAACCTTCTTATGCTGTATGAAATTCTGTAGATTCAGGAAGAGATTCATGCTGCTAGAGAAGAGGCCCAGTTTGCTCGTGAACAACTTGTGTCCAAGGAATCTGAAGTTATTCATGTGCTAAATGTTGGTTTCAACTTTATATCTATCCCATTAATCTGTAACTCTCAAGGTAGATTATCATTGTTGTCAACCATTTCGCCATTTCCTAATTGATTTTTTTTTACTTGTTATTGTGCAGGAGGATTTAAACTCTCTGGTATACGTATCAACAGAAGTTGAAGTCTTAGTGTCTGAATTTCAAAAATCTAAAGCATCACTGGAAACCATATCGTTAGCTATGGATGAGGGTCTCCAAGATTTTGCCTTCTTTTCTCCTTTGATACATGTAAGTACTCTGCGTCTTTTGGCATATTCTCTGGCATCGTTTATTTCTGTGGGGGTACATGTTTAGTGCAGCATACCTCAATAAGTTAAAATTTCTCACTGCAGGAATTCACATTATTTTTGCGCCAAAGTTTTGAGCAACATGCTTCACTTATCAGCAGCTACCAAAATGTCCAATCTTGTCTGAAACAAAAAGTTCTTGATGTTGAGAATGAGAAGGTGCCGACACTTTTTGTTCTCTTCTCACCCTGCACTTGATGGTGGTAAATCTGTGGGTATTTTTAGCTTAAGTCGTGATATTCCTTTTCAGCTTCTTTTGCAAGAGCAGTGTGCTGATCTGCAAAGCCAAATAGAAGGATTAAATCAGGAAGCCCAAAAGCATGATACTTCCTTAATGGTATTTCGGTTTTCTTCGAACATATTTTGTTAGAGTTTTCAACTTTGTTTCCTCCAACTTTCCACTGTTAGAAGTAACTTGATGTTTTAAACCATTTGTCAGATGCTCACAGAACACCAGGAGTCCGAGAGGTCAGACTTCCTCTCTCACATAGAATGTCTTGAGAAGGATATAGCAAGTCTATCATCCTCTTCTTTGGCCAAAGAGAAGGAGAATCTAAGGAAAGATTTTGAGAAGACGAAAACAAAGCTTAAAGACACTGAATCAAAGCTTAAGAATGCCATTCAGGATAAAACCAAGCTAGAGGTGTCCTGTAGAACCCATTTCTTAGCGTGCCTATTTACAGTACTAGATTGAATAGCCTATCTAAGTTATACAATTAACTCTGATGTTCTGATGAAGGCCGAGAAAGCATCTGCGGAGAGAGAGTTAAAACGATTGCATAGCCAGAAGGCCCTCCTCGAGAGAGATATCAACAAACAGGAGTCCTTTGCTGGTAAAAGACGTGACTCTCTTATTGTTGAGAGAAGTGCAAACCAGTCGTTGCAGGTAGAATGTCGTATCTCAGCAAATCTCTCTCTATTGGCTGTGTTTGGGTTTTGTAACTTTTGTTTAAACACTGCGTGAGCATGCCTGATAAAAACTGTTATTTCTATATTTCGGTATTTTTTTCTCAATGGCAATCCATATCAGTCCTTTTGGTGGATATATATAACTTTTGTTGAAGTGAAATGCTCGTTCTCATGTCTACTTCACATTTATCAGGAAGACTTTAGAAAGCTTGAAGTGCTTGCTTTTGAAATGGAAACAGAAATTGCTTCACTAGAAGAGGAGCTGGCTGCTGAGCGTGGAGTAAAAGAGGAGGCTCTATGTGGAAAAGAGGGTTTAGAATCAGAAATTACAGATTTGACAGAGAAACTAGAGCACTCAGATACCCAACTAGAACATCTGCAAAAAGATGTCATGGAGCTCGTAAGTCTTTTTATGCAATTGATGATTGATCCATAAGTTGTTGATATTAAATTTGAAGCAACTAGTGTCTTCTAAGAGACAATGCGTTTGCTCAACCTTATGCTATGTTTTGTTACAGAAAACGAGACTTGAAGGCTCATCTTCTGATCAGCAACAACTGGAAACCAATGTTAAACAGTTGCTTGAAGAAAAGGAAGAGTTAGCAATGGTATGCTGATTCTGAAGACAGATTCTGAACTTAGTACTCTTCTGTGTAAATTCAGTAATTTGTCCTCTTGTTCAGCATCTGGCGAACTCACTTTTGGAGATGGAGGAGGAGAAAGCAATATGGAGCTCGAAAGAAAAAGCATTGACAGATGCCATGGAGGAAAAGATCAGACTATATAGTATACAAATCGAGTCACTATCTAAAGAAGTCTCAGAGGTATGTTTGAAACGACAAACGAGCAACCTCTTATAGTAAGATTAAAATTCGAACTTTTCTTGCAACATCGTGGTCATTAAATTCTTTTGGATGTTACCCTTTATAATTATAATTTGTTAGCTTGAGTGGTGATTTTGGAATTACCATGAAAACATCGGTATAACTATCATCAGCATGAACTCACTGTAGCGATGACCAAAACAATATATGCATCCGAATAATTTCTTATGCCTTCGCTACATCTAATATATGTCCTGAAGGAAAGACCCTTTTGTTAAATTTCATCATGCTCTTTTAAGTTCTCGATCCCTTTAAATATTTAGGCAAAGAGGGAGCTGGAATCTTGTCGACTTGAATGTGTTACTGTTGCTGAAAGGCTAAGATGTTCTGAGGAGAATGCTAAGCAGGAAGAAAAATACAGGTTTGTAATTTTCACCTCTTACTTTAGAAAGTTAAAATTCTATCCCCTTTACTCTCTGAATATAACTCATTTTATGTTGTTCCCTTGTAGCATGGAGAAGTCTTTAGAGATTGATAAACTGAGTGATGAACTTCAATCAGCTCATGCCGTGAGTAAACAATCTCAAGAGGTAAGAATCATTTCACTAGTTTATGCAAAAAGGTTTTCTCTCTGAACGTCTGAAGCAGAGGTTATATTACATTTTTCATTTAGTCAATATGCCCGACTTTCTGGTTATAGTATTCATGCTTCTGGTATGTCAGTTAATGACCAGAAGCTATCACTTGCAAGATTGATATGTTAGAGATACAAAGGTTTATACACAGTTTTATTTTGTGTGCCTCCAGGTTCTCAAGTCTGATATGGACACTCTAAAGTCCGAACTTCAGAGCACTTGCGAGATGTCAAATACACTTCAGAAAGAGCTTAACTATGTCACAAGTGAGCGCCAGAGTTTGGTAGCACGCATAGAGGAGTTGAGTAAGGAACTTGCTTCGTCAAATCGTTTTCAGGTTGGGTTAATAGCTCACAGACATGATTCTATTATACATATATAAGCATTAACCATTCATTCTCGCTAAAACTTTTACTGCTGTCAGATTGAAGATGCAAAAAATCCATCTGAAGAAATGACTCGTAAAGTCTCAAGCCAAGAATCCAAGGTAATGCCAAGTAAAATGTCTGATTATGTTTCTCTCAGTGATTAAGATTGATCCTTTACTCCAAAAGAACCAATTCATTTATCTGATTGCAGGACGCAGCTGCAGACAACAAGCAGAAGGCAAAGCTAAAAATGAGACTAAGGGGGACGCAGGCACGCTTAGATGCAATCTGTCTAAGGCACAAGCAGTCTGTGAAAGAATCAGAAATTATGAACAGGAAGTTCGAGGAAGCATCTGCAAAGCTAAAGGACAAGTTAGCATCAAAAGCGCTCCAAGTCCTCGACCTTGAGAAGCAGCTCTCTGCCTCTTCAAGAACAATGTGATGTAGTAATTTAACCAGCTCTCTGCCTCTTAATGTAGTGCTAAGCACGGTATATTGTAATTTTTGTTAAGAAAACTTTAAGTATTTTTATTATAATTATGTAAGTAATACTTCATCTGTTTCACAATATAAGAGATTTGAGGTTTTTGCATACTAAGAACACATTTAATTTCTGTATTACTAAAAATAAAAAATATTTTATCATCAATTTCAAAACGGATCAACGAATAAAAAAATAATTTGCAATATTTAAAAAGTAAAAAGTAACAAAAATACATTTAATTTTGCAAAGAAACTTGAAAACCTCTTATAATATGAAACAAAAAAAACTATAAAACCCCTTATATTGTGAAACAGAGGGAGTAATATGTTTGTGATATATAACGATGAATCTATAGATTTGGCAATTTGGGATATATGATGATGAATCTTTAATAGTATAGATTTGGCAATTTGGGTCAAGAAAATGACACTCTTATATGTAGATCCAATCTTCTTATTTTCTCTTCATTTGTAAATTTTTCCATGGGACATCCATCCTTTCTTTCTGTCTCTCCGAAAAGAATGTTGGTTCTGACCCGTGATATTACTAACCTTTGAGTTAATTAAATTTGTGAATACAAATTGTTATAGTTTCATGTTTTGGATGATATGGAGATGATATAATCAATAGAATTTCAAGTTGTAAAGAAATCATAAGTATTTAAAACGTATTGGGCCTGTCATAACAACCCGTGTTAAAATATTACGAAGCGATATAATCAGTGTGAGCCTTTTTTGTTTGTAAACGACATTAATCGATGTTTTTTTGTTTTTTTTTTCTTTTCATCCACTTTTTTTGTGAATAAGTTACATGATAAGCTGCATGGAATTGGAAGCAAGTACGTGGAAGCAAAAGTGTTTGGAAACGTTGAAACAATTTTTTTTAGAAAATTTAGGAAGTGGGTACGTTTTGGAAGCGTTTTGATATATATTAAATATTATATATGTTATTATTGTTCTATTAAACTAAATTTAAATATTACATAAATATATATTTTAGTTAACATTTAATTATGTAAATGTAATTAATTTTGTCTTTTATTATTATTATTTTAATTAACCAAATAAAATATCTTTATTTAAATTTTGATGAAAATGTATCAATAATTCATATTGCAGTCTGTACCTTCCGGGAAATGAGATTCTACTCTTTATCCTTTCTATAAGCTGGTGGTGACGAATACACAAAGTATCCATTGTCTCGCAAGAAGACGTTTTGAGCTTCTTTAAGCAAGATATATGCCATCTGCGGAATCAAGTGGAAAAATCAACAAAAATCTATCTCTGCAAGCACAGAAGAACCCAAACTCTACGCAAGAAACATACCATTTGCATGCCAATCGTTACGACATCTCTCGAACAATGAACCATCTCAAATGAGGCTGCAGGATACGGCTTTTGTTTGGTAGCAACAGCAGAGATCATTGCACCAATGCCTCTCTCCAACGCAAACTGAATCTGGTTTTCATGACTAGCTTGCAACTCCACATCCAACATCAAGAACTTGTACAACCCCAGATGAACGCAAATAACCTGTTTCGTTAGTCATCATGTTCCCCAACCTGATGTTACATACAAAACTCAAAATAAACATTCACACAGATGGAAAACATCAAAACAAGCATATAAGAGAAAATCAACCTCTAGATGTATTCTGAAGCTCCATGTTTGAAATGAGTACCACCGAAAACTGTGGATGTGTATTGATATGTCTTTCTTAGAATCCTCTTTTAACAAATTATCTAGAATTTAGAGGATCTACTTTCTGTTCTCTTCACATTATTTTTCTCTGTTTTGCTCGTTTCAAACTTAATTAGTTGTTTGTATGTTCTTCAGGAAACAGCTAATAATCTTATAGATTTTATTTTTCATTCCACTTATTCACAATTAATTCGATTTGTATAGTTCGTTTCTTGGGGTAATGTAGTTTTGCCTAAACATGAAACTGATGTTTTATTTCTAATTCTTTGTAATGTAGTATGTAGTACATGAACTAGATAGATGTCATAGACTTACTAGTCCGTCTCCTTCTTTCCCATTCTCTAGGACATGTATCTAATCATGAAACGTATGCCAAGTGTGAAGTTGAATGTGTATATTTCTCTTTAACTCGTTGACAAGAAAATTGGAATGATAGTTACCACTAGTCATTGTTACATCTATAATGGTCAAACGTATAGTGTAGATGATGTTATCCATGTAATATAATCTCTCTCTCCATACCTGATATTTAATTTTTTTTCCTTTGGACTTCAAATTCTGAAGTGATCAAATTGTTAGATTTATCTATAAACTGTAAATTAAAAAAAACTATAGTGTTACAAAAGTCAAAAACACTTACCTGAAGAAGTAAAGATGGAGCCCATCATCATAATGCATCACAGTAATTTATGTCGAAATCTCCTTCTATATAATGAAGATGTATTCGTTCACTTTGACACACACGAAAAATAATACAACTTCCTTCATCTCTCTTTCATTGGTATATTTGCTTTCTCCTTCTTTATAAATTATTATATGATTACTTTTGGTTTATAAAACACTTATAACATAATTATAAACACTAATTTATTATAATTACAACACGTTTTCAGCACGATCATTCTACCACCATGATCCAAAATTTTAATTATAGTTACTGTTACCGGAGTGAGGCTCTTCAGCCCCATCATCATTTTATTTATGTTTTTCTAGTGGATGTTTAACACACCATAATGGACGGTTTAACCTCCTAATTAATTTAATTTACTGCTTTTATAATGGACGGTTTAACCTCCTAATTAATTTAATTTACTGTTTTTATAATGGATGATTTAAGTCACCATAATTATTTATTTTGTTTACTTACTCTGTTTTATGGCTGATTTCAATCACCATATTTATTTATTTATTTACTTTGCTTTATTTATTTATTTTGTTTATGGTTGATTCATTCACCATATTTATTTATTTACTGTTATGGATGAATCAATCACCATATTTTTATCTTTAAACTTATGTTTAGATCATAATTCCTGTTAAATTTTTATTTTTATATCTAAACTACGAAATAATCTTTCCTAACATGATAAAATTATTATATATCTATACAATTATTTTTCTACTTCCAACGGTCATAAAGTAAAATTTTAAAGTTTTTCTTTACTCTCTAAAGGCTACTTAACGGCTAATGAACAGTATTTTATTATCTATAAATACACTTTATATTTCACTCATTCATTTCACTCAAACTTTTATCCTCTCTTCAAATCCTCTCTAAGAAAAAAATGTTTCATCCGTTTTTAATTTTTGTAATAGGTTATATTTTTGTTGCAATTTATAGTTTATATATTGGAGAATTTTCTCCTGAAGAATCTGTGATGATTTTTATGTTAATGTTTTATACAATTGTATTTCTTGTAATCTCATTGTTTATTCCAGCACCACGCATATTTTAAATTAATAAAATTATCTTTCTAATAATGCTTTGTGTTATTTTATTTTAGACATGTAATGGCAAACATCGAGAAGCTCCAATTTCCGGCCTTGGATATCACTGGTGCAAATTATATTTCTTGGACCACGAATGTCGAACTTCATTTGGAATCTCTAGCGTTGTCAGAAACCACAAAAGAGATCAATGAATCGACGGCCCAAGAAAAGGCAAAATCGGTGATCTTCCTTAGAAGACACCTTGATGAGAGCATCATATAAGATTATGCCCACATGAGGGACCCCAAAGAGCTCTGGAAGTCTCTGAAAGATCGGTTTGATCATCAGAAAGACATAACACTTCCACTTGCTCGGGATGAGTGGCAAACTCTGAGGTTCCAAGACTTTGACAAAGTGATAGACTATAATTCCGCTGTGTTGGGAATTGTGGCCAAACTAAAATACTGTGGTGAAACCATAACGGAAGCTCAAATGCTCGAGAAGACTTACACCACATTCCACAAGAATCACATCACCCTGCAACAACAATACATGTTGCGGGGATACACCAAATTTTCTGATTTGATTGTGGCGCTCCTAATAGCGGAGAAGAATAGTGAGCTTCTCATAAAGAATCACATTACTCGACCTACTGGGTCCAAAGCGTTTCCTGAAGCAAACGCATTGGATGTTAAGAAACCGGTGAAGGAAAACAAATCCTTCCGAGGTCGTGGCGGTCGAAACAATCGCGGACGTGGGAGATACAATCCGAATAACAAAAGGTCATTCCAATGGAACCGCTATGAACAAACTCTAGAAAAAGAGCACCAAGGAAATACCTCCCAGAAGCGAGAGACTATTTGTTACAGGTGCGGTACCAAAGGCCATAGGTCTCGGCAATGCCGTACTCCTACGCACCTTTGTACATTGTACAAAGAATCTGCCAAAGGCAAAGGAAAAGGAAAAGAGGTGAACCTTGCAGAACACTCTGAGGGAACAACCCACCTCGATGCTTCTGACTTTGAAAATGATTTCGATGATGCCTCCCCATCAGAAGTCTGAAATCTCCTTCATGTGGCTCTTGGAACTTCTAAGATTGTGCTATAAATAATTTCCGCCTATGTGAAATATTTAAAAATTAATATTGCTTGCACTATCTACTTATGTATAATTATTGTGTGCTGCTTACCTATTTATGTATAATTATTTTGTAATTTTCAACTATTAATGTATAATTATTGTGTGGAATTTGCTTAAGAAATAAAATTATCTTATAACTTGTTTTGTTGATCTCATAAATGGATTACAATACGAATGGAACAACATCCAAGGTGAATACTGGAGATATATGTATACCAGATAGTGGAACAACACACACTATTCTGAAACATAGAAAATATTTTTCAAATTTAAAACCGACAAAGATTATTGTCAATACAATATCAGGTCCCGCAGACTTGATTGAAGGGACTGGGAACGCTAATTTTGCATTACCTAATGGGACAAGGTTCTCAATAGATAATGCATTATTTTCTCCAAATTCTAACAGAGATTTGTTGAGTTTTAAAGATATATACCTTCAAGGGTTTGATACTCAGTCATCAACTGAGGATGGAAAGAAGTACATGTATATAACGGCTGAAAAATCAGGAAAAATGAAAGTACTGGAAAAGCTACCAAAACTCCCTTCTGGTTTGCATCATGCATACATTAATGAGATAGAATCACATCTTGTGGTCAAAAGAAATCCTGATGATTTCACAATATGGCATGATCGCCTTGGCCATCCAGGTACTACTATGATGCGAAAAATTATAGAGAACTCACAAGGGCATTCATTGAAAACCCAAGAGATATACCATGGAAAGAAAATGACATGTGTTGCGTGTTCTCTCAGAAAATTAATTATAAGGCCATCGCCAACCAAAATCGATAAAGAGTTACCAAAATTCCTTGAACGGATCCAAGGTGATATATGTGGACCTATACATCCACCATGTGGACCATTTTACTATTTCATGGTAATGATTGATGCGTCAAGTAGATGGTCACATGTTTGTCTATTATCATCTCGAAATATCGCATTTGCGAGATTTCTAACTCAAATAATCAAACTAAAAGCTCAGTTTCCTGATTATCCAATAAAAGGAGTTAGAATAGATAATGCTGGTGAGTTCACATCTAAAGCATTCAATGATTATTGTATGGTAACTGGAATCAATGTTGAACATCCTGTGGCCCATGTTCATACACAAAATGGTTTGGCTGAATCGTTAATTAAACGTTTGCAATTAATTGCAAGGCCAATGATCATGAAATCAAAACTCCCAACCTCTGTATGGGGACACGCCGTTCTGCACGCAGAAGCTCTTATTCGAATAAGACCAAGTGCATATCATAAGTACTCCCCATTACAGTTGGCTTTTGGTTGAGAACCAAATATTTCTCATCTAAGGATTTTTGGTTGTGCGGTATACGTACCTATAACGCCACCACAACGCACCAAAATGGGACCCCAAAGAAGATTAGGGATATATGTTGGTTGTGATTCCCCATCTATTATACGATATCTCGAACCACAAACGGGAGATGTCTTTACGGCACGTTTTGCTGACTGCCATTTCGATGAGAAAGTATTCCCGGTTCTAGGGAGAGAAAACAAGGAAGAAATAAAAGATATCAAGTGGTGTGTACCATCCTTGCTACACCTTGATCCTCCCACAAAACAGTCTGAACTAGAAGTTCGACGAATTATGCATTTACAAAATATAGCAAACCAATTGCCTGATGCATTTACAGATACCAAAATAGAAACTAAATCACACATACCGGCTGCAAATGCCCCTGCTCGTATTGAAATGCCACATGAACGTGCAAAGGCAGATGATACACGTGAGTCTAAAACACGCTTGAAGCGTGGTAGACCTATTGGCTCTAAGGATAAAAATCCTAGAGAGCGGAAGGAAGTTGAAAAACATGATGATCCTAAAATAACTGAAAGTATTTGGGAGAAACAAGTCATGAACCCGATGAAAAAATCGAACTTCCTGAGCCCGAAGAAAATCATGAGATCTCCATCAACTACATTCATAATGGAAAGATTTGGAATCGAAATGAAATGGATAATGTTGATGAATTTTTCTCATATCTTGTGTCAAACGAAATAAATGAGGAAAACGAAGATCCAGAACCAAAATCTGTATCTGAATGTCAAAAGAGACATGACTGGAAAAAATGGAAAAATGCAATACAAGCCGAACTTGATTCGCTTAATAAACGAGAGGTGTTTGGACCTATCGTAGTCATACCCAAATCTGTCAAGCCGGTTGGGTATAAATGGGTTTTCGTTCGAAAAAGAAATGAGGATAATGAAATTATGAGACACAAAGCCCGTCTTGTGGCTCAAGGTTTTTCTCAAAGACCTGGAATCGATTATGAGGAAACATATTCTCCTGTCATTGATGCAATCACGTTTAGATTCCTGATGAGTCTGGCGGCTAGTGAAAATCTAGAAATGCGTCTTATGGACGTTGTTACAGCATACTTATACGGATCATTAGATACTGATATCTATATGAGAATTCCAAAGGATTTAAAATGCCAGAAGCATTAAGTTCAAAACCAAGAGAATTATGCGCAATAAAATTGCAAAGGTCATTATATGGGTTAAAACAATCTGGGCGCATGTGGTATAATCGCCTTAGTGAACATTTAATCAAAAAGGGATATATCAACAGTCCTGTATGCCCATGTGTTTTCATCAAGAAAACATCATCCGGATTGGTAATTATCGCGGTATATGTTAATGATCTAAATATTATAGGAACTCATGAAGAAATAGAGGAAGCAACAAATTATTTAAAAGGGGAATTTGAGATGAAAGATCTCGGACAGACAAAGTTTTGTCTTGGCTTACAAATTGAGCACTCTGAAAAGGGTATATTTATACACCAATCTACTTATACCAAAAGAGTGTTAAAGCGTTTCTACATGGATAAGGCAACTCCTCTGAGTACACCTATGGTAGTTAGATCACTCAATGTCAAAAAGGACCCTTTCCGACCACATGAAGAAAATGAAAAGATACTTGGTCCTGAAGTACCATATTTAAGTGCAATTGGTGCCCTTCTGTATCTTGCGAATTGTACTCGTCCTGATATATCATTTGCCATTAATCTATTGGCAAGATTTAGCTCCTCCCCTATTCAAAGACATTGGAATGGAATTAAACATGTCTTTCGCTATCTTCAAGGAACGGTTAATTTAGGATTATTTTATCCTAAAGATAAGATGGCAAAATGATCGGTTTTGCAGATGCTGAGTACCTATCTGACCCACACAAAGCCATATCACAAACTGGTTACGTTTTCACTGTAGGAGGAACCGCTATATCATGGCGCTCTCAGAAGCAGACCCTTGTGGCCACTTCCTCAAACCATGCTGAAATCATTGCGCTCCACGAAGCAAGTAGAGAATGTGTTTGGCTTAGGTCAATAAGTCGACATATTCAATCAAGTAGTGGAATCCGGGCGAATACGGAACATGCTGCTTGCGTTGCTCAAACGAAGGATGGGTATATCAAAAGCGACAGAACCAAACATATTCCACCAAAGTTCTTTTCATATACTCAAGAGCTTGAAAAAAATAAAGCCGTTGAAGTGAAGTATATTCGGTCATCGGACAATGCCGCTGATCTCTTCACAAAGTCACTACCCACCTCAACATTCAAGAAACATATCCACAGCATTGGAATGCGTCATCAAAAGGACTTGTAAAATATGATCCCAATTCGAGGGGGAGCTATATGGTTGTACTCTTTTTGCCTTACCAAGGTTTTTCCCACTGAGTTTTCCTGGAAAGGTTTTTAACGAGGCAACTATATATACGGTGTGAATGATATAATGGACTCCAAGGGGAGTGTTACAAAAGTCAAAAACACTTACGTGAAGAAGTAAAGATGGAGCCCATCATCATAATGCATCACATTAATTTATGTCGAAATCTCATTCTATATAATGAAGATGTATTCGTTCACTTTGACACACACGAAAAATAATACAACTTCTTTCATCTCTCATTCATTGGTATATTTGCTTTCTCCTTCTTTATAAATTATTATATGATTACTTTTGGTTTATAAAACACTTATAACATAATTATAAATACTAATTTATTATAATTACAACATGAGAATATTTTGAAGTGATCAAATTATTAGATTTATCATTTGACAAAATTACCCTTTTATATATAAAACTCTTATAGACAGACAATGTTAAAAAGATATTGAATGGCTTTAATTTAATTTAGGATGAGAAAGATGATGATTCCAAAACCAAGGTGGTGAAGAGTGGAGCGTCTTCTTCATCTTCGGATCAATGGCTGCTGAGTGCTGAGACACATTGTAACCCACAAGCCCTATAGTTCTCCTCCGATTCGTGTCCCCTTCCCACAAATACCGCAAGTGATTGATATACGTTGCAATAAGAAGAGCCACACAATCTGAGCCTTGAACGAAATCGGTTTTACCAATTGAAGCTTTCCATGGTTGGTCTCTCTCCCCTTCACTTGCAACCATCTCCTTATACTGTCTGTAGATAATGGTTAGATTGAATTTACGAGTATTCATTCGTGTGTTCATCAATCGATGCTATTTGCTTGCTTTGAAAATGGGATGAGGCTGAATCGATACGAGTGTTTCTCTTTATTGCTTTTGTCTATGGGGTTCCTCGAATCTTAGCATTCACATTTTAAAGACTCTGAGAATGCTTAAAGCAGAGAACTTTCAGTGCTTTTGATGCAATCCAAGTGATTTCTGGTGACTTGAGTTGTTAATTGGATTTGATTATCGGTGTGAGCTGTGCCCATCTTCTTAACAGAAATCTTTTGAGCCTTTTGTGATTGAGCAATCTCTTGAATGGAAAACAAGAACAGTTTTCACCAACTTGCTTATCAAAGCATATTTTGGATGCAGATTTGACATTCCCTGATGTTCATTTATGTGAACGGGTTTCTTCTTAAGTGCGGAGCACCAAGAGTTCCATTCTTTTTTGACAAAACAGAACCGTTCAACACTGTAGTAACGTGGGGCTTCTACAGTTTACCTTCGGGCCCTGGGAATCGTGCTTATTTCAACAAAAGTAAGTGTAATGTAATGCACTTCTTTCTTCTTTCTTCCTTGTGGGCATGTGTTCTTATTGCTCTGTGGGCGTCTCTAGATCTTAGGTACTCAAGCAAATCAATAGAAGCTGTGGAGAAAGTTTCTGTTGACATGGGGTTGAAGGAGGAAGACAAGGCAGCTAATTCAGCTTTATCTTCTTCATATGATGATGCCATGGAAGCGCTGTCTACTCTTATTTCTCGTCGAAACCGTGGGGACCGCTCTTCTACCAGTGGAAGTCGTGACAAGCTTGAACAAGTCATGACTTATCTCAAGGTGATGCAGCCATTTTACATTCAACATTCTTTTGGGTGGGGCTTTCTACTGTATAAGATTTTGTTTTTTTCTGACCCTTCTCTCTTAAGAGATAAATGACTTATGTAGCCTCTGGTCGTTAAGAATTTGGAGAGTTGTGATTTTCAAGTAATTTTATTTTTTCGATGGTACTATATACTGGTTTTGGTTTGACAAATACAGATTTTGGACCTGGAGGACAAAATAAAAGAACTAAAAGTTATTCATGTTGCGGGAACGAAAGGAAAGGTAACTTACTTTTCCAATTTGGCTGCTTAATGCAGGTCCTGTAATTTGAATTTAATTTGAAAAATAAGTCAGTAGAAGGAATGTTTTAGCACTATATTATATGTGAGATGATGTTGTTTCCAGTTTTCAGTAATTAGCACTTATCAGAAAAACTCAGGCCATTCAGTGAAATAACTATCTTAGCTGATTAGTCATGGTCCATAGTTATAGCTTATGCTGTGTGAAAGTAATGTTCATGAGTAGGATATTCATGCTCATTTTCTTGGGGTTTGACTTTGAATTTGTGTGCTTCAGGGTTCAACATGTGTTTTCTGTGAAGCAATTTTACGTAATTGTGGTCTCCGAACCGGAATGTTTACATCTCCTCACCTGATTGATGTGAGGGAAAGATTCCGCATAGATGGGTACGTTCATCAATATATTGATGTTCAATGTTACATGAACACACAAGAGACCATTTTGAATGCTGTTTCGCTTTTCCAGCTTGGATATATCTGAGGAAAAGTTTCTACAGTATTTCTGGGAATGTTGGAAATTACTGAAGGTAAAAAAACCTTTCTCGATATGCAGTACTCTTGGTTCCGATTTGAGATGTATGATTTGATATAGGCTTTGAGTATTCCTTGCTCACTTTTTAATGATGTTCATAAAAAGACAGTTAACTGTGAGGAATATTTGGTGTAGGTAACTAGCAATTTGTGTAGTTATCTAATCATGAACTTCTTGTTTTCAGGAGAAAGCTGTAGATGGTCTTACCATGCCTCCTCTCTTTCAGTTCCTCACAGTATTGGCATTTAAGATATTTGTTTGTGAAAAGGTATAGTTATTTATTTTCTCACTTCTTTACATTATTTGCTCTCTCATAGGCTACTTTCACCGAGCTCCCATTGCATTGAAACCTTCTGTATTTGTCTAAAACTGGATCATGACTACTAATGTTCCTTGTAGGTTGATGTTGCTGTCATTGAAGTTGGGCTTGGGGGAAAACTTGACTCGACAAACGTGGTTAGCATCTTTTGAGAATCTTGTCTCCAATGAGTTTCCTGTCATATTTATTAAGTTGAAAAAACGTAAATTACAGATTCAAAAACCTGTTGTCTGCGGCATTGCATCTCTTGGGATGGATCATATGGATATATTGGGTATATGCCATACTATTTATTCTCACTCATCAGGCAAATGTACTCACTCGCTCTCATGCTTTAATTAACTAATTCTACGCAGGAAGTACGCTAGCTGACATTGCTTTTCACAAGGCTGGGATTTTCAAGGTACAAACCTTCTGACTACTTTTCAGAAGGTTTTGCTTTTTTACGCATAGTTTCAATATAGTTCCCTTTTTCAGCTTCATGTTATATATTCTCTGATTTGCTTTGTTTCCTTCTGTGCTAATGAAAGCCTCAAATCCCCGCCTTCACAGTACCACAACTCTCTGAAGCAATGGGGATTCTTCAGGAAACAGCCAAGAATCTTAAGGTAACTAATAGCTATAGATTTTACATTTCATTCCACTTACTCACAGTAAATTCGATTAGTATATGTACAGAAAAGGTTGTAGTAAGAGTTTTATCGAATTTTCCATGCCATACCAGCATGTGTGTATTAGTGAGTGAGATCTATATAAATAGGAGAGGTTTGACATTTGGGAAGGGGTGTTTAGTGTTTGGGAAAGGATTTGGGTTTGGGAGAGTTCTAGAATTCACCACCAGGGTTCTATGTTTTTGGCAAGAAAACAGTTCATGTTTTCAAACCATATCATGATCATTTCTGTGTCTGCTGTGGCTTATATACTGTTATGAAGAACTGAACAACAAGGAATGAATGATGAATATTGTCTGGCGGGTGTTACAGGTTCCTCTGGAAGTAGTAGCGCCTCTTGATCTTAAAAAGTTGGATGGAGTTACGCTTGGCTTGTCTGGGGATCATCAGCTTGTAAATGCAGGTCTTGCTGTTTCTCTTTCGAGATGCTGGCTTCAAAGAACTGGGAACTGGGAGAAGATGTTTCCAAACGTTGGTTTTGCTCTTGGTCATTAATCCTTTAACAAAACTTCCAAGTACTTTTTTTTGGTGAATCTTGTTTGTTCCTTTGGGATTTTCATTAACAGGGAAGCAAGGAAACGGAGATTCCTGTGGCGTTTTGTCGTGGTCTTGCAACGGCGCGTCTTCATGGGAGAGCTCAAGTTGTTCATGATGTAATTTTAGATCCGCAGGACTCGTCTGGATCGATGAAGACTCCATGCGGTGATCTGATCTTCTACTTGGATGGAGCGCACAGTCCAGAGAGCATGGAGGCTTGTGGCCGATGGTTCTCTACTGCAGTCAAAGGAAACAAAAGCCTATCTCCTGCTGTCAATGGTTACAGGAGACATGAGGAGTCCGGTAGAGACTTTAACAGAGTCTCCAAACAGGTACTCCAGACAAACAATGATCAATGCAACTGACACAACTATTTTGCTTTCTTCTCAATCTCATGGTATTTCAAATTGACTTTTGTGTTTCATACTTTGATCTGACTTCTTATGTGTTAATAGATTCTTCTGTTCAACTGCATGGAAGTGAGAGACCCTCAAGTTTTACTTCCAAAGCTCGTCACAACCTGCGCTTCCTCGGGTAATCTGAACAAGAATTTATACTCTGTTTATATAGTTTCTTGCTACTTATGTGCATTTTGGTGAATGAAACCGCTCTCAGGCACTCATTTCTCAAGAGCGCTTTTTGTCCCGAGCATGTCAACTTACAACAAGGTAATTTCGGGCGCATCAGCAATACCTTCAGATACACGTGGAAAGGACTTAACTTGGCAATTCAGACTACAAAAACTCTGGGAGAGATCAATCCGAGGAACAGGTAAGCTTTAAGTTTTACTTCTTTGTACTTGGTTATGTCGCGCCTAACCTTTGATCATATGTCTGGTGGTGACTCATCAGATGCTGTGCTTGACCATGCACCGAAACCGGATGGAATAACCGACTTACCACCTCATGATTTCCTGTGTGGAGATGCACCTCACTATGGTGGACCTCCAGGGACACATGTGACTTCCAGCGCCGTGATGCCTTCCCTTCCTTTGACTATAACCTGGCTACGAGACTGCGTACGCAGAAACCCTTCGCTGAAACTAGAGGTAAAGCCAAAGCTATGTTTATCATCCACTACTTCAAAGCCAAGAATCAAACAACAAATTTTGTTTTTCAGACATTTTTAACTTGTCTGGTGTCAAGTCTTATTCTTTGCTTAGTTTGGGTTTCTTATGATGTCTTATTCAACAGGTTCTGGTCACAGGATCGCTACATCTTGTTGGAGATGTGCTCAGATTGCTAAAGAGATGATTATTTTTTTACCACATGTTTAAAGAAAGGGCTCCTTAAAGAGTAATCTTACAGAGCTTCAATTGTTTTATACTTGGACTTTTTTTCTTTTTTTTAATAATTACCATTTGATTATTTGGTTCCATTTACTTAACATGGGAACCCTCGTAAGTTGTATTTTTCTATTACACTTGCAAAAAATTATTGATATTTTCTCCTAGTTATCCGTTTCCAACGCTGATGGATTGCGTTGTTCCTCGAATGTTAAGAGAGAGGCGAAGGTTTGTTTCAAAGACATTTATTTTGGCCAAACAAAATAAGCTTACTCACTCATTCAGAACGAGGGCATATAGTTTGCATACATAGACCAGAAGAGAAGAAGACACGCATAGTATATTTATTACCAAAAAGGGGAAAGATGTACAATTGCCTTAGTGACGCGTTCATTAGAGAGAAACAGCAAGAACCTTGATGAGATCAGCATCCACAGGGTCTGTGAGCACATGATCTAACCACTCAACTTTCCCCCAGATTTCACAGCTTTGGCGTCGCCTTTCAAGCGAAACCTCGGCGCACCAAACCCATAACGATGAGACCATGAGGTACATTCTGCTTCCAAAAAACCACCATAATCAGCCAATCGAATCCCATGCTCACGACGTAACTTTGGTAGTCCAGCCAAACCATTCAACTTTCTCCACTCGTGTGCCTCACTGTCATACCATCTAAACTTACCATTATACTAGAACCAACCGCCACGAGACCCTCAAAGTCAGCAAGTGGAGAATCGGGAATTGGAACTCTGGCCAAGGCATACTCAGTTGACTTTGACTTGGTGTCGTCGTTATTTAGGATTTTATCAGGTTTCCGGCAGAGGGTGTGCCACCGACTAACAGTACCGTGCTCTATGCACACTGACATAGAGACATCTCTCGGTGTTGCCCAAGAGTGATCGGGCTTTGTGTAAAACTCCGGTGAAGCAAAGAGGGATCGAAATCTCTTGCAGACGAGGGAGAGAGTCGGATAGTACAACCTTGAGACGCGTGCCACGCAGCCTAACAGCAAATCGTAGGGAAGCGACAGAAACGGGCTCGATTGCTGCGTTGGCGTTGGCGTTGGCGTTGGCGTTGGCGTCGGCGGCGGATTTGGGGTCGATGGCAGCGTCGGAGACGGCTCCTTCTTCTTCCTGTTTCTCTTTGCCGGGGACGACATCGGCGGAATTAAAAGAGACGAAATCGCCTTTTTCTGTATTTGCATGTGTGTGTGTATTGTAGTATCAACGTCTTGTAGTTTGTTTGACTTTGGGCTTAATGGGCCATTGGGCCGTCACTAAATTACAAGACTTAAGATCATTCTTAGTTTTTTTGTTCGCATATAATTCATAGATTAATTCTCGCGCATATTAATCAAACTACTTTCTCTTAAATTAAATGGTTTTGTTTCTCTTAAATATTTCTAATAAAAATAACAAACTCCTTATCTCTTAATACTATTATCTAATCACAATATCAATCATTATACATGAAGTGATACAAATAATATGGTATGATATCTATATTAATCAATTAATACACCGTCTATATTTTTGTATTTATTTCTTTCTCATTTTAGCATTATTTACATGTACTTAGATCGACAAATATAAGATGGATAAGAGGTTTAAGTTGGGTATTAAAATTAATCGGTATACACTAATAATCTATGTAGATCCGAGGGTTTAGTGTCACAATCTCTTCGTAGTAGCCAACAAACCATACTATATTCATTTTTGAAACCTATTTTTTTTCTTAGTTTTATTTACAAATTTTTTTTCGCATTTCTCTCACCAACATATGTTCATGAATCCTATGTGACCTTTATGGAATGAATTTATATTGTAGAACACTTTATGGAATGAATTTTATGAGTTACGATGAGTACAAAGAAAACCAAAAGTTGTATTAAAGTTATATTAAACTCTTAGATTTTTTTTTGTTAAAGTAAAAATATTTGACACGTATCCAAATTATGGAGAGAGTTGGTCACAATTCATATATATGATTTCACTCAATTTTTCTTGTTAAATATATATAGTCAAATTATATATACGTCACATGATGAAAACCAGTCGTGTTAAAAAAAAAGGATTCTTTCTTCCAATTTTTTTTTCATTTTCTGTCGAATATGAAAATATCCAAATTATATTAAACGTTTCATTTCGACCATGAGCTAAGCAATTAAGTAACTGGACAAAAAGATAAAATAATAATTTTCGTAAGAAACAACAAAATTGGAAGAAATGCAACGTTTGATAAAATTTTCAGAATTAAATATCAATGGCTCATACTAGCATGGTGAACCAAAAACAAAATATATACTCCTATAGAACTGGTAACTAGACGTCACATGATGAAAAAGGTTTGTCTAGATTCCTCTTTCAATTAAGACAAAATAAAGAGAGGTTGGAATATTCTTTGAAAATGCTCTACTTGACGCAAAAGAGGAGCCATTATAGATGGATCTTTATCATTTCAACCAAGACATGTTGTTCCATATGATTCACTAATTTAAATCGGCTGATCATTGATTCTGGGATTGTAGTTTGAGTGTTCTCAATCTTCAGATACAAAGCAAACTAAAGCGTACCAAAGCAAATAAAACTACTTTAATCTTCGACAAATGGCCCAACACGGATCGAAGCATATGGTTTGCCGATCTAGTTAAATGCTATTAATGAAAAGAGTGTTGATTTTCTTTTACGAAAAATGTGTGGTATAAAGTTGTATCAATTAGTGGAGAGTGTTGAATATTGCAGTTAAGAATAAGGCCAATGTACGTATCATAATGTTTGTTGAAATAGTGGTAGGACATAACTAAACCAATCAAAAACATAAAATAAAATTAAACCAATTTAAAGTTGAATAGAATATACTATCCTAAACTAAACCAGAACGAAACTGATTTCTAAACTGAAACGACCATCTATCTTTAATCTTATCTCTTTGAAGTTGTGAAAAATGATAGAATGGTCGTTTCAATTTATACATGCTTCTGTATATGGTTTGGTTTATAACTGATTCGATTTTATCTTTATGTTGAAAATGTTCTTAGTCTTGATACAAAAAGTTGATAGGTGTGATATGGAGTTTTCATGAGTATGAATATTCTCTTCTTTTATTTTTTTTTATTTATTTATTTCATTCATGAGATACTACTATTATACTAATGCGATAATTCCGATGGAAATGCTTAATGCTCTATGCGGCAGACTTAATACGACCTTATCTCTATGTCCCACACTTTAACAACCTTCTTTGTTCTTTCTACGTCGTCGACTTAATAATTAAAGAGGAACTTTCACTCGATGTCGAAGACTTAAAGACGACCTTATCTCTACGTCGTCGACTTAATAATTAAAGAGGAACTTTTACTCGATGTCGAAGACTTAAAAGAACACCTTATATCTATGATCTTGTGAAAAAAATAAAAGAAGATCAAAATACTAAACCTTTTTTTTTTGTGTGTGGTTCAGTTAACGATTCAAGTCGTCTGACTGATGAATAGATTATCATTTCTATTCTCGAGATGAAAAAACCGCCGACATTTCTGATCTTCACCGTTCTGTTATCTCTTCAATTAATCTCAGCCGCAGGAATATGCAGGGAGCGAAGCATACCGACGGCGGCGAGGTCCCTGCAGGCCGTGGGGAATAGCAATAGTATTCAGGTGCGGAAAGGAACACCGTTCAAGATCGCAATCTTTGCAGACCTCCACTTCGGCGAAGACCCGTGGACTGATTGGGCTCCACGGCAAGATGTTAACTCTCTTAAGGTTATGTCCACCGTTCTCGACGCTGAAACTCCAGGTCCATGTCTAAAGAACCATTTCACTCTCTTCTTCTTTTGTTACAGTTATGTTGTTAAGCATTTTTTATTACTAGTTTAAAAACAATTAAATTGCGTATAATTTTAAGAGTTCTAAAGCTTTAAAGTTTTGGTAATTTGTCTTCACCGATTTTTTCATTTTGATTTGAGCTATTTAGTGTACAAAGAGTGAAACTAACCAGGAAAAACAGATTCCCCACTATAATAAGATTTGGTTTAGTTTTGGATCAGTTTAGAATATTTGGATTGGCTCGTTTTCAACTGCAAGCTGTGTAATATTATATGCTCATTAATTATTTAGCTCCTACGTTAATGTGAGATTTAACATAATGGGAGAAAATGAGAACAGGTTTTGTGGTGTACTTGGGAGATGTAATAACGGCAAACAACATAGCAATCCACAACGCAAGCTTGTACTGGGACAAAGCAATCTCACCAGCAAGAGGCAGAAACATTCCATGGGCCACTCTCTTTGGCAACCACGACGACGCTAAATTTGAATGGCCTAAGGCTTGGTTCTCTTCCTCTGGCGTCCCTCCCACTCGCTGCCCGGGGACAACAAGTGAATGTCCGTCTAGAGGTACAACGCGAGTGGAACTGGTTCAAGAAGAGATCAAAGCATCCGTTAAAGGACTCTCACGCACAATGATGGGTCCTAATCAGCTATTGCCAAGCGTATCCAACTACGTCCTTCCCTTGAAATCATCAGATCCTTCGAAACCAGCCGTGGCATTGCTTTACTTTCTTGATTCCGGCGGTGGTTCTTACCCTGGAGTTATCTCAAATGCTCAAGTTGAATGGTTTAAAACCACCTCTAACACTCTTAATCCCAATTTAAGGTAAGAATCTGAATCATAACATCAAAGCTTTCTTTTTCTTTGGGGAAAGTTTGAATCGACTAGAAGAGATGTGCATTTGTGGCAGGATCCCGGAGTTGATCTTCTGGCATATACCGAGTAAAGCATACGAGAAAGTAGCTCCACCAATTAGTGATGATTCGATATCAAAACCTTGCGTCGGATCAATCACCCTAGAGAAAGTTGCCACTCAAGATGCTGAGAATGGTATGATGGCAGTTCTTGAGAACAGATCTTCAGTTAAGGCTGTGTTTGTAGGGCACAACCATGGACTAGACTGGTGCTGTCCGGGGGAGAAAAATCTATGGCTCTGCTTTGCAAGACACACGGGTTACGGTGGATATGGAAATTGGGATAGAGGATCAAGGATTGTGGAGATTACTGAAACGCCTTTGGGAATCAAGTCGTGGATTAGGATGGAAGATGGACTCGTCCACAGTGAAGTTAATTTATCTCGTGTTTAGTCACACTATAGTAAACTTGTAAGAAATAAATCTATAAAAGAAGAGTATCCAAATTAAAAAAAGTTGGAGAATAAACATTTGTTGGAGAATTCCAAATACTTTCCTCTCTCACACACATCTAGAAGAGCTGGTTCCTCAGGGTATTGATGATGGTATCAAGAACATCCTTGTTTTCTAACAAATACTTTTCAGCTGCGTCTATCCCATCCACGACCTCGCCTTCAATGAGATGGCTACTTCCTTCTCTTACTATAACTCCATGCTCACAAGCCAATTCTAATACCTCACGCTCCACGTAGAAGCCTCGGCCAAAGTGAATCCCCAATTCAGATTTCTTCTTTCCTTGCGTCAGTTTGTTTTTCACCACTTGGACGCACACATTGAGACCACTTATCTGAGAGGAAAGTGTTCACATTAAAGATCAAGCAGTGTTTTAAAGATTAATGCAGATCAAGCTAACACATTGACAAACAATGTGGTTGTGATTACCTTATCGCCAGTCTTTATCAGACCGGTTCTAATCATTTTGAGACGTATAGCTGCCTGAAAACGCAATGCGTTTCCCCCACAAGTCACTTCTTCCGCGTGGGGGAAACGCATGTTTGATTTGGAATGTGACCTGACCTGTATCAGAGAAAAATGATAAGCAGAGAGGTCAACATGATCCAACTTAAGGAAGCAAAAGATGATACTCGTACCTGATTAAGAAAGACGATCAGTGTCCGAGAATTGGCAACAGAGTAGTGTATTTTCCTGAGGGCCTGTGTCATTATTACTGACTGTCTGTCTCTGTATACATCTCCTAGAGGAAGATCAAGCTCACACTGAGGGATAAGAGCAGCAACCTGTAATTGTAATATTAGCGGATGCAGAAAGAACACATTATTATTAACATATTTGAGATGAAATAATGAGAGATAACTCACACTGTCAACCACAATAACGTCTAGTGATCCACTCTTTGTTAGAACATCCACAATACTTAGCATATTTTCAGCAGAATCAGGTCGTGATATCAGAAGCTCTTCCGTGTTCACACCTATTGACTCTGCTAGAGAAGGATCCATAGCATTCTCCACATCAAGATAAGCGCAATAACCTGTCCCAAACAAGAATCAGAACCGTAACTAACTTAAGAAATCAAATCTTACTTATGGCTGTCGAAACAAGAAAGAAATGTATTGAGGACGAAAGATTCAAGAACAGGAGTACCTCCAAGCTTTTGAGCTTCCTTGATGATATGAAGAGCTAGAGTTGTCTTTCCAGAAGCTTCTTTTCCGTAAACCTCAACCATTCTTCCCTGCAAAATTTCTCTTGTAAACACACATTTAGGCTTGGCTAAGCAATATCTCAGACTCTAAACTGTAAACAACCTTAGGCAATCCTCCAACACCTAGAGCTAGATCAAGGTTGAGTGAACCAGTAGGTATCACAGAGACTCTCCGTGATCTTGAAAACCGCTGCAACCACAACTTAGAGTCTTGGTCAAAAACACCTGAAACTGAAAGCTCTGATAACGCCGAGCGCAGATTAGTGTCTTTCTCCGCTACTTTGCTATCATCTGGACCTTCATCAAGCTCAAAGTCTGAAGCTTCAACTAAAGCAAATGGAAGCACTCTCGTTAAGAGACTAAACCAGAAGAAACCATTCACTCATGGAAACCACATTTGATTACCTAGAGACGAAAGATGACGACTTCCATAGCTAGAGCAAGCCAAACCGCCTCTTCTTCCGTTCTTCTGCTATAGACAAAATATCCCATAAGTGCTGTATCGTTAATTCAGAAGCTTCAGCAAATCAGCAATGTATAAACTCTGTTTGAACAGCTAAAAAGGTGAAAAATCAAGTCTTTTTATCATAGTGTATAAGAAAATGTTAAATTGCTCAAAACTTGGGGGCATTAGGGCAGAAACTACAGAGCTTAACCGTTGTTGAGAACAGAGCGAGCCAACATTAGAGAGAGAGAGAGAGAGAGAGAGAGAGAGAGAGAGAGAGGGAGAGAGAGAGAGAGAGAGGGAGAGAGAGAACCTGAGATATGTAGGAGAAGAAACGGAATCTCTGAATCGGAGTGGTCAATGATAGTCGAGCCATGCCCCGGTTCTTCTTCCGGCGGCGCGAGTTCCAATAGACGCGGCGGCTACTCCTCTTCCTCTTTGTCGGAGCTATTTTAACTCGCTCCCGGCGACAAAGCTCTAATTTTGATTTGATTTATTTATATTTCAAAGATTTGTCAGAGACATGAGAAGATCATGGATTTTTATATTTTTGATCCTGTAATATTAAAATTTCCAAAAAGTGACCCAATAACTCTTTCTTGAACAACTTGGTCCTCAACATCCAAAGTAGATTGAGAATTGTATTTAACAAAATTATTAGTTTTATAAATTGTGATAGATAATAATTTAAACGATATAAAAAGAAAGAATTACTCACGTAAGCATTCATTAAAAAAAAAACAGTAATCGGGATCTCATGAAAATAATATTAAAAAACACTAAACTTATAAGAAGAAGAAAACGGCCCCCCAAAAAAAAAATCTTGTTCGTATTTGAGCACATCTTCATATTCCGTACGGTGGTTGAAGGGACTGCAAATTATCCTCCACGACCCTGCAAAATGAAAAAGAAAGGCACGTGAAGTGATTGTAAAATATTAACTAACACTATAAGATAAATAATAATTAAAAAAACTGTTAGTTATAGTCTTATCCCGAATACTTTGCTCAATCTTATAGCTAGGAACAGGTCGTTAAACTTCTATAAATAAAACTAAACAACTTAAAAGATCGTGAAGCATAAGAATAAGAGCATAATCTAGTATCTAAACTGCTATTTCTCTTGCTTTTGGTTTTGGTGGAGGCTTCATTGGGTCGATCCTTGGAGAAAGAAGATTCTTCTCTGTTAGAATAGATATGTACAAATATATATTCGGTTAGGATATATTCTTGTAGATTCCATATAGATCCTTCGTGATCTCTCCATTGTAATCCCTATATAAAGGGTTGTATCTAATACATTGAGGCATCGACCTCTATCCCAATTTACATGGTATCAGAGCTTAGGTCTCTCTCATCCTTCGACCCCTCAATTTCTCTCTTCTCTCTTCTCTCTCAATCTCTCTCTCTCTTTCTTCCCATTTTTTCTTCTTCACGCTATCATGTCTACCGTCAACACCATTGCGGTTCCACCCCCGCCCTCCGACAAACCATTCAGAATCTCTCAAATCAAAGCCTACATACCGGTCATACGAGATATGACCAAATTCAACTACGATCTATGGCGTGAATTGTTTGAAACTCATTGCTCCACGTTTGGAGTACTCGAACACATCGACGGCACAGGAAATCCATCTCCTGAAATCGCAAAGGCATGGAAAGAACGTGACGGCCTCGTTAAGATGTGGATCTATGGAACTCTCTCTGAATCTCTTCTCGACACCGTCATCACCGCAAAGTGCACCGCTCGAGAGTTATGGCTCTCCATCGAGAATCTCTTCCACGATAACAAGGAGGCTCGTGCTCTGCAATTCGATCATGAGTTGCGCACTGCAACCATTGGCGATCAAACCATTCACGAATACTGTAAGAAGCTGAAAACACTATCCGATCTCTTGACCAACATGGATTCCCCTGTCTCTGATCGTGCCCTGGTGATGCACCTGCTTAACGGCTTGTCCGACAAGTTTGACAACATTATTAATGTCATCAAACATAAGGAGCCGTTTCCCTCGTTCAGCACAGCACGATCTATGCTCCTTCTCGAGGAAGATCGCTTGGCCAAGCAAGTCAAGCCGCAGCCAACAACCACCAGTATCTCGTCTGCACCGAATGTCCTGTACACGTCCACTGACCAACCACAACCACAACATCAACGGCCGAATTATTCTCCAAACAGAGGTTACGGAAATCGTGGTCGTGGTGGTCGCACCAACAGAGGCCGAGGACGCTACAACAACTCATGGCAGCAATACCAGCCGTACGCTCCACCTCCATGGTCGTATGGTCCCCCACAATGGTCAACGCCCTATGGATACAATACGTATCCACCTCAGCCACCGTTTACACCTTCTCCGCCTCAACACCACTACTACCCTCCGCCATCTGCACCAAGTATTCTTGGACCTGCACCCACTCGTCCTCACCATGAAGCACACATGACTCAGCAATCTTCCATCTCTCCGTCCACAACGCCAGCGTCTGCTCCATCACCTTACCTTCCGTCTGAGATCACTCACGCCTTCAATAATTTGGCTCTTCAAGACCCGGGTGCTAATGCGTGGTATATGGACACGGGTGCAACAAACCACATCACTGCGGATCCAGGTACTCTTCGTTCTGTCTTTAATACTAGAGCTTATCCTCCGGTTACTGTTGGTAATGGATCCTACGCCCCGGTTACCAATCTTGGCAATGGCATAATACCATCTTCCTCCCGTGCTCTTCATCTCAACAACGTCCTTGTTTGCCCTTCCATAATCAAAAACCTAATATCTGTTCGTCGTTTCTCTATTGACAACAAATGTTCTATTGAATTTGACCCTTTTGGATTTGTTGTTAAGGATCTAAAAACCAGGACGCCACTACTCTGATGTGACAGCTCCGGCCCTCTCTACGCGGTGAATCCATCAACCAAACTTCCACCATCACCGCAAGCCCTTGTCGCATCATCCACAAACAGCGTTACCTGGCATCGTCGTTTAGGTCATCCGGGAAACACCGTTCTTCAACAACTTGCTTCTTCTGGTTTTTTACATTTCAATAAGGCTGATATGCCAACTTTGTGTCATGCATGCCAAATAGGCAAACATGTTCGCCTTCCTTTTTCTTCTTCTACTACTCTTGTTTCTAGACCTTTCGAGATTGTTCACTCAGATATCTGGACTTCACCAGTTTCGAGTTTTGGAGGAATAAAGTTCTATGTTATTTTTCTTGATCATTTTTCTAACTATGTTTGGGCTTATCCTCTCAGGCGCAAGAGCGAAACTTTCAGCAAATACCTTCACTTCTCGGCTCTTGTTCGAAATCAATTTGGGTGTCCTATTCAGTCTCTTCAATGCGATATTGGTGGCGAATTTAACAATCGTCTATTTCTTTCCCATCTCGCATCTGAAGGCACTCAAATTCGATTTTCATGCCCTTACACCTCTCAGCAAAATGGCCGGGCCGAGCGAATGCTCCGTACAATCAACAACCTCATTCGAGCTATGCTTTTTCAAGCTCACATGAAACCTGAATTCTGGGTAGAAACCTTGCATACAGCTATCCATATTCTTAATATTCTTCCCTCTTCATCTATATCTAATGCGATCCCATACACGAAACTTTTCTCCAAGCCTGCTTCTTACGATCATTTACGAGTTTTTGGTTGCTTGTGCTATCCTAACCTGTTTGCACAATCGCAGCATAAACTAGCTCCACGATCGACGGCTTGCGTGTTTTTGGGATATCCGACCGATCACAGAGGCTATCGCTGTCTTGATCTTATCACCAGAAAAATCATCCTCTCTCGCCATGTTCATTTTGACGAAACAGTTTTTCCTTTTCAGCATGTTGCAGGTACTCCTTCATCTGCACCACCGTTGCTCACTGTCCCTCCTCCTATCCCTCGAATTGTGCCACCTGAATCTCCGGAGACTTCTCCTCCACCTCCTCCAGAGGCTACTCCTCCGCCTCCACCTCCTCCTCCTCCTCCGCCTTTGCCAAACCACCCTATGGTAACACGGAGTAAGAGCGGAATTGTAAAACCACGTATACAAATCTGTCTCCATACTGCTGTCGTATCTCCTCTTCCTTCTTCTCATATACAGGCGGCTAAGGATCCTTACTGGAATGAAGCCATGGGCGAGGAATATAGCTCTCTTATTAAAGCAAGAACGTGGGACTTGGTTCCGCGGCCAGTTGCTACTAACATTGTTCGTTCTCTTTGGAATTACAGGCACAAATTCAATGCACATGGAGAACTCTCTCGCCACAAGGCGCGTCTTGTAGCAAATGGCAAATCTCAGGAGCTTGGCGTGGATTGTGACGAAACTTTCAGCCTTGTAGTGAAGCCAGCCACAGTGCGTACTGTGCTTCATGTGGCTGTAGCCAAGGACTGGCCGCTGCACCAGCTAGACGTGAAAAATGCTTTCCTCAATGGCGACCTTGACGAAACAGTTTACATGTACCAACCTCCAGGCTTCATCGATCCAACCAAACCAGACCATGTGTGCCTCCTCCGGCGATCTCTTTATGGCCTCAGGCAAGCTCCCAGGGCCTGGAACAACCGCTTCGCTACTTTTGCCAAGAAGATTGGTTTTCACCAAAGCATTAGCGACCCCTCGCTATTCATCTTCTGCCACGGCTCTCAGATCGCTTACCTCCTCCTCTACGTCGACGATATCGGTCTCACAGCCTCCTCCAAACCGTTGCTGCAATCTATTATTGACGCTCTTCACAAAGAATTTGAGATGAGTGACTCCGGTGAACTCCATTACTTCCTCGGTATTGCCATCCAACGCACATCTTCAGGTCTGACGATGACGCAACAGAACTATGCCGCCGACATCTTGCATCGTGCCAACATGACGGCTTGCAACCCATGCTCTACGCCAGTTGACACCAAAGCCAAGCTATCTCCCGATGGTTGCCCTGTTTCTGATCCAACTTTGTATCGTAGCCTTGCCGGTGCTCTCCAATATCTCACGTTCACGCGACCCGACATCTCTTACGCTGTGCAACAAGTCTGTCTTTATATGCACGACCCTCGTGAGCCGCACTTTAATGCTCTTAAGCGCATCTTACGTTACATCAAAGGCACCATTTCTCATGGACTCACCATTCACAAGTCATCTCTTGATCAGCTTACGGCATACTCTGATGCAGACTGGGCCGGCTGTCCTTCAACTTGCGTTCCACTTCTGGGTTTGGTGTGTTCCTAGGCGATAGTCTCATTTCATGGTCGTCGAAACGGCAACCTACGGTGTCCCGTTCTAGCGCCGAAGCTGAATATAAAGCAGTGGCAAACGCGGTTTCGGAGGCTACATGGCTACGTAGTCTTCTTGGAGAAATGAAGCTACCGTTGAACAAGGCCACCATCGTTTTTTGTGACAACATCAGCGCGGTCTACTTGTCTTCCAATCCTGTCAAACATCAACGGACAAAGCATGTGGAGATTGACATTCACTTTGTGCGGGAAAAGGTAGCTCTTGGTCAAGTCCGTGTCATTCACGTTCCCACTGATCTTCAGTATGCGGACATCTTCACCAAGGGTCTTCCAACGAAACTCTTCCTCGACTTTCGATCCAGTCTCAACGTTCGGAAGCCTTCCGATTCGACTGCGGGGGAGTGTTAGAATAGATATGTACAAATATATATTCGGTTAGGATATATTCTTGTAGATTCCATATAGATCCTTCGTGATCTCTCCATTGTAATCCCTATATAAAGGGTTGTATCTAATACATTGAGGCATCGACCTCTATCCCAATTTACATTCTCGTAAAGAGATTGATCGGCTTGTCATGTGAGGCCGTGCTATTAAAATGTTGTTGTGTGCCTTTTGCACCATGTCCATTTCTCAATTCCAATGGCCCTTCACAATCGTAAATTTTCAAGTAGTTGTAGACTGTGACATTAGTCTTACCAAAATCCATAAAGTCCCACCTTATCGTCACATTCCCGTATGGTCCCTCTGAGAGGAAACCAAAACCAAAATCATGGCATGCACTGGAATTGCTTCTCTACTATACCATACCTAAGTACCTAACACGATTCATGAGAGATAGCTATAATTAAGAATAACGACAATCACCTCGAGACGACTGATAATAAAAACCACGCAGCGAGAATCTTCTTCTCCAAGGATTGACCCAGTGAAGCCTCTACCAAAACCAAGAGAAAGAGCAGCTTTAGATACTGAATAATGTGCACTCCACATCGTTATACCCTAGATTATGCTCGTACTCTTATGTTTCACGCGTAAAAGCTCTCTTGTTTAGTTTTATTTATAGATGTCTAACGACCTCTTCCTAATAAGATTGAGCAAAGTATTCGGGATATATAAGACTATAACTAACAGTTTTTTTTTCTCGATGTAGTTTTATTTTTTTGATATATATCAGTTATTTTTTTTATCTTTACTTACTAACATTTTTAACTGCATTACACCAACCATATGTGTACTTTAATTAGTACCACACAAAATAGCATCTAAAAAATTGTGCTAACACAAAATAGCATCTAATATCACGACCTGATTCTGCCGAAAGTGTTGTTGATTAATTAGTGATTAATCATTATCATCACTTGAAAACTGTATTAAACCGATCGGTTCACGGCTAGAAATGTACCGGTACGGTACGAGGACCGGAAAACGGACTTACTATCAGAAAAATCGAGCGGTCGTTGATATATTTCATAAAAATTCGATAATTTATTTAATAAATATTGTTTCCGGCCAAAATTCGGTGTTGCGACGAGAAATGATCAGCTCCATCTCCATTGTTACATCATCCCTTTCTCTTCTCTCTTCGTCTCATCAGAAATTCTCCGTCGATCTCTATTCGTATCAGAATCCTGGCCAGAGATGCCCGATTGTTTGCTCCGGCGTCAGAATGGACAGAGCTACGCGGCAGCGGCAGAGTCGAGACTTGTCCGCCACTGAATCTAGGGTTTCTCTCGTTGTCGCTCTCGCCTCTCAGGCGTCCTCTGCCTCTCAACGCCGTAAATGTTCCGTCTTCCTTAATCTCTAACTGCTTCCACTGCCGCAATTTTGTAACTGAATTTCACTATGTGTTTTCTAACAGTTTTGGCTGATTTGGCGGCGGAGACTGCGAGATACGTGTTTCCGAAGAGATTCAACAGCTCAAATCTGGAAGAAGCGTTGATGTCTGGTTAGATTTTAGCTCATGAATTGGGTTCTTTGATCTAATTCATCTGTTTTTCTTGATTGAGTTTTGTGTTATTTCTCTCTAGTTCCGGATCTGGAGACAATGAATTTCAGAGTTGTAAGCAGGACAGATAAATACGAGATTAGAGAAGTCGAGGTTGTTCTTTCACTCATACTTGTCTGTTTGAATTTGGTCTCTCAGTTTTTAAAAAGTTTGAATTTTGGAAACAGCCTTATTTTGTGGCCGAGACTACAATGCCAGGGGAAACTGGATTCGACTTCTATGGCGCTTCTAAGTCTTTCAATGTGTTGGCTGAGTACCTGTTTGGTAAGGTAGTATGAAACATTACTTATGCATTTTGCTGCACCTCTGTTTTGATTTGGAGATTGCTTTGCTTTAGCTATGGATACTTGTGTTTTCAACAGAACACAATCAATGAGAAAATGGAGATGACGACCCCTGTTGTTACTCGTAAAGTCCACTCTGTTGGTAAGAAGATGGAAATGACCACTCCAGTAATAACTAGCAAGGTAAAAATATTTCATGAAAAGTCTCTTTTTGGAAGTTCTTTAGCATTTTTGAAGTCTCTTTTTTTTTTTTGGTTGTTCACAACTTTTATTGAGAGCATCGCATTCCAGCTTATTAGTTTGCACATTTAGTGTTGATTCAATTTTATTTTTTTTCACCTTTTAATTATCCCTAGTCAATTAGTATCTTAAATTCTTATTGTTTTGCTTGCATGTGTATTCTTGCTTCAGGCAAAAGATCAAACCCAATGGCAAATGTCTTTTGTCATGCCCTCAAAGTATGGTTCAAATTTGCCACTGCCAAAAGATCCTTCAGTCAAGATTCAGGAGGTGCCAGGAAAGATTGTTGCTGTTGTCGCCTTCTCAGGTTGATAATATACTCGATTTCACATAATTATCAGTATAAATTCATGGTTTCAGATAGATATGTTTCCATTGAAACGAGGGTGTCTTTTGAAGCATCTAACATAATTGAATTTTCTTGTCTATCTATGAGCAAAATCAAAACTTTATTTTCAGGCTACGTTACCGATGAAGAGATTGAGAGACGTGAGCAAGAACTAAGACGAGCGCTTCAAAACGACAAGAAGTTTCGAGTGAAAGATGGAGTTTCAGTTGAAGTTGCACAGGTTCATCAACAAACCACGGCTAAATAGATTAATAATCCAATCTTATTTCTTAAATAGATTCTCTACTTACACTTTGCAAATTCATTACGTGCAGTACAATCCACCATTCACTCTCCCGTTTACCCGCCGCAACGAGGTCTCTCTCGAAGTGGAAAGCAGAGAAGATTAAGATTAGCACCTTCACAGGGACATACAAACGTATGATATATACATTAATACATATACACAGTTGTATAAAGTTAAATACAAGTTGTTGTGCTAAAGACAAAACGCGTTTACTTGAATAGTTGGATGTGAGTAGTAAATTAATTCTTCTTCACCCACCATTATGGATCTTTACTTTGCTTATAGGCCACTAGAGATGCCTATTATAGGCATATACGCTTTGAAATTAGCCCAAACAAGCACTCACTTTTTACCTTTCGAAAAATTCCATCATAACAAATATTCACTTTTTTTTTTTGTTTTTTGGGTTTTAATACAAGTTTTAAACTTTCTAAAAAAGGATTTCATGTATTACCCTTGGAATAGTATTACTGTGATTTACATGCTTTCTTGAACAAGCTTTGAGTCTCTATTATCTATGTGTATATATATATATATGTATGTGTTATAATATATGTAGATATGGACATGCTATTTGCTAATTATCAGATTCAGGAATGCTATCTAACAACGGTCTCCAGCCTCTAGTACACTCCTCATCCTCATCCTCATCCTCATCGCCCATAGGTTGCTTAGCAAGACTCTTATAAACCATCTCTTGAACTGATCCTCCTTGAAGCAGCTTTTCAAGCTCTTGCTTACTCACAACCATCTTCACCCTCACAACACTAGCACTCTTCTCCTTGGTGTTGTCACCACAATCTGTTAATCTATCTTCTTCTTCTTCTTCTTTTTCCACCTCTGGATTGGCAAATCTGACTTTCTTGACCGTCTTCTTCTGCTTGATTGTGGCCATCTCCTTGGGCATGAGATAGTAGAGACGACCACAGAGAAGCTTGGATTGTGGATGAAGATGACAGTTGTTGGAGAGAGAGTCGAAGAGAGAGTAGTGATTTGAGAACTGTGTCAGGATGTGATGAACCTTCATGGGTCCTCTGTATTCAACTACTTTTCCATCGTTTCTCATTATCTTTATCACTTTCTTCTCCATTACTATACAATTCCCCATCCTTTTTTGTTTGAGTTTTTGGAGTTTTTTTTCCCTTACTTTAGTAGTTTAGTTAGTGATTTCTTATGTGTAAATGTGTTTGGAGATTTTTTCTCATGTTTGAGTTTGGAGATTTGTGTCTGTATCATTTATAGAGTTTAGGTTATGCAAATACCCTTGCTTTTTTAAGAGTATTACGAGAACTGCCATTATCTCAGGTGGGGCCCTAATCGATCTTTATCTCATTTTTATAATGTAAAAATATATCGTGGTGGGGTTTGGTCGGGCCGGCTCTTCTAATTATATATTTTCTTTAATTGGACCTCCTAAACTCATTTCGATTTTTTTCCTTTCACAGAAACCAAAAAAAAAAAAAAACGAATTTCGATATTTTCACATAAAGATCTCGGAATACTTGAAATGGTTATGGTAGTGCGATCAAAATATGAGGCTCAAAGATTTGATAGATAGTAATTTCAAATGATTCGAAAAGTTATCTAAATACACCTCATTTTGTTTAAGACAACTTAAACGTAGTTTGGCTGAATGTCCCGTAGATATGATCTGCTCCAAGCACATGTCCTTCATGTCCTTGATAACCGTTGCCTCCAATGTTTTTTTTTTTGGGGTGGGGTATCGATTATCGTTCGTGTTTTTGGAAACACTTGAACTTTTTGGAATTGTACAATACATAACTTTTTGGAATTGTACAAATACATAACTTTTTGTTTTTTTTTCGAAAAAGGGATACAAATACATAATTTGCTTTTGCTCAAAAAAAAAAAAAAAACATAATTTGCTACCATTTTAAGTTGATTGTCTATGAATCTAAATATTTGATATTCGCTTTGTATGCTTATGATTTATGTATTTTTAAAAGAATTTATTTCTATATTCTTCAAGAAGTATGATCATGTACAAGTGCTACAAGATCATCAAATTGAGTAGATTTAAAGATAAATTAATCACCAAAACCTTCAATAATATATTGTTCAACAACTCCCGGATGTTCTTGTGTAAAGATATACATACTGTGATCTCTTGAAGATTCCAGCTTATATCATACTATAAAATAACTCGACTAATGATTCATTTCATGTCGGTTTAAATAATAAGGATGGAGGTCATATATATAACACGTCTAACACTTTTCGCAGTTGGTTCTTTTTGTCAAGATGAAAAAGATTTGATTTTCTAATATTCAAATTCAAGTTATTCTTCTAAAGCGGGCTTTTATTTTCCGCATCAACGTAGAGTTAAATAGAAAAAGTTATATTTCTAATATTCAAATTCAAGTTATATGAGTAGATATGATTGATTTTAACAATATATCCATAATTAAAAAACTTGTTTGGATTCTTTTTGATACAAACTAATTAAAGGATAGCTTCATTTGTCTTGGATACGGCCCTTTGTTGTATTGTAAAACATTTTCAGTGTGATTTCCTTCCACTAGCCATATTTATACTTTTGTATAAACATATAATTACACTTGTCTCAACTCTTACAACCATTTACAATCAAATAATTTTATAATTACTAAAAAAACTATTGACCAAAAAGAATAGAGTTTTAGCGGAGGCTTGCCTACATGGCTATATCTAAAGGTGGAGCCACTAGAGGAGGACCACAAAAGGAGTCCAAATGAGTTTTGATGAGTGGATGTCACATTCCAAATTCGAAGCACAAGTTGATTTCTATAATCATTCTTACATTGAATATTTTACCCTTTCTCTTAATTGCTGACATGCACCGCAAGTCTCGCTTTTCTATATTACTGATGTTTCGTTAGTTGGAAATTCACAAAACCCCATTTCATTGTTACATTTTTGATTTTTCACCCGTTTGAAAATAGTAAAAACGCAGTATCTTATAAATATGCACTGCCGATATCGTTGCGTTACAATAGCCTTACTTTTTTGCATTTCAATTAAGTTTTCTGATTTTGTTAATTTTGAATATTGTTGGTCGAAGCTGATATCAACTTAATTTATTATAAGCAGAAACAACATGCCACTTTAAATTCATGCTTACGTCTTTGAATTATTTTGGTATTTTTGGAGCTCACATTTCTAGATCCCTTAACTCAAAGTTCTTTCTTCCGCAATGTCGGATCGTTAACATGTTGATTATAATACCATTTGATATAAGTTACTAGCTTATAATGAGTGAGACCAAACGAAAAAGATTCACAAGTAAAACTAAACCAAAATTTAGTTTGATAACGTGGGCGGTGGTGGGTATACGTACTTCCAACAAGAAAACTATGCAATAACAAATCAGTCCCTTGTACGTTTGAATTTGGGTATATATATTTTTTTTTTGGTTATTCACGAAACTTGATTTCTTGTGATCCCCCAACGAAGTTGCATTCAGGTCTGCCTAAAATAAATTCGTCGTCATATAATGTCTTGGCGTAGACGAAAAATGGACCGTTAATGCATTTATTTAGCGGCTAGATTTTATCCTAATGATCTAGTCTATATAACAAGAAAACCGAACACTTGATATGCATGTTGCTACTTGCCCATTAGAATATATATAACTTCACCAAACTCTGTGAACCCATCACATTCCTCTTGATAACGTAAGCTTATGCACAGTTGATATTTTTGTGTAGTGTGGTCCATTTCATCAACTAAGCTTAAAGTGCTTACGTTGATAAGTGGGTTCGAATAGGTTCCACCAATGAAGCATGATGTTTCATCAAATTTCGTTTTTTTTTTTCCTTGGCAACGAGGAATATTAAGTATGATCATTCACATTAATCCCGATACATACGATATTTTTACCAAGTGAGCCATATTGAATTGAGCAGAAATAAAATTAATCTGATGTGAATCCCTAGGGGTGTCAAAATGGGTAATCCAACCCATCCAACCCATTATCCAAATGGGTTGAGAGATAATGGGTTATGGGTTAATCCAACCCAATTAGTAAATGGATTAGGTTGATCCATGATCCATCTAATTATATGGTTTAATTGGTTAAATGGTTAACCCATGATCCATAAACAATAAATATAAATAATTTTCTAATAATTTTATCAAAACGCATTTTAGGTTGGTAAATTTGTCATAACTCGATTTTGGATAGAAAATTTGTTAAAACGCGATTTTGGTGGAAAATTTGTGAAAACGCGTTTTGGGCGGGAAAATTTGTCAAAACACGATTTTGGAGGAAAAATTTATGAAAACGCGTTTTGGCCGGGAAATTTTATCAAAACACATTTTAGGGGGGAAAATTTGTCAAAACGCGATTTTGGACGGAAAATTTGTGAATATGCGATTTCGGACGAAAAATTTGTGAAACGCGTTTTGGGCGGGAAAATTTGTCAAAACGCGTTTTGGGCGGGAAAATATCAAAACGCGTTTTAGGCGGGAAAATTTGTGAAAACGCGTTTTGGGCGGGAAAATTTGCCAAAACACGATTTTGGACGAAAAATTTATGAAAACCCGTTTTGGCCGGGAAATTCTATCAAAACACGTTTTAGGCATGAAAATTTGTCAAATCGCGATTTTGGACGGAAAATTTGTGAATTCGCGATTTCGGACGGAAAATTTGTGAAACGCGTTTTGGGCGGGAAAATTTGTCAAAACGCGTTTTGGGCGGAAAAATTTGTCAAAACGCGTTTTGGGCGGGAAAATATCAAAACGCGTTTTAGGCGGGAAAATTTTTGAAAACGCGTTTTGGGCGGGAAAATATGCCAAAACACGATTTTGGACGAAAAATTTATGAAAACGCGTTTTGGCCGGGAAATTTTATCAAAACACGTTTTAGGCGGGAAAATTTGTCAAAACGCGATTTTGGACGGAAAATTTGTGAATACGCGATTTCGGACGGAAAATTTGTGAAACGCGTTTTGGGCGGGAAAATTTGTCAAAACGCGTTTTGGGAGGGAAAATTTGTCAAAACGCGTTTTGGGCGGGAAAATATCAAAACGCTATTTAGGCGGGAAAATTTGTCAAAACGCCATTTTGGACGAAAAATTTGTCAAAACACGATTTTGGAGGGAAAATTTGTCAAAACGCGTTTTGGGCGGGAAAATATCAAAACGCGTTTTAGGCGGGAAAATTTGTCAAAACGCAATTTTGGACGAAAAATTTGTCAAAACACGATTTTGGGTGAAAAAATTGTGAAAACGCATTTTGGGAGGAAAAATTTATCAAAATGCGATTTTGGACGGAAAATTTTTGAAAACGCGATTTCGGACGGGAAATTTGTGAAACGCGTTTTGGGCGGGAAAATTTGTCAAAACGCCTTTTGGGCGGGAAAATAGTGAAATTGTAAGTTTTGGTGAAAATTTGTGAAACCCGCATTTTTTGCGAAATTTTTTTGTGAAAATTATATATTTGGAGAAAAAACTAAATTTCATATTTTGTTCGGTATAATTTTGAAAAAAGAAAAAAATTGGGATGGGTAATTTGCAAAATCATGTTTTTTGTAAATAAAAAGTGAAATCATAATTGTGTAAGGACTAATTTGGAAAATAAATTAATGTATGATGAGAAGGTGATGGTTAACCATTTCATCCATCAATCCATTTCAATTTGACCCATTTAATCCATAACCCATTTAATCCACAATCCATTTGATCCATTAATCTATTAGAACCAAAAAATTTGATCCATTAGGGTTAATGGGTTGGTTGGATTGGGTCAACCCATAAATTTCAACCCATTTTGACACCTCTATGAATCCCTGACCACTTCTAGGATTCTTTCACCCAACTCGCTAACCTAAGTGGGTTCAGATTTTTTACTTTCCTTCTTTTTTGGTCGGCAGAAATTTTGTCTTTATATCCAAAGAAAATAATACTTTTATTTTACTGACTGTGAGTTTTTAATGTCTTCGTTGACCGTTGGTTTGGGGTCACACAAAGCTAAGTGTAAGAAATTAAGCCATGGTCGTTCAATAGCTCCTAGCGATATCAATTAGCAGAAACGATCAACGATAGCGATTTAATAATATGCGTTTTTTTTTCCATAGTCGCTAAGTTTTAGCAACTGCAGTAAATTTTATCTATAAAAATTCGTTTGCTTTTTACTCGTTGTGAAAAGTATAAATTTTGGCAAGAAATTGCTAATTTAAAATTTTTAAATGTTCAACAAAATTTAGCAATTGAAAATAATAATAAAAAATTATACAATAAAATAAGTAACAAATACAAGACTTTAGGGTTTTTTTTCTTTGGGTGAATGGGTGGATGCTGATAGCCTGATACTCTTAAAAAGATAAAATAAATAACTAAAACTATAAGTAAACCATTATTTTTGCCTTTCTAACAGTGTAGGAGGGCATCGAGTGCACTCCTTCTTAGTGGAGGCGGCAGAAAATTTGTGGAAATTTGTTAATTTCTGCTGTAAAATATGATGAATATCCTGTGCATAGGAATTTAATAATTTCTTCGACATATCAAGTATTCGCATGATATATATATGTGGTTGTACTCCAGCCCGGCAATAAGGAGTAAACTTGAGTCCCTTTAATTGATATGTCGAAGATGGGCTCTTCTCTAAAACCAAACCGCTTCTTTACCAACCTAAAGAAAATGATAACAGAATATTGTCCTCTAGGCATTGGACAAGGTTGTAACAGCGGTTGGTCCATAAGAGATTGGAAAATACCCTAGTGTTTTCAGAGACTCTGGGTTATATTACTCGGTATTGTTGCATTGGCAAGTATTTCTCATGTGTATGATGTATCTTTGTGTCAAAACGTGTATGCTGGTGGTGATTTGGGATCTTCTTGAGCTCCACAAAAAAAAAAGTGTATGTTTATCCAAACTTTTCCGAATATGTATGCAAAGTAACAATGTTGTAATCCTCTCCAAATAATGTAATTTTTTTTTCTTACATTTCCCTTGTGGGGGAGCTTCTTTAATTATCAAACATTTTAGTAAAAAACCCTTTTCTTTCTCTACACATTGATCATTTTTATTGAAGAAACTTAAGTCAAAACAACATTCAGGGAAGGCATATGTGTTTAGAAGTATTCAATAATACATTATATAGACTAAACCCAAAAGCTAAACTTTAAACATTGCAAACAAAAATTTAAGCCCTAATCCTAAACGAATACTGTATTTTTTATTTTTTAGTTTCTCAATTATCACCTGTTTAAAATTCTAGCCAACCAAATCTCAAATTATTTGATTATGATTCAATTCTCTCGTATTGGCAAGAATTCTCTAACATTTGATTTTTATCCCCAAGAATTGCTAAACCTAAAAATTATTATTGAGGTGGACGCATGTTCTAACGTGATCAAACAGCTCTGTTAAAAACATTCTGTGAATTGCGACATCAAAATTTATTTAAAATTTCAATGGTTTTTTATTTAGAGTTCATTTGCTAGATAGTAGATAACAATTAATAAAAATATAGATATAAATTAGATACATAAAAGCCAAACTAAACTTCTATTATTAGGTAACTAACAAACGATTTCTTGGTTGTTGCTTAAGATGTTTCTTAATTGCATTAATTAACAACACAAAGCTTCAGATGTTTCTTAACGCATTGATTAACAACGCAAGCTTTTTATCTTCTAGCGTATCATTGAACACAAGTGATTAACCAGCCTTGTATGCTCCAAGTGCATGTTGTTAAAGTTTATGTATATTTATTTATAAAGAGTTCATTCTCTTTTCTTGTAGAAGTATGATTATGTAGGTGGTACACGATACTCAAACTGGTTACCAAAACCTTAATGACTCCTACTTGTTCTTGTTGAGAGGCATATATATCGATATCTCTTGAAGATTTGATTTCGGTTGACATGCGATCATGCAGGCCGGACCTGAAATTTATGTGGTCTCATTCCAAAGTTTAAATTTGGTCCCTAATATTGGCTTTTTCATTTTTTTCTAACCTAAAAACTTTTTTAAAAAAATAAATGGGTCCTAAAATTGTTAAGAAAATAAGCTGATGCCCCATCCAAAAGAATTATTGGAATGGGCTCAGTCCCTGCCCTACATGCGACAAATATGATATATTGTAAAGTAAAGATCACACATTCTCAAGAAGTTTTGTTTCCACAACATTTCAAGAAGTGTTAATCATAAACTATCTACGTATCCATTCCAAATCCTATCTTCTTAATTACCATATAAAATTTCTCTCAGATGACCAATTTTAACCAAACTTACCTCTTCTTCTTCTTTTTCCTCTGCACCTTTCATTTGCCTGTCATGTCTAGCAGCCCTCCTCCAAGGAAAATTTTAAGTTTTGGAGGCAATAAGAGACAGATTATCCACATCACTCTTCAACAGTTTCCACCTACGGCTTTTGTGCGTATGTTAAATGGAGATAGGTGGTTACATATTGACACTGGCAGCGACTTAACATGGATACTCCACCACCCCCCGTATGGTTATGATCCTCTAAGATCGTCCACTTTCAGTTACAGAAGCTGTGACGGGTTATTCAAATCCAACTATGTGACTCCAAGTAAGACAAGGGGACAGTGCACATACAGACAAGAGCTCGCGGACAAGGCAGTATATGAAGGTACTCTTGGAATTGAAACCTTTACTTTTGATACCGGCGATGGGGAATTAGGAATTCTAAAAAACGTTTTGTTTGGCATTGGAAAAACTGTTGCGGGGATGTCAGTTGGGTCGGGCACTTTAGGATTAAACTTGGATGTGCTTTCCATAACTAAATCATTTGGCCTGAAATTCTCCGTATGCATAGGAAATTTCAATTATATTAGCCGAGAAAAGCATTTTCTAGCCTTAGGAGATGATGCGGTGTTTGGTGGATGGGAGGTACCGTTAGATACAAATTATAAAATCAGTCTGAGTTCAATAATCATAGAAGGACAAAATCTAGGTTTAGAAAATGTTTTGTCCAAAACCAAGTCAATAATAGACACAGGAACTTCTACTATTAGTTTGGTCCAAGAAGCATATCATGTTGTCGTCGGTAAAATCCAAAAGATAGTGAGTGATGCGGGTTTTTATGAGTCATACATATATGAGAAGCACAAAATGATATGTTACGAGGGGGAGATACCGGAAGACAAGAAAATACAATTTAGCCTCAATTTTGGCACGGTAACACTTGAAATGGAGACTACCACCCTGTTCGTCCAGGTCAACAGAGAAGATATCGATGAAGAAATCTTTTGTCTATCCGTGAATGAGTCACCTTTAGAAGAGAATCTCATTGGGATACCGATATATCAAGGTCACAACATAGGTTTCGATATTCCTAACAATAAATTGTATATCCAGCCTGTTGAATGCCATAAACAGATCTACGATGGTTTTAAATTTAATGATGAGCTGGCTCATCGGAGTCCATGATTTAAATTGTATATGAAAAATGGGTTATAGTTACTGAAAAAAAAAATATGACGTGGTTAAATTTAAGATGTTCTCGTGTTTCAAAGTCTAACTTACATATTATATTTCAACATACAAAAATTCCGCTGTCATTTTGTAGTGTTAATATTTGTTTTTACATATATGTATAAATTGCACCATGCATTTGAAATAAAGTCAACTTATGTCAAAAGGAAAATATAAATTTTTTTTTTTTTGAACCAGGCTTACAAGGAAAAAGGAAAATATTTCCAAAGAGATTTCACAACAAGCTAGAATGAAGAAAACCAACGAACGTAATTAATGTTCCGGATTGTTTGGAATGTCTTTTAAATTACTTAAGAACAACGAACGCAAAGCCGACCTTATTAGATAAGCCTTTTACTATCACTTTCATTTAGTTTTGTATAGATTGCTGAATTCAGGGTAATATTGGTTTAGGAGGAATCTAACTCAGCCAAATCAGCAGTTTGGTGAAATTTAGATACAGGACATAATGATGATGGGAACTATTGTTTGTTCATCATTATCTGACTTCTTTATTTAACTTACTTTACAAGCAAAATCCAGCAATTCGTCGCATGCCCTTCTCACATCATTGACATTGTCTCACTTGATTTTGCATTCACTTTGCTAGTGAATATTAATAATATCACAAATATAACAATGTATCATCTAGCTGTGATATTGCGGCGGATTCTTTAAGAAGTTAAAGAAAATTGAGATTCAGCAAGTCGACTACATCATTCCAGTATGTTAAATGTTGTTATTAGCTCAATCTGTAAATGTTTGGTGAGATAGTAGTATGACCAACTTGATTCAAAACTCAAAAGAGATGGCATACGATGACATATTTTGAGGTTTGGCTCATTAAATCTACCCTTACCACCGAAAAAAACGTTTATGTGTCTAACCATGCTTTGGATTAGTAATAACAATATCGATACATAACACATCATAGCCTAGGCAACAAATTCATCATTTTGGATTTTGTGTAATTTTATTTTATGGCGTGCCCTGCGCACGCGGCACGCCTAATAGATAGCCTTTGTTTCAGCCCAAGTCATACATTGGGACCCACATCAAGACTCTTCTTTTTGCCCACTTGGTTAAGCCTTAACCAGAATCACATACTAACTAGCCGGGCTGAAACCGGGATCAAAACCTTGGATTTCGGTTACATTTTCAAATTCACGCACAATTGTACTGATATGATATATTCGTATCTTGGTTTATATAGAAGAATGGCAGACTGGTGTTGGTTTATCCACCGTAAGCCAACAATCTACCAGAAGACTGAACCGGCTTAACCACAATTTCTCACCGTAAGCCTCCATATATCTGCCTATTTAAACCGGACACGACACAAGTCTTCTTCACGCCTCAAAACCAAAAAAAATAAGAAGATGAAAGCAAATACTCTGTTTCTTCTTAAAGCTCTTCTTCTTCTCTCTTTCATTGTCTGCTTCACATTAGCTTCCGATCCCGACCCGATCCAAGACTTCTGTATACCAAAACCAAACACATCTCCTCATCCCGATCACGTCGTCACTTATCTCCCTTGCAAAAACTCATCCGAAGTAACCACCGAAGATTTCGTCTTTTCCGGTCTAAAAACCGCCGGGAACTTCGCCGAGACCGGGCTAGCCACAGTCCCCGTAAGCCCCACAAACTTCCCGGGTTTAAACACATTGGGGATGTCGTTTGTCCGGGCTGATCTCAAACCCGGAGCTATAAATCCGCCACATTACCACCCGCGGGCCACGGAAGTAGCCCACGTGGTTAAAGGACAGGTTTACTCCGGTTTTGTCGACTCGAACAGTAAGGTTTACGCTAAAGTGATGGAAGAAGGAGAAATGATGGTTTACCCAAAAGGGCTTGTGCATTTTCAGATGAACGTCGGAGATGTTACGGCCACGATTCTCGCCGGATTTAATAGCCAAAGCCCTGGAGTTCAGAAGATACCGTCGGTGGTTTTTGGGTCAGGGATCAATGAGGAGTTGCTTATGAAAGCTTTTGGGTTGAGTCTTGAGCAGATTGGTTCGTTGAAGAGAAGATTTGATCCTGTGATATGATGTCTAATGAACATGATGTTTTCTCTTATGATATGGAACTTCATAAGTTATCTTTGTGTGAGTTCTTGCGCAGAAAGTTCTTGACTTAAGTTTTTTACTCCAAAAAACTATCTATATATCTCCATTTTGCTTTTGTCGTTATGCTAAATTGATTTCTGTAGTTTTGAACGTATGTGGGAAGTGAGAACATACGAAACAAGCCTTGACTTTAAATGTCTGTATTAAAACAAAAGCGGGCTAAACAAAATGTATCATCAAGATTTTACAACATACGAGAAACATAACATTTAGTCATATGTTATGTTTGAAACATTTTTTTTTTTTTTTTGTGATTCTTCCGTTTATTTATAAAAAAAAAACAAGTGATTTTTCTGTTTATGCATAAAATCTTGGCAGTTTGAAGATAATATTCAAAAACGTTTCCATAGTATTTTTACACTAAATTGACTTCTTAAAATTCTTAGTTATAAAACCTAACTAGACATATCAATTCTCTCAGCGTAGACATGTTTCAAGAACTGAAGAACATGCATGCCTCTTCCAGGGCTAGGGTTTTATTTTTTACTCAGAATTTTAGTTTTTTTTTTCCTGTCCCCAACTAAACCAATATTATTTGCAGCCGATATTTTGATACTTAGGAAAGTTAAAAATATTTCTGAATCGTAATCGTATAAGTAAATTAATAGATATTAAAAAAAAGTTTGATATTATCCAGATCGAATATGCCGAAAAATTTGTTCAATCTTATCAGGAAATGGTCGTCGAAAGTCAAAACCTAATGCTCAGCGTAAACGAAGAAAAGCGAGAACTTGTTCTTGTATATATAGAACTAAGGATAATAAAAAAAAACCTGGAAATTTTTTGTTATTTAGCTAGGGCCTAACAATGTGGAGTGCATACTTAACAGCGAAACTGTTAATTAACTGTAGTTTGGGCATGGAAACAATGATAACTATATAGTAAACACTTATGACCATATGATATTTTTAGATGAATTCTGATGTGTGTATCCACATTGTCGAATCTAGCTTTGTTTCTTTTCTCTATATGAGCATTCTTTCTATGTGTTGTGAGACAATGTTTAAAAAAAAAAAATTGTTTAAAGTACATGTGCACATTTTTGCCTAGCACTTGTTTCTCATGACCAACTAATTTTGTTTCGTGTGCACATTGTATCCTCCAAGTGCATGTTGTTATAGTTTATGTATATTTATTTATAAAGAGTTTGATTCTCTTTTCTTGAAGAAGTAGGATTATGCAGTAGGTGGTTCACGATACTCAAACTGTTTACCAATCCTTAACGACTCCTAGTTGTTCTTGTTGAGAGGCATATATATCGTGATCTCTTGAGGATTTGACTTCCGTGGACATGCGACAGATTCCATCCAAAATAAAAATAAAAGAGTAATTAGAAGATCTTATTTGATTAATTACTCTGTCAAACCAATTATAGTGCAAACAAAACTAAGAGAAACATAGAATATCCAAAATCCCTCAAAAACTCTCCAGATTTGAGATCCGGCCTCTCCAAGGAACAAAATCAATATCACCAAATTGGAACCTCCATATGGCTTCAAAACCTCACAAGAAAGAGACGAAATCTAATAAAACCTCTGAGCTATACGGTTTCCTGAAATCATCTTAACAATTAAGCAACAACAAAAACGCAGGAACCCTTCAATCGGGAGGACCCGGAGGAGGAGGCGGCGGTGATGTTTTTGTTAACGTTTTTTTTTCTATAATTGCAGTAAAAATAAATATTTATTAAAATTTTACTCACTTGACAGTCTATAAATTGAGGACCGAGAACGAAGAAAGAAAGCAAAGAAAAAGTAGTCAGAGAACGGTTCTACTACTAAAACAAAAAAAAAAAAAAAAAAAATCAAGAAATGGTTCTCACAAAGACCGAGATTCACAAGATCAAAGGTGAACTTAATCGTGTCAAAGAAAAATCTGATACTGATGAAGAGCATGCCAAGGTAGCTTTATATCTATGTCGTTTCTGTTTTTAATGTACAAAACGTTAACTAGATTTTTAAAAAATTTAGGGTTTGGAAAAGAAGGTTATCGATTATGCTGAAAAGAAAAAAGTCGAGGGTCTATTACTCAACGCTCTGCTCAAAATGTTGAATAAATCTGTTGTGGAGAAACAAGCTTCCTCATCTCAATCAATGCTCTCGAAGGACAAGGGAAAGAAGAATTAGTAGTATTTCTTCCTTCAATGCTTTATATGAAATAACGAATTTGGTGTTTTGTTTTGTTCAAACAATGAAATGATGTCATGTCTTTTATCTTTCTTTTCGAAATATGTAGGATTCTCATAAATAATCAATGTCATATTTTAGTATAGTTGTTTTGTAGATCTATCTTCAATTCTCTTTCTAACTCTTTCTAACGCTTTGCGATGACGAAAAGCGTTGTTAAATCGTTGGTAATGTGCATTTACGTCGGATTTGCATCGAATTTCAAATCGTCGGTAAGCGATCGATGTTAATTAGAAATCGTCGTAAATTCGATGTTAAACAGCGATGACAAAAAATCGTCGTTAATTCGACGCAAAAAATCGTCGTTAAAATGTCGCAAAATTAACGACGAATTTACGAGGACCGTAAACGCGTCGGAACATTTACGACGAATTTGCGACGCCTATGAAAATACGTCGGTAATTCGATGGTACATTACCGACGATTTGCCGTCAGATTAATAACGGGTTGTATAAATATGTATAGTTATATTTCGTCGGTAATTAGTTGTTAACTCGTTGGTATTTTGCGTCGATTTAACGACGTTAATCGTTTATTATTCACCTCGAATTTACGACGAATGGTATTATTGTTTTAAAAAGAAAAAAAATATTAAATAATAAATAATATTAAAAAGAAATTCGGAAATGTTTTACAATATATTATATTTTACATTTAATCAAAATCCGGGAGGTCTCTACGTGCTGCCTGAGCCGCTGAAGCTGCAAAAGCCGTTGTTTCCTGTTGCTCGTCCGTAAGCCCATCTTCCCTTTGTCCGCCTGAACTCTCAGCAGCCGCTGCAGCTTGCCTCCGCCGTCTCTTGTCCGTCATGATTGCTGCAACCTCTGGGTGATGCATAGCCATGATCTCGAAAATGGCGTCGTTCTCTGCACTCTCTAATTGTATATTTTGCTCCAGAGTCGAAATCTTGGCCCGCAATTGAACCGGATCATCATCAAGACGTCGATGTCGCGGAGCAAATGACGAAGCAATCGGGACATGTCGAATAGAACCCATTCCAATAACTTTCCCCTTATTTTTTGGGGCAACCTACAATTTATAATTATTAAATGTCATGTATATATTTAAAATATGGATATATAAAGAAAAATATGTTTATTTTTAAATATATATATATTACCTGCTCAAAAATGCGGTCGATCGCCGGGGTTCCCAATTCCACCGATTGCTGACTCGAACCGCCCAGTGATAACTGCTGAGATAATTGTGTTTGCTCCTCGACCACCCTCGCATTGACATCGTTCCAGATTTCCTCAGCTTTCGGGGATACAAAACTCCCGTCTTTCCTGGTATGCGTGTTCTGAAAAAGTGCCGTCAATGGAGGGAGCACGCCTCCGTTCGTCGCAGCCTATATATCAATTTCATAGTTTGTAGTTACATATTTTAGTTAATCAAAAAATATTTTTATATTTATTATAACTACTAATATAAAGTTAAAATAATAAGAAGTGAAAAAAATACCATCTCTAAACGCCTTCCGGCAAACGGTGTCTGGCCAGCTGTGTGAGGAAGTACGACACGTCTGCCATCTGCACCAAACGTCAACCGGGAAGCAGAGCACTTCGTGGAGAGGTTAATGGAATGCGGTTGAATCCAGAACCGAACTAAACCATCCCAAACTCCTTGGGAGATGAAGATCGGTTTGGCGTCATTGCCACGTATCTTCCACTTCTTTTTCCAATCAGAAACAGTGTTGATTAAACGCCTCGCAGCCTTCGCTTCAAAATTAGCCTTAACCTCCTCAGTAAAACCCGGATCCCAATAATATCGTTGCTGAAACAAATATATTTTTACAAATAATTAATAAAAAATCCAAGGAAGACAACAATATATAATCTATATAATATATTAATGAAACAAATAAAATTGTTAAATGTTATTTACCGCAAACATTTTCCACCATGTGTCTCTGATCTCTTGGGACGTTTGACTCCAATTGGCATGCGGCTCATCGAAATAGTTTTTGATTAGGTTGCTAATGGTACGCGATACTGTGCGAGCCGAAACTTGCGCAATATTGTTTAGTTCGTTTTTAGGGAGAGCCGAGGAATTCTATTGATTAAATACAAAGAAGACGAGCCAAAGTTGGTTTGTGCGAGCTATGAAGTTTATGGCGTATGCCTTTGCTTGTGGGTAAAAAGTGATCCCGAAAACAATTGACATCGATTCCTATTTATAAGAGAGTAGGAACCGACTTTACAAGATTTAAGTAAACTTTCCATAATGAAACTTTCCATTTCTGCTCGCGCCGACTTGCATTTATGGTAAGCTCTGAACATGGGCCTTCTTCGATGGGCCTCGGCTCGAATCGCTTCGTTGGATGTTGGCTCGGCCCATCGAGAGATTTTTTCCCGGTTTTCTGGTTTAGTCGACGGTTCGGCCCGGCTCGGCTTGACTGCGCCTGGTTCGAAACAGCAATGTGATGGAGGGAAATCCGACCCCAACAGATACCGAGCATTCGACACCAAACCTGTACAAAACCCAGATAGCAAATATTCATTAATATGTATAAAAACATATATATATATATATATTTACCACTTGATAACTAAATATAATTAAAAATATTTTGTACCATAAAGCGTCATCTAATTTTTCCGGATGAAGTTTCGTAAGTGTAGCTCGACCGGGAAGAGCGAGAATTTCGTCAACCGTGAGATGTGCGTAAGGCCGAGGCGGACGTGGTGGAGCTTGATCCGCTTGCGGTGGTGGAGGCGGTGGAAAATCGGCACTTTGCTGTGATTGCGTCTGCGGAACAAAGGTTTCCGAACTTGGCTGGCCGCTGCTCTGCCCAACCCCGTCCGGCAAAAAGTGGTGGTATTGGTTTTGACGTGAAGGCCTCATTATCACTGTTACAAACAATAAGATCGATTTCACACTAAAATCAAACAAATTTAATATAAATTTTACTAACTAAACAATCTAAATTAATTTTCATTAATCCCTAACTAACAATTTTAATAAACAAAATTCCACATAATTAATTCCCTACCTCCCTAAATAACATAATCAAAATAAGGTTAATTGTAATTAACCTTATGAAATGTGGAGTGGAGAGCGAGATGGAGGAACCGGTCGGTGGGAGATTGACGGCGGCGGGAGATAGACGGCCGGAGGGAGAGACCCGGGCGGCGAGAAAGAGATGGCCGGCGGGAGAGAGTGTAAGGAGGGAGAGAGTGGTCGGGAGAGAGTGGCCGGGCAGGTGATGCGGTCGGCGGGAGAGAGTGGTCGGGAGAGAGTGGGTGGGAGATGGTCGGTGGGAGAGAGTGGTCGGTGGGAGAGAGTGGTCGGGAGAGAGTGGTCGGCGGGAGAGAGTGGTCGGCGGGCGGCGGGAATGTGACGGCCGGCGTGGGAGAGACGGCCGGCGGAGAAAACTAGGGCGGAGAAAACTAGAGACGGCCGCCAGAGAGACCGACGGCGGGAGAGAGACGGCCGGAGGCCGAGTGACGGGCGGCGGGGGAGAGACGGCCGGCGGAAGACACTGTCGGGAGAGAGTGGTCGGCGGGCGAGAGAGATCGGCAACCGGTAAGAGGAGAGAGACGTTTTGCGTGCAAGTGAAAAGGAAGGAGAAGAAAAACGATATATATGTCTAAACGTCGCCAAATCGTCGCTAATTAGCGACGACTTAGCGACGATACTTACGTGGCGTCGCCAAATCGTCGCTGACGAGACGTAAGTATTGTCGCTAAATCGTCGGTAAATGTTTTCGATAAAATATTTAGTTCCCGCACGCGGAAAATAAAGGTTTATATTTTTGGGGTTGTTAATTCGTCGTTAATTTGCGACAATTTACCGTGGACTTCCTCGTACACGTCGCTAATTCGTCGTTATAAAGAGATTTATAAAATAGAGATAAACCTCCTTTGTACGAGGTAACCGTTTTTATAACACGATTTCACGTCGGAATTACGAGAAAACGTCGTAAGAACGTCGTTAATATCAACCCTAAACCCTATACTTGCCCCAAACAGTTAGACGTTAATATATTAGTGAAATAAGTGAAATAAAAGCTACACAAGAAGTTGTAAAGACAAAAGTAAGACAAAACATTTGGAAAAAAACTAACATTACAAGAATTCTTCTACGATTACATGTAGTAAACCTCTTACTATGAGAAACTGTGGTTGATGTTCTTTATATTCCTCTAAACTTATGTTTGCTTGGATTAAACATAAGCAAATCTATTCGTTTGTCGATTGGTAAGTTTGGTTATTGAAAAACTTTCTGTAACAAGCTGTTTTAGGGTTTAGGGTTTTGTATAGCGACGAATTAACGACACACCAGCTACATTTGTAACTGACGTCGTTAACACGTCGCCATTAACGACGATTTAACGACGTCCAGGTCGTATTTGACGCTAAATCGTCGTTAATTGCAACGATATAGCGACTAAATCGTCGGAAATTCGACGTAATCATCAACAATCTACCAAGGGATTTGCAAGCATGTTGAAACTCTTAATTTCCTTATAAAAGGACCACCACCCTTTCACTCCACCCCACACCTCATTCACCATTTCATTCAACCCCAAAACCTATACATTTATTCTACAATCTTTCCAAAAAAATTTACAATTATTTACATCAATCTAGCCCACCGACCGTTTCGTGGAAAATATGTTGCATAAGTTTTTTATTTTGCCGCGAATACGGTCGTTGGCCAGATTTTTGTAAATAAAAAAGAACATGTACCAACGAAATTTCATCGATTTCACAACACTCACCTAAATGTCTTTATATAGCGACGAATTAACAACGAATACGTTGCCAATTAGTCGCAATATTGCGACGAGTTAACAACGTTACGTTGCTAATTCATTGTTGTGTGTAACTCTTTAACTTTGAACGAAAAATACACCAGCGTTTCACTAAATAAAATATAATAAGGCACATACATAACTTAATTAGGGTTTGTCCACAAAAAAAACTTCATAAACTTAAAAGTTTTTCAATACAAAACATTTGAATACATAAATCATATTAAATCAATACTACGAAGTTACGACGAAGTTACGACGAAATGTCTAAACGATGTTAAATCGTCGTATATTCAACGGTATTTAACGACGACTTTACTACTATTTTATTTCGTCTCATTTAACGACGTATTTACGACGTAATTATGTTTCGTCGTAAATCCGATTGTAGTTCGACGTTATTTTGCGACGACATTTATTCGACGTAAAAATTCGTCGCAAAATGCCTGTTTTCTAGTAGTGGGAACTCTTCAGCCGATCTCTCCATCGATCACCCCCCAATGAGACACTCGAGATCTACAGCCTTCACGAAACCTACGAGGTAGTGATGGTTGGCCTCAATACTCCTTCGAGTGCCTTTCACGCTTAGCGCCGGAAAGAGGAGTTGCTTGCCTTACCACACTAACCACCTTAGCACTGGAAGTTCTAGCAATGGGAAGCTAGGCAAAGGAAAATGAGCTATCTAATGAATATGAATTAGATAATATATTGTGGATCTGTTCTTAGCTCGTGCAATCAATAAAAGCGGTCCTTCACCCTAGTAAGCTAGCTTTCTAAGCCCGAGCGTGGATCGATCGTGACGAAAATGGGACTAATCCTCTGTACTGTAATAGAAGAGTCAGAGTCCCTTCTCGACCAGACGAAGGAGATAGGAATGGAATTCTGCCTTGACCCTCCTGGAGGCCCAAAGTTCATAATTCAGTGTGGTGCGGCCTAGAGATGTGACTTCCGTGGAATGGATTCTTCTTAACATATCAAATTTCTCTCAACTTACCAATATATATTACCCAAACTTACCTTTTCTTCTTCTTCTTCTTCCTTTGCAACTTTCGTTTGCCTGTCATGTCTAGCAATACGAGACAGATTATCCACATCAGTCTTCAACAATTTCCACCTGCGGCTTTGGTGCGTATGTTAATTGGAGATCCCCCGGTGAGAAGGTGGTTACATATTGACACTGGTACGTAGCGACTTAACTTGGATACTCCAGCACTGTCACTAAATTATCTCTCACTTTATCGACCAGCTCTCGGTTATGCTTAAACTTAATTATAAATCTTGACACACAATTCGCAGGAGAGATGACCGTAGGGCCAAAAAAACGTTGTTTATGGATGAAATATCAACTGGTCTTGATAGCTCAACAACTTACCAGATTGTCAAATGTGTCAGAAACTTTGTTCATCTAATGGATGGAACTGTTCTTATGGCACTTCTTCAGCCTGCACCAGAAACGTTTGATCTGTGGCAAGGTAACACTGGATATAGAGACTAGCATCCTGTTCGTCCAGGTCGACAGAGAAGATATCGATGAAGAAATATTTTGTCTATCCGTTTATGAGGATCGCCTTCAGAAGAGAATCTCATTGGGATACCGATATATCAAGGTCACAACATAGGTTTCGATATTCCTAACAATAAATTGTATATCCAGCCCATTGAATGCCATACACTCTACGATAGTTTTAAGAGAAAATAACTAGAATAACCTTATATTTTGCTGTAATGACCGGAATAACTCTCTGTCGAGTTTCAAGTAGGAAAAAAGGGTGGAAAGTCATTTTATTATGCACTGTTCATTGTATTTACATGAATGCCATTTGTTTATGAAAAAAAAAAAAAAACACATCTCTTTCTCGTTTCACTTTCTTCCCCGACAAAAAAACCACAAAAACGAAAACCTAAAATCACCGAGAAGGCGACGGCGATTCTTTGGCGATTCTTCTTCCCGGCGATTCTTTGGCGATTCAACCGTCCCGGCGATTCTTTGGCGATTCTTTGGCGATTCTTTGGCGATTCTTTGGCGTAATTTCCATTTCTTCATCTTCCTGGCCCGAGTTATTCTCATCTCCGTTCTTCTCCGTTTTTCTTTTCTCCGTTATTTTTGGCGCTCCGTTCTGCTTCTCCGTCTCTGCTTCTCCGTCTCTGCTTCTCCGTTCTGCTTCTCCGCCGGCGCGCAGTCTTTGCTTCTGCTTCTCCGTTCGGAACAAATCTTCTTCTTAATCGGCGGTTTCTCCTATCTTCCTCGAGAGGATTTTGCGATTTAGTTCGGCGGTGCTTCCAGAACGGCGTGGCCGTTCATTTTCTGCTCCAAATCTGCCGGTAAACCCTGGATTTCGTAATGGTCGAAGAAGATGTGTTATTGATTCCTTATTTTGTAAATGTGGTTTTTTAATCGGTTATGGTAGACTTGTTCCAGCTGTAGATTTGTGTGTGATATAATTCGAAACATTAATGGTAGATTTGTTTGTATGTTTGGTTGGTGATGGTAGACTTGTTGATGGTAGACTTGTTTGTGGTGGTTAGGGTTTAGGGTATTTTTATGGTCATGGTAGACTTGTTTGTATGTTTTGTTGGTGATGATAGACTTGTTGATGGTAGACTTGTTTGTGGTGGTTAGGGTTTAGGGTATTTATATGGTTATGGTAGACTTGTCGAGCGTAGGTTTGTCTGCGATGGATTTATTTTCGTGGTGGTATAGTTGTTTGTTGGTGGTGTTAGACTTATTGAAATATAATATTTTGCAGGAATGGCATCTGCAAAGCCGAGAAAGGAATATCCACCAAGATTGTATCCACCCGGAAAATCTCCTTTGCAAAACCGAAGTATACATCACAATTGCGCCTTTAGTGGTTTTGGAGAGCTACAAAGCGCCGTTGGGGAAACTGTTTACAACGACGTGATGAATAATTCACAAGTGGGAGTGATTCTGAAGCTTGCATCAAGGGGATACGTCTGGTGTGCGAAGACATGCCATAATCTTCTAACCAATCAGTTGGCAATTGAGCGGAATTATGAGATATGGTCCTTAATAGGTGGTCGTCCTATTAGGTTTAGCCTCCATGAGTTTCGCGACATTACACAGCTAAACTGTGAGCCGTTTGGAGATGATGTAGAGTTGACAGTTGACCACACTCAGTTTTGGGAACTTGCCGGCATTAAAGCCGGAGAAGGACCTAGCTGGGATGAGTTGGTGAGGGCGTTTGAAATTTGTAGTATGTGGGATTATCAGCAGAAGAGACAGCTGGCATTGTTGTTTGTGTTGCACGTTGGAGTATATGGCCTTGCTCGAAGTTGTAGAATCCCTTTCAAGGCTTCAAAAAGAGTGTTGGATCCAGATGTGTTTGAGAGCCATCCATGGGGTCGGGTTGCATTTCAGCAGTTAGTGCAATCGATTAAAATAGCAAAATTTGACGGGCCTTCCTACACAATCCCTGGATTTGTGCATCCGTTGTTGATATGGGGATATGAAGCTGTTGAGATAATCGGAGAAAAGTTTGGGAACAGACGGGATGCTCCAATCCCTCTACTACGGTGGCGATCATCCCGTATAAGATACAATCTTGAGGCCCTTATGGAGGAGGATAAGCAGAAGAGCGTCGATAAGAAGGTATGTTCTCTTTACTATATACACAGTTGTAGAGTTATTAGAGTAATTTTAAGAAGTTACGGTAGACATATATATATGTGACAATAGATTTATCAGAAAATTTGGTTTCACTCTATCTGACTTGTGTGAAATTTGGATTCGTGGATGCAGGCTCGTGTTAGACACTTTGTGGAGATGCCTCTTGCCGAGATATATCCAAAATGGGCTGATGAAGAACCAAACTGTGACAAGAAGCTCGATAATATGATTCGCGATATTCTTGACGGTTGCTTGGATGAATCATTTTGGGAAATCGACGACGGTGCCAGAAAGAAGAGGAAGAGCAAAGTGGATGAAAGCGACGACGATTTTATTGAAAAGCCTCCCCCAAAGGCGTCGAAGAAACTAAGAGCCCACGAGGAAGAGCAACGACGAAAGAAGGTTTTTGATGTGGAGAAGGAGATTAGTAGGAAGGAAGAGCAAAGGCGAAAGAAGGTATCTGATGTAGTGAACAAGAGGGAGAGTACTACGACTGAAGAGCCAAGTATATATTCGATGGTAGCCTTATTGTGTGGTAGATTTGTTTACATTTGATTACCACTGTAAACATTTTCGCAGAAAACATGGACCCCAACGATCCTAACGTTTTTGAGGAGAAGAAAATGAGGAAGCACATCCGGATGCTTGAACTGTGGGCCGATGGTGACTATGGCATAATGCGATGGTGTCCTTGTGGTGAGGCATTGAATGAAGAAATCATCGAGGGGACAAAATACTACACTTGCAAGATGTACAAGGTATGATTGTAGATTGTTTTTAAAGCTTATATAAAATACCATTAGAATTGATGTGATGATGTGGTGTATATGCAGTATGACAGCTTCTTTCACGTTCGGAAGAGGTGGGATACGGCTATTGGAGAGGAGGTTGTTAGGCTAAAGGAGCAGAATGCAGAGCAGGCAAAAAAGATTGGTGAGCTCAGTGATCAACTTGAAAAAACTAAAAACGAGGTTGCACAGCTGTGGGACACGGTCAGGTCTCAAAGTTACGGGTGTGAATCCTGTAAGGCCGAAATTGCAAAAACATTTGCTGTCTAAGTAGACAACTTTGCCGCCTATATGTGTAACCGTTGCTTAAAGACAACTATTCGGTTTTTATGTAGACAACTATGTGGCTTTTATGTAGACAACCATGTGGTTTTTATTTCAAAAGTGTTATGTGTTTATGCCAAACCCTTTGGTATTCTAATGCAATGTACTTTTTAACTGGCCTTATGTCTTCGTATAGCTCCAACGCTTAGAGTAATCAATACCCTAAATAAATCCTAAACAACAGGCGATTATTCAAACCCTAAACCGTTAACTCGAGAGTATTCAAACCCTAAACCGTTAACTCGAGAGTATTCAAACCCTAAACCGTTAACTCTCAAGTTCTACTTAAGAGTTGGATAAACCATAAACAACGCTTAGAGTATTGAAACCCTACATAATATCGACTATTGAAACGCATAGTCCCTAAACCCTACATAAGAGTATTCAAACCCTAAACCGTTAACTCTGAAGTGAAAATAGTTAATCTATTACGTGTGTCGTAAGGAATTTGTCGCGAAAGAGTACTAAAACCACATAAGAGTATTCAAACCTTAAACCTTAAACACTTAATCCTAAACGCTAAAGTGAAATTTGTTTCGTTGCCAAACAATTAGAGTATTAGACTACTAAACCCTGAACCCTACTTCGTATAACTACAACGCTTAGAGTAATCAATACCCTAAATAAACCCTAAACAAAAAATAAACCCTAAACAACAGGCGAGTATTCAAACCCTTAAACACTAAACCCTAAACGATAAAATGAAATTTGTTTCGTTGCCAAACAATTAGAGTATTAGACAACGAATCCCTAAACCCTAAAACCATTACTTGGTCAACAAAAATCTACCGCAAAACAGTGTTAAACATCTTAATAAGTCTACCATTCCAACATTTTGCGAAAAAACTCTACCATTCGACCCATTAATCTACCGTCATTAACATATGAAAAACAGTTTTTCAAGAAGGAAAATGTGAAATTAATCTACCACCATTACAAATATATCTACCACAAATACAATAATCTACCGTCAAACAAAATATATCTACCGCACCGACATTTGTCTACCATCATTAACCCACAAATCTACCATAACTACATGTCTATCGTCATTCAAAATAAATCTACCACGAAATTATAAATCTATTGTCAAGCAAAATAAATCTACGAAACACCACCAATTAATCTACCACCCGATAATTAAATCTGTCGTTCGTAAGAAAAGTCTACCAAACATACTTAAATCTACCACCACTTAAACTTATATCTATCGTTCCGTTTATAAATCTACCGTTTCCAAATAACTCTACCACTATTCGATAATACGTCATCACAAAATAAGTCTACCGTCCGTTACAAAAATCTACCGTTCAAAATATAAATCTACCATTTCTAACTAAATCTACTGTGTCATACAATTAATCTACCATTGGTAAATAAATCTACCAACACTGGAGCGGTAGATTTATTTTTTCGCAGCGGATAACGTGGCACAATTTCATTAATGGCAATTTCGTAAATACTATTTTTTGAATACAAAGAATTGAAGGTAAAACAAGTATGAAAGTATTTCTAGTAATAAAAAAAACTTGATGTTATTCCAGTCATTAAGGCATAATAAAAGGTTATTCCGGTTATTGCCCCTAGTTTTAATGATGAGCTGGCTCATCGGAGCCATGATTTAAATGTATATGAATTTGGGTTACAGTTACTGAGACAAATAAATATGACCTGATTAATTTTACGATGTTATCGTGTTTCAAAGCCAATGTACATAGTATTATATTTCAACATACAAAAATTATGTGATCATTTTGTAGTGTTAATATTTGTTTATGCATGTATGAATCATCTTTCGATAGCTTGGTTACTTTCCACTCCTTCATCAAAAATCTTTCCAATTTTTGTGTTAACAGTTGTATTGAGAATGGTTATGTATCTTGTAAACTTTTTTTTTTTTTTTTTTGATAAAGCTCTTGTAAACTTTTTATGATATCAATAAATTTGATTTGTCGAAAAAAGGAGCAGTACCCAAAAGGCCAAAATGGTGAGAACAGTAGTAGTGTCATTAATTGGCGCATTTGTAGTGGGTCTCTACCACGGTCCATGTGTCTTCACCGTATTCTCCGCCGTGTCCACAACTCCGTCAGCTTTCTCCACCGTTATTATCATCAAACTCCGATTGGAGCATCGGTCGATCTCTTCTAGCCATCAAAGACAATCTCGTCTCTGTTGCTTTCATCTTCCAGGTATACTATATTAGTTCCTTTTTTCTCATACATTCAAAATTAGCTTGTTAATGAGATCTATTTTAAATGCTTATAACATATTTAAGTTAGTTATACTAAAAAAAATAAAAGAAAACTAAATTTATTTGTCTTCTATATTTATATTCATGACAATCAAAAATTATAATATTTTAAAATAATATTTATAGCTTTCACAACTTTTGTGATCAACAGATTTTTAAAATATATAAAGTAATGACCACAATTCTTATTACAACCAAATTTTTTTACACTCACTGTCTAAAAGCCAAAAAAAATTACCAATCGGACCGTGAAACTTTTAAATGAAACAGATTGCAACCAAAGGTCACTCAAAGTCAAAGCATCCACATACATCCACATACATCAGATATGTAAATTTGGTAGTAATACTATTATATTCCTCAGGCGGTTATCTTAAATGCGGTTTAGCTGTATCATTCCGTACCGGGATTTCCGGTTCGATAGATCTTCTATAAACCCAAATATCCCTTCCCTCCACATTCACTACCTGACATGGATCAGCCACGGCAAAGCTCGACGGCGTCTCAGCCACCGGAAACACCTCCTCAAGCGTCGGATACGGCTACGAGACCGTCTGTTTTATCACAGATTCAACAACCCCCTTCCACCAATACGAGCACCTCCCCCGTTTCTTCTATTCCCTCCTCTCCAGCCCCGCCAAAACCATCGCTCAATCCGAACCCTAATCCCCCTCAATACGCGCGTCCGCTGACATCTCCGGCGACGCAACAGCAGCAACACATCTCCCAGTCTTTGGGACGGCCGCCTCAGCCGACGTACTCGAGACCATGGCAACAACACTCCTCATACACTCACTTCTCATCCGCATCGTCGCCATTGCTATCTTCCTCATCCGCTCCGGCTTCTTCTTCTTCTTCTTCTTCTTTACCTATTACTGGACAGCAAAGAGGTGGCATGGCGATTGGCGTTCCAGCTTCCCCAATTCCGAGTCCCTCTCCTACAACTTCTCAGCCATCACCTTCTGCTTTTCCGGGCTCTTTTGGGCAGCAATACGGCGGATTGGGTCGTGGAACAGTCGGAATGTCAGAAGCGACGTCCAATTCAAGTGCTCCGCAGGTGAATTTTTCCGCTCATATGTGCCATGTTTCAGAGAATTGTGAATGTTATAGCTAAGTAGGATTCAGAGGATACAAGAAAATACCAACTATTGTGTGTGTGTGTATGTGTGTGTGTGTGTGTATGTGTTATGTTCAGGTTAGGTTGATGCAAGGAGCGCAGGGAATTGGGATGATGGGAACGCTTGGCTCAGGCTCCCAAATGCGGCCAAGTGGGATGCCTCAGCACCAGCAGAGACCGACTCAATCGTCTCTAAGACCAGCTTCCTCCCCAAGTAGCCAGTCTCCTGTTTCCCAAGTAGGTGTTTTTGACCGTTCTTGCGATTTGTATGAAATCCTGTTTTGCTGCTCATCTGTGAAAATTAAACCTTGCCTCATTAGTTGAGAATGATTATGACTTCATTAGCTCAAAACTTTTGAAATACGATGATATGAAGTTTCTATGAGACTCTCACTTGCAAAAGTTTCTTTTTTCACCTCTTTCTTTAGTTTATTGATTGCTCAAGTGTTAATTCCTTATAATTTGTCTTTTGGCAGAACTTTCAAGGGCATAGCCTTATGAGACCTTCACCTATTGGTTCTCCTGGTGTCCAATCTACTGGTGCAGCACAACAAAGCTTGCAAACCATTAATCAACCGTGGTTATCATCTTCTGCCCAAGGGAAGCCGCCTTTGCCACATCCTTCGCATAGACCGCAAGTTAATACTGCCTCCTTGCAGCAGAGATCTCATATTCCTCAGCAACATCTTTCCACGTCAGCAGCAACTTCACAGCCTCAGCAGCAGCAACAACAACAACAACAACAACAACAACAACAACCACAACAACAACAGCAACACCAGCCTCAAGAGCAACTTCAACAGTTGAGAAATCCGCAGCAGCCTTTACCTCACCCACATCAACCGAATCGTGTCCAAGGGTTGGCTAATCAGAAAGCTACTTCTCTGGCAATGCCGAACCAGCCTCCTGTGCCTCAACCAGGAAACCAAGTTAAAACAGTTTCAGCAGAGAATGAGGAGTCTGATGATCGTATCCTGGGAAAACGAAGCATCCATGAGCTACTTCAGCAGGTATCCACTGACCTCTCTCTATATTCTCAACTTTGGGTAATCCATTTTGCTTATTGACCATGGAATAGATTAGTATTCTCACTCTCACGGCTTGATTCTCACTTAATGTGTGATTGATTTCTGCCACATGGATAGATCTCTTATGGAGAGAGGGGAATGTATTTGATAGAAACAAAATAGGAGAGGTATTGTGAGTGGTCTGCCATAGAAAGCCAAAAAACCTGTCATGGTGGCTTTGAACAGATTTAGAAATAACATATATCTCTTGTTATATGGGCTGCTTTGATGGTGTTCTGCCCTCAAGCTCTCTGCATTTTTCTCTGAATTTAATATGCAATGCTCTATCCACAGATTGATCCGTCAGAGAAATTGGATCCAGAGGTTGAAGACATCCTTGCTGATATTGCTGAAGACTTTGTGGAGTCGGTAAGTAGTCCACACCACTTTGTTTTCCAATACGTTTTATGTGAATATCATGACAGGGTTAAGAGTAAAATATTTCTGTCCTTGGATTTTTTTGTTTGGCTCTAACTCAAACTCGTTGTGTGATCCTTTTATCCAGATCACAACTTTTGGGTGTTCTTTAGCCAAGCATAGAAAGTCAGATACTCTAGAGGCTAAGGACATCTTGCTCCATGTTGGTTCGTTCTGATTGATACTGTATGCCCTTTCTTTTGATTTCTGTTTCCAGTTACAATGTTTAATATCGTTTTGGTATCTCTTTTCCTTTAAATGCAGAAAGAAACTGGAATATCAGGCCTCCTGGTTTTAGCAGTGATGAGATCAAGACATTTCGAAAGCCAGTAAGATTCTGTGTAATAAATTTTTCCAATTTCCAAGTTAGCTTCTAACTTGTTTGATATTTTGATAATGTTTTGCAGCTGACAACAGATATTCACAAAGAGAGACTTGCCGCTGTAAGTTGTAAAGTAAAAGCACGCATGATTTTAAAGCTTATCTAGCAACCAGTATTAGATTATGCAACTGAGTAGAAAAGACAACTTTATATTCTTATTGAAGTTTGGTATTGGGTTTTGCAGATAAAGAAGTCTGTCACGGCAACAGAAGCAGCAAACGCGAGGAATCCGTTTGGGCACGGGACGGCTAATGCAAGAGGAGGTCAAGCAAAGACGCCTAGTAATCCTTTTAATCACTGATGTTTTAGATTAACCCTCCAATCATGCTTTTTGTAGGAATTTTCCATTTTAAAGGTTACGAACTTTGTAACATGCCATTTTGTAACTTTATCTAGATCTCACAGTCCCAAGATAACTACAAGCATTGAGGTTCTTAACCATGCGTAAAGATTATGAATAGAGGAGTAAGTGATAAGAGAACCAGATTCTTCCGATATACAGTAGTTGAATCCAACACAGATAAAATATTTGGTTTGCTTCACATTAATAATATCTTAGCCCTCAACGATCTTCACCGGCGTCCTGCAGAATAAAACCGAAACGATTACTTGAAAGGCATGTTTTTTGATGATCAGAGTGTAGTGGAATTTAGACAATTGATCTCACATACCCGAAAGGACTTTGCTTGATTGATAACAGCTCAATGTCAAGCTGCAAAAGAAAGGTAGCAGAAACATGAACACCACCATTTCAGGAGCCAGCAAAGTAAATTTGATTACCTCAATTGTTGCATTTGGAGGAATCTCTTGCACTCCTTTCTTCCCGTAAGCAAGCTCCGGAGGAACAATCACCAACCTCTGTATATAATAAAATCATCAAAACAAGACTTTTGAGTTTGAGAGCCATATGAAGCCTTTCGGTTTCAAGAAGTAACCTGACCACCTACACGCATCCCTTCAACGCCGAGGTCAAGTCCTTTCAAAACATTCCCTTTCTCTGACTGTCCAACGTCAAATCCGTAAGGCTGCAAAAACAAACTCCATGTTATCAGTTAACGAGAGTAATGGATTATGTGTGATGGGCCTTATACCGACCGTTCCACCTCCAACGCCAAGTCCTTGTCGACTTGTCATGAACGTTATCCCTTTCCATTTTGCAACATAGTGAACCTGCAACACAGTCCCTTTAGGTTAAGCATCAAAGCTTGTTAGCTTTTACATGTAGAAAGTTAAACAGGAAACGTATTCACAACCCTACTGCGACCCGAGATCCTTTCACAGCCTCTGCTCCATTCCCAACTTTTATATCATAGTACCTGAAACACAATGCAAAACCATACTTATGATTTTTGCCATATAAAGCGATACGACTACTCTTTTGGGTTGAATTCCAACGAAAATAGATGCAATTGGTTTAGGAAACATTTCGAATGTCTTATAAACGCAATTTTTTTTTTAACTATTGTAAGAATGTATTATGATCTTGGTGTAGTAAAGGGAAAAAATGTACGGACTTGAGACCATTGGGGAGAGTCGTGAATTCGCTGTCCGGTATCTTAGATGCTCGTAGCTGCACAGAATTGTATGTTATGTAAGAGAGTGCTTTGAGTCAAGAACAACAAGCTGCATCATTAATGTCTGTGTAAGAAGATATATGTATGCTTACAGCTCTTCTGCTGGTGCTCACGGCCTCGGCTGAATCAGTTAATAGAATCCCAGAACCTGTTTTTGATTCAGACAACAACTCTTTTGAGGATTTTTTATAGACTGATTGAAAATGCAAAGAACTGATAAGTAGTAAAGGAAACGAATCTAACCGACGGAGAGGAGACATCCAAGTAAAGCCCTTCTTCCTTCGTAGCTCACAGGCGCCGGAGAAACGACGGTCTCTGATCTGATGACCATTTCGTCGCCGGGAGAGGGTAACGAGCACTGGTACGGTTTGGATTGCCTTCTTCCTGCAAATTTGGAAGAAAGAAAAACAATGTACTGATTGATTCTTGGTTTAAAACGTGCTAATATGCTTATATGTAATGGTGTATAGAGAGAAACAGAGTGTACTTGAGGGAACAGGAATGGAGCAAGTGAGAGATTGATGGAGAGGGCGAAGAAGATTCATTGTTTCGATGTTTTTTTTGTTAACTCAATGAATTGTTGTGTCTAAATCAATTAAAATTTCTGCTTCTTGTGTTTCCTCTGGGTTTGATTTGAGCTCAGTTTTTGTGTGTCAGGGAGAGGAAGAAAGAAAGGGATAAAATTGGAATTCTCATCCACAAGTTTAAGGATTTCAGATTCTCTCACCGTTAGGTCCGTTATCCCCACACTTGACGTCGTTAAATTAGACCTTTAAAACAAAACAAAACAAATTAAACTTCTTTGGTGTATAAATTAATTAGTAAGTGGGATTAGTTACCTAGAGACTACTTAAAAAGTTCCACTATATATGTTAATGTATGATGTATTTCTTGATGTTCCACCACCATTGTCTTTTTGTTTACACGATAATTAATTTAAATTTACAAAGTGATGCGTTTTAATAGACCTTTTTATGTAGTTTTAGTTAATTATGTTTTGATGATAAATGCGTTTAAATTTACCAACGATCATTTTAACATTTACACCAAAAAAAGAAATTTTTTACCAACGATCAGACTAATACTTGCACGAAAGGCAATCCGAGACAAAGGGGAATGTATTGAACTTGAGATTTATAGTGATTTAGTGTGATTTCATTTTTAGATGATTTTGGATGATTTTAGAGAAGTTGTTATGATTTTAATGAAATCACTCTAGAATCACACCAAAAACTATGAGATTTTAGTTGATTTGTTTTTAACAAAGAAATCCCACCAAATAATTATAAAATCACTTGAAATCACTTAAAATCCACTTCTAAAAATATTTTCAATAACACTGGATTTGAAAGTGTATTTTAAAATCACAAGTTCAATAACACTGGATTTTAAAAGAGGTTTTAGAATTCAAGTTTGAATAACATTGGATTTGTCATTTTAATACAAATCACCTTAAATCACTTCAAATCCTACTTTCAATACACCCCCAAACTGTATTACTAATTTATGTAGTTGGATAGAGTTCCGGCTCACTGATCAACCATTTTTGTTTTGTTTTTACTTTTGGCTTTTCAGAGTCTTCTACGGCTCTACCGAATCTTTAAATCCGATTGTTTTCTTAATTTAACACACGTGTTTTCTTAATGTAGAAATGGAAAATATGATATCTTATGAATACATGTGCTCTCCGTCTCATCTCTTTTTCAGCTCCTCTACCTAACATACACAAACAAAAATAAGCACAAACATGCTTTTCTATAATCACAAAGATGGGTTATTTATGAGTTTTCATTACAAATCCGAGCGTACTACTTACTTTCTAAGTTTTTTTTTTTTTTTCTCAATTTCATCTTTTTGCATTTTCGGATTTTGGGATTTACGTGTGGAACATTATACATCAAGTAGTACTTCACGTGTCAAATGGAAAAAGCTGATACTTCACATGTGTTTCATGGTGTATTATAGCTTCCTTTATGTTGTATCAGCTTTCTTTTGTATCTTTTCTCATCTTCAGGAACTTTAAAATCGTGCTTGTAAATTGTAACCGATGCCCATAGAAGATGAATAAAATGGAATTCTTTTTAAGAAAATATGAAATTTTGTGAATACATGTGCTTCCCCAACCTCAATTCTTTGCCCGCTTCTGTACCTAAACGGACACGAACTACAAACATGCTTTTCTATAATCACAATTCACAAAAGATGGGTTCTTATATAGTTATTTATGAGTTTACGTTTTTTTTTTCTTTCTATATGAGTTTACGTTACAAGTACCATCGTACTTGTGATTTCTCCCTCATCTCATTTGACATGTGATGCCCCCTAAAAAACGCATCTTCACATAGAAAATGCCATACAGTAAACATTAACTTTATTTGAAAAGTTTGTCTATTTGAAAAAAAAAATATCAGCTCAACTCTTTTGGTGAACTGTGAAATGTCTTTAAACTTGTTTCAGAGCCTTCGTAAGAATGTCTTAATTACTTTCAGAAAACAAATGATGAGATAGAGCTATTGTATTAGTATTTGGCAATGTGAAAACATCCTCATTTAGGAGTTTTCAACAAAGGTTCTCGTGAATAAAAAAAACAAAAATAATTTGGAGTTCTAAAAAAGTAAGAGATAAAGCGAACTTTTGAAATATCATGAGAACCCCAATCACATGTGTCACTCTCTTAATAGTTTAATATTTTTTTAAAAATAAAATTTAATTGCAAATGTAACTCATGTAAAATAATGTATCTCACCGATAGAGATGCCCTAAAAGTTGAAGAAGCCAACGACACAGGTTTTGATTTCACAACAGTCAATCGGCGGCTTTTAAAAGCAAAATCGTATTTCTCTTTTTACTACAAACTACAATAATAAATTTCTAAATACTACAAGTAATACAATTATTTTATAGTAAATGTTGTTATTCAAATCTTAATTTTAATAGAATTTAAACCCAACCACAATTCATTTTATTAGTTTAGAGTAGGTATGTGAAAAATAGATAATCCAACCCTAATATATTATCCTAATAGATTGAATAATAATGAGTCATGGGTCAATCCAATCTATTTAGAAAATTGGTTGGGTTGATCCACTACATACTTAATTAGATAGATCAAATGGTTTAATGAGTTGGGTTGATCCACAATTATAATATTTTTAAAATTGTATTATTATAATATTAAAAATACATCACACTACATAAAAATTGTAAATAATATAGATTTTAATTTAATCACCTCACCCCCATTTTTTTCCTTTCCCATAAATGATCAATTAACGCATCTTGAAGTGAAATACGTTCTTATTCCAAAATGTGGATTCAGTTAAAAATGAACAAACCCGAATTTTATGAAAAATGGATGAACAACAGGATCCACCGCAACCTACATCATTTAGACAATATTTGGGTAATTTAAACGGATTTGGAAGTGATTTTGGAAAGTATGAAATCATTGATTTTGTTGTTTAAGCTATTATTTTATGTTTTTTAAATTTCAGTATTTTAAAAAATATTTTAAAATTTATTATGGTTATGTTATTATATTTTCTATTCAATAAATATTATTTATATTTTAATAGAATTATGAATATTTTAATATATTTAAATAAATCATAATCAAAATAATTAAATTGTTAAATAAAACTATTTATAAATTGTAGAACTACTTTATATATAAAAAAAGTTCAATGGCAGAATAACATATTACATATTCTCATGCCAAATTTAGAAGCAAAAATAGCATGATACTATTTTGTAATAGAAAATGCAACAGAAACAAATGCTTTGCAAAATGGCATAAAGTGACAAATTTGACATGGGGTTGAAGATGCTCTAAGGTATCCAAGTTATATTTTAAAACTCAATATTACTTGACCTATTATTTGTAAGTCATGTTTAAATTTTTTTTTTTAAAATTGATGTTATTCTTAAATACTCTATTAAATTTTGGTGTTGTTAATATTTGCATATTAAGGAGGTGTTATTGGATTGAGAAAATCATCTAAAATGAATTTCAATAGATTTCCACTAGTAAATTATTAAATTATAAACAAAATCTTACATATATTTTTGAAATTTTATTAGAATCTACACACATAAATTATTTTTAAAATATAAAAAATTATGATTTTAGAGATTAAATTATAGGACTATATTTATATAACACACCACTCCTTTGGTAACTTTTTCACACGGCTACCAACTAAGCTCCACACAGATTCTGCTTTTAAAATCAACAGGTCACAGATAGTTTTGTCATTAGACCGCCGCCACCATCAACTTCCTCCTCTCTCTCTCTCTCTCTCCCCTCTCTCTCAACCAGAGCCGCCATGGATTCCGTCCGGCTTCCAACGGCTCCGTCGTCTCTCCGTACCCAAATGATAGGCCAACCCGTACATCATCAGCTGCACCACATTCCACTACTTCCTCGTAATCGCCACTACGATGACCGCAGCCTCCGATCAAAACCGGTTATCGGAATCACTCGCTCCTCCCGATCTCGGAATCACGTGTCTCCCGTGGCTGTTATTTCCCGCGACGAAACGTCTATGGCTCCGCCGCTTCCGACGGCTTCTCCCTTGCCACGCCTCAATGTCTCTCCGAATTCGCTGCAGTACCCAGCCGGTTACCTCGGTGCGGTGCCAGAGAGAACGAGCGATCCAGAGAACGGAAGCATCGCGGAGGCTATGGAGTATCTGACGAATATACTGTCCACTAAGGTTTACGACATCGCGATCGAGTCACCACTGCAATTGGCCGTAAAGCTATCGGAGAGGTTAGGTGTTCGGATGTTTCTCAAAAGAGAAGACTTGCAACCTGTAAGCTTCTCCTTCTTCACTCACCATTTAGGCAATTTCATTGGCATTTCTGAAACACTTAAACATATTGATTTTTGCTTTATGAACTTGAAGCTACATTTCGTCTTTAATTGCATTGTTTAGGCAATTTCATTGGCATTTCTGAGACGTTTAAAAGGTTGGAGATTACACATTTGATCGATTTAGCTGATCCTTTATGAAATCGAGGCTAGATTCAATTTCTGATTCAGTTTATGCCTTGTCCTGAGTGGTAAACTGATGGTCACTTGAACATATTTCAGGTATTCTCGTTTAAGCTTCGTGGAGCTTACAATATGATGGTGAAACTCCCAGCAGAGCAACTGGCAAAAGGGGTTATCTGCTCCTCAGCTGGAAACCATGCTCAAGGAGTTGCTTTATCTGCTAGGAAACTCGGCTGCACGGCCGTGATTGCGATGCCTAAAACAACCCCTGAAATCAAGGTATTGCATTAGGCTTGTGTATGTCTTGAATCCTTGTTTTGCTTTGAAGTTAGTATCTGATAGTGTTGTGGGATGAAAAAAACAGTGGCAATCTGTGAAGAAATTGGGTGGTACGGTTGTTCTTGTTGGGGATTCGTATGATGAAGCACAAGCGTATGCTAAGAAACGAGCTGAAGAAGAAGGTCTGACGTTTATACCTCCTTTTGATCACCCTGATATTATTGCTGGACAAGGGACTGTTGGGATGGAGATCACACGTCAAGCTAAGGGTCCAATACATGCTATATTTGTGCCTGTCGGTGGTGGTGGTTTAATAGCTGGTATTGCTGCTTATGTCAAGAGGGTTTCTCCCGAGGTACATGTGTACTCTTTTGTACTGTGTTTGCTCTGACAATGCCACATACTCAGATTGCTCTCTGTTCTTGTTACAGAATCTTCCCTTTTTCTTGAGACCTTATTGTGACTTCTGGAATATGCAGGTGAAGATCATTGGTGTAGAACCAGCTGATGCAAATGCGATGGCATTGTCGCTGCATCACGGGGAGAGGGTGATATTAGACCGGGTTGGGGGTTTTGCAGATGGTGTTGCAGTTAAAGAAGTTGGCGAAGAGACTTTCCGTATATGCAGAAAGCTGATGGATGGTGTTGTCCTTGTCACTCGTGATGCTATTTGTGGATCAATGAAGGTAAGGTATACGGTTTGTTAGCAATCTGCACATCGCATTGTAGGTAATCATATATACTTGACTCTACAGGATATGCATGAGGAGAAACGGAGCATATTAGAACCAGCAGGGGCTCTTGCGATCGCTGGAGCTGAAGCATACTGTAAATACTATGGCCTAAAGGATGTGAATGTTGTAGCCATAGCTAGTGGGGCAAACATGGACTTTGACAAGCTAAGGATTGTCACAGAACTCGCCAATGTCGGTAGGCAACAGGAGGCTATTTTCGCTACTTGCTTGCCGGAAAAAGCTGGAAGCTTTAAGCAATTTTGCGAACTGGTGTGTTTTTGGTATTATAGCATGTAGACGTTAAACCCTTTACATAGAGCATCTAACAACAATACATTTGTGGATGCAGGTTGGACCAATGAACATAACCGAGTTCAAATATAGATGTGGCTCGGAAAAGGAAGCTGTTGTACTATACAGGTAAAGTCTGTCCCTGTATAAATTACTTCTTTCACAAGTGGTTATTTGATTTTCTTATCCACACAGTCTTGTGTATTGTTGTTTAGTGTTGGAATGCATACAGGCGGAGAGCTCAAAGAATTACAGAAGAGAATGGAATCTTCTCAACTCAAAACTCTTAATCTCACAACTAGTGACTTAGTGAAAGATCACCTTCGTTACTTGGTACGTCCTTCAATGCCGATATCTCTCTGTAATACATTTCCAATTTGTTCCCATTGGTTTGATGCAAAGTTGAATAATGAATCACAATTTATGTATCAGATGGGTGGAAGAACAAGTGTTGAAGACGAGATTCTATGCCGATTTACCTTCCCAGAGAGACCTGGTGCTCTAATGAACTTCTTAGACACTTTTAGTCCACGCTGGAACATTAGCCTTTTCCATTACCGTGCACAGGTTTGTTTCCCAACGCACTATCTCACCATTATAAGAAAAGCTTTTAAGTAGCTTCAAGGCTCTTTCTTACTATACAATCTTCCCTTCTTAGGGTGAGACGGGCGCGAACGTGCTGGTCGGGATCCAAGTCCCAGAGCTAGAAATGGAGGAGTTTCGGAACCGAGCTCAAGTTCTTGGATATGAGTACTTCATGGAAAGTGAAGACATTGTATTTAAGCTTCTGATGGGATGAGTTTAAAGCTGTGTGTAATGGATAAAACCAAATCCTAGGAAGAAGAAGAATCAACCCATCAGAGACTTCCTTGTGTCCATGGTTGTTCATGAGCTTCGTGTTGTGTGACTCTTCTGTTTGGTGACTGGCCTGTGACTCTAGCCCAATGAGTAACCTTTATTTGCTACGAGAGCGCTCATCGCTATTTTGTAGTCTTGTAGACGTAATTTGTAAACTTTGGGACACCTTCCGGTTTCAGCAACCTCCGAGTAAACTTTCGATTTTGTAACCTTTTTCTACATAATAAAAATTAGTTTTTCTAATGTGCAAGTATTTTATAGTTGTGTTGAATGGTGGATCAATTCAAGTTTTTCAGAGTTCATCGTGATTTTCTTAATTTGGTTGTTGTGATCAATCACCATTGTTTTGAGGTGGTTTTAACTTTTAAGCTTAAGTAAGCTAAGTGTACTTTAATAGTGGAAGATTGTATGGGGTCTGGTTGCTTTCATCGATAGTGGACATTACATTTCAATTTGAAACGTCAATAAGAATTGTCTGCAACTTCTTTAATCTCGAATTGTGCACCATCATATTCCTCCAATCCCCCTCAATCCATAACGAAAATGCTCGATGACTATGCAAATTATATATGATGCTTGATGTTGATTTTGTTAAAGGTTCACTAGTGTGATCAATTTGATTTTCAAAGGAGAAATAATTGGCAACTGTTTGACTAGTATACTCAACCTTTTCCCCGATTGTCTTGTCTGTATAACTGTATCAATCAATAATTTTGAATATTATAGCAAAATTTCACATTTACGTATTTTTGTAATCTTATCATTCATAAATCATGCTTTTTATATTAAAAATCTAGTCTGTAAGTTATATAAATTGATGGTTTGAACTTTGAAATTTTGTCTATGGAGACCGGTTTTTTTGGTAGTTCTTTTTAATGCAGATTTGTATGATATAAAATACATAAACGACATAAATATGTTATTCTATATGATTATTATCGCCGGTGTTGTAGTAGTGCATTTTTTTAAAGATAATTAACCCGGTTAAGAAAAGGTATGATATTTCTCATATAGATTCTTATGTTCTGAAATCTGAATCTAATGCTAAAACAAAGGCGAATTGCCAATAATAACCCATAAATTGATTTTTTCACCACAAATTGAATCAATTGCAAAACTAATTTTTATAAGTAGTAAAATTACCCATCTATTTTTATGACCAAACAAACAAACGCATGCCTTGATTACGATTTTAGCCTTCAGATTGTGTGGTCTATGGGTGAGATCTAACTGTAGACAATATTGGAGGTTTACCGCGTAATAACATCTTAAATTTTAATTAACAATTAAATAAAACATAATTTTATAAAAAAAACATGTATGAATAATTAAAATATAGACATTAACATCTACCAAAAATAAAAATTGATAGAAATGAATCATTTATAGTAAAACAAAGACATTTAGGTTAAAACCTATAAAAACATGTGAGGTCTACCGAATAAGTCTACACTGTCATTAAATCTTAATTTTAATTTATAAAAATTGTAAAAATTATTTTGATGAAAAAATTGTATACATAAATAAAATACAAATAATTTGCATCTATATAAAATATAATTTCATAGAATTGAACCAATTTAAGTAAAAAAAAAAAATTAGGTTAGAAACTTATAAAACCATGAGAGGATAACGCCCCGACCATCCATCTCGGTGAGTCACCCACGCCCTCTCTCGGCTCGTGGGTCCCACCCTGTCCGACGATCGGTTTGTTATTTTTGAGAGGCTCTACCGACTTATTTACTATCCCTGCAATCAACACCCGACCCTTTCCCGTGTTTTGACCTTACTCACACGGTTCCGCAGACCACTTCCCGGAAGGTCACCCATCCTTCCACTACTCCAGCCCAAGCACGCTTAACTCTGGAGTTACTTATGGGCCTTTGACCGAAAAGGTAAGTGCACTTTGTTGACATAGGTAGCCAAATCAATTATCTTAAACCTCTCCACAAACCGGGATGTTACAATTCACCCTCACTCACTGAGCGCAACGTCCTCGTTGCGCACCTGGATCGTCACCCCCTGACAGTGTGAGTCAAGGCCACTCCACTTGACTCCACACTCACGTCTGGGTTCGGCTCTGATACCAAATTATAACGCCCCGACCGTCCATCCCGGTGAGTCACCCACGCCCTCTCTCGGCCAGTGGGTCCCACCCTGTCCGACGGTCGGTTTGTTATTTTTGAGAGGCTCTACCGGCTTATTTACTATCCCTGCAATCAACACCCGACCCTTTCCCGTGTTTTGACCTCACTCACACGGTTCCGCAGACCACTTCCCGGAAGGTCATCCATCATACCACTACTCCAGCCCAAGCACGCTTAACTCTGGAGTTACTTATGGGCCTTTGACCGAAAAGGTAAGTGCACTTTGTTGACATAGGTAACCAAATCAATTATCTTAAACCTCTCCACAAATCGGGATGTTACAAGAGGTCTACAAATGAGGTCTACTAAATCATTAAATCTTAAATCTTAAATTATGAAAATGTGAAAAAAAAATATTTTGAAATATTTTTTTCACAAATAACGAAATCATAAACATTTAACATTTATATTTAAAAATAAAATCTAAGAAAATTGCATGAATCTATAAACACTTGCATTGCCCGATGATCACGTGATCTGCTTCTTTAACACGGAAACATGGCGAGATATGAGCTTAAATACTTGTTTCTTGTGAGCTTTTAGTTTTAAGTTTAAACACTTTATTGTTTACGGATTTGAGCTTTTCATTTCAGCTTCAGTTTAGATTGTAAGACTTTGTTGTCTCTCAAATTAAAATATTTTCATTATTATTTTCATGCTTAGTCATCTTTGGCATTTGCACTTCTCATCAAGACATAATTGGTGTTGTCACTTGATGTATTCTGAAGTACACAACCATTAAATTACATAATGTTTGATCAAAAGGTAATTGAAACCAAACTTTAACAAAATTTACAAAGTCTTACTGTTAAAACAATTAGCTTCTTCACCCAAAACAAACTACCAACTTGGTATATGTTTGCTAACACATAGTTATCTTGTGGTATTTCAACAAGTTCATGAGTAACACCATCCAAAAAAAAAAAATATATTTTCTATCTTTTGCCATGACATATCTTCATCATCCATTGTCCATAAAGAATCTAAACAAACCATTATCAGCAAGAAAAATAGACAAACCACATCAGCAAAGCTTGGCGGATAAATAGACAGAAAGCGCACACAAAACTTTAAGACCTCAACTAAAGTCTACATAGATAAAGCTAGTTATCTAATTGAAAAGAAAAACGAATAGAGCCTTAATTATAGAAAATAAATATGTGAAACTCATATAAGCAAGTAAACAAGTAAAAACAACCAAATGTGCGAAAAATATTCAAAATACGTTATATATTTTACCGAAAAATGATTTACAAAAAAAACACAAAATAGTAGACCTAATACGTAGACCTATTGTATAGACTGCTTCTACTCCTAAACCGTAGATCTCTACGGAGGTCTACAAGACGTGGAGGTTAGTTTTGCAATTGACCGAAGTCGAACTTTTTTTGTGAAGTCTACGTCGGAGGTCTACTAAAAGAAGATGTTAGTTTTACAATTGACCAAAGTTTTACTTATTTCTTGGTAGACCTCGTTTCGAATAGTAGACCTCTGTAGAGATCTATCTGACACAACGAGGTCTACGGATTAAGTCTGACAAAAAAGTAGACCTCTTTGCAATTGACCAAAATTTGACTTTTTTCTTGTAAACTTTGATCGTAGACATCAATTTTTTTGCGTTGACCGGATTTTTTAGTAGACCTTATGTGAGGTCCACTAGTCCCATAGATCTCAATCGTAGACTTCAACATCGAAAAATCTCTCATTTTTGAGGAAAATAAAACTTTGGTCAACTGCAAAACGAACTTTTTTTGTCGGTAGACCTCAGGCGTAGACTTCACTAAAAAGTCGTCCCTTGGTCAATTGCAAAACTAACCTCCACGTGTTGTAGACATCAGTTGTAGACTTTACTAAAAAAGTTGTCCCTTGGTCAATTGCAAAACTAACCTCCACGTGTAGTAGACCTCACTTGAGGACTACGCCTAGTTTTTTTTTGTTTCTAAAGGAAATGGCACGGTCTACTTCCGGAAAGTTTTTGTATGGTCAATTGCAAAACTAACCTCTGCGTTGACCATTAGACCTCACTTGAGGTATACATTCTCGGCCCAAATCTGAAAATCTTAGAAGTTTGAGTGAACCATTACCTGGCCGTGGTAGATAAGCTCTTCGAGAGCTAAGAACTTCGATTTAAGCCTTCAACAACGAACTCTTATCGTTATCATAAGCTAAACAAATGGAAATGGTAAGACCCAAAATTTCAGTTTTTTTATAAAGTTTTTGGGATGAAAATGAAGAGAAAATGGAAGAATAAGAGTTTATGAGATGAAAAAATGAACATATGTTGCTCAAAAGTGGGTATTTGGAGTATTAAAAGCTCCAAATTGGGTGAAAATGGTGGTTGACAACATTGATGATATGACATTTTAGCAAATAAATGTAGAAGATGAAAAATATTTGGTCTTTCCGCAGATCTCGTAGATTTCAGTAGTAGTAATGGTATTTTCGTTATTAATTGGAAAAAATTGACAAATTCAAAATGAAAAAAAATTAGTTTTGCATTTGACTACAAACTTGTGGTCTAAAAAGTGAAAGAAGCCCGGAAACAAAAGGAAATGTGATGAAAATTTCAGGATAAAAACTTGGATTTTTTTTAAGTGAATTTTATTGTCATAAAGTGAAAACGGTAGGCAAATAAAAAAAATCAGCTCCATTGTTTTCTCAAAACCAGCCCCTTGGTTTAAGCTGATTTGTATATGAATTTTTTTTGATAACATTTCCCAAAACGGAAACAAAAATAAAACAAAACCATGGGCAGTTTTCAGTTTACCCTTTGACGCCCCCAAAACCAGCTGCTCTCTACTTCTCTGTATATTAATATTACTCGTCTCTCTCTCATCCTTTGACTCTAATCCAGAAACCGCTTCACAATTTTTCTTCTACACGGCTAAGCAATTCCAAAGTAGAACCCGAAGTACCATACTATAATTAAAATTTTCTTGGAGAAGTGTCAAATTCTTACCATCTTTTGGGTTTTGATTTTGTAGGAAATGAGAAATTTCGAAATCTGGGTTCGTGGGATCCCGCTTTGATTTCTTTTCATTTGTTGTGGATTTCTCAAATTTCTTCGATTAGGGTTCGCTTTCGATGGAATCTAACGGGATGTCGAGTGTGATGTTTTCTGGGTTTAGTCCGAGAATGTTAAGCTTGGAAATGCCGCAGAATCAACAAAACCCCCCAAGTTCGGTGCCATTCCGGCATCCGCATCCTTACGCCGCCGCCGGAAATCCAACCACCGTCGATCAACAGACTCAACCGCCGACGAAACTCTTGTACCCTTACGCCGCGGCTCCCGCGTCCTCCTCTAAACCCAAACAACTGTCACCTATTAGCGGCGGCGACGACGACGACCGCGGGTCGGGTTCGGGGTCCGGTTGTCACCCTGAAGACAGCGCGGGAACCGACGGGAAGAGGAAATTCTCTCAGTGGCATAGGATGAAATGGACCGACACGATGGTTCGGCTTCTGATCATGGCAGTCTTCTACATCGGCGACGAAGCTGGGTTAGGCGATCAAATCGACGCCAAGAAAAAAAGCGGCGGCGGCGGCGGCGGCGGAGGGATGCTGCAGAAGAAAGGGAAGTGGAAATCGGTGTCGAGAGCTATGGTGGAGAAAGGGTTCTCTGTGTCGCCGCAACAGTGCGAGGACAAGTTCAACGATCTGAACAAGAGGTACAAGAGAGTTAACGACATACTCGGGAAAGGGATCGCGTGTAGCGTCGTCGAGAATCAGGGATTGCTAGAGACGATGGATCATCTGACCCCGAAATTGAAAGACGAGGTTAAGAAATTGCTCAATTCTAAGCATCTCTTCTTCAGAGAGATGTGCGCTTATCACAACAGTTGCGGCCATCTCGGTGGTCACGACCAACCGCAATCTCAGCAACAAACGCAAACGCAACCGCAACCGCAACCACATCAGAATCAGAATCCGATTCAGCATCGTCCGGAGCAGCAGAAGTGTTTTCACGCGGTGGAATCAGGGAAAATGGCGAGAATCGCGGAGAGCGAGGCAGATGGAGAGTCGGATATGGCGGAGGATTCGGAGTCGGAGATGGAAGATTCAGAGGAGGACGAAATAGAGACGAGGAAGAAGCGGAGGAAAGGGGGAGGGGTATCGGCGGCGGTGAAGCGGATGAGGGAGGAGGCGGCGCGTGTCCTGGAGGACGCGGGGAAGAGCGCGTGGGAGAAGAAAGAATGGATGAAGAGAAAGTCGTTGGAGCTTGAGGAGAGGAAGGTTGGGTACGAATGGGAGGCAGTGGAGATGGAGAAGCAGAAAGTGAAGTGGATGAGATATCGGAGCAAGAAGGAGAGAGAAATGGAGAAGGCTATGCTCGAGAACCAGCGACGGAGACTTGAGACGGAGAGGATGGTTCTAATTCTCCGGCGGAGGGAGATTGAGTTGACGGAGTTACAGTCGTCGGGTAAACGGGTTGACCCGAGGTCCGCCACCGGGTGATGTGATTAGTGTTATAATATGGAGGATGATGCTAGGATTTTAAATTTGTTGTAGTAGTTGAAAACTTTCAAAGAGTAATTTTATCAATCGTATAAACGAAAAACTAAGATATGTTTAAAATTGAAAATATATTCAATTATAAAACATTTAGCACCCCCGGTGGGATTCGAACCCGCAATCGTTTGACATGTTAGCTGGGTATCAAAACCACTTGTACTAGGCTTTGGAACCGATATAAACAAAATAGAAACTATTTTTGCACACCCGGTGGGACTCGAACCCACAATCGCTTGATTAGAAGTCAAACGCCTTATCCATTAGGCCACGGGTGCTCTTGTTGGCAAGTTATCCAAACCACTTGTACTAAAATTGGAAACAATCTAAAAAAATAGAAAACATTTGCACACCCGGTGGGACTCGAACCCACAATCGTTTGATTAGAAGTCAAACGCCTTATCCATTAGGCCACGGGTGCTGTTGAATGCTTTCCTATAATTAAGTATTTAAACTAACACAGTAAATGCGAGACTTTAAAGTGAATGCTTTCTCATATTTATCATTCTGCCTTCACAACGTAGTCAGGTGTTTTTTTTTCTCAAAGATGAGAACTCAAAAAATTCAATATTTGTAAAAAGAATGCCTTTATGGTAGACATACACTTAAGCGAAAGTTTAAACAGGTTGAAAGAAAAGTACTCTGTTGGAACTTAAAATAATAAGTGAGGTTGAGTCACTTTTCCGGTGTCTTTTCCGGCAAGGTCATTGCCCGGAATTACCGGATTATGAGCTCATTAGAAAGGTTGTAATATGGACTACAACTTTGAATGCTCATATGATAAATTTGAAGAATTGGTGAATGAGAAATTGTTTGGTCAAAGTATGATGTGGGAGACATAACAAGTTTTGTCCCACATTGGAAGTGGAGAGGTTTTCTCTCTACTATATAATAAGACACATCATGGTTGATGATCAACAACATACATGGAGTGGAAGATGGACCGACCACGCGCGCACCACCACCACCACCGAACCGAGCCGGCCGGCGTCGTGGGCTTGGGCTTGGGCTTGGGCTTGGGCAATTGGACCTCAGGTCCATAAGTTAGTTCTTTTTGGGGCATTTCGTTTTGGTTCAGCGAAACATTAAACCGGGGTGCAATGAAACATTGTGCCGGTTCAATTCGCGCCCTTCCGGTAAGTTCTACATCTTCCTGCAAGTAAGTCTCGAGAGTATTCATAGAATCTCGCGTTCGCCAGACTACGATTTGGGTGTTGCATATCGTTTTCATATACGGTTTTATCCTGGGATTCGTAATCGTATCGAACCGTCACACTACGGGCGATTTTTCGAATTAAGGAAAGAGAGAAATCTCGACTCCGTTTTTTCATACGTGTTTTAAGAATCAGGTTTTATCAATCTTTCTTAATTCGTTCTTATTTTTACATTCGGTATTCTCAGTTCCGTTTTTGCGGTCCTACATACTCAATGTCAATGATGTAAAAAAGATGTGAGAAGATAGAATCCAAAACATTATATCACTATATTCGGTTTCCATCTACTCGTTTGAGAGCATAGATTGTGTGTTTGTACATGTTTCTCGTACCTACTAAAATATTCAAGGAGTAACAGTATAACACAACCCATTTAAGATAGTTTTATAGTTCCGTTCAAACAACCGATCTAATGAAGTTTACTTACCTTTGAAATCCATCATTCAAGTTATCTAGAAGTTAAACAGCAGATTTTTCGAAACAAAATTGTCAGTCTCGACAGCCCCTTTCATTACAAAACCAGATTCTATGGACATAAGCTGTAGAATTATACCTCTTTGGTTCATATACATCTAATGGTATTTTGATTGCTTAATATTCTCAAGCTCAGCTAATATTTCATTCCACTTATTGTAGTTTCTTTTTGTCTCAACAAACAAAGAATAGCCCACACTTGCCATGCCATAAAAAGATTTGTTCGCCATTCAACATCAATTTTAAGAACTCTAAAACAAAAGGCGGAAGCTTCAAAAAGCCTCTTTTACATCTAAGGATTGGTTTACTGAACCAAAAATGTTTACAAATTTAATTGGTTTAACACCATTTTCCAATATATAATGTTTACTATTGAGTCTATTGACTGTAACGGAACCGATACTCGGCCGTCTGGCACATATAACGTAACGCTCACGTGCGTGTGTCCCTTATCTCACGTGTCATTTCCAACTTACCCATTGGTTAGTACTAGGAGTGGTGGTTTATAGTTTGGTTTTACTTTTGATTTTGATTTTCTCGGTTTGATTTGATTCTGTTCTCTTTTATTTTTCCAATTAAGGTTCTTTTTTTTTGTTTTTTTAATTTTTTTTTATTATTTCAGCCCTTACCATTGCTAACGGAGCCGTTGTGACGGCCATCCCCTTTGCGCAAGTTCACGCCTTCACGCCTTCTCCTTCCGTTTCTTCGTCCTCTCGCCGCTAATTAACGCCGTCTCTGGCTGTGCCGCCGCCTTTAGGCGCCGTGAACGTAACCCTAACGGCATCTTTAATGGCGTCGTGTGATGACGACTTCTCTCTCCTAGGCGACGATCACTCAAACCCTAATCAACATCATCACCACCACCCGGTTCTTCATCACCAACCGTACGCTCCTGGGCGATTCACCACGAAGCCCTCGAACCAGATCCATGTGCCGCATCACCAGAGGAACGGCGACGAAGACGATGATAACGATGTCGCTGTCGAGGCGACTTCTGCCTTTCACGGTGTAAATCCCTTCTCGGCGGACGAGAATTCGAATCCGTATGACAATAACGCTGCTGTCGATGGAGACGAGGATCTCGATGCGAACAGATCCAGAATCGGGGGTGCTCGTCTGGAGAAGAGGCAGAATCAGGATGAGCTTAGTGACGGAGGAACAACGAACGGCGGTGAGACCACGCCGTACGGTAGCTTCAAGAGGCCCAGGACATCGTCTTCCTCTGCCGGTGAGTACAGGAAGGACAGGGAAGAGTGGAGCGACGCTGCGATCGGGTGTTTGCTAGATGCCTACTCTGACAAGTTCACACAGCTCAACCGAGGGAATCTCCGGGGAAGGGATTGGGAAGAGGTTGCTTCAACGGTGAGCGAGAGGTGCGAGAAGCTGATTAAGAGTGTAGAACAGTGTAAGAACAAGATCGATAATCTGAAAAAGAGGTATAAGCTAGAAAGGCACAGGATGAGCAACGGTAGCTTATCAGCTAGCCATTGGCCTTGGTTCAAAAAGATGGAAGACATTGTGGGCAATTCCTTGGCCACAAAAGGTGCCTCTGATGACGATAGAAGTGGTAGCTCATTGGGAAATGCTGTGAAGCCAGCTAGGAGGTAATGCGTTAGCGATCACTAGCCCTGTTATATTGCTCTTGCGGAGCTAAAGTTTCTGGCTTTGTGTTCTCGTTTCAGGTTTCCCCTGGTTACCTATAGCCCTGGAGTTCAGATAAGTAATGTCAAATCCAAGGTTACATCAAACCCTAGATGGCGAAGAGTGGTTCTGAAAATCAGTGGTGCAGCTCTTGCCTGCACGGGTCCTAATAACATTGATCCCAAGGTTTGTTTACAGAATTCATCATAATCTTTTATCAATGTGAATTTGCACTATCCGGAACAGCAGTTGAACTATCTTCTTGATTTGTTAGGTCGTCAATTTGATTGCTAGAGAAGTTGCAATGGCTTGTCGTCTTGGTGTAGAGGTAACACTCGGTTCCAGATTGTTTTAGTGTTTCTCCATTGCCCTTTTGTTAGCTTGATGATATTCATAGTTTCTTTCTTCCAGGTAGCAATTGTTGTTGGGAGTCGGAACTTTTTTTGCGGTGGCACTTGGATATCCGCTACTGGTTTGGATAGAACCACTGCATATCATATCAGGTTGTGTTTTCTTTTTTCAATCTGGTAGCTTTTGTCTTCAGAATGTGAATTGTGCTTTCTCTAAAACGATTGAAATTAGATTAATTTACTTTGATAATCAAATTAGCTTCCGTGAATACTGTACGAGAATTTTCTATGCTATCATGATGGGTTATGCATCCATATAGGTTCATCGTGCTCCAAAGTTATCATGCATTTATGGGTATATTTTCATCAATACACACGGTTTCACATATAATCATTAACTAAATTTTGATGCACTTAGCAATGGAATTTTATAGTCATATACATCTTGGAGATGGATGTTATGCTCACCAAATTTCTGTTGTGTAACAGTATGATGGCGTCTGTGATGAATTCTGTTTTACTTCAATCATCACTGGAGAAAGTGGGAGTCCAGGCACGATTACAAACTTCAATTGCGGTGGAGGGGGTCGGGGAGCCTTACAATCGTCAACGAGCCACCCGGCATCTAGATAAGGGAAGAGTGGTAATATTTGGTGGCATTGGTGCAACGCTTGGAAACCCAATGTTATCATCTGATGCATCTGCAGCCCTTCGAGCTATAGATAGTATAACTCCCTTTTTACACCATCTTGGTTATTCCTTCGTGCAATGGCTTAAACTAACTGGTCCTAACTTAAGATCTCTCGTACACATTATCAGTTAATGCAGAGGCAATGGTGAAAGGAACAAACGTGGATGGTGTTTATGACTGCCATTCACAAGATAATAACGTCACATTCGAACACATAACATTTCAAGATTTGGCTTCAAGAGGTCTTACATCAATGGATGCAATGGCCCTTAACTTCTGTGATGAGAACAGCATTCCAGGTCAAAGAACTCTTCCTTTATTTTATTATATCTTTCCATCCTCTGATCAAACCTTTTGAATGTAATATAACTGATTCTTCTTCTCTGGGGTTTGAAAATAAAAACAGTTGTGGTATTTAACTTTCTGGAAGCTGGGAACATCACAAAGGCGTTATGCGGAGAACAAGTTGGTACTTTGATCGATAGAGCAGGAAGGGGTGTGAGTTAGCATGTGCCTTCTTACTTACAATCATAAGACTGTAACTTTATTTACTCTGTTTCCTAAGTAAATTATATATTTCATAGATGAGTTGTCACAAAAAGTGGAGATGAGAGTTATCACTAAGCTCTCTTCTTGGAGTTGCTCACTCCATCCACCAAGTTTTTTTATTTCTTTCTAATCTATTGTATTGCTTAGTGACATCTGAGTTGAGTTGACCTGCGGTTGTATATTCTTACTCCTTAGTATCATCTTATAAAAAAAAATAAAAAAAACTGTTTTCATTCTTTATAGGGTCGAACAGAGTAAAAAGCACACAAAGGCCCAATTTTATTTTTCGTCGGTAGCACAAGGCCCAATTAATGTAACCGCTTGGAACGGATGGATAATAACGACATTCGTACTAGAATTAAAGCGATAATAATAGAAATAAGAAAGAAAGAAAAAGTTGAGACGTTTCTGTAATATACGAGAAAGACAAGGGACGTGCTAGAATCTTCGTCAGATATTTGTCTCCTCCCTTCTTATCCTCACTTCAGTGAGTCATTCCCTATCTATAAATACTCCTTCTCTGTCTCTGATCTAAACGAACAGAAACGCAAACGCAAACGCAAAGCAGAGTGGTTTGATTGATTATTTTGTATTCCAAAAAGATGCAGACGGTGTCAGTTAACGAAAACAAAAACACGGTGGTGCTACAGGCGAAGCACCGGGACGAGGAAGGTCGGAAATCTGTTGACAAATTCGAACTAAAGACTCGTAATCCGGAGACGATCAAGCAAGTGGAGCGGAAGCTGATGGAAAAAGGCGTCCAACGGATGGAGAGGCATTCTTCCGATGGGATTCCGCTCAAGCGACCGCCGTCTAAGTCCGGCCACGGTGGGAAGTACACGTGGGAAGGTCCTGATCGGATGGAGGATTACGAGATGCAGCCAGATCCGCCGGCGATGGACGAAGGAGATCCGAACTACGACGAGGAACAGACGAATAAGAAGATCGGTGATGACGTGGCGGTGGATCTTGTTAAAGGAGAGGTTGAAGTGGCGAAGGAGGCGCCGGCGGGTGTGGCTAGGATCGAGGCTGATCCTCGCTTGGTCAGTCCTTAAAACTGGTTTTTCTGTTTTTAGAATTCCTTGGAGAAGGATGAAAGTGGTGGGGCGAATGTAAGAAAAACGGAAAATGTGGGGGTTTTAGATTTTTTAACTGGGAGTTGTGATGTTTCCTCAATGTATCGACGTGGAACGCTATTTGTGTAAAAATAATAATTGAACTATATGTTCAAAATATCGTTTCTCGCCAATTATTCAGTTGGGCTTCTCGCTAATTATTTGGTATTTGGTTGGGTAGTGATTAGCGATTTTTCATAATAATACAGGAATTAATTAGGAGATTAATTGGGGTGGAATTTTAGATTTATTTTAATATATTTTAAAATATTTAATATATAAAATAACATATTAGTATGAAAATTATATATTTCTAATCTAGATTAAATATTTTTTCAAATTTACATATAAGACAAAAATAGTCAAAGTTTGTGTTTAGAAGATAAATTTCTAAATTGATTTATTAAAAATGATTAATCATATATTTTTTTGGTTAAAATAACTCTAAATAGAATAAATTTTTATTTTTAGATTTAATTTTATAATTAATTATCAACTGAGTCACTCAGATTTTAAAAAAATATAAATTTGATCTACGATTTACAGAATTAATTAGCGATTATTGTAATTAATCGGACAAAATTAGAATTACTACGGATATCCTTTTCGAACAATTAATTAAACAATTAATCAGAAAAATTGAACGATTAATCAGAAAAATTGGAGATTTTTAGAACATAGACTATATCTCTTACATTTGAGTTGACTTGAGAAGCTGATCTTTTTTTTATCATTATTTATTAATTACATGAACATTAATGTTCGGAAGAAAATGAACGAGAGGACAAAAAGAAGTGTGGGTTGAATTCGAATTTCTAGTTGTGATGTTTCAACGCATATAATTTGTGTTCAGATAATTAAATGCTACTCCGTCAGAGTGTTGCATTATCCAACTCGACCACTTAATTATTTATCGTCGCCGACATTAATTACACGAGTCGACAGTAATTTAGGTTCGAAAGTGAAAAAGAAAGAAGAAGTTAGGTTTGAAGTTTGTCTTAAATACTCGTGAATAATATGAATACATGCCAAATGTCCTCTCTAACAGAATTTACCGACTTATTTATTGATTTATTTATAGATAGTACTCTTCTACGAGACAAGTTCTCAAGCACTTAAGCATACATAGACAATAATATTAAACTCACAGGAAAAACAAAATTGGAAAAATATAAAGACAGAAATAATTTGCAGGCTGTGGGGTTCGAACCCACGCGCACTTATGTGCAGAAGAACTTAAGTCTTCCCCCTTAACCTCTCGGGCAAACCTGCGCTTGTGTAATGGTTTTCATTAAACTATTTATAAAAGTCTATGTTTGGTGGTCTCGAAAACCCAGGAAATTGGGTTATTTCGGCCCACGCACACTGAAACATATAGGCCCAATTACATAAGAATCTAAAGGCTTTTTACTTTTCTTCCGAGGACGGCCTGGGCATTCGGATACTCGGGTTGGATTCGGGTCAGATCCTTTCGGGTCCGGGTCTTACGAGTATAGAAGTTTTATATCCAAATAAGAACCGTTAATAATTCGGTTCGGGTCCGGGTCGGTTCCGGGTACCCAAAATTTAGCAATAAAAATAAAAAATGATTTAATTTAAATAAAATTAAGTTAAATTTTGCAAATATAACTAAATATTTTCTGATATATTAGATCTTTTGGTTATTTTGTGCTAAATAGAACTAATATATTTGGTTTATAATTGTAATTTTAAATATTTTGGTTATTTTAAAAGTAAATATAACTAACATTTTTAGAAATATAATTATATTTTGTATATTTCGGATACCCATTCGGTTCTCGGTTCGGTTCCAGTTCAGTTCCGGTTCTTTCGGTATAGGAGTTTAAGATCTGTTCGGATATTTATATCAGTTCTGGTTTGGTTCGGTTCCATTTATTTCGGGTTGGATTCAGTTCGGGTCTTCGGGTCCGGGTAAAATGCCCAGGCCTAGAGGACATGAAGTTCACATAATTGCAGGGTTTTCAACTTCTCACACTAGACATTCACATGTGTGATGTGTTCATATTTGTTTGCATTAAATCTCTGAGGATATATAAGCAAAACTTAAACGAAACAACCTTAGTGTGTTCCTCCTGTTTCCAATGACTTCTGCTTAGATATTTCGAATGGGCCATAGATATTGATTTCATTTAGGCCAATCGAGTTATCACTAGTCTACTAACGCAGCTTTAACGGGATTTATTGACGGCGTTAAAAACGGTTCTGAACGGAGGTTGTGCACGTGAATTATTTGTTTCCTGTTTTGTCATGCGTTCCTTCCACTTGCGCACAGACCACTCAATGACACACTTTTTTTTAGCAATAGTGGCCCCGACAACAGAATTCAGCAATTATTCTCCAAAATGACCATTATACCCCTGCATCTTAAGCCTGTGTGTTACATTTGTGTTTTTAATTATGTGCGGAAAAGTGGGTCCTCTTTTTTTTTTTTTGTTGTTTGTAAGACGTCGCTTACTTTTTTTCCTCCGTTTTCCTATTTATGGTAGATTAGTAGATTACGTTAATTTTATGAAAATAAAATGTACTTAAACTACTTCAGTGTTGTTAACCTAAACCTGCAAAATTATATGAGAGATAAGATTCTCTTACTGTCTTACAGAACTCATTGAAAAAAGTATAAGTAAGGGGGGTCCCCAAGTAAAGTACAAGTACGATCATACAGAGCTTCAATATGTTCAGTAAAAAACTCAATAGACCGCATACAACTGAGTAATGTAAATAAGGGTTTTTAGCACGTAATTTGCTTGTAACCCAAAAACATTATTCACTATCGCTATATATATCTTGTTTACAATTAAATTAACAATATATCCATCGGTAATCCACTATCACAAACTCGTGTTCGTTTTAAAGGTGTCATATTAGTCACTAGTTAATTTTGTGACGAATATAAGCCGCCACTTGGCAACAGTTACTTTTACGAATTGTTGCGATACACTGAAATTTGCAACACATGCATTCTGCAGTTATTTTTGACCGTCTACAATATTTGTAATAAAATTATAGATTTTATAATTGAAAATAGTTTATTTTAGTTTGTGTGGGATAGACATTGTGGGAGTTGCGGAAGTATGAGAGCTGAAGTGGTTTGTGAGAGAAAATATAGGGTTTTTTCTGGGTTATTTTTAAAAATAGATTAAGAATTGGTGTCAATTACAAAAGTAATTTTCATTGCAAAATTTTTTTTTTATATCTTTTTCACTCTTTCCATATAAATATGTAATAACGAAAATGCCATTACTTTTTTCTTTGAAGTCTATCTGTGAAGTCTGCTACGAAAACCAAATGTTTAAAAAAACCTATTTTCTTCACTTATTCACGAAAATACTATCACAATAAATTCATCCAATAACCAAGGTCAACCGAAATCAGCTTTGAATGCATGATTTTCTCTTCAAACATATCTACAAACTCATTTTATCATCTCATAAACTTATATTTTTTAATTTCTTTTCCATTTTCACTCCAAAAACTCACATTTTCATCTTTTCAAAGTTTATGTTCTTAGATCTTGCCATTTTCGGTCTGTGAGATCATGCTAACAGTTGGGGAAGTTTGTTGAAGCTCTAAATCAAAGTTATGGGCCGTCAACTTAACTTAAGATCACAGCCAGGTAAAAATCCGGTCGATTTGAGTGAATTTAACATATTTGCCGCGAAGTAGACTTCATAATGAAGTCTATTCACGTAAATAGACTTCAATACGAAGTCTAATGGTCAACGAACATGTTAGTTTTGCAATTGATTTTACAAAATTTTAGAGAGTAGATTTCACAATGAAGTCTGCGCCATATTCCTCTGAAAACAAAAAAAAATACGGTGTAGACTTCATTATTAGTCTACTTCGAAACATATTAGTTTTGCAATTGACCAAACAAAAGACTTTTTAAGAGAAGTCTATCCGTAAAGTCTACTTCAAAAAAATGTTAGTTTTGCAATTGACCAACGCTTGACTTTTTGGGAAGTCTACACCGGAAGTCTATTTAGGCCGTATTAGACTTCACAATGAAGTTTATTACCTGATAGACTTCCGGTTGAAGTCTACTGGTTAACGTTTATCGAAGTAGACTTCAGCGTGAAGTCTGCTTTTCAAAGTCAAAAAGACTATTCAAAAAAGTCAATTGCAAAACTAACCCATATGAAGTCTTGACTTCACAGGTAGACTTTATAATAGAGTTAGACTCTCGTTAATGAAGTATATTCGAAAAAGTCAAAGTTTGGTCAATTGCAAAACTAACTTTTTTTTCCAGTAGACTTCATGTGTACACTTCACAAAAAGTATTTGTTTGGTCAATTACAGAACAAACCTATTAGAATTCAGCGAGAAATCTACTTTGTAGACTTCTTTTTGAAGTCTACTATTGAATGTTTTTTTAAAAACGCATTTTTGGAAAATGTATAATGAATTTTTAAGACTTTCTTGAACAATTAGTTGTATTAGTCTGTTTAGTTGCTTGTGTGTGGGTTTGACATGCTTATTCGTTATATACAAAGTGAAAATGGTTTTCTTGTTTGATTAGCACTTTAGACATTACCAAGTAGACTTTGTAGAGAAATCTATGTGTGAAGTTTATTCAAGAAGTTTATGTTTTTCCTTAGCATTTCTAATGTGGTTGATATTTGTTTATTTGCAGATAATGGTATACATTGCTTTTGTTTATAGAAAATGGATGAGAAAGGACAATATTTCATGGTATTTTGAGGTTGATCATCGCAAAAGAGGTAGAATGTTTCTTTGAGGGATGGTGTACATATGATGAGCTTGTTCAAATGGCTTTAAATGATTATTCGGTGAAGAAAAACGGACAGCGTCTGGAGTTATCATATCATGTTAACATAAACGGAGAGCTTTTGAGTCGTTTTAGCTAGGTAAAATGGCATGAGAAAGCTTAAATTTGTATTTTTTTAAAAATAATGTGAAGTCTACACGAGAAGACTATTCATTAAGTCTACTAGTGAAGTCTAACAATTTCTCTAAATTTAGTCAATTTTATCTAGGTAAAATGTATGAAAAAGCTTGAATTTGAGTTTTTTTTAAAAAAATGTGAAGTCTACACAAAAAGTCTATTAATAAAGTCTACTCATAAAGTCTAATTTTTTTTTTTCGAACTTAGATATACTCATGAAGTTTTCTTTAATAAATGCATGAGAAAGCTTAAATTTGGATTTTTAAAAAATAAGGTGAAGTTTACAAAAGAAATCTACTCATGAAGTATATTCATGAAGTCTAACAATTTCTCCAAACTTGTCCGTTTTTGGTGAGATTATGAAATTTGGTTCAAAAATTTGCTTCATTGTTCACGAAAAACATGTCTTACGCAACTATCATACCAAAACAAGTGTTACAGATTATCAAATTCTATACTAAATCTTGGATTTCATATTGTTCAAGTTTCATATGCATGAGGACATTCATGATCACGGCTAAACTGTGAGTACCTCTTCCCATGCCACTTGTACATCAATGTAACTCTTTCCTCTTTCACCCAACTGTCTTCCCGTCCTTAAGATTTCCTCAGCCACATATCTCTAAGGGACAAATAAATCACCTGGTTCAAACACCAATTTAAACTAGGTCGAGAAAAATAACACAAATTTTATATTTTTCAGATGATACACTATAATTCAAGATATGCTTATTCAAGAACAAGCATGCCGACAAGTATCCTGCTACAACCACTGCTTCCAAATGAAACATGAAGCTAAACAGAAATAAAAGAGTGGTGAAACTCTTTAGAAAGAATGACATGGCTTCTAAAAAAATTGATTGATTATACGAAGGTCTTACCAGTCAACAACCAAGAAGTAGCACGACCGGAAGCAAACGATGTGAGAACCTATCATGCATAACAAGAGAGAACAGGAGATCAACATGGAGAGGAATTGTAATTATTAAAATCACTGATAAACAAATAAAAAAGCAATGGAACATACATGATTCTTGGCTATAAATAATGCTGGCACTTTGTATTTTTTAAACATTAGCTCAACAGCCCTGTCAAAAAGTTAGTTACATAGGAGAAAGTCAGTTACAAACTCCAAATTTAAATCAGGATCAAGTAAAAGGATACATGAACAGATAAAACCATACTTCTCTCTGTTGTTGAGTGTTCAAAGGGGGCTCTGCTACTAGCATCAGGTGCTCTTTTGGATCAATCATCAGACAACTCTTTGGAAAACAAAAAAAATGAAATCTTTAAGCAACCATACGTGGTAAAATAGTTATTATGGCTAGCATTTTTTATTTATTTAGGGTATAAACGCTGCGGTTGCGGTTGCGGTTGCGAGAGTTTGCGGAAGTGGGAGTTTGCGGTTAAATGCGTAATTAAGCTGTTTGTACGACTGATATAGCGATTGAGAGCAGATGCGTTTGCTAAATATTTTTGACTGGTTAACCAGCTGGTGAAATAGCGGTTAAACAATAAATTAACAATATAAACACATTTTAGAATTATAAAACATCAAAACTATATTATATTAAACAATTATAAATTTATAGTTCAAAATAATTAATAATAAAAATTTATAAAAAATAATATGTATATAATACTTATATTCATCTTTTAATTTATATAATTTAGATAAAAATGTGATTTCTATTAAAATTTAGTGTGGAAATTAAATTTAGATTACCATTTTATTTGTTAGAGAGATATATATATATATATATATATATATATTAGTATGAAGTGAACATTTATGAAGAGAACTTTAATTTGTAGAACTTAGAAATATAAAATTATGATATGTTTTTAATGAATTTTACCCAAAAAATACCAAATATTTTTATTTTTATTATGATTATAATATCTAAATCTTATTTTTCATAAAGATTATTATTTATTTTCTGATTTTAAATAAATTTGTGTTTTTTGATTATTATTATTTTTTTTAATATTCACCTGCAACCGCTCGCAACCGCAAACGCTGCTAGGAAGGAGCTTTTGATTTTGAGGAATCTTGAGGGATTTGGAGCGGTTTGAAGCGGCAGAAAGCATTTGCGATGATTATTGTCAAACGCCAATAACCACTACTACTTGCAAAAGCTGTGTTTGCGGGTGGTAGCGAAGTGAACCAATCTAGCTATTAGAAAAGTAAAACATAAGTGTAATAGAAATCTAGTTTTGCATTTTAAATCAATATATAATCTATATTGAGTAATTCCCCCGTTTTTCTGTTTTAGAATAAACTTTGAAAAATAAGAAAACAGTTTACGAAAATGACAAAGTAATTTCATAGCTCTCCTCTGTAAAAAGTTTCTCAGTATTTTGTGTGATTTCTGAAACTTCAAAGACTTACTTCAGCTCTATATTTTCTGGTAATCTTTCTTGCAATTTCAAACTCTCATTTTCAGATGGTTTTTTTTGGTCGAATCTGTTATTTTCGGTGAAGAACTTATTGAATTCTCTCTCTCTCTCTCTCTCAATTGAAATTGACATTAATTTAAAATTTTGAGGAGGTTTCGTTATCCAAATACATATATGGTCTCTTTCATTGACCATACAAAAGAGACGAGTTCTTTCCTTAATCTTTTTGTCTTGATCTGTAATTCAGTTTGTGTTTCTCCCACAGGCAAATTGTTAAGACGAAACCGAGAGGAGGAAGTGATCTGGGTTTTGAAGATATGGAAGGTGAAGATAGGGTTCAAGCGAGACCAGAGATACACTTGGTACCTGTTCTGCCACAAGAACAATCCACCTTTCTTAACATGCAGAAAAATCACCAGCCTGATTCAGACAGGTTTGTGGCTCATAATGCCGTTTCATATTTCTCTCTGTGATTCTGTTTTTGTTTACTTACAAGTAAAAAACTCTGCAAAAGGGAAGAACAATAAATTAGATTTTTTTTGTTTTTTTTTTTCACACAAGTAGTTGGAACTTAGCAGCATGAGTAAATGCTAAAATTGAAACAACAAAGGCAATTTAGAGAAAATGGGTTCTAAGAATCTTTAGTGTCTGTTTGTTTGTTTGTTATTTTCTACTTAAGGAGAGATGTGAATTGGAATATGATTGATGGATCACGCAGGAAGAGACTTAGTCTTGGAAACTCACTTGGGCTGTCATGTACGCAACTATTGGCTCAGGCTGATGCAAATGGTGCAGCATCAATCCCAAGCTACGCTGCAGATTCTTGCGACAAAGCTCAGGCTGATGTGTTGTTAACTCCCCAGAAGTTCATATGCGACCTTAATCACGGCTCCTGAAGAGATGGTGAGAACCAGATCTCAAAAACACAAACCTGAGTTGTCTCCAATATCTCTAGACACGCCACGGAAAACACTGCCTCAACCTCATGACACTTTCAAGAAGTCTCTGCCTGAAACTGGATCTCCTGCAGCAGGGGAAAAGGAAAGAAAGAGATCAAGAGATGATGATGACAAGGCTAAACTGCAAACACCGCAACAGACACAAAAGAGAAAGAAGATCAGGGGAAAGGTTGCTGGTGATGGTTACACAAACAAATCTGCATCTAAATCAGCTGTCAAAAAAGCCTCTGCTACTGCTCCTGCTACTGCTACTGGTACTCCTGCATCTGCTAAAACTACCCCTGAAGCTAACAGCATCTATGTTCGTCCGAAGAGATCATGCAAAAGATCTCTAACATTTAACAGTGATGTTGAAGAAGAAGAAGAATACTGTGGGCTTACTTTCACTTCTGATGGTCGCTTAGGTATCTCTTCAGGTGGTAAAATAGTACAAGTACTTGATAACATCTCAAAGAGAAGACGCCAAAGCAGGACTCGATCAAAGACAACTAATGATCAGTCTGTCACCGGGAGAGAAAGCTTAAGCATGTCAGAAAACAAGTTCTTGATACAGTTTCCAAATATCCAAAGGAAGCGGAGATCTGGGATGGTTACAAAACCACATAACCTCCTGTCAGAGATGAAACCGAGTGTGTTTAGAAAGAAAAGAAGTAACAGAGACGCTATAGCAAGCAAACTCAACGCAAGAGTGTTACACCTCAAGTGGAGACGCCACAGTGCAACAGGTTAGTCAAATATGCACTTTTCATTTCTATTCTTGCCTAAACTTTCTATATCTGAATCAATTCTACTTTCACAAAATAAACACAGGTCCATCTGATGAGGAACTATGGGAACGAAAACTCTCAATCGATTCTGTCACAGAGTTACTCAAGGAACTAGACATCACGAGAGAAAATTCTTGCCTTCCACATAGTAGAGAAACTGCACTAGTTCTACATGAAGAGACATGTAAGAAGCAAAAGGCAATGTACATGAAAGATGGCTCAATTATTCCGTATCCTGATGAGAAAAAATATCAGACGAAAGTACAATTGGATGAGGAATCAACAAGAGTGTGGAAACTCCTGATGGTGAGTATCGACAGTGAAGGTGTTGATGGATTAGACGAGGATAAACAAAAATGGTGGGAAGAGGAGAGGAAAATGTTCCATGAACGTGCAAACACATTTATCTCTCGCATGCGTCTTGTACAAGGTATTGTTTCTTGTTTCTTGTTTTTTGCACACAAAGCAAAAATAGTCTAAAAGAAGCGAGCTTCTTACTACTGTAGGTGATAGAAGATTCTCACCTTGGAAAGGCTCTGTGGTGGATTCAGTTGTTGGTGTTTTCTTGACTCAGAATGTCGCAGACCATTCATCAAGGTAACATGCCTTCAATGGAATCCTTAGAAACAGAGGATGTATGGTTTTCTAAATTGTCGACTTCTTTACTTTTGCAGCTCTGCGTTTATGGACATAGCTGCAGAGTTTCCTGTCATCTTTAACTCCATCAAGGGATCGTGTCATGAAGAGTTGGGAAGTTCAGTAACTGGTGAAAACTTGGACTCGGCAAATGCAGTTGCAACTCCAAGAACACATAAACAAACTTGCTTCGTCATAGATGAGATTGATGATGACGGCATTGATGCTGTTTGTAGTCAAGAATCATCTAAAAGCAGCGATAGCTCCATCTGTTCAACAAACCAATCGGAAAATATGCTGCTGGATCCTCCTACGAACAGCTTTGAGGCAGATTATCAGCAAGGGATTTCAATGAACCTAAACGAAGTACCGATCGAGGTAGAGAGCTGTGATGAATTCAGAAACAATGTTGATGAAGGAAGTCAGAAACAAGAACAGCAGAGTAATACTACTCAGTCACAAGACGAGGAATCGAAGACAAGAACAGATCAGCATACAAACACGAAGAATAAGAAGAAACCCTGCAAAGAAAAGCAAGCCAAATGAAAGCTTTGACTGGGACAGTTTGAGACGCCAAGCAGAAAGTAGCGGCCGAAAGAGAGAAAGAACAGAAAGAAGTATGGATGCGGTTGACTGGGACGCTCTACGATGTACAAACGTAAACAAGATCGCTGATCTAATCAGAAAACGTGGAATGCACGACATGCTTTCCCATAGAATCAAGGTATGACTACTTTACAAAAAGATCTCACTTATAAGTTCCTCTAGGAGAAAAAAAACTAACAAAGTGAATTTAAATCTGGAACAGGATTTCTTAAACAGAATGGTTCAAGACCATGGAGATATCGACCTAGAATGGTTGAGAGATGTTCCTCCTGACAAAGCCAAGTAAGAACACTGTTTTAAAACTTTCATGCTACATATAACCTATAATTCCAAAGCATTCAGACGTGAAATAAAGTTACTAATTGTTGCAGGGAATATCTACTAAGCATAAATGGATTAGGATTGAAAAGCGTGGAGTGTGTTAGACTTTTGTCACTACATCAAACTGCATTCCCGGTCAGTTAAATGAAAAAAAAAAAAAAAAAAAAAAACTCTTTACTTTAATGACTATGCAAATAGAGAGATTAAAATGTTACTTATCTGAAAAATGCAGGTTGATACCAATGTTGGACGCATAGCTGTGAGACTCGGATGGGTTCCTTTACAGCCATTACCTGATGAGCTACAAATGCATCTTCTAGACTTGTAAGCAAGAAGATCAGATCCTTCTTTAATAATGATGAAAAAAACATGTGAAAATTATTAAAATCTGAACCGTTAAAATGAAATTCAGGTATCCAGTACTGGAATCTGTTCAAAAGTATCTCTGGCCACGCCTATGCAAGCTTGACCAAAAAACTTTGTAAGAACATAACATTGCTTTTATGCACTATAAATCCTAATATTTTTTTCTGAAAATTCAGTTAATCATTGTAATCTTATAATTTTAGGTACGAGTTACACTACCATATGATTACATTCGGAAAGGTACATCTAACAAATCTCATGTGTTTCATTCATTTTTTTCACATGATCAGTTCCGTTTTTGGAATGGTTAACATCTTAAAGTGGCTGAAAAATATTTGTATGTTTGAGAATTTTCCAGGTCTTTTGCACCAAAAAAAACCAAATTGCAAAGCATGTCCAATGAAAGCGGAGTGCTGTCATTATGCTAGTGCACATGCAAGGTTATACTCACAAAATTCTATTTATCACATGCTATCAAATATCATTATTCATGTTGTCGTGAAAAAACTCTAGCTTAAAGAGAATGAGACGAAGGATCAATTAAAGCATAAAATGTCTACTTACAAATCTATCACTAGCTCTGTCTGAACATATTTTAGAACATTGAGCTGCTCAAGATAGTCATTTTAATGGTTTTTTTTCTTTATTTTATGCTTGTGTTATATGGTAGTGCGCAACTTGCTCTACCAGATGCGGAAGAAGAGGTAACAATCCATAAGAGAAAACCTAAGCCCGAGCCTGTTGTTGTAAATTTTCAGCAGACCTTATTTCTTACTCGAGACAAAGAGCAAGAAGAAGGACAGAGCTCCCGGGGCTGTGAACCAATCATTGAGGAACCAGCAACACCAGAACCACCAGAGTGTCCTGATATTGAGGATTGTCCTTGGAACAATGAAGATGAATTTTCTACGGATCCTTGGGAAAATAAGGATGTAATTCCTACAATCATCCTTGGGATCAAAAAGAATGGAATCTCTACAATATTTGAAGCTCGTACCTCAAACGATTTGGTGGTAGTAAGCAACCACACATCATCAATACCAAGACACAAGCTAAAGAACAAGGAAAATCTACGCACAGAGCACCTTGTGTGAGTTACCACTTTCAGAATTTTTTCTAAATCCTAAACCGTAACATGATAACTTATTTAAGCTATTTGTCTCTTACTTAACTTTTTTTATTCTCTTGTTTCAACAATGTGACAGCTATGAGCTCCCGGACTCCCATCCCATTCTGCGAGGGGTTAGTACTCTTTGCAAATGATTTAGCAAAGATTGTTTATGTTTCTCCATGTCTTTTAACAACTATCTTTGATATTTTACAGTTTAAGCGGCGTGACCTTGATGATAGGTTTAGCTACCTATTCGCTATTTGGACTCCAGGTCAGAAGACAACACAATACAAATTCTTGGTTTTCAAGAATCAAACGCTACAAATTTATTGGTTTCAGCCTTAGATGCATATATATATATATATATATTTATATATATTTATTTTATTTTTTTTTCTGATCTATAGGGGAAACAGCCAATTCAATCCAACTATCCAAGCAAAGATGCGTTTCTCAAGAAGGCGATATATTATGTCCTGAGAAAACATGTTTTCCATGCAACAATAGACGGGAAGTGAATTCACAGAAAGTCCGAGGAACCATATTGGTAAGTTTATTGTGGATTTTCTTTTTTTAAGAATATTACTCAGCAGAAGAAATGCGAGGAAGTAATTAAGATGACTACTCGGCTATGAACAGATTCCTTGCAGAACAGCGATGGGAGGGAGATTCCCTCTGAATGGCACCTACTTCCAAACTAACGAAGTAAATTGTGGCTATATTGAAGTCCATTTGAGCAATTACTACGAGCAAAATTCTATTGAAAGCTAAATTTGAGTTACATGTGCAGGTGTTTGCAGACCATGGCTCTAGTGTTAAGCCGATATACGTCCCAAGAGAGTCAATAGGGAGCCTACGAAGAGCAATCGTGTACTTTGGATCTTCTGCAAGCGCGTGTTTTGGAGGTAAAATTTCAAAAAGAACTATCAATATATGCATGTGAATGAGTGTACATATACGTACAAATCCAAGGTCATTGCTTGAATATACTGTGGTTTTGTTAACTTGCTTAGGTTTATCTGTGGAAGCGATTCAATATGGCTTCTGGACAGGTATGCTTTTAAATACTTATTCTACGGTTAGCTGTTTAATGAAGAGGATTCAATGTTTTTGTGTTTCACATAACTTTTGGGGTTGCATTTTGACTGCAATTGAAATACGTGCAGTGCAGGTTATGTCTGTGTAAGGGGATTTGACCGCAAGACAAGGAAATCAAAAGCTCTAGTGAAAAGATTGCATTCCCCACCCAGCAAAAAGAAAGAAGCAGACTATGAGTAAAAGCATCAAAGATTGCATTTTAACATATTAGTATTTCGATTTTCATGGTTTTAGACTTTTAGTTAACTTAACAGAGGACTCGGACTCTAGCTTGCATTAGTTTCAAATTCATGCGAATCTTTTAGGAAAAAACATGTTAATTTCTTTTCGTCATTGCCACATTTGTTTCTGCTTTTAGTCGTTAACACAAAAGATATTATAATTTTCAATCATCTTAACATTATTCTGTTTGGTAACGAAAAGCTTATTTTATTATGGCTAAATTGGCTTATATCATCAACGAAGTCCAAAACTAATATTTTCAATAGCCAAATGCTAATTAAACGCCACTCATAGAAACACAAACTCAAGCTAATACGTACAGTCTAGTGCGATTTCAAATTCAGATTCGGTAGAACTCAAACAAAATTTCAGGGTTAAATCCAAATCAACCATTATGCTAAAGGTTTAGGCATTACGGACTAATACTGAAGTCTTCTTATTAATCCTTAATCAAGTTTATATTAAAGGTTTAACTTGGCCTACAAAATAGAAAATACTCGCATAAAGCTGGAATTTGTTAAACGGAGTGGGAAGAGGCTCAGCTAAACGTTGAATGCAGTACCACAAATGATCTTATAACAATATTTTGGAAACCGACGTTACTTTCTCTGTAACTAGACAACTTTTTCTTTCTACGAATTCCGGTAACAACAATTCTATACTAGAATGTGTATTTTTGGATGCTGTTAGTTTAGAATAAGCGTAATCGCTATAGACCTTATAAGTTTTAACTTTTATCTGGTGGAACTTGAACGTTTCAAATTTTGTGTGTAGTGTTAATTAATTAATTAATACTGTAGTACAATAATATTGGACTGAACTAATAGATGTATCATGTATGTAAAGACAAAGTCGGAAACTTATAAAATAAGGTTTAAAACGCTTACCACGTGTAAACACTAAAACGTAACCGTCTCTCCTTCACGCTCGCCTACCCTCAAAGCCGCGAGAGATTATCAAATTCTTATTTTTATTGGACAAACGGCTAAACCCCATAAGATTATTGGATAAGCAAACACAGATCTCTAGTTAAGTTCATGGGTGAAGATCTATGGCCTATGTGAGGTTTAGAGAGAGCCGAAGCGACTGCGACAACAGAGGGAAGGATTAGCTAAGCGGCGTGATTCTAAACGCCCAAGACGCCAACAAAATTGAGGGGCCATAAAGACAAGACACTAGACTCTAACGGGAAACGCTTGGTCAAGAAGCTATGTAAGCGTTTCACAAAGCGAACATTGTCTTTCATAATTGACGTTCAACGGTGCAAAGCACAAATGATCGCGTTTTGTGGTTATCCTCTTCTCTAATACAGCAAACGTCGTCGCTGTTTAACTGCGGTTAGGATCTAGCTTTAAGTAAGAACTTTCAGTTGGGATTTTTTCCTAAGTTTAATGAATAGCTTCAGATTTTTCTTTTATGATTTTTTTTTTCCAGTTTCCCTTTTTAGCAGCATCAAGAACTTAAAACGCTAATTACTTAACTTCAAAAACATATTGCGATAATTTTTCCACAGTTTGAGATATGGCTACTGGGAACCCAGCGACCAAGCTTGAGGTTTATATCCTTCTTTTGATGATAACTTTTTTTTTGTGTGTGGAAATGATCACAACCGTAATTCTTAATATTTCCTTGTTATTCAGGGAAGAAACTATGCTCTTACTGTTTGTTGGCTTCTTGGAGATGGATGCCTTTTAGCGTGGAGCAGTATGCTCACAATTGTGGATTATTACGGTTATTTGTTCCCTGTGAGTGGAAAACATTTTTGTTTTATGAGTTAGTCTTTCTTTGTTGCGTTAAATCAAGCTAATCACTTATTTCGTCATCTTGATTGTTTTAGCGATATCATCCATCGAGAATCCTTACTCTAATATATCAGTCATTTGCAATTGGAGCACTTACTGTTCTCACTTACAAAGAGGCAAAACTCAATACCAGACTTCGGAATTTGTTTGGATATAGTCTTTTTTTCCTTAGTTCTCTTGCTGTTCTGGTGGTGAGTGGATTACACTCTTTCAATTAATTACTTCTTTTTGGTTGTTGTTTTTTCTTTTTTCTTCTGGAATTTGCAATACAATCATATTAAGCTTGATAGTTTATATTCTTGCTGTGAGACAGCTAGATTTAGCTACCTCGGGAAAAGGAGGGATTGGATCTTTCATTGGAGTATGTGTTATTAGTGCCACATTTGGTCTCGCGGATGCAAATGTTCAAGGTGGAATGATTGGAGATCTTTCTTTGATGAGACCAGAGTTTGTTCAGGTAACTTATCTATCTATCTATATATATATAATATATGGTCTCGATTGTTTATTTGCGTTTATTCTCGTATACACTTTCTACATTTACAATATTCCATAAAACTTATTAAAAAAATGTAAATAATTTAGATATTAATTTTGTTTCGGTTTTCGTTCCTTTTCTTGTGTATGACTGAAAAATGCTGGTCTCTGACTTTTGTTGATGCCTTGGCCATTAATTATAGTCGTTTCTAGGTGGCTTAGCAGCCTCAGGAGCATTAACATCTGGATTGAGGCTGATCACAAAAGCGGCATTCAAAAACTCGAGGGATGGCCTTCGCAAGGGAGCTAGTAAGTTTTAGTTTTTTTTTTTCTAATTTTCTTAGAAAACATGTTAAGAGGTGTCAATTTTTGATCATCCAAATACTAATTCTTATTTTGACAACATTTGCAGCTTTGTTCTTTGCCATATCTGCATTCTTTGAGTTGCTTTGCGTCCTTTTGTACGCATACGTGTTTCCAAAACTACCAATTGTCAAGTACTACCGTGCACGAGCTGCCGCTCAAGGATCTAAAACTGTTTCGGCCGACCTTGCAGCTGGAGGCATCCAAAAGTTACCAATGACACAGGTACACTAGTGGTGTTGACAAAAAAACCATAAACGTAAAAAATAAAGTGTTATAGTGGAAATAAAAATTTGTTTCTAAACTTTTGTTTTACGTATGACTATGGGAGCAATTATAGGAAACGTATACATTAATGCAGGACGAGGAAGTTCCAACGTCAAATCAGCGGTTAAGCAACAAACAGTTGTTGTCAAAGAACTTAGATTACGCCATCAACTTGTTCTTGGTATATCTGCTAACCCTAAGCATTTTCCCTGGATTTTTGTCGGAGGACACTGGAAAACACAGTTTGGGAGATTGGTAAGTACACAAAAACTTCACTTGTGAGACAGTTTGGAACACGCAAAATAAAAATGAAAAATGATATCACCAAGCAAAATGACTTGAATAGGTATGCGCTAGTGTTGATAGCAATGTTCAACGTGTGGGATTTGGTTGGAAGATATATTCCAGTGGTCGAGAGGTTAAAGATGGAGTCGAGAAAAGGTCTTACGATAACAGCAATGGGACGTTTCTTTTTGATTCCTGCTTTCTATTTCACAGCCAAATATGGAACCCAAGGCTGGATGATTTTCTTGACGTCGTTTTTGGGATTAACCAATGGATATTTGACTGTTTGTATCCTAACATCAGCACCAAAGGGTTACATGGTATTTCAATTATCACTCTCTTTTTTTTAAAAAAAAATGGTGTGTTTAAGATGATAGTTAATGATGATGGTAATTCTAAATTTTGGGATTGTTTTAGGCACCGGAGCAAAATGCACTAGGAAACTTGTTGGTGCTATTTTTGTCTGGAGGGATGTTTGCAGGAGTCACTTCTGACTGGCTTTGGCTAATTGGTAAAGGTTGGTAAGTGACGAAAGTTTGAGACAATCTTTCTCATCAGGACGGTGTATATACTTAAGTTCTTGAGAATAGAGAACAAAGTGTACCCTTGATTTAATTATTTTACATGGAAGAAACTGATATCTTGCTAGTTTGCCTTTATAACAAACAAACAAAAGTAATATAATGTCAATTTATTCTATGAACATGGGATACATATTTGGAGTGGAACTGGAATTTGATGCCACATGAATAATCATTGGGGATGCTAATCAAATGAAATAAAGGCTGCAGAAAAATATGAGTATTCTTTATTTGTTCTTTTATAATGTTTTCTTTGTCTCCCATTCTAGTATACCCACATCATCATTGATCATTAATGTCTCATTGATGCACCCTCCCTAAAATAATGAAATACAACGCCTATAAGATTCTATATTGCTATGCAAAACATCAAAACGCGGCTACGTTTATTAATTTAGACTAAATTATTTCATTCTTATGCTGGATCGCATTCGAATTTATTATATAAGATAAACCGTAAACGGTTATTATTTGGTCAATCTTCTATTGATGTCAAAAATAGATAAACGGCTATAATTTGTACGTTTTTGTCGTCTTTATGATTTGTACGTTTTGGATCGAAAAAATGTACACGCTTAAGGATCGAATTTCGTCGTTTAATTAAAAAATTGTGGTTTATGACTTTTCTAATAAAACAAGTCTATATATACAACAATGTATAGATTCTTTTTCTCTAACGGTCATTTGGGAATAAATCAAATTCGGGAAAGGACAACATAGATCACATCTGAATCTGATCCATGATACCATCTTCTTATCTTAACGTACCGATCGCACATTTACAGTAATCTAATTTATTTAATTACACAATATTCTCTTAATCTTTGTACTTTTCTCATCAATTTCTCAAATGCACATGACATAAAGAAACCTCCATTTTTCTACACCTAATATTTCCTATATACATTTTATGCTGCAACGTAAGTTTTTCAGAGGCAAGTGTAAATCAATTAAAAAGGCACAACAAAGATAAGAAAAAGGATTAAGAGAAAGAAGTAGTATTTAGTTACAAACCTGTCTTGATGAGTAATTCTTGAAGTTACTTTCTAAAAAAAAAAAACATTATAAATTCTCCAAGAAACCCTAACGAAAGAGTAGTAATATAACACACGACGATTATAAAAATATAAATTACATTTCACCATCACAAAACCTACACGTAGTGTTAAAACACTCAGAGAATGATCTCTGGTCCCCAAGAAGTTTCTTTGTTCCGTCTTGGATTCAAAGTCAGTGTATCGAGTCTATGTTCTTGCTTAACTCTTCCAGCTTCTTCATTCTCATCTTTTCGCTTTCTCCCACCAACTGCAAAATATTCATTTCGAAAACCCCGTTAGCCAAGAATATAATTACAATGATCAGAGCGTGACTGGTGCAAACATAGAGATCAGTCGAAGAAATGAACGAGATGAGCTAAAGATAATAAACTGAATACGCAAGATCACGAGGTTGCCTAAAAGTACAGTATTTATGCGACTTTATCTACACAGAGAATGTGAAAATCAGAGAGAAGCAGAACAACAACTAATACTGTTAAACCAAGCATTAAAACACGACCTGCGATTTCTATATTCGAAAAGAAATAAAAGAGATTTGATTATTAGTTAACTAACCTCCATTAGCTTGGTGATTAGCTGCACCTTCTCCCTATTCTTTTCGTTAAATGCTTCGAGAGCTTCTTTGTACTCTCGTTCCTGCACATTGTGTTAATACGAAAAAAAAAACAGAGCATCTTAAATTTCTTAATCTTAATCTTAAACAGATATATGTTGATTACGGTTTTAATGGATTTAACTATGTATTGGCCATACCTTTTTCTGAACTGTATGGCCCAATGGCTTTAATTCTTTGTTGACAGAGTCAATCTTCTTCCTCACCATAGCAACTTCTTTCCTCATGGGATCAGCTAAACCTTCAAGTTCCTGATATCCAATTTAACCATTAAGTTTCTTAGTCATCAATTGGTTCTTTTGATTAAAAGGAAAGGCTTTTGCTCCTCAGAGCTCATCTTTAGCAAATGGATTTTACAATTAGTGCTTCAAAAGGTTGAAACTTTCACTGTTTTGTAACCCCAAAATTGGAAAAAAGAAAAAACAGAACCCATATTCTTAATCCTCAACATACCCATAACAAGGAAATGGTTCCTTTCACACAAACTTAATTCAAAGAGCTTATCTTTATCTTTACAATTTAACCTACAAATCCAAAAACCCAAGTAGTTGATTAAATCCAGTTTTTCTTGCTACTCATCACTTAAATCCTAAATCCAGTACAAAAGTCCCAAAAAATGATCCTCCTTACGGTACAAATCAAACAAAATCAAAAGGAAAAAATGTAATTCTTTTTTTGTTCAGATCTTGAAATTTCCAACACTTGGGTCCTACAATTTCCCTCTAAACACGAATTAGAACCACATAATTCACTATATAAAACCCCTAAATGTTCAATTTTACATCCCAAATTATATTTTCCTAAAAAACAAATCAAAATTCAAGCACAATTCCCAAAACAGTAAAACAGAATTATGATGAGATGATAAATATATATATACCTCACGGATCAAAGCGAGACGCTTCGTCTCTTCTTCGACACGACCAAGCTGAGCTTGAACCCTTTCCCTAATCTCCATCTTCTTCTTCTCGATCTCCTCTTCTTTCGCTCTAAAAGCCGACAAAGCCGTCCTCGACATCTCTTCGTCTTCCTTCGACATTTGGCTACTGAAACTCATACTTCCCGACAGCTGAGCCCCTAACTGTCGGCTATGAACCGCCGGAGCCACCGTCGGCTGCGACGTCTCTATTGCTTGCATCTCCTTCATCTTCGCTCTCTGCTCTTTCTAAACTAAAATCCCTTTAGCTCGATCTCTCTCTCTCTTTCGTTCTCGGTCTCTCTCTCTCTCTCTGTATTGCTCTCTAGCTCTCTAGGTCTCTTTCTCTCTCTGGTTGTTCTCGGATCTTCTGTGGTAGAGAAAATGGAAACTGAGAGCTTTTCTTTTTGAACCCAGAAATAGTGCTTGTGTGGTCTGAACATATATAATGATAATTAGAATAATTCAGGGAAAATAAATAAATAAGCAATGATATTTTATCGTAACGGGAACTTTTTAAAAATTAATAATATTGAAACGTATTTCTCTCATAAAAAAGAGATAAGAGGAACAAAAATAAAAAAAAAAGAACCATTAGGTGAAATTACCTAACTGCCACCAACAACCGATAAAGATGCAGAAAGGATTCTCGATTTTGTTCTCTAAAAAACAAATCAAAAATTAAAAGCGACGAGAATCTGATTTGTAACCGTTAATCTTCAGACTTTATATGATGACCGTTGGATCTTTGATCCGACGAAGGAATTAAAACGGGTGACCCGTAGAACCCGGAGACAGCTCGTTACAATGTCGCGTCTAAACCGTAAAAACCGAACCAAACTAAACCAGTATCTTAATTCTGGTCATCGATTAGTCCACATCAAATTATTGAAATTATTATGGTGTTTTTTATTTTTTTGTCTACTATACCATTATGAGTGACCATTGCTTGATACACTGAGATGGCGGCCACAGTTGAGAGATAGACTTGGCAACATCTTGGCCAACGACAAAGTGTCTTGTGAGACTTCTTTGATGAGAGTTTTGATATGAAGTGAAATAGAAATAGTGAAGTGTCGCACACACACACACAAAAACTCGATTTCGATTAGGGAATCAATAAAATTAAACTTTTTTTTTGTCGTTCAATAAAATTAAACTTATGTTGGTCAATTACATAGACTTAATAAAACCTAAACGCTAGTTAATTTGTTATTCTCTTTCAAAAAAAGTGAGGGGAAACGTAAATACGAAGGCAAAGGGCAGTAGCAACACATCAGCCAACGGTTTCAACTACGGGCCTTCGAAGCAAGAATCCTTCTTTTAATTTCTTTTTATCACTCTTTTTCTTTTTCTTAATGGAATTTACTTTTATTCCAATATATGTATGTATATATATATATTATATATCATACACTATTCTTCTAAGCCATCAACTCAACTCACAATATACTAGTCACACTATTTTAATGGTGGGGTTAAATCTTGTCTTTATTAGAAAAATTGAAATTTGTTTGTCCCACAAATGAATATGAAATAGATATTTCAATTATTAAGAATTAATGGATAAACTTTTGCAATGATTTGTTGTTTTTATTTGGATTTTGAAAGATAGGTTACCTACTAATTGACATAAAACCATACGTATATACTATTTCACATATATGTTTTTAAGTCTTAAAATATAATAATCACATGTTGTTAATTTTTATTTAGTTACAAAAACTAATAATCTACGTCAACATGTTTCAGAATACTCAACCAAACATTTGTATTGAAACTAGTAGTTAAACGGTTTTGGTTAAGTTAGTTAAGTTAAATTTGGTTTGAGTTCAATTTTATCAGAAACACTACGAGATCATTTGTAATTCCATTTCGTTTTGGTTTAATTCATTTGTGACTTCTTTTTCTTCTCTTTTGTGCCAAAATTCGTTTGTGACTTTGTTTCGGGATAAACTTGTTCGAAGCAAAACCAAAGCTTAATTGATCATCAAGAAATAAAAGCAAAATGAAATCGTAGATTATGTGTACGGTGAGGATTGATGAGTCGATCAAAGACATGGAAAGAGGCTGATCCCTAGTCGACGTGTGCTTCTCTGCCACGAAGGACCCACTAAATCGGTGTTTTTGTTAGCGCATGCATCAGATTATCATTTGGCACCCATACTTTTTCGATCTTTACAGTTTTTAATTATTCATATTCCTTTATGGATCCCGACTAGTCCTTGTTTTGTAATTTAAAGAAAAACAAGAATTATATAACATTCTGGATTCATATCACAACAAGAATTATATAACATTCTGAATTTATATCACAACGTAATAAACGTTTGGGCTGTGCTAAAAGAAAAGCAAAAACGCCGTGATCATATGGAACAAGTGCAATTGATATGTTTATTTAATAACTTTAGCTAAATTCTCAGCAAGTTAGAAAGATCGCCAAAATAGTTTCTCTAATCAGATATAGTAATTCATTGAATATGAATCCGTAAAAAACATACGGTACTAGTGTAGAACATTGTGTATGTGTATTTTCAAATCACTGAAAGATAACTTCAATCGAGTATAGTAACATTAGTGTCGTAATTTTACAAAAAAAAAAAAAAAAAAAAAAAAAAAAAAAAAAAACATAAGTGTTGTAAGCGTTTGAAACGCATCGAATGCGTCTTACGTGCTCCACCATTCAAACTATAAAATACCACTATTTGTGCAAAATTTTACTGATTGCTGCCTTTTTCTTAATCAAAATTTTGATTGTCTTAATACTCCTTATTTTGATGATTAAGAATTTGATTGAGGAAGAGACGATATCGACTTTATACCTAATTACCAACATCAGCACTAATTAGAATTTAATGGTGTCACGAAAAATGATTTGATTTCTCTGATCGACCTCATATTTTCCAATATTTTTATTTAAAACAACGATACTTATTTTGTTGAGCAAGATCAACGATGTCTGTCACTCATTACGAAATATTCTTTATTATCGATGAAAACGTTTGCAATCGTTACGGGATTTTTTTTTTTTTTTTTTTTTTGTAAAACACAGATTTTACGAGAGTATGCCCTAACAACATCGATGTGTAATGTATTATCAATTTATCATAGTTTTTCATACTATCATTGTACATTCGTAATTAACTAAGAAAGATAAACAAAGGAATGATATGTCTCATAGTTGATATGTCTCATAGTCATATCGACTAAGAAGAAACTAGTAGAGGACCCGCGCGTTTGCGCGGTGGTACGTTATATTTTTATCAAGAAAAAAAAATAGTAGTGTAGGGATACATTTTTTTTTATCTTTTCAGTTTAATTTAGTTTATATTATTTCTGTTAGATTCATTATATTTCTGTTATAAGGGAGTAGATCTGAGACTTTTAACCCATACCCGAAAACCCGAACCGAATTGATCCACAATATCCGTATCCGATTGATTTTGGGTATAAAACAAATCATCATATAGATAAAATATTTGATATCCGTGGGTATCAGATAATACCAGAACCGAATCGATACCCGATCGGGTACCCAAATTACTCGAATGGATATTGTGGATTATTTTTGATATTATAAAAAAAAAAATTTTAGGTTTTTTGGATTTTTATTTATTTTGGGTATAAAACAAATCACCCGATGGGTAAAATATTTGATACCCGTGGGTATTATATAATACCATAACCGAATCGATACCCTATCGGATACCCAAATTACCCGAATAAATATTATGGATTATTTTATATATATATATATATATCTATTTGTTTTTTCTGACCAAAATTTTTTTTTTAGGTTTTTCGGATTTTTTTTTGGGTTTTCGGATAAATTTCCATTTTTTTTACCTGATTACTTAACAAATTCGATTTTTGGTTTAACTGAACCATCGGTTTGTTTTAAGTTATTATTCTTGTATCCAAACAGTTTTATCTCTTATTCTTATATCCAAACAACTTTTTTTCTCTTATCTTTGTATCCAAACATTATTAAAATGTACTTCTCAATTAATAGTAGTATAGATATGGGAAGTATATATCTTTGTGTTTTGGCAGTTACGCTAGTCCAACTGACATCCCAAATATTCTGGTCCCCCTACGAACCCACTTGATTTCTTGTCCTTAGTCAAGTAGAAACTTTATAACTTAGTACTCGATAAATTAATAAACACGATAAATTAATAAATTTTTTCGATTCTGAGTTGGACTGGTGTAACATATAACATAATTTAATAAAATAATAAGATAATAATATTTTTGAAACTCTTATATAAAATATGGTCTCAATAATATTATAAATTAATGTTGTTTACTCTATTTAAAAGTTGAAATATTTGAAGCTCGACTTTAATTTTTTTTATTGCATCAAAAATTCCTTTTTAGATACAAAAAATTTGGAGAATAATTTTGATGAAAATGAAAACAATAATTTTGTATATCAACGAACGTGTAATAAGTGAAAGGTTGTGAGTTTCATAAAGAGAAAATTTAAGAAATACACCTCTATAGTGTCAATTTTCAAAACTACACCTCTATAGTGTTAATTTTCAAAATTACACATTTTCTAAATTTAACATCTAAGTTTGGGTTTACTAATCCTTAACTAGGGTTTAGATTTTGGGGTTTGGGTTTAGATTAAGGGTTTAAGGTAAGATTTTGGGTTTAGAGTTCCTTTAATCAATGAAAATAGTGTAGTTTTGAAAACGGACACCCTATAGGTGTAGTTTTTAAAATGTACACCCAAAAAAAAATTTAGTTTTGAAATTTTTCCTTTCATAAATCTCACACAGTCAAATACAATATGGAAACTAAAAAACAAAAAAAGGAACTTCAAACAATATAACAAGTAAGAAAAAATGTAAACAATAAAATAAATACAAAAATATTGAAGAAAAATTTGATAAAATATATTTTTGTTAAAGAAAGACAAAAAGTTAAAAAAAACTTCTTATTTAATATAAATAAAATTTTAGAAAACTATCATAACTAAAAAAAAGAAAATTCAACAAAATCTACTAATTAATAATTTTGTAAATATTAATAAAATATCAAAATCCCGATATTATTAATTTATAGAGTTTCTACTGTATTTTACATTTGTTTCCGTAAAATATTTCATATTATATTCACAAGTCATACGTACCAATTAGATAGGACATAATAATTACTATCTTGTAGTCTGTATATATAAAATAGTCAAATGAGTCTAGTTAGATGCTATCTAAAAATTACCTGGTTTTGTAGCAAAGGAATACAGTCATATTGTCGTATGTCGTAACTAGTAACTTGTGATTAGTAAAAGCTAGTGGCAAATTATTTTGTTTAATACTAAATTATATATACACCCATACATATTACAAATACATTCCTTCAGCTGAACTACTAGATTACGTGCCAACAACCATATTTTAACTGAAGTTTATAAATACACATGCAAAATTGTCCAATTCTCACGTTACATAATAACAAAATTTTCTATAATTCCTAGAATTAATTTTGTCATGTTGGATATGGCCAATTTGTTGTTGTTGTTATTTTGTTTTTGTTCTTACTTTTGATCTGTTTTCAATAAAATAAAAATAAAAATTTAAGGTGGTTGTGCTGAAATGAGCAAAAGGAAGCGATAATGAATATAGTTAGCAAATAGTTGAATAATGAACTGATTCAGCATGATCATGCAATAGCAAATCATGATTTTAAAGGAATCAAGTTTTTCATTGATGCATTCTGCGATCATGCGAAATAGAATTGTAAAATCATTTTTGTTTGTGTGTGTGTGTGTGTAATATAAGTATTTTTGTTTTACATGCTTCCGTTACTGATTTATATTAAGAAAAATGGAGTCGAATTATGTTGTACGCTTAGAGTTTTCTTTAGAAAAATTCGATTCACGTGAACCAACCGAAGTAAACAGCTGTCGTTAGCATGTGTTTGCACATTTCTGACAACTCCTTTTCTTATCTGTCTTTCTGTTTTTTTCTTCCTTTCACTGGGTCCATTTCATTATTTTATTTATGTATATACAACTATTTCTACCTTCCTGATTAATGGTAACTTTCATATCCCTAAATTCCTCTTATGACAAAGAAGTTACTTAAGAATATGTTAATTTACTCTTCTCTCTGTAGGCTGTAGCCTATGTTCGAACACAAGTGCTGGCATGGGATACCTTTCTTCCGAAAGTACACATCTTTGTCGTCATTTCCTCCTTTCTTACTAACCTATAAAAGCCCAATAATCAGAAGCCCATATCTCCTTTCTTACTAACCTTGCGAGTCTGAGTTTTTTATTCTGTGAAAATTAGAATTTAATGGTAGCTTGCTAAAAGTACTTTTGAAATGAAAATATACTTTGATACAATGAATTGATGAAAAGAAAAAAGTAAAACTTAACTAGAAAACTAATCTGTGTCGCGGATGATCTTCATAGATGGAAGAACAATTGCCGCAACTGGTTTATCCGGGTATCCACCGCCTTCATCGATGATCAGCCTCAGGCCATCGATGTGAAGTTTCCCATGGTGGCCGCTCACTACAACAGTCTGTTTATCATCCAGTTCCTGAAAAAATGTTTCGAAAAATAAAACAAAAAGCATTCAAAGAGTTTTTAAAACTCAGCAGGATCTTAACACAAAGTTAAGTTCTTACGATGATGTTAATTGTTATTACCTGTGGGATGTCCCAAACGTTTTTCCGACCACTTAGATGTTGTATTTTTGAGATGCTAGTGTCTTTAGCTCTCAAAAGCTTGAGTTGTTCTTCTACGCTATCCCCTTTCTCGAGACCAGCATGTACCGCAATCAACTTACAATGCTTTAGTCCTTCCTCCGTTTCTATACAAACATCGTCCTGCAACAGAATCACCACAAATGGACACATCATAGCTATTACTAGGCATTTTTTTTTGTTCATAGCTCTTTTATTGGAATTATAAAGTATTAAAGTCCAAAGTTGGAGTCATGGCTTTATATAACCACTAAACTACTGTTCCTACAAGGGATGAGAAAGAGCCCTTACCTCTTCATGGACCCACACCATATTGGTCAAGAACTTCTTGTGACTCTCTGGAACAGCCTTCATCAAATCTTTCAAGTTAAAAAACACAAAACAAGTTTCAAAACCAATATACCTCAAAAATGTCATAACTCCAAATCGAGAAAGATTCAAAATTTATAGCATTTTTTTTACCAGAAGATCCATGAGGAACACCATACGATTCAAAAGTCGAGCCAGCATCGTAAATCGATCCTTTATAAGGCATCCCTTTCACGGAATTGAATTGAGCCTTGATTTTACCAGCCCATCTCCTACCTTGGAGATGCATCTCCTCGAACCCTTCACCACTATACCACCCTTCTCTCTCTTCGCAATCCTCGTACTCCTTCCACGTCTCCTTCAAATCGGACCCATCCGAAGGACGAGGCAGCAGACCCAAGAACGCAGAGAAGGCGAAGTCGTGGTTTCCGGCGAGAAAGACGTGGGTCTGGTCGGGGTGTTTCTCCGGGAGAGAGATTAAGCAGTCGATGACTTTTCGGGTCTCCGGTCCACGATCGCAGTAGTCGCCGAGGAAGATGACGAGAGCTGAGTTGAAATCTGATGGGTTGAGTGCGGATTGGAGATTAGACCAGAGAGCATTGAGCTTTGATATGTATCCATGGATGTCTCCGACGCAGATCACCGTTGGTGGCTTTTGCGCCATTAGTCTCTTTTTTTTTTTTTTTTTCTTGAAGTGATGATAAAATAGTGGTCTGTGGAGTACTTTTTTTTTTTTTTTTTTTAAATGGGAAAAGTCAGCCGTTGACTTTGCTTTTCACAAGGTAAGTAAGTCATCTAACCATCAGAAAGATGCCACGTGTCTCGCTTTGAATCGTACGGTTAACAATCATTTGACTTATCGTTCCCGCGATCTATTCAAGGATCAAAGACAGAGTAGAAGAAAGGAAAAAAAGTTATAGGAAAGTTATTTCAATTTGAATCGTATCAATGGCGGAAGAGAAGAGCTTCAAGTACGTGATCATCGGAGGAGGTGTCGCTGCCGTAAGTCTCTCTCCTCTTCTTCTCCCAGCTCGCTTTGTAGTTTCTAGTTCCTACTCGGATATGACTTCTCTATTAGGAATCTGATCATTATTTGATTTTTAAACTCCTGCGAAAATTAGTCTCTTCTTCATTTGTTTTGTTTCTCTAGATCTGTTCGTTCTTTTCTCTAAACAGTAAAGCTCTTAAAACATTATACTGTTTTAGAAAATATATATATATGCAGCGTAATCGAATGTTTTAAAAGTTTCCAATTTACAAAGAAACGTATCGAATCGGTAATTTATAAAGTCGTGAAATGGAACAGGGATATGCGGCGAAAGAGTTTGTGAAGCAAGGTGTCAATCCTGGTGAACTCGCGATCATTTCCAAAGAATTAGTATGTTTTTGTTCTCTTGATTTACCATTTGACTAGCCGTAGCACTTCATTTCTTTTAAACGCAATTTCAGCGTTTACATTTACATGCATTTCTTTTTCAGTTTTTTTTTGTTTTGTTTTCATAAAACAATTTTTGCAAAGTGATCAGAACACAAACGCTAAACGTAAGGTTCTCATTTTGTTTGTGTTTTGACGTTTACGTTTAAAAACGCTAGAGATGATTTAACGATTTGGATTCTTTTGGAAAATAAAAAGGATTCGCTAAAAGTAAATGTAAAAATGCAAACGTAAAACAAACAGTTTTGACGCCTTAGTTTGATCTCTACTTAGATAGCCGAGGTCAAACTTTTGGTTTGAGTCTCTGTGATTCTTGATCTCGGCAGGTGCCTCCTTACGAACGTCCTGCACTAAGCAAGGGATATATCAACCTCGAGAGTAATAAAACCTTTTAATCTACAACATGACTATCAATTGATCTTTAACTAAAATGTTTTATTTCTTAAGAATTAATTATATATAGTTGTACTTGTAATGGTATGCAGATAAAGCTACGCTTCCGGGTTTCTATGTCTGTGGTGGAACTGGGGGAGAGAGGCAATTCCCTCAATGGTACCAAGAGAAAGGTCTTTTTTTTTCTTCTATTGTTTTTGTTTCCTTTTAGTTAAAAACACCATATTTCAGCATTTGAGTTGCAGTTTTGAGATCCTTAACCTTGCACTAATGATGTTTTACAGGGATTGAGTTGATTCTTGGCACAGAGATCGTAAAAGCAGATCTTGCTTCAAAGACACTCGTCAGCAATGATGGTCAAGTCTTCAAGTACCAAACTTTGATAGCTGCAACTGGTTCTACTGTGAGCACACATCTCTCTCTTTGTTCTCTTGCTTTCTTATTTCTTTTTTCTTCAAGTCTCAGAGTCTCATCTCTTCTTGCCTTCGATTTTACAGGTTGTAAGATTGTCAGATTTTGGCGTCCAAGGTGCAGACGCTAAGAATATATTCTACCTAAGAGAAATCGAAGATGCTGATCAACTCGTGTCTGCAATGGAAGCAAAAGAGAAAGGCAAAGCTGTGGTCGTCGGAGGCGGTTACATTGGACTTGAGCTCAGTGCTGCTTTGAGAGTTAACAATCTCGATGTAACCATGGTTTATCCAGGATCTTGGTGCAGTAAGTGGAAAACAAAAAGACTCTTTCATTCTAAAAAACAGATAAATTCTTCATCAGTTTACTAACTTTTTTTACTCCTCTGTTGGATCATTGTTGTTGATAGTGCCTCGGCTTTTCACTGGTGAGATTGCCTCTTTTTATGAGACTTACTATGCCAATAAAGGAATCAAAATCGTCAAAGGTACTGTAGCTGCTGGATTCAAACGGAGAGGTCAACAATTATCAGTTTTTCTACCCCAACTCAAACGGAGAGGTCAACAATTATCAGTCAAAGGTAATGTTGCAATAACTAATGCATGGTTACTTTGATAACATTACAGGTCACTGAGGTGAAACTCAAGGATGGAAGAACACTAGAAGCTGATATTGTGATCGTTGGTGTTGGTGGTAAACCATTGACATCACTCTTCAAAGATCAAGTTGAAGACAAGGGTGGAATAAAGGTTTGTGAATTGTGATTTATGAAGCCACTCTCTCAAGACTGCCTCTTACTCATTGCTCTTTCATTTGATTGTAGACTGATGGGTTCCTCAAAACAAGCGTCTCTGATGTATACGCCATCGGAGATGTAGCTACATTCCCCATGAAACTCTATGGGGAGATGAGACGCGTTGAACATGTCGACCACGCTCGCAAATCAGCTGAACAAGCCGTCAAGGTACAAACTACAAGGCCTACTAAAATTCCTTTCTTGGACTAGTCGATTATATGATCTCTCTTGTTTTGGCAGGCAATAAAGGCGGCAGAAGAAGGGAAATCGATCCCGGAGTATGATTATTTGCCCTATTTCTACTCTCGAGCCTTTGATCTCTCGTGGCAGTTCTATGGAGACAACGACGGAGAACCCGTACTGTTCGGAGATAACGACCCGAAATCTCCAAAGCCCAAGTTTGGGACGTTTTGGGTTAAAGAAGGGAGAGTGGTGGGAGCGTTTCTAGAAGGAGGAACTCCGTATGAGAATAAAGGCATTGCTAAGGTTGCACGAGAGCAGCCTCTCGTTGAGAGTGTTGACGTGTTGTCTAAGGAAGGTCTTTCCTTCACCAACACGCTATAAATTCCGTTTTTCAGACACTTTGTTTCTTCTTGAGTTTTGAGTATTTGACGCTCTATCACACTCTGTCTTTTGTGTTTTTGTGTGTGTATGTGTGTTTTCTTTTTAAATTTGGTGACAAACAACTATGCGATCATTAAATGAAAATTTATGTATGGACTGGTTAAATATAAATTCTAATGTGAAGGAATGGAAATGCGATCTTAAAAAATACCCCAGGATATAGAGATAGCGTGCATAACATAAAAAAAATTGGACTACGTTACATGAGGAAGTAAATTATAAAACAACTAATCTCAAATTAATAATAATTGTCTTAAAAGATAGAACAGAGTACATTATATATATCTCTCATTTTATCCATACTCCAAAGCGCTCTATCGATATAGCCAATGGTCAACTTGTATCGGATAATATATTATTTTCTTCCTGTGATTGTCGGATTAGAACACATCTTTGTAAACGTTAAAGGCGTGATTAATATTTTATGTCAGTTTGTACTATTGTATTCTATACTCAATAGATATTCAAGATTTAAACAAGTCCATGTCAGAACAGTCTAATACCAACAACTTCTAAACCTTTTTCATTTTTTATTTGTAGCCTTTACTTTTTAAACGACTTTTAATAATGAAATCATATCACTATTTTTAGTAATACAGAAAAAAGGATTGCCAAATATACGACAGTAGCAGTTTGATGTTATGTTGATAATATATACAATTATACATGGGTCAGGTTAGTAATAAAAGTATATGGAATCTATTGGGTACCGGGAATAAATCATTGACACGGTGTAACTGAATTGTTTATTGGGCAGCAAGATCAACGGTCAGAATTGGTCAACCTTCCATGATGAACATGATTTCTCCAAAAAAAAAACTCAACTCGTGCTTCATTGTCTCCTCTATATAATAAACCTCTGCTCAATCACTCTCTCCTCGGAAGAGAAAACCTGAATAACAAGTTTTATTAATGGCGGAAGAGAAGAGCTTCAAATACGTAATCGTTGGAGCTGGTGTCTCTGCCGTAAGTCTCTCTACTTCTTCCCTATCTTTGACTTTTCTTGATCGCTCTTCTCAAATTTTCTTTCCATTTGTGTTTACTCGTATCTCATTTTATGAATCATTGCATTTATTCGCATTCTGAAATCTATGCTTGCTTAGCTTTTGACTACGTTGAAGTTCATTCTATGGTTTTGTCTTGTTTCTCTAGATTTGTTCGATTTTCGCTCTCTGATATTTCATGAAAGTATCTATACACATTGTATCATTTTGGTATACTTTTGCTTATATCAAATATTATTTGAAACTTTTAATTTATACAGACGAATCTTAATTTGTCACTACTTGATAACTATTGGAAAACACAGGGTTACGCGGCTAGAGAGTTTGCCAACCAGGCCCTAAAGCATGATGAATTAGCAATCATTTCCAATGAACCTGTATGTTTCTCTTTTCGTAGGTCGTCTATGTGATTCTTAAGTCTTAATAATTTATTCCAAACGAAACCCCAATTTTTTTTTTTTTTGGTTAACTATAAATGCAATGCCAAACTCAATGATAAAGAGAATTTGATTTTACATTTTCCATTTTTTTTTTTTTTGACAAACATATTTTCCAAATATTGCTTATGATAATATGAAAAACATTACTTTTTAAAAAATGTGTTCTTAAGGAAAATCACATTTTCCCGGAATCACAAACACAGAATTATGCATGTGGTGAAACTGGGGAACAGAGGCAGTGCCCTCAATGGTACAAAGACAAAGGTCAACTCCTGCTTTGAAATATATATGATAACACATTATTTCACTCAATACGCTTGTGGTTCTGAGATGTTTTCACACCTCACAATCTTCCAATTTCTCTTTGAATTATAGGTATTGAATTGATCTTAAGCACAGAGATAGTCAAAGCAGATCTTGCTACGAAGAGTATTGTCAGTAGCTATGGAAAAATATTCAAATACCAAACTTTACTAATTGCAACCGGCTCTACCGTGAGCACGATTTCTTCCTCTGTCCATCTTCTTGCAGTCTAACTTTATCCTAGAAACTCATATCAAGAATCCATTAAAATTTCGCAGTGTTCAAGATTGTCAGAATTTGGCGTCCAAGATGCAAATGCCAAGAATATATTCTACCTAAGAGATATCAAGGATGTTGATCAGCTCGCGTTAACAATGGAAACAAAGAAAAAGAGAACAGTCGTGGTTATAGGCGGCGGATACATAGGGTTTGAAATGAGTGCTTCACTAAGGGTTAAAAACTACGATGTCACCATGATTTTTCCAGAACCTTGGATAAGTAAGTAGAAAGCTTGACCTTTACGCAAATCTATTTCTCATTACAGAGAACTAAAATCCTCTGTTTTGTTGTTGTAGTGCATCGGCTTTTCAGCGCTGAGATTGCTTCGTTCTACGAGGGTTACTATGCGGACAAGGGAATCAACATCATCAAGAGTACGAAAGCCACTGGATTCAATACCAACTCAAACGGAGAGGTCACGGAGGTGAAACTAGATGATGGAAGAACCCTAGAAGCTGACATCGTGATCGTAGATGTCGGTGGTGCACCGACGACATCGATCTTCAAAGGCCAAGTTGAAGAAGATAAGGGTGGAATAAAGGTTTGTGATTTAGGCAACCCATCATCTCTCAAGACTGATTGCCTCTTTTAGGATTACCATTGTTACTCATTGACCTTCCCATTTGATTGTAATTTTGTAGACTGATGGGTTCTTCAAAACGAGCATCTCCGATGTATACGCCATTGGAGATGTCGCTACATTCCCCATGAAACGCTATGGCGATATGAGACGCGTAGAACACATTGATCATGCTCGCAAATCCGCTGAACATGCAGTCAAGGTACGTAATCATATGATTTACTATTGGGCCTGAATTTATACTTTAAAGGCCCAATTGATAGAACTCAATCTCAATAACAAGCTTTCTTTTGTATCATCTTATCATTTGATCTCTCATCATATGATTCGTATTGTCTCTGCTTTATTCAGGCAATCAAGGCGGCAGAGGAAGGAAGGTTGATCCAAGAGTATGATTACTTCCCCTTCTTCTACTCTCGAGCCTTTGATCTTTCGTGGCAATTCTACGGAGACAATGTGGGACAATCCGTACTGTTCGGAGACAATGATCCGAAATCTCCAAAGCCAAAGTTTGGGACGTATTGGGTTAAAGACGGTAAAGTTGTGGGAGCGTTTCTAGAAGGAGGAGTCATGGAAGAGAACAAGGCCATTGCTAGAGTGGCACGAACACAACCTTCTGTTGGTAGTCTTCAGGTGTTGTCCAATGTTGGAGAGTTGCTTATTGGATCAAGGCTCAATAGAAATAGGGTCTTAGTTCCTTGCCGGATTTAATTTTTTGTTGTTACAAAAGTATTCTCAAAATATCTCAAAGATTTGTTATTGGATGTTGTATTTGAAATAAACTGAAACTGAATTACAATCCAGTGTTATTCAATCAAGATTTCAAATCTGGTTTTAAAATCCAATGTTATTCAATATCTGATTTGTAATCTATCATTAATAGATTCTCAAATTCAGTGTTATTCAATCAAGATTTCAAATCTGGTTTTAAAATCCAGTGTTATTCAAAAGGTAAATGACTTTTAAAATCTTTGTTTATTGAGTCATTTGAAATGAATTCCAATGGAGTTTCATGAGTAAATTATTTAAAACAGAATTCAAGCTACATTGCAGAGATTTTAGAATCAACTCCTATGGATTCTTTAAAATAAAATCAAAACTTTAAATCTGAAGGATTATAAAACCTATAGAATTGATTTTAAATACATAATTGAATAACACTCCCTTAATAAATTTTGTGATTCTCTCACGTTTTCCATTGTTGTTACCGTAAAGTTTATTTTTTCTTTTTTTTTTTTCTTTTACGACTTGTAAAGTTTAATTGTGTACGAAAAGTAACAAGGTATAATTGACTAAAACGGCAACGTACGTAAATACAGCCAAAAAATTGTTTGCAAGTATGAAGTCATAGTTACGTTTTTAATCAACTAGGCACGCAATTCCATCCATTCCTGAACCAATATGCTCATTTTACCGGAAACGCGACTCTTTACCAAACGCTACTACTTGGTTACTAATTTACATATTCCCCAATTTGTTAGATCTCAAATGCTCTTTAAGTCCCATTTCCGGTATTGTTTACAATCATTGATCTCTTCAATTATTGAGACCCAAATCATTCACCTTATTACTTCCTTAATCAAACTAATGAGGTGGCATATCTAAATGCTATGAATCACAGTACCCTTCCGCGTAATGTGTCCTTTCTTTCTCTTCACGTAAGCTCGCGTCTCTCTCTCTTTCTACATCTATATAAACACACAAGCAACATAATCAATCATAAAAATAAAATAAAAAAGAGCTCGAGAGATTAGAGATGGGGACCGTGAGATGGCTCCTTAACTTTCTGAGCCATGCCAACAAGCAAGACAGTGGGGAGAATCTTGGCCAAAACGGTGTCGTAAAGACCTCAGGCAGTGGGTTTAAGATGCCGTTGCATTACCCAAAATACACAAAAGATGATTACGAGAAGATGGAAGAATGGAGGTTGGATTTGCTTCTCTCGGACTACGGGCTTCTTGCTTTCCATGTCAATACTCTCCGTGAGAAGCGAGTTATGGCGATTGAAACTTTCATATGGCCTCATCACTCGTAATTTCCTTTATATTGGATCTTCTTTCTATCGTAGACTGGAGATACAAGAGATTGGAGGAGATTAAAGAAACCGGGAGATGAATCTACAAAATAATATCATGAGAAGATATATTTAGAGTGATGTATCTCATATTCTTCCATTAAACTATTTATGTTTTCTAGATATGTTTGGCTTTTGTTTTTGTATGAATCTTCAGCTCAATAAAATTTAGTTCAACCGTACCGCTTGGCATTTTATCGAAGCCTTCATCCAAATCTTGTACGAATGAAATTTAGTTTGGTTCTATATCTTGTATTGTGTTTTTTGTTGTTGTTGTCGAATTAATAGAACAAAATAAAGGTGAAGCCATTCAAGTCATTATCTTTGCATTTGTGCATATCCACAACGAATCGATCTTGCCTAGGCCTTCCGTCCTTCTAACTAAGGTTGTCTGTGATATTGGACTTCTTCAAAACAATAACTGAGGAAGCAACAACCATTAACACAAACATATGTAAAGTCAGAGGCTCAGAGTGCCTACAATTTCTTATGCCATAAGCCAAATCAAAATACAATCTATCTATTTCTTGATAATGAAATAGTACAAAATAATCAATATTTTGGGAAAATATAGTTTCGATTGAAACCTTCACCAAAAAGGATTTGTTTTTTCCTAATTTTATGTTTAATTTATAAAACAAAACTGTGACATCGAAATACAGTCTTTAATACACATAATATTTTTTTCTATATTTTGTATCACAAAGCTTACTTCAAAATTTTATAAGAAATAGTAATAGACAAAAATAGTCCTAAGGATATTAGTAATGATCAATAGGTTCAAGAAGAACAAATTTTCTATCACAAACTTACTTCATAAAAAAACTAAACCATAGACAAAGAATAAGTAGATAAAAAAGAGAAGAATTCAAAGATTTATTTTTAAAATGTGGATATACAACTTAAAAACCATTTCTGCCCTAAAGAGAGATAAGAGTTCTAGTGTCTTATCGCAGTCAAAACATTTTTTTTTTTGCTCGGAATTTGAACAGCATATATCGAAATCCCAAAATTTCTTAAAACACCTATTTCGATATGATGCATATCCCTCTCTGCTGGTTTTGGGATCGAATGTCCAATGCACAATCAACGATGTCCTCCGCCATTTTGATCTCCAATAGCTCTGACTTGCGAGGACTATCCATAGGTTTACATGCTGGGTCGCAATAAGCCTTTCTTTGTAAATAACACTTGACAACCATGCGCGTGTTCTTCAATTTCTTCTTTAACTCCTCATTCTCATCATTCCGAAGCATGTATGCAGTTACTTGTTCTGCGCAAAAATGTTGCCATTCCTCCAGCTTTACAGAGCCAGACATCCTTTCAGCTACGAGGGCATCAAGTTTACGCACAACTTGAGAAAAATATGTACCATCCCTAAAGGCTACCGTCTCCAGATCAATAAAGGTTGCAACCTCATTATTCTGAAATTTGGTTCGCCTTTTGGCAGCAGCTTTACGTGAGAGGTTCCAAGTGCCTGAAGACTCATATTCTTCTTCCTTTTTTTCTTCTTTCTTCTCATTTCCACCTTGATAATTGCTGTTCTTAAGACCCTGCAAGATGAAACAGAACATAAATTAATGTAGACAGAAAACCTTCAAAGTCTCAAAGAAAATGGTAAGAAGACATACTGTGGTTAGCGAAGTCATCCGTTCAGGTGGCTTTTGCCTAGACTTTTCTTGAAGTTTACATTTAAAGAAAATATATAATTGAAAAAGTATTGTGCAATGTAATGTAAGAACAAAAATATAATGTTAGAATTTAGGAAAACTAACAATCTACGACACCAACGAGTGGCCCTTTGGTGGTCGGACCGCTGGGTATGTCTATTAAGCATCTCTAAGAGCATCCACAATGCAAGTTGCTTATGGAGGTGGTTAACATATATTTTATAATTAAAATTGTAATAAGCATCTTTATTAAGAATTTTATAATTTTTCTGTTCCAATGGTAGAATCTTATTTTGGGTGCTTAAGAAATTTTATTTTTTATTTTTTTATAAATTTTAATTTTATTTATGAATAAAACATAAAATACATTGTATTAATTAAAATTGGAAATATATTTGACATACAAACAATTGAAACCGATATTTCAAAATCATAAACAGAAAGGAAAACTGATATTTGCTCAATGATTTGATCAAAATTTCTATCAAAAATGTCATCAAGTAGATATTCATAATCATGATGGGAAGAAGAAGCCATGCATAGGAAATGATAAAAGTTTGGATAAAGTAGAGTTGATTTCCAAAGGAAAAGGATATGAGAGATGAAAGAAATCCCTAAAACTTGGTTTTGCATGTAAAAAAAAACAGAGTTGAAAGAATCGTGGAAGGATAGAAGAACATGAAACACAAAGCATATGTTTACATAGATTACATAGGTCACACGACAGCTTGTGACTTGCGACATACTACTCTAGCTGCGTCTTTTGCTTTTGAATTACGTCCTACCCTGCAGATAACAAACCTTAGATAAGTGTCATCATCATTCTCAAGAAGTTGATCATCCATTTGAGAGAAGAACGGGACCTGCACTTACCAAAACAGAATGTGTTCAAGAACTTCTTTGTGATAATGTTTTTTTTTTTTTTTGTGATCTGTTTCAGGGATGTAGTACACCTATAGAACGCATGGAGATAGGTGGTGGTTCAGCAACCGCTAGCCCATGCTCTGCCTATCAGCCAAGCCCGTGCGCTTCTCCTTACAATCCTAGTCCAGGCTCTTCCAACTTCATGAGTCCATCTTTATCTTCTTTCGCTAATCTCACATCCGGAGATGGCCAATCACTCATCCCATGTATTTCACATCAACCCCTGCAATCAAAAACAGGTAACAAGAGCAACACTCATCAGAAACTAATAACAACAAGTAATCAATGTGATATGATACTAGAACCACCCAAAAGCCTAAATCAATTAAGCTAAACGTAATCAGAAAGATGAAGTCTTTTACAATTTTGCTGCTCATCAAATCATACATTAACGCCCAAACTTCTTATCAGATCGAAAAAGCAAAACCAAATCTACCCTCAAACGAATCAACTGAAACATTTTCTCAAAAAAATGCAAAACTGACTTTGGAATCAATCATTTCACAGATACAAAACCCCAAATAACCCAAAGCCGTATAAACAAAATGAATTACATTTATCACCAAAATCCGAAATCGGAAATCTAAAACCACACAATAATCGAAAGGATCGAATCACAGAATACCTAAAAATGCTTCGAGAGATCGAAAAACGATTCCTCCAAATCAGTGGCCATCGTGCTCCTTAGCATGCTGCTAGTGCTCGAGACGACGACGCTCATTAGGGAAAGCGACGAGGTAAGAGAAAGCCATGCCTCCGAAGCAGATGTGAAGGAGAGGTTCGAAGAGAGACACATTGCCACGTGTCACGGAAGCATCGACGCTTAATACGCTTATTCAAGCGTCGAAGCTTGATTTAAAATGCATTTTTCATTTAATTTAATTGCATAAAAGGCTAAGCAGCGTCTTAAGATCTTCTCCTTTTCAACGCCGGATTTGGCGGACTCGTCTTCATCAGAAACTCTTTCTCGTATGGATACATAAAATCTTCTTGAGAATTTGATGTAAAAGAGGAGTTTGAGCATACTCGTCGGAAGGAAAATAATTATAATACAAATATTTTATCGATTTAGGAAGTGATCATGTGATCGAAGGTCATTTATACCATTACCAATAAACTTAATTTTCTTTTCTTTTTTTTGTTAAAGGGTCTTTAAAACGATATAGCCATGCAATGGCAAATAAAAGCATGTATTAATTTTGTTATAGCCATGCAATAGCAAATGATGGCTAGCTGTTTGCTATTTAAAAAAAATATGTATTATCTTTTTATTAATTAAGCTTAAGTACGAGAGACAATATGAATTTTTTTTTTTTTTTATCATAATAATCTCTATATGATTAAGTAATGAATCAATGCATGATATAAGTTCTTTATAAAAAGAATCAACTGAAATAAAACTTATTGACGTTCACTCTGATTTTAATTTGTAGACTAATGGGAGATGTAGCTACACTCCCCATGAAAACTCTATGGCGATATGAGACTCATTGAACTTAAACACATTTTTAATGTGCTCGCAAATCAGCTGAACATGCTGTCAACGCTCAACAGTAAAGTAAATATTTGAAGTTTGATTTCTTATGATGTGAATAAACACTCAGTTATTATACATAATAACACACATGCGCACACACACACACATTGTCTATAAAGAGTGGAAGTACCAAAAAAAAAAAAAAAAGGATAACCTGATCAATTATCGACCTATACATACCCAAAAAGAAAAATTAGAAGAACAAATTAAGCCCGTCAGGCGTCAACTATAGAGACACAAAAGTATGATTAACTAAATAAATATTCGAATAAAATCTTTTATCAAAAAAATATATATATTCGAATTTACGTTGATACCAACCAAGTAGTGTACACATTTATATGGCGAATATATTTGAAATCTGTGATAAATTAAAATAAAGTAACGTATGTAAATTTTGAGTCACCTTGACTACCAATTCTTACACCCTGATAATGACAACTTTAATTTTAAGTAACCTTGAGTAAACAATTGTAATACCGTGATAATGTCAAATGTCTAGTTATCAGGCATCTAACGTCTTCAGCTATCAACTCAATTAAAGACAGCTTGTGAACTAGCAAGATCAACTCAAGGTAATATAAAATTTAATATCATGACATAACAATTGATTGTATCCATGGATCTGACGGTCCTTATGTTATGGACCAGCTGCTCGTGTTGAGACTTGAACCAGTGAGCTTGACTTGAGAACTCTCTGTAATACAAAGACAAGGAGAGACAAATGTTACAAACACAAGTGAAGAGATAGAAACAGCAGTAAGGAGATCAAGACTCTCACTCTTAAATTAAAACGACTTTGAGATTCTCTAGTAAAACCGAGTAAACGGATCTCCATCCTTCTTCGGTTGGATGAAAGACGTCCCAAAAGAAGGAAGCCTTTGGATTTTCACAAACTGTATACTTCTTCTCACCCTTCTCGTCCACGTTTGAGCACGAGTAATTGCTTGTAACCCCAACACAACACGGTTTCATGGGGCTCACAAACCTCGTAACCCCTGAGCGATTCACAACTCTCGTAAGATATATGGATCATCAAAGTTAAAATCCAAAAAAAATTCAACTTTTATTTTTGAATATATACCAGGTTCTGATCTTTTGTTCTCGAGGACAGTCAAGAAGGCATTGTAGAGATCAAGGATGACGAAAGTGGATGGCTTGGTCTCATTATTGAGCTTGGCCACGGCTTTATGCAACAAAGTGTTGTGCAGATTCACGTACGCATTGTCTGATGCGTTGCAACGTTGGAATGAAGTAAAGCCAGTGTTGCTAGGGAGGCATCCGAGCGGCTGCAGTGAAGCCATAGCTATCTTCTTCACTCCCAACTTGTGGATACGTCTCAAGTTTACCTCAGTTTGATCAACAACTTGCTTTATGAATCCCGGGAACTCCTGCAAGATACAATTTGCCCTTATGTTTTACATGTTTTACATTTATGATTTTTAACAAAACTAGAATATTATGTTTTTGAATTTAAAGATATAGATATATAGTGTTTTTATTATTTTTGGTTAAAAGATATGAAGTGTTAGTTTTGACTAGTAAATACAAACGCAAATATTTTCATTTGGATCATTCGGATCCAGAGTGCAAAAAAAGTATGATTTTAAAATTTCTTACGGTCATGGGACGTTTTTGTTGCATGAAAGTGCCGTAGTCGTTGCCGGCGACGCTGACTAAAGCAAGAGAAGAGTGGAGGTCGGAGGGAGAGTAGATGTTGCCGGCGGCGAGGACTTTTTGGAAATAATCAATCTGAGTTGTCATGTTTGGCAATGGATTATTCAAAGTCTTAAACACTCCTGTCCCTCCATACGCATAATTCATTCCGTATAATAGCCGTTGCTTTCCCGCGTAATTCTTCCACGTGTACGGAATCGGTGACTTTATCCCCAAGTATCTTGCTGCACACAAAAGGTTGGTGTACAAATTTGACTGTTAAATGAATTTTTATGCACCGAACTAAAAATTCCATGTCATCATTTGGATAGCTAACACGTAACATTATACGCATAATCAGGAAGTTAATCTAAAGTAACCTAGCAAAACAATTTGGTCGAAGCCCAAAAGGTACTGTTTGTTAGTGTTGGTGTTGAATCTGGTGGCCGACCACAACATCCATTTCCACATTAATTGTACCAAATAAAGAGTGAGAGGGAGAGAGAGAGAGAGAAAACCTAGAAAATCGGTGGCGACGCGACCGTCCGAGAAACGACCGGAAGGTTTTTTGGGAAAAGTGACGCCGTAAGGAAGTTTCCAAGAATCGGAAAGAGACTTTCTTATGTTTCCGGTGTCTGCGTAGGAATCTCCGAACACGAACAGCCTATTCGGTTTCATCAAACGCTTCAAGTTACTATGCTGAAGATGATCCGATTTAACACCTTCAAAACATTAATCAATATGGTAATGGGGTTCAGGGAATCTATTTATGTGATCAAGGGCAGGACAGATAATGTGAGTATACATGTATATTTACCTAAGAAGAAGTACGAAAATGAGAAGAGAAAGAGAGAGATGAATAGTTTTTGAGACTCCATTTTGTGTGTGTGTGTGTGTGTTGGAGTATCAGATTCAGACCAAAATGCTTCTTTGTGTGTGTGTGTGTGTGTGTGTGTGATTGTGTCGTTGTGTTAAAGGACAAAACGTGGAGAGAAAATAGGAAGAAGAATAAGTATTTATGTGGTGGGGATAAGTTGTAGGAAAGACCTTTGAGAATTTAATAATTTTAATATTACTAGCCTTCTTTACAATGTCTTTTTGGCTTTAAATAGTGACAATCACCAAATTAAAGGAGATTTAAAAGACTAAGATTTGGTCAACTTATGGTATATATACAGTTAATTAAGTTCGTATGAGTTAAAAAAAAGTTAATCAAAGTAGAACTAATAGTCTAACACATATGAGAATATATAAAAACAAAATAAATATTTTTTAATAATTTTATATGTGAACGGCGTAAAATATAAACGAAATAAAAAATGATCGAAACCATAATTATACTAAATGGACCGCACGTCTAGAGGTAGTGCTGTTCCACACATATAACATATAATCTCCTCCTTCGCCAAAAAAGTCATAAACATTATATATACCAAATCTTTCTTTACATCAAACAAACATAGTATCAAGAACATCGAACCCCAAAAAAACTCGAGAGAGGTCGTCATGGCGCAGAGGATCACGACATTGGTTCTGCTCATAGAGACACTGTTTCTGGTATGTTATATGAGTCAGATCGCCACGACCGCAGCGGATAACGGCGTAGATGAGATTCACGTCGCTGGAAAAGTGATGTGTCAAGATTGCACTCTTAACTACGACAAATGGATCAACGGCTCTGATCCCATCAAAGGTACTAATTGCTTTCAGTAATTTGTTGATTGGATTTGGGTGAAAATGATGTATATATATCTCACTTACCAATGAGAGTAGGATCCTACAAATTCGCCATAATTACGATTATCTCTTATTGCTTCCAAATTTACCGCCATTTCCTACCGTTATGTTTAACCGCTAAAACTCTTATAAATTGGATGCGGTGGTTTTCGTTAACCGGTGACTCATAATTCAAAAATATTCAAACCAGATTTTTCTTAACCAAAATTGTTCCAAATTGTATATTTCAGGGGCTGTGGTATCAATCACTTGTATGGACGAGAGGAGAAGAGTGGGATACTATGGCAGCGACAAGACCGATGAGAGAGGCCAGTTCGATCTAATCGTCAGCAAAGTCCTCTACGGCGGCAAGGAGCTCAAGCCTCAACTTTGTAAAGTTCGGCTCGTGTCTTCGCCTGACCAGTCATGTAATATTCCAACCAATTTTGGTGATGGCCAAACCGGAGTGGACCTAGTTCGACCGTTCATGGTTTTTCAGGATCTGGTTAAGTATGTGGTCGGACCATTTTATTATACCACCCCCATGTGTGAGGCCCCTAAACTTGAAAACAACTACTAGACTTGGAGAGGGTTTTGACTTTTGGTTGAGGTCATTCAAATTTTAGTGGTGCTTTATAAAAAAGAATATATATCTCAAGTATTTGTAACGTGACATTTTTTTGCTTCCGTAATTTTGCTTGTATATGTCAACTCAAAGTATAATACGTACTTCTTAATGGTTTTGATTCATTTAATTTGAACAGTACTGATATAGTTGTTGTTGTGCTAGTTGCATCAATTTGTTCTAAAGGCGATACTTTTATATCTGGTCTAAATAAAAAGAGAAAATTCAAATCACTCTTAAAGTTATTCGGAAACAACTTTTGACAAAAATATGCACATCTTTGCCGTCACTATTCTCCAAACTTATATGAGAAGAGATCTCCAATAAAACTTACGCTGGAATTTTATTTCTCAAATCCGAATATTCTTTTATTCCTCACACAAAGAACATACCCCGGGAGTGGATACAACGGAAACATAACGAAGATGAACAAAACATAGAGAATTAGAGATGAATGATAAGAGAGAGAGAGAGAGAGAGAGAGTATTACAAAGTAAATTCATAATCTGCTGAGTCCGAGGGGAACCGAAGCTTGCCAAAGGATAGAAGTTGCCCAATTTCTGTAGGGAGATAAAGAAAACTCGCTGTCTCTTCATCATCAGCCTTCTGCAATCTTCATTACTCCATATCTTAACACACTTTCCTTACAAGAACACAAAACCACTTACAACTAGACATCAATAATCTCCTTATTTTTTTTTGTATTTAGGCCATCCCCTGAAAATAAACCTCTATTTAAATCAGAGGTTTTCTTCTCTTCAACTTAGGGGATGGCCATTTCCTTTTCTTTAGTGTTATTGTGCCAAATTAAGAGATGTTTCAACAATGGAGGCTTCCTAGGGGTTTTTATAGCTTTCATTTATTTCTTTGCTTTTATGTTTTTTTTTTTTTTTTTTTGTCTATGCTCATGAAGACATTTAAAAAGATACACAGAAAACGCATCTCACGTAAGCTTTACTGTTCTTTCCACTTTTACTTATTTCTTTTTCATAAAAAATAACTAATGTTTGTAACAATCAACCAATGTATCTTTTTCATAAAAAATAACTAATGTTTGTAACAATCAACCAATGTATCTCATGTTTGTTAATGTTCTTTATAAATGATATATCTTTTTGTATTAATATGTTTTGGTATCATACCTGCACACGTATCTGTTTTGTATTTATAAAAGTTTTGTATGCTGAATAAATTATGTATGAGAAATTCTCCAATACGGTAAACAAAAGGCCCATACTGTTTGTTTTACGGGGTTGACAATAAAATTTGGAAAAAGGACAAATAAGGGAAATGTGTTAATGGTGTAAAGGGGAATAAAAATATGGTGTAAAGAGAGTATGAAAGTAATTTAGAAAAATCATATATATATATTAATATATGTAAGTGGAAGCAGATGATGGAAACAAGGGGAGTCATACGTGAATATGCTTGGAATTTTGGATCATCCAATGGAATATGCTGTTAACCAAATTCCCTTTTCACAAATACACACTCATCTGATGACATACACAAAAATCAGGTTATTTCTTTACTTAATACTTAATCAGGAATATAATAATACCTGAGCGGTCAGGAACGTCCAAATGTTTCTGGAAATATTCTATTTATTAAATATTTTTTTAAAAAAATTATTTTTAACGTAGATTTATATATAGTTAAAAAATAAAACTATGTAAAAAACTTAATATACTATCTTTTAAAAAATCAATTCGAATATATTATTTATATGAACTTTTCTGTTAGTATGTACTAGTAAGAATGTTTTTTTCTTCCAATACATGTTCATATCTAATTGTGTCATGATAATAAAACAATAAAATTTCGTAAATTTTACATCTGTATATGAAGCCCACCTAGTTTGGATTCACATAGTTTGACCCCGAGAAGGCCAGAAGAAATAAAATAAATTACATTTAGTTTTGATAGATTTACAAATCTAAGTTAAATTTGCTCTTATTGGATTAATGATTTTAAAATATTTTTCGAAATCCCCTTATTTATTCATTAATGATTTCTAGATACTAAATGAAATCATGTGTTATTGGTTTAATTATTTATTATTTAGATTTCAAAATCCATTTTATATTTCAATAGATTTGAAAGTGTTTTTAAATTAAAAATACAAAAAAAAAATAATAGTTAGATTAGCACTAATTCAACAAAATATTATTAATCTAACACCCATTCAAAAATGTTAAGTCAAAATGGTGTATAAATACGGTTAAACCATCTTAATTTCTATTTATTACGTGCATGTCATTGATCTAATTAATTTTTTTTAAACAAACTAATTTTATCTTAACTACATTAAAAACCTATAACTTATTTTTTTTGTATTGTAAAACATTCTTATTCGACAACCCTCTTGCAAAAACCATCGAACACCCTAAAAAAAGTAACGACTTTGGCGACAGTGAATCCGAAATATGGCGACGGTGAGAGCTCCAGAGCCACATCGAGCAACCGCTTCTTCTTCAACCGCAAGAGCCTCCGCTTCTTCTTCGACCGCTTCCTCTTCTTCGCCAGAGTCTCCGATAGCTCTGGGCATTCGGATTTTCGGTCTGGTTCGGTCCGGTTATTTCGGTTTTCGGTTATCTCGGATTTAGCAATTTAAAAACCGTTCGGTTTCGGTTCGGATATGTTCAGTTTCAGATCGGTTCGGTTATTAAAGTTGAAAACCGAGAAAAACCAAAATATTTCAGATATTGTCTAAAACAACAAAGTTTCAGTTCCAAAAGTAAATTATCCAAACAAGAATTCAATGTCTGAACTGAAACACACAAAATACTTAAATCCTCAAGTTAATTTACATAACCAAAGCAAAAGCAAGTAAGAGCAGAGTACTAGAGTTGTTTAATCAAACTAGGAACCTAGAAGTTAAACTTCAAGAAGAAAGACTTCAAGTGAGGAAGGAGGAAGGACGGACGACCAATGAGCAATCTGTTACAACAAAATTTCAGACCAAAGTTACAATAAAAAACAGACAAAACTATAAAGAATGAAGACTGATTCGACACAAAAGATTACCTTAGTGAAATAACGAGACTGTGTCTGAGTGTAAGAGACCATCATCATAAACTCTGAAAACATAATGAAATAATATATCAATAGAAATTTAAACGTAAGAAGTTCAAACCAAGATTGAATACTTGAATTTCTCTTAATATTTTAAAAGTTAGAGAGTCGAGTACCATTTTGAAGTTCATCTTGCAACTCAATAAAGGACATCATCTGCTGCGTAGTAACTTCTCGACCATTTCCATCGAACTTAATTTCACACTTGAGCCACTGTTCTGTACACATCAAGACTTCGATCATGTAATGGGTCAAACAGCTTCTACTTGGCTCTAAGATACGTCCACTGGTGCTGAATGCAGACTCGGATGCCACGTAATACACTTGCATTGAAAGTACGTCCATTGCAATCTCTGATAAAACTGGAAACTTTGAGCTATTCCGCTTCCACCAATCAAGAACGTCATATTCTGTTCCCAGTATAATCTTTGGAGTTTCAATCTTTCCTTTCAAATACAGCTCCAACTCATTGCTTGTATCTTGAAATCATGTTTCATTAACCATTGCTTGATAAACAAAATCCATTCTCTCATACCCATGATCTATATTTAAATCCACAGTTTCTAAGTCATCAGTTTGAGCATGTTCTTGTGACCCATGCAACTGACTTGGTATATTCATAGCTCTATTCACTGCAATCCTATTACTGTACTCACTAAATAGGTTTTCCATAACAGTCTTCACATATTTTGCAATATCCTTGCTTTGAACAGTATCTTTACCGTAAAGACTCTCAAAACAAAGGGTTGCTGCAATCGCCCGTAATCACTCAAGTCCTCGCTTACTGATCGAACCGTTACAAAGTAATGAGCCTAAGTCTCTCGAATATTGGGCCTGTGGGCTTCACAAACCCAAAGTTATTAGCAAAAACTTTCTAATTATTATTATGCGGAGTCCAAATATGTGTATATACTGTATGTATATGTGTGGTGAGGAACACAATTGAAAGTGACAGGAGAGAACACACGTATGATCAAAGGTTTTGTACGATGTTTTGAAATCAAACTAGTGAATGATGTTCTGTCGCTTCAATAATACTCCTTTGTACTCTAAATCTCACAACATAGGATAATGGCTTTGCTATTTATTAGCTATTTATTTGTTTTACTTGTTTTTTTTTGGAAAACAGCTATTTTTTTGTTTTGGTTAAAGTTTTAACTATTTATTTATTTGAACTATGTAATAGTTAATACCATATTTTTATGTCATTTGATTAAATATTTTTTCTTTAAAGCTAATTTATTATACGTGCATGAATACCAAATGGATTTCAATTGAAAAGGTACTGCATCTTTTGTGGTGAAAAGAAAACAAAACTGATAATTTGGTTGATTATTAAGGCCTAAGTTGGTAGTAGATTTTAAAGAAGTTTTTGGTTTTCTTAATTTTTTCTTATACAACACTAGGAATTCAATTTTTTTTTAGTTTTGTGATAAATAAACTTATAGACATGTATATGGTCTATGTAGACCATAGACCATAGGCCACATATAGCCCATAGATATGGAGAGTGACTGAATGGACCAATCATGCAACCAGTAATTAGAATATAGAAGAAGTCATTGACTTGTCAGGATTGGCCTTAGAGATATTATATTAATTAACTACCATTAGGACATAAAACAAGATTATCACTAAGCACTTCGGTCATAATCCACATGATAATCCAATGCTGTGATATTGTAATATATAGTTATCTAAGTTATCTACTACTACTAGTATTTGAATATGATTAATTATATTAAAAATAATATATATGATCTCTCAAAAATGAAATCTCTGTAGAATATTAGTGCTAGATTACAATCCACGAAAAGAGTTCAAACCACTAAATGATTGTGTAACCATTCTACATGCAGAACAAAACCATGCAACTATAAAATTTAATTTGCAACTAATATTAACCATAAAGAAATGGTCTGCCACACAAGTTTTAAAAATAAATTGAAGACAATTTTTGAAATCAGATTCTAAAAACGATTTTGTAACTTCTGCAGGGAAAACTTATTATTTTTAATATACCTGGTATGTTTTCGCGGACTCTTTGAATTAGGACACACCACATACAACATCAACAAGATTAATCACGAGTATGGTATAATTATCAGAAAATTTTAAAATAGCTTATTTTAATTATATATATGAAATAAAAGGTGGCAATTGTAACTACTTGCTGCACCTTTTGTCAAATACAAAATCTCGTAGTCAAATAGTCACTAATCAACTTTTATGAACGTTAATTGTGAATATTGTCGAGCAACCCCAGTTTTTCTTCTTTTGTAATTGCATGAAAAATGCCATGAAAGTGATTAGACGTCTAGACCGTACCCAACACTAAATACAAACTTAATTACCCATCACTAATTATTAGCCTCAACAACAAATATGTGCTAATAATTATAGGGTGAATTTGCAAATTAGGCAGTTTTCAAGTTTCATATTAGGAAATGAGGCAACACTAAGTTTCATATTAGGAAAGAGGCAACTTGACAGTGGGACCCACGACAAAGAGGCTTCCTATTGGTCAAAACTAAACCCTATTCACGGAAAAATCAACCCAAACCTGGTGGGACCCACCAAAACTTGCCTCTTTTCCCAATTAAAAACTTGCATTTGCCTCTTTTCCCAATTAGCATCTTAAAAACATCCTACTTCACCAATTTTTCCATAATTATAATCAAAAACCATAATCATCATTTGTCTTGATATGTTTATTATATATTTGGCTGTAAACCAAGCTTTGACCCCATTAGTTTTAGAAAATTTATCTAATATAGATTTGTTGGTCCCATGACTGATGGCACATATGTACTGTTGTGCACATTTGCATTCATCACGTATAATTACATTTGCATTCATCACATATAATAAACATATCAAGACAAATGGTGATTATGGTTTTTGATTATAATACTTTTACGATAGTCAATTAAATATATGGAACAAGTTTGGTCGGCATATATATAGTTGTCCACCTTTTAGGAAGACCTACCAAGAGTAATATGGATTTCATTTTTATATGGAAATGTCGTTCTCTAATGAATATATAGCTGATACATTAATGTTTTACACCGGAAGGGTGTTTTTTAAGATTTCTGAAGTAATTTTTATGAAAGTTTTTTTTTGATAAAGTATTTTTTATTTTATGAAAGTTCCAGAAAATGTTTTATGTTAAGCTTTCTGTGGTAAACCACATGTATTTTCACTAGTCACTTTCACGTGTATTGAGTTAAATGTTTTTACCAATTCCTCTAGCCAATTATCTTTCTCAAATATGCTAAAAGATTATTGAGATTTTTTTTAAAAATTGTTAATATAAAATTAAAAATTAGAGGAAATACAGTATCTTAGAGATCCGCGGCTGTTATCTCGTACCTACAATTTATGTTATTACACTTGCGTCACTTGGTTAAGAAATTAGATGATTTGGCATAATTTGAAACACGCATGGTCGTATCTGAAAACAAAATGCACAAACTGAAATGAAGAACTAAAATGATAAGATTTTGTTTTTTTTTTGTTAAACGCGTAAGTCACTGTTTTTAAATACGAGTCATATTAAGGTGATTAGTATCTATCATCCCTAGTTTACTTTTTAAGGGGCATGTACTTTTGTAATAGCTATAGTAGCATGAAATTTTTGTAGATTGAGATTTTTATATTTTCAAGTACACTGGTGAGATCATTCATATTCAAGACAGATAGAACATTGTCCTATCACCAAACTATACAACATACAAGTTCGACAACTGTCTTTACTCCATTTATCAGGATTCTCCAGAAATGAGAAGGTATTGTGTACTTTAAAGAAGTGGAGATCGAGTCATCGTTCCATTTACATTGGCTTGGCCACAGTGAACATTTTTTTTTTGATAAAAGGGAAGATGTTGGATATATGTCCTGACTCCTGAGTTCGAGCATTGGTGACGGGAAGAAAACTCATTAATTCAATATGTTTTACTCACTGGCTCGAGGAGATTAGGGCATAGGCCCGAAAAAAAATTGGTTGAAAAACTGATGTACTGTTAGATCTTCTATGTGGCGACTTGGACTGTTTCACTGTTACAAATTGAAATCTTTTTCATTTTCTTCACTTCATCTCTGAGCCTCTGACAATGCTGTGAAAATGGCCTCTGACATCCTCGTATAGATATGACTTTCTCGACATTCTGTCTCGCAATTACAAACTATGTAATAGCTTCTAAATGTTATCAAAATGATAATTTTTTAAAAAAAATTCTCCGTTAACTTCTCAAGAGATCCCCATTATGTAATACAGTATACGTACTCTCGATCTGTAATTCGTTGAATGTATTCCCGACGCTATATAAACTACAGTCAAAATAAATAATGATTGATGATGAAGAATGTTTTTTTAGTCTCGCAGAATTAATAAACTAAAGTCATGGTGGAAACTGGGAATAACAACCACGAGAAAGCGACAAATAATGGAATTTTCTTTTAATACTGTAAGTGGTAGCCAACCCCACTACTTGCATCGGTGGCTTCGAGTGTGGGGTTTAATTATTTGATTTTGTATATAACGCGTAACTAAGTACTTGGATAGCTTTGATTGATGTGTATAATATTTTAGATTCTAAAACTAAAGTATCAGTTTTTCTAATCAATTTGATATATGTCGCACCTAATTACCATCAATTTTTCTAACTGAACCCCCGATTATTTGATAAAGTTTATAAGCAAAATAATGAAAGGTGCAGAATAATATATGTTTTAATTTAGGATAAAATGTGGCCTAGCTAGTCCGGGTTTCGATATCCAAAACTACAAATAATGAGAAAACATAGGTTGAGGTTTTAAAATTTTATATTAGAGAGTTAGATGCAATTTTTTTTTAATAAGATTTAGGGTGGATCGATGTTATGTTTCTATTCTTTTGGTTTTTGTAGTACCTCATATATGTTATATCTAAGTTGTACGTTGCATGGTACTTTTTATATTGTAATTATGTAATCCGTAGGATAGCACTTTTACATATCTTTTGTGATCACTAATCCCAGCATCAATAAAAAAATGCACCGAAAAAGATATTAGATATGTAAAAGTGTTAACCATAGCACATCACAACGACTATCACTAGTACCTTCCTTGTTTTTTTCTTTTTTTTTTTGTTTGGTACATTTTCATCTTTTCTGTCATTTATATAAATGATTATTGGTTTTCCCTCAAAGCCAGCGTTTAGTCGAAATGACCAATATATGACCAGTCTTTGACTAAAAACTAAACTTATTGGTACAGTTTAAGCCTGGTTTCAATGATTTGGACAAGTTTATAAGCTTGAAGCCACCATAAACATCCCATCAGAAGATAGTACTCAATAAATACCATACGTGTTAATGCATGAAAGTGTCTAAAAAGTTGTAGTTAATAGGTTTAATTGACGAGCACCTGATGCTCTTGTGTTTCTTGACGTAAATAATAACAATTCAAACCTAATGCCAAATACAAACATATACTCAACTTTCGTTTTTCTTTCAAACACAATTTTTTTGGGTCAAACTTTTCTTTTTTCAAACTCAAATTGGTAAGCGGAAGTTGACTTTTAAAATATTGGATTGCACGTGGATAAGTGTAAGAAAAACACAATGTTCCCCCTCACCGGCCAAGCAGGTCGACATCTCTACCTTCTAAAACACATTAGTTAATTTTTGTAGAATATTGATTTTATACAGTAACAAATACTATTTGTTAAACAAAATATCATACATGATACACCACAATGAAAATATCTGAGAATTGATAATTATTATATCTAGATTGCTTTATTATCTCAAATCTTTTCGAAGATATATATAAACCACTCTTGCAATTCAAGGCGGAGACAGATATTAATGCGAGAGCTAAATTGTAAGAAATAATTTTTATGTGGTTTAAAATTGCTAAAAGTTTAGAGTAAGAGGACAAGAGAAGGTCATATTCGTCTTTTTATGATGTAAAGTAGAAAGCTTGATCTTTTGTGTGGAAAAGAGTTTCCGAAATAAGAAGCTGTTATTGTGGCGCTCACTGCTTAGCTTCGGGATTCGGTCCAATCATCTCTTTACGAAAGATTGACCAAAAGTCCCCATAAGAAGCTGAAGAAGACGAAGAAGAAAGAGAGAAGAGCTGCTTTTAGTCTTGTCCGTACGGTTTGTACAACTTCTTACTTTGATGGGCTAGATTTGGTTTCCGGATCCGTTTTCATTTTCGAATCCGGGCATTTCTCGGGTTTTGCTTATTGTTTCGTTTTTCTCTCTTTGGGTTGTTCTCTTTAGATTGCAGTCTTTAAACCGGGATCTTCGATTTTTGTTGCTTTCATTTTATCTCTTAGGAAGATTGAAATGAAGAACCTTTGGTGATTCTGATAATCCAAGTTTCAACCTTTGTTTCCATTATGGCTATTGGGTTTGAAGAGAGGAGTCTCATTTTGGAACTTTTATGAGTACAGATTTCAAATTCAGATTGAAATTTTTGGGAAGTTGAGAACTTGTGATGAACATTTTGGATTCCTTTGATCAATTCTTAAAAAGTAGGATTCGCCTATAGCTTTTGGTTTGGTAAATTTGGCATACCTTGGCTTTATTTGGAATCTCTTCTTTATTGAGGATTCTTAAAAAGATTGATAATTTGATATAAAACTCTAGATTTTTCAAGAGGACTTTATTATCGTAAATTAGTCTTCTCCTCTAAAAGGCTTTCTTTTTGAAAAAAAAAAAAAAGTAGTTTTTGTTTGCTCCTCTCATTCATTCTCTGCCTCTCCATGAAATGGATGAGTTCTTGTTCTTTCAAGTGGGGACCAAGAACCATGTGCGTGTCTTAATTTTCTTATTTGATAGAGATTTGAGGAAGTATTTGCTCTTGTGACCATATATTACTATATCTACATGTTTCCCTCATTAGTTTTTAGATTGTTTATTTCCTTTTCTTCTGATTCTGATTCTGATTCTGATTCTGATTCTTAGGTTCATACATCGTGACTTGGAACCTGATTCTTCATTGACTGAGTGTAGCTGAGCACATTCCATTTTCTGTTAGCCATTGGAGTAGCCTCATGCTTGTGTTGAAAGAGTATTCTCCTTGAAGCTGTGACGCCTCTTGCTCTGCGGATTTGTCTGAGCATTTGTGCTTTTAGCTTCTTTGGAGATTTACATGTCTGGCCCTGAAGTGGGAGGACCAGTTGCCACTCCAGAAAGAACAAAATCTGTTGATGCACTTACCAAGAAAGAGATCTTATCAGCGCTAAACAATGGAGAGATTTCAGAAACTTCAGAGGACGCTAGGTTCAGAGTTAGGGAGCTCTTACTCCCCAACGCCGAATCCTACTGCGGTTCTTTGCTTGGAAACGTTCCCGAGGGATCAGGGAAGTACGTGTGGTCGGATGGTTGCGTTTACGATGGAGAATGGAGGCGTGGGATGAGGCATGGCAATGGGAAGATGAGATGGGCTTCAGGAGCTTGTTATGAAGGTGAGTTCTCAGGCGGTTACATGCACGGTGCAGGGACTTATACGGATGCTAACAACTTAACTTATAAAGGAAGATGGAGGCTTAGTCTGAAACACGGCCTCGGTTATCAGGTTTACCCGAATGGAGACGTCTTTGAAGGTTCTTGGATTCAGGGGATGGGAGAAGGGCCTGGGAAGTACACTTGGGCTAACAAAAACATCTATCTTGGGGACATGAAAGCCGGGAAAATGTCGGGGAAGGGGACGTTGACTTGGATCACTGGAGACTCTTATGAAGGAAGTTGGTTGAATGGGATGATGCATGGTCTTGGTGTGTATACATGGAGCGATGGAGGCTGCTATGTTGGGACGTGGACACGAGGTTTGAAAGACGGGAAAGGCTCGTTTTATTCAGCGGGGACTCGTGTCCCGGCTGTGCAAGAGTTTTATCTAAACGCTCTTAGGAAAAGAGGCGTTTTGCCGGATATGAGAAGGCAGAACCAAGTTGCTTCATCGGTTAGTAATATGGAGAATCTTAGAGTTGGTGTGAACAGGAATAAGCTCTCGAAAGGGAGCTTGATAAACTTGGAGCAGTCACGCAACGGGAGGGTTTCTTTGGAGAGACGTTGGAGTCTTGAAGTGTCGATTGAGAAAGTGATTGGACATGATTACTCTGATCTGTCAGAGGCGGTGTTGGATAGCGGAAGCAGCGTGCAGTATAAAGCGAATATACCGATCTTGGAGAGGGAATATATGCAAGGTGTTCTGATCAGTGAGATGGTGGTGAACAACGGGTTTTCACGCACATCAAAAAGAGCGAAAAGGAAACACAAGAGACTTGTTAAAGAAGCTAAGAAGCCTGGGGAAGTTGTGATTAAAGGTCACAGAAGTTATGATTTGATGCTCAGTTTGCAGCTTGGAATCAGGTATGCTTGCTCTTTCTGTCTCCTGTGAGATTGCTTAGCTCTGTGTTATTGAAATGGTTCAAATGTTAGGTACACAGTGGGGAAGATTACGCCTATACAAAGGCGAGAAGTACGGACAGCGGACTTTGGACCTCGGGCTAGCTTTTGGATGAACTTTCCTCGAGCTGGCTCCACTATGACTCCTCCTCACCGCTCAGAAGATTTTAAATGGAAGGACTATTGCCCAATGGTATTCAGGTTAGTAGTTTTGGCATTTTATTATCTCTACTCAAAAGTTTTGTAAATACAGTTTTTTTCTAAAGTAGTTGGATGTCTCCATGGTGTTTACATTTCATTCTAAACTCTTGTAGGAACTTGAGGGAGATGTTCAAGATCGATGCAGCTGATTATATGATGTCCATTTGTGGAAATGATACCTTAAGAGAACTTTCTTCTCCGGGGAAGAGCGGCAGCGTCTTCTTCCTGTCTCAGGATGATCGGTTCATGATTAAAACACTCAGGAAATCTGAAGTCAAGGTTTGTGAAAACTTGTTTATTTCCACCATCTTCGTGTTTTAGCTAGCAGACGTAGATTTTTTGAAAAATTTAACGTGTAGGTTCTTCTGAGGATGCTTCCAGATTACCATCATCACGTGAAGACGTATGAGAACACTCTCATTACTAAATTCTTTGGCCTTCACAGAATCAAACCATCGAGTGGTCAAAAGGTCCTGATGCAATGAGTCCGTTATGATTTTTGATTTTGATTTGTACTATCCTTAGCTTTGAGACTGTAACATTTGGAAATCCAAATCTAACTTTATTACTCTCTCTTGCATTCGCAGTTCCGCTTTGTGGTGATGGGGAACATGTTCTTTACAGATCTAAGAATTCATCGGAGATTTGACCTCAAAGGTTCGTCGTTGGGGCGCTCTGCAAACAAAGTGGAGATAGACGAGAACACAATACTTAAAGATTTGGATCTGAACTACTACTTCTTCTTGGAACCTTCTTGGCGGGAAGGTTTACTAAGGTATTACTCTCTCCAAGACCTATTTATAAGATATATATTATATACATGTTATAAAATTTCTTCCCTGGTGGTGTATAACCAGGCAACTAGAGATCGATAGCAAGTTCTTGGAAGACCAGAACATAATGGATTACAGCCTTTTGCTCGGTGTGCATCATCGAGCTCCAGAGCACTTAAGGTCCCAATTGGTCCGTTCTCGAAGCATAACAGCTGATGCTTTAGAAAGTGTAGCTGAAGATGGTGAGACTCTTTGCTCATCGCCCTCTAGAATGATTCATACATATTTGTTAAGCTTGTTCCTAAGTGATGATGATGAAACAGATACAATCGAGGACGACATGTTGTCTTACCACCAAGGATTGGTTCTTGTTCCTGGGGGAAGTGACAACATTGTAACTGGCCCTCACATCAGAGGCAGCAGATTACGAGCATCCGCTGCTGGCGACGAAGAAGTCGATCTCCTTCTGCCTGGAACAGCCAGGTAACTAACTCTCAGCTCATTGGCAAATGAGAAACTAAGCACCAAAACACTCAAGTTTTGTTAAAATTGCAGGTTGCAGATACAGCAAGGAGTGAACATGCCGGCAAGAGCAGAGCTGATACCGGGAAGAGAAGAGAAAGATAAGCAGATTCTACATGAATGCTGCGACGTCGTGCTCTACCTTGGCATCATAGACATCTTGCAAGAGTACAACATGACCAAGAAGATCGAGCACGCTTACAAATCTCTTCACTTTGATTCTCTTTCCATCTCAGCCGTTGATCCTACTTTCTACTCCCAACGTTTTCTTGAGTTCATCAAGAAAGCATTTCCACAGAACAACTCATAGAGAAAGAGATACACAGAAAAAGAGTACAGTTATGTTTTTGTTTTGTTTTGTAGAGAAAAAAATGCAAAAATTGCTGTAAAGTATTCTGTAAACAAGACCTTGAGAGGGATTCAGTAAGGAAACTATTTTTTTCTTGTTTTCTGAATCGCCGCAAACGCAAAACGTAGTCGCAACCGTAACCGCACTGTTTGATTGATTGCATGAGATATTTGGTTTTATATCAAAACGCAAGGCATGAGAAGACACGTGCGAAGACGGAGTGACGGACTTTGGAAGAAAAGTTGAAACAGAACAGGATACGTGTCGTGAATCGAAATGTCGGAGAAAGAAATTGACGTCTAAGTGTGTTTTGTTCAATTTTTTCGTAGACGTTTCTTCATTGATTTTTGCTCTGTAAATTGATAAAGTTTCTTCCTTTCTTAATTTGTATAAATCATAGATTTCTCTGCACAGAAAAAGTTTTCTCCTTTTGAATTCATTCTTACAAAGATTTAGAGAAAGAAAGGTTAAGAGAGACTAGAGAGAGAGAGAGGGATATGTTGATATAAACAAGAACCATCTTCATTACAATTACATTGAAAGAAGACAAAATTCTGTTTATGAGTAGGGCCTGGTTTAATTTGATTTGATCCCTCCTGAGTTTTTGTCGTTTGGTTTCTTTTTTATTTATTTTTCAACAGAATTTAGATCGACAAAAGAGAAACAAATCGAGAGTTGTAGAGTGAGATTGTAGAAAAATGGGATCTTCTTCAGGACAAAGTGGATACGATCTGTCTTTCAAGATCTTGTTGATTGGAGATTCTGGTGTTGGTAAAAGCAGCTTGCTTCTCAGCTTCATTTCCAGTTCTGTCGAAGATCTTGCTCCCACCATCGGTAATTTCTTTTTTCTGTTTTCTTGTTGGGATGTTTCTTCTCCAAGAATGGTAATTAGCTTTATCAGTCTCAGAGCTAAAAATCTTATCTGGTCAAACTTCAAATGAAGTCAACTGAAACTGAGTGAGACTTGAAGGTAGCATCTTGCTGTGACCTTGTCTGATAAGTTAAAAATTGATAGTCATGAATCTCTCAAAGATTATTGGAACTATCTGTTTTGTTTCCTCTTCTGTTAATTCACATTTGACCAGGTAGACTTGCTTGTGTCTATTATAATAGTCTCATAGCAAATCTGTGCTTGGAGATCAGATCTGCGTAATAAAATTTGTAAAACTGAACATTGCTAGCTTTGCTTGTTTGATTTTTCATATCCCTCTGGCATTGGTTTAATTTGGTTGGTCTGATGGGTATAACACACTGTAGGTGTTGATTTCAAGATCAAACAGCTGAATGTAAAAGGCAAAAGAGTTAAACTTACAATCTGGGATACAGGTAAAGCTAATCCTATCGGCAAAAATCATAATAGCAATTCGAGTTTTGTGGAAACTGTAGTTTGGTTACCACAAAATGATTTCTTGGTTTGTTGTTGTGTAGCTGGACAAGAAAAGTTCAGAACATTGACGAGTTCTTATTTCAGAGGCTCCCAAGGAATCATTCTCGGTAATGATACAATCATAGAAATTGTCGGTAGCTGTGTTGGTTTGGTAGAAACTTCTTCAAGACTTCTAATACTGTCTCCTGGTTTTCTTGATGATGATGATGATGCAGTTTATGATGTGACGAAAAGAGAGACGTTTCTAAACTTGGCAGATGTTTGGGCTAAAGAGGCTGAGCTCTACTCGACTAACCATGATTGCATCAAGATGCTCGTTGGCAACAAAGTCGATAGAGTGAGTAGTAATAGCAACACTTACGTGTAATCTAAGCAAATCAACTTGAACTAGGTTTCACTTATAGTTTGGAAGTACAGGAATCTGAGAGGAGGGTAAGCCGAGAAGAAGGAATGGCTCTAGCGAAAGAACTCAAGTGTTTGTTTCATGAATGTAGCGCAAGAACACGAGAAAACGTAAAGCAATGCTTTGAAGAGCTTGCTTTGAAGGTGAGAAACGATCCGTTTTCACTTTCATATTGGTCAAAAATGAGGGAAAGTGAATAATAATAGGAGAGGATTAAAAATGAAACAGATAATGGAGGTACCTAGTCTTTTGGAAGAAGGATCAAGCTCTGTGAAGAGAAAACCGGATTACCAAACTCATCAAAGCCGGTGTTGCTCGTGAGCTGATTTGTAGCCTCTTTTGCGTGTAAATTCCACAAGAAGATGAAGCTTGGCTTCTTTGTAAATTTATCAATTCCTTAGATCTTTGTTCTTCTTGCCTTGATTAAGATTGTGTAATAAGTTAACAACCTCACTATACAGGAAAAGAAAACCAAGACCACTCGTATTCTTATATTGTGTTTACTTTTGGTCTCATAATTACTTGGGGTATGATCAGAAAACACCCTGGAGTGAAAGAAGAAGTCTCGTATTTCAAGCCTTTGAAACCATAGCATACACACACTACAAGACATGCATTGCATTAATTCAAGGTTTTCTTAACACTTACAACATTGTCCACCACTTCAAGTCGTTGGCCATGGAGATAGCAAACTAGATATACGATTACAGCTCATCAATGGAGTCTCTCTCTCTTAACGATACAGAGAAGATTAGAGACGAAAAGAGAGAGATTAGAAACCGGTCCATGTAACTTCTAAACATGACTGCAGAAAACTGATTTCTCAGTTGTAGAAGACGACGAGGATTTGTTAGCATCTTGTTTAGTGATCTTGATCCTTTGGGGCTGCATAACCAACAAAAAAAAATAGACATTTTCCTCAGCAATGTATAGTCAGTTTGATTTTCTCATCCAAGCATGAAGTAAGTAGTAGAGATTCCATGGTCAAGATTTGTGAACAGAGTACACATAAATAAAGTTACCCTTTTGCTGTCGTCTATGTCAGCTTTGTTACCAACCAATATTTTGTTGACAACACTATCTGAAGCATGTTGTTGCTCAATGTTCTTCTTCCAGTTCGTAACGTCTGGAGAAACAATTTGTGTTAGTTCCCACAAAGAAAAACCAGAGGATTTTTAAAAGTTGGGGCGTCAGCTTTTAACCTCGATAATCTTCATGCAAAATAGATGGAACTAAACGTCGTGTACCTTTCCTTTTATTGCTGCTTGTACTCTCACTAGCCCGAGGGCATGTATGCATCTTTGCATCTTTCTGTATACTCTAACCGAAAAACAAGCTGATTTCTTGACTCCCTCAACGTGTACATACCAATCACAACCGTTTTTTGCTTCACGGCATTTTACCACGAGTAGCTTCGACTCTGACTTCACTGTTGAGACCCCAAAACACTTCTCATGTGAAGCTCTATCAATTACATCTCGCACTTCTTGCTTACTTTCATATTCTTGACCTAATTCCAGACTCATACCATCTTCCCATGCATCAACGAACTGACTTATTTTTACAGCATGTGGAAGATCAACATATCCATGCATACGAGAGCTATCCACATCGTTATCCACAGCCGCAAATTTGTCACATGATACATCATTAGCTGCTCTACCACTTGAAACCAGGTCGCTATAATTGGCACCAAACGAACTTCCTCCCTCCATTTCTGAAAGTTGCTCCCAGGCCCGGTTTTTAGCATGTGTGAGGTGGGATCTGTCACAGGGCCCATCTGAATTTCATCAATTTTTATTTATATTTTAAGGCCTAATAATCTGAAATATTTGCAAAATAGGGCCTAATATTTTCGAAAATATTACACTATAAGGCCTAAATATATAAAAATTACTATATATGTAGAATAAATTTGAAACAGGGCCCATTTTTATACTGAGCCGGGCCTGGTTGCTCCCCCAACTGATTTATTTCCAAATCTTTGATGGCCTCCACGTGCAAAAGACTTCTACGTAGCTCTTCATCCACGGATGTTAGGAAAACTAAAACGTCTTCATCATCCAAAATATGTACTTCTCTCTGACGTTTCGCTGTAACTGAAATGTAACTCAGTTTCATCTTCGTCGTAGCTTCATCTATTTTAATCTTCTTACATATCCTATCTACTAACATCGAATACGTTCAGTGTCGTGCGATGGTTAACGGGGACTTATGGCAAACTTAAAAAATGGGGGTCTTTTTTTTCGTTTGAGATACTAAATTCACCTAGTTCGGTTTTGTAATTTCGTTTTCCTTTTTCAAAAAAACAAAAAAAAACAAAAAAAGGTATAATTGCACTCAAACTCGGGTTAGACAATATATGTACACATACCGAAACCATTAAGATACAAGAACTTTTAATAAATTAAGGGTCTCTATAAAACTATATATTTTAGGGGTCCGGTGCAAATGCACTTTTAATTTCTAATGAAGCACGGCTCTGAATACGTTATCTCCTCCTTAGATAATGCTTTAAATAATAAACTGTAGCAGCATCGGTCTTTGCTTGAAATCCAACGCTCTCCGATCTTTGAATAATATTCCTTATAATCAAAATATATGCTTGTATGATTTGTGGAACCGTTGCTCATTGTCTCCTGGAAAAATAATAAAAAGTTCAATTACCATATATTCAGTTATATTAGTAATATGTGCCAGTTATACTTATACCACATGGTCTCAATAATACTGTTTGTTTTTTTTTTGACAACAAAAGGCTATTCTATTACTCAAACTTGAGGTGGTGTGGTTACCCAAACAACCAACATAGGATAAAGAGCTAACATAAGATCTAGCAAGTTTGGCCAAGTGGTAGTATAAATAATGTATTAGTTGTACCAGTTGTACACATCTGCATTTTAGGTGAATTCAAACCGCCAAACAAACTATAATCTAGTTATGATTCACTATGATTCAATCACTATAATCCATTAATTACCAATGCAAAGTCCTAAAGTGGATACCAATACATTAATTCACTATGATTCAATCACTATAATCCATTAATTACCAATACAAAAACATCACTATAATCCATTAATTACCAATGCAAAGTCCTAATCGACCCAAAAACATGGTTAGCCCAATGGTCATACAAAAAATAACAATTTTTAAAAATCCAACTGAAATCCCTAAATCTCTAAATGGAGAATATACCAAAGAAAATAGCTTTTACAGCACAATAAACTAATCAATGCATTTAAGGTAACTCGCTATAACCAAGCAATAGTAAGAAGTCACCTTAATTTTCAAGCTTCACCCAAACCGGTGAATGAGGAGCTCGTGGTGAATGTTGTCGCGAAACCAAAAACGTGGATGTGGGGTCAGTGGGGAGAATGAGATGGACCAAAAAATTATTTAATTTTATTTTAAGATTTCAATTTAAATTATATTAAAATATGTTTCAGGCCAAAAGGGCAATTAATAATAACACATCTTAATTTAATGAAAAAAGTATGTAAATGGCAATTGCCGTACCCACCGCCGATTAAGTGCGGAAGTGCCCTCCTAGTCGTACTTCGCCGTGGCTGCCGCTTCTGCAATGTGTGATGTGTCGTTTAACTTCTGTAAACAATACATCGCTCTTCATGGTTTTTCTTCTGTAACCATGACACAACGTTTTCAATGTTTTTTTTTTTTTACTAGACGTACGTAATTTAAATTTTATTCTTTTTGTGAATTGCTTATTAATTAGTTTTTCGAACGTATTTTTTAATTCATGTGATTGTGAACATAAACTTAAATGATGTATTCCAAAGAAGATGATTTATCTATCATCTTAGAGCTATGATTTCAACAGAGTAGCGTCAAATACTTGCAAGTGTTTTGTTTCATATACGTAGCAAGAAGAGAAAACGTGAAGGAATCCTTTGAAGGTAAGCAAGAATCTTGATGGCGTGTATATTTTTCAACAATATGAAGCTTGGCTTCTCTGTAATTTTCTCAACTTCTTAGATCTATTTGCTTCTTGCCTCGACTGAGATTTTGTGATTAAGTTAATAACCTCATTATAGAGGAACAAATTAAGCAAGGCCACTCGTATTCTCATCTTGTGTTTACTTATGGTCTCACAATATCATAAGGAAACACCCTAAAGTGAAAAAAGAAGTCGCTTTGTTTGGAGCCTTTGAAACCATGGCTTGCGCACACTACAACACCTGCATTGCATTAATTCAAGGTCTTTGAACACTTAAAACATTGTCTACCATTTCCAGTGTTTGGCCATGGAGAGAACACAATAGACATAATAAGATCACAGCACATCAATGAAGTCTCTCTCCTACTCGTTCTAACTTCTAAGTAACGATAACAATAAGAACTTAGGAAGACGACAAGAGATTAGAAACCGGTCCATGAAACTTCTAAACGTAACTGCAGCAAGCTGATTTCTCAGTTGTAGAAGACGATGAGGCTTTGTTAGCATCTTGTTTAGTGATCTTGATCCCTTGGGGCTGCAAATCAACAAAGACAGTAGACATTTTTCCTCAGCAATATATAGTCAGTTCCATAATCCGAGCAAACAAGGAAGTAGTCAAGAGATTCCATGTGCTTCTTCTTTACCTCAGCTTTTGTATCGCTTTCTGTGAGTCTTTGCTTTATGTCTTTCGCGATAGAAAAGAAAACCTGCTCGACATTCTGGTTTGTTTTCGCACTCTGCAGCAGTTTCCAATCACAGCGGTTTAAAAAATGAAATCTTTAAACGAAAGAACGAATGAGGAAACAAAGATGTTATCTTTCCAGCTCACCGTCTCAAAGAATTTGATTCCATACTCATCAGCCAGAGCTTGTCCCTTTGACGTTGGAATAGCCTGTACAAGATGTTGCAGCATCAGTATACTACGAAATGTTAGCAAAACAAGGTCAAGATTGTGAACAGAGTCCGCAGCAAAATTTTACCCTTTTGCTTTCGTCCATGTCAGCTTTGTTACCGACTAATATTCTGTTGACACTATCTGATGCATGTTGCTCAATGTTCTTCATCCAGTTCCTAATGTCTGGAGCAACAATTTGCGTTAGTTCCCGCAAACGTTTTTTTTAAAGTTATCATAAGAATATTGTTCCTGAAACAAAAAAAAGCCAGAGACATACTGTTGAAGGATGACTCGTCTGTTACATCATAGACGAGTAATATACCCATTGCTCCTCTGTAATATGCTGCAAGAGAAAAATGGAGCAAAGAGTTTCAAAGAATGGCATCTAAATGTTAATAACAGGAAAGAAAGTAGATAAATCTACTTTTTCATCTTCCAAAAGTAGGGTATTTCCCAAGATATCGAGTACTTAATCATCTATAGAGAAATAAACAGATTCATACAAAAGAAATCGAGTAACTTTCAGTTCACTCCCAAGCAAAATTGTAAAATTCAGGGCATAAACCACTTTTACCTGTAGTTATAGTTCTAAAACGTTCTTGTCCAGCTGTGTCCCATATCTGCAATTTGATACGCTTCCCATCAAGTTCGACTGTTCTTATCTTGAAATCGATTCTGGAGAAGGGAAAGAAAACGAATTTAGACGCAATCTTCAAGACCAAAACACAAGAAAACAGCTAAGTGAAGAGAGACATACCCAATGGTGGTAATGAAGCTTGTGGTGAAAGTGTCATCCGAGAAACGCAGTAGCAAGCAACTTTTTCCCACACCTGCGTACGCACACACACACACACACATAAGCACGAAATGAAAAGAAGAGAAGTTAACACCAAAACTATACATAGTCATAGAAAATAATGAAAAATGAAGAGACACTTAAATTAACAGTGATTTGTGTAGTGTTCTTCATCTAGCATGTAGATTAAATAATACATAGGAAAAACAAACCCGCAGAAAATTCAAAATCACAAGCCCTAATTCAGATCGCAAAAATAGGAACGGAAGAAGATTCTGAGATAAAAAAACTCGAACAGTTTATGAAGCTGGATTATTCATTACGTCTGACGAAGGAGAGATAGATAGATAGATAGAGATATAGAGACTTACCGCTATCGCCGATGAGGAGGAGCTTGATGAGGTAGTCATAGTCTGAACGGGCTCTTGCCGGCGCAACCGCCATCGGAGAAGATAATAGCAATCACTTCTCGATCCTCTTTCTCAACAAAAACTAAGAACCGAGCTCTGCTATTTTCCCCCGGAAAAACTCTTGTCGTCGCTGGAGACGGCCAAAAAGAAACGAAAGGAAAAAAGAAGATTATGTGTGCTGCTAATGCTATGCCTGTGAAGTCGAAAGCTGCTAATTGGTGGATCATATTTTATTATTTTTTGTAGGTTTAATCTTCTTTTTTTGAATTCTTCACACTTACATCCACCAACTTATTAAATTGCTCAATTTCGTTTTTTTCGATATATAACAAGTAGGTATTGCTTAGGTGTCAAACAGTTATTGGGTAAAAACATTTGCCAAGCTGTATATACTTTGTACGTTGGAGCAATCCAGCAAAGTATCCAACCATGACAGATTGACAGAGGTTCTTTTTCTAATTTACAAAATACAAACTTTACAGCCTCCAAAACGCTTAACGAAAAACACATTCAATACTATTAATCTGATAATAGTTTCATAATTAAAACAAACACGAGGTTCTAAATTCATAGGTATGAGATTAACAAGCACCAAAAATAACATTCGTAAAAGAAAAAATCTTAAAACATTTAATCCTTCCCTACTACACTGACTCGCCAAAACTGGCTGAAGAATTTTGCAGAAGCTCTAGGAGATTACTGAGTCGCCAATAGCAGCTTCTTCGAGGATGATCCTAGCTTCAGTGTTTATATCAGCTAATTCGGCCGGTGTCTGCATAATCATCACAACCTTTGTTATAGCTAATCATAACATACTCCAACAGCCAAAGATGTAGAAGCGTTTTCAAAATGTTACCTTCTCGTAGGAGTTTCTTATCGTTGGTGAAGCCCCAGAACTCAGCAGAAGCCTAATCACACCAACATGTTCACCTCTCGCTGCGTGGTGCAGAGGCTGCCAACAAGAAAGTGACAGCTTGTGATTAGTCACAGTTTAGAGAGTGTGAGAGAGTGACTCATTTGAGGATGGAAGTGGAGAATACTTACGGTGTCTCCTTCTATATCGATTGTTTCGATCATTCTCTTCACACATTCCGGACCACTAGCTCGGCTAAAAAGAAGCTCTACTATTTCTAAGTACCCTGCAATCCCCAATTTCAGCAAGTACAAGAACGATAAGCCATAAGACCATGCCGCGAGACAGAAATATGGTAGAGCTATGACAAACTTTACCTCCAGCACAAGCATCATGTAAAGGAATTGCTTCATCTTCATCTTTGACCTCCATATCAGCTCCTCTTTCTAGGAGAAGCTGAGATTATAAACAAAAAAAATGATTGGATGATTTAGTCATTTTAACAAATACATAAGCTATCAGAAATGACAAAGCAGTGAGCAGCGAAATCAAAAGTAACCTGAACACAAGGGAGGTGACCATATAAACACGCCAAGTGAAGTGCCGTATCATTATCCTCAAGTGGATCATTGACTCTCCCATCCAAATTGTCTATCCAAGTCAAAGGCGGATTAGTAAATATATCATCAAAAAAAAAGGAGCATGTTGTCTTTCATGAGCAAAGTGCTTTCAACAATGGCGAAAAGCGCACACACAAGGACATATTAACCAAATAAAATGCAAATCTGATAACTTTATATCTCCCAATCTAACTTTAATAAGAGAATGCAGAGCTTCTGTCAGGTCCATCGCAAGCCTAAACGAAACAAAGATACAGAGAATGCGCAAACAACAAACAGACCAGTGAGGTTGCTAATATGGGAGTCAAATGGAAGAAGAAGCCCTTGAGGAAATTGAAGAGGAAGAGAGAAAGATGAGGCAAAGATCTAGATAAAGGTATCTTTTGTAATGGTGCGGGAAGATTATGTCTTAATTTTGGGTAAAGTTTTGACAAGACAACTATAGACTTTTAAAGCTCTGTTTTTGAAGATGGCAAATCTAATGGTTCCACTCAAAGTTTGAGACTTTACAATCCTGGCCAGCTAATTCAAGCTATACGCAATTGAAGTTGAAATTGGAATTGTAAATTTGAACAAAATAACTTAAAGCGTACCCATCAGAACTTTAAGAAGCTAGTTTAAGAGCAACAGAAGAAGTAAAAGACGTACCAATCGCAGATCCCAAAGCGACAACGTCACCGGACTGAGCTGCGGCGGCTAAGTCGCGGAGTTGCGAGGAAAGCTCGTCTTGGTTTTCGTTGTCAACACCGTTTTCCTCAAAAAGAGCGTTATCTCCGTCGACATCTTCTTCTTCCATCAAACCATTGCCTCCTCTAGGAACTGCCATTGTCGTAGTCAACCTCTCTCTCTCTCTCTCTCTCTCTCCCCTTTTTTCTCCACCGCCGTGTAATAATTTTTCTTTTTTTAATGAGTAATGACTAATCGGCGCCGTGCAATTAAATTTAGGTTTTCTCGTTTTGTATAGTGGCCAATGACCATTAGGCCTGTGAATTTGTGACTTGATCCGTGGCGGTGCGCGTAAAAAATAAATTCATCTAAAAATGAAACGGATCATGTGGGATTTCAAAAATATGGAACGCATATCTTAGGTAATATTTATACATTAGTGAATATTTCTTTTCAAATGGATAAAAAAAAATTATATATTTATGGTTTGTTATATAAATATTTTTTATTAATATTTATTTAGTTAAAAATAAATGTATAATTTTTTATTATTTAAATATACGCGGATTAACCGCTTATCCGCAAATTTAAGCAGGATAAATGCAGATCAGAAAAAATATGTTCAAAAACTTAGCATGACGGATCAAAAAATGTGATGATCTGTGCAGGGCAGGTCAAGCGGGGCGGATTTGACCCGTTTGACAGCTTTATCCATAGTCCATACATACACTAGATAATCGGCAGATGACAATTTTTTTTTTTTAATTGCATGTAGAACTATATAAGCTTTGGTTATGAGCCGCTTTAAGTGATAAAAAATTTATTGACAAAAAAAAATTATAGAAATTGTATTTAATTTTGTATGAATTATACATAAGCCTCATATTATAAACAACTACTTTTCTAATTTTGTGAAAGCAATTTGTATTTTTGTTTAACATTTACGTTGTTGTCAACTTGTGCTTAATATTTTCATCTTATGTTAGTGAAAACTGAAAAGTGAAAACTAATAGATGAGGGCTTATTACACAGAAGTAATCACAAGTATAATGATGGTGCAAACACGCTGGTGAATACTCCGGATAATAAGTAAAAAATCTATCCGCACTCAAAACGATATAAAAATATTTTTGTTACTGTATCTTTTTTGATTTGAGTCCCTTTTTTTCCCCTTTAGCCATCTCTCTCCTCTCTCTACTATTTCCCTCTCTCTCGCTCTCTTCATCATATGATCGCCGGCAAATCACAGCCGTCCGAACAATCAGCGTATACTCCGAGAAGATTTGTTCGATCACTCCAATGGTCTGATTTTCGCCATCTCAGATCTCCGACATCATTCCGGTACCATTTCTAGCTTTTTCCATATCTTTATCCGCGGGATTGCGAAACTGAGGAGCCTTGATCCGAGAGAAGCATAGTGGAAGCTATCTGTGAAACCTGAGGATTCGAAATTTGAATACTCTGGGTTTTTTTATTCGTCCTCTGTTGCATGTGCTGATCCAATTTGAGCTCCTCTCCTAGTGAATCTCCTCGTCCCGGAAACCTAGGGTTCCTAGTTTGGTGGAGAAAAGTGTGTTTCTTTGGAGTCCTTAGTTGCGTGTAGCCATGTTTAAGAAAATCATGAAAGGTGGGCACCGGAAGCCCTCTAAATCCGAAGCTAACGAACCGTCTAGTTACGGGATTGGTCCTCCGAGTAGGTCAGGTCCTGGTTCCAATGTGGTCGTTAGCCACGCGTCTCGCGGCGGACTGGTTTCTTCTTCTCCGTCGCCAGTTACGGCCACTCCACCACCTCCGCCGATGGGCTCAGTAGAGCCACTCCCGTTGTTCAGGGATGTTCCGGTTTCAGAGAGGCAGACTTTGTTCCTGAGGAAACTTCAGAACTGTTGTTTCCATTCCGATTTCACTGACACGATTAAGAACGCGAGAGAGAAGGAGATTAAGAGGCAAACGCTGTTGGAGCTGGTGGATTTTATACAGTCTGGATCTAGTAAGATCTCTGAGTCGTGTCAGGAAGAAATGATAAAGATGATTTCAGTCAATATATTCCGGTGTCTCCCTCCGGCATCACACGAGAACACTGGTCAAGAGCCTGCAGATCCTGAGGAAGAGGAACCTTATTTGGAACCTGCTTGGCCTCACTTGCAGCTAGTTTACGAGTTGCTACTGAGATACATTGTTTCGACTGACACGGATACAAAAGTGGCCAAACGGTATATCGACCATTCTTTTGTTTTGAAGTTGCTCGACTTGTTTGATTCTGAAGACCCGAGAGAGAGAGAGTATTTGAAAACGATTCTTCATAGAATCTATGGGAAGTTTATGGTCCACAGGCCCTTTATTAGGAAAGCAATCAACAACATTTTCTATAGGTTTATTTATGAGACAGAGAGACACAGTGGGATTGGAGAACTCTTGGAGATTCTAGGCAGTATCATAAACGGGTTCGCGTTGCCTATGAAGGAGGAGCACAAGCTGTTTCTGATCAGGGTGTTGATACCATTGCATAAGCCAAAACCAATAGCTATATATCATCAACAGTTGTCTTATTGCATCGTTCAGTTTGTGGAAAAAGATTATAAGCTCGCGGATACAGTAATCAGGGGATTGTTAAAGTATTGGCCTGTGACAAACTGTACCAAGGAGAATCTCTTCCTTGGAGAACTTGAAGAAGTTCTTGAGGCTACACAGCCTGTCGAGTTCCAGCGTTGCATGGTTCCATTGTTCCAACAGATTGGTCGCTGCCTCAATAGCTCTCACTTTCAGGTTAGTAATCTTGCTCACATGATCACCTTAAATCTGGAGATTTGGTTCTTTAGCTTTTTCTGCGTAATAATTATGTTTCGAAATTAATTGAGGCAATGGATTTTAGATATTGTGTGCTAGTGTCCTGTATGCCTATCATCTTCAAGTCATCCTTTTTTTTCTTCACTTGGGTCTGATTAATCCACCTGAAGAGTATGCAACTTTTTGTTGCAGTTTTTTTTCTTTTCCTGTTGCTTGCTTCTTTCTCCTTTTATCTCGTGCTGTTTGATTTCATTTCACAAAATGGTCATCATTTTGCTGTTTGTACTGGACTCATTTGGTTGATGGGATTATCTCATGCTGTTGATAGATACTACTCTAGAAAAGAAATCCTTGGATTCTTAGATCATCTTCATTTTCGATGAATCACTCATTTCAAACTTCTTGGAGTGAACTAACTCTCTGAATGTATTGGTACTGTTGCGTTTGCTTTATTCACGAGTCATTCATTTCATTGCACAGTGCTTTTTTAAAAAAGGAGATGTGAGCATCTTTCTCAATGCAGTATCCATTTGTGTTTTAGACTGGAGCAGTTTTTATCCCATTGGTTCTCATCACAACTCTGTAATTAATTTCACTGGATGCTAGCAATTACACAAGTTTTCTGTTATATCTTTGTGCAATCGCTCAAACATTTCCACAGTTCTACGTGGCTATTGCCTTTATACTTGCATTCATATCTCATAAATCTGATACAGGTTGCAGAGCGAGCACTGTTCTTGTGGAACAACGAGCACATCGTGGGTCTTATCGCACAGAACCGAAGCGTAATCCTTCCAATCATATACCCCGCACTGGAGAAGAACATCCAGACTCACTGGAACCAAGCAGTTCATGGCCTAACTGCAAATATTAAGAAGATGTTCATGGAGATGGATCCTGAGCTGTTTGAGGAATGCCGGAGACAATATGAAGAGAAGCAAGCGAAATCCAAAGAAGTGGAAGAACAACGCCAATTCAGATGGAAGAGATTAGCGGAAGCAGCAGCAGAGCGAGACGGAGTTGGACGAGGTGAAGAAGATCACATGATCACTTCCTAGATCGTTAAAAAAGTGGTATTATTCTTTCGCTTTTTTTTTTTTTTTTTTTTTGGTTATCTCATATAATCAAATCGTTTTGTTTCAATTTATAAACTTCGATTTGTTTTTGTCTTGAGAATCATCGATTCTGATTTTGGTTTTGGCTGTAGAGAGAAGTGAGCTAATCACTATCGGAGAATATGTCATTTATCTGTACGGAATCGGGCTTTAGTGGTAAGCCATGTGTTTGTGATCTTGTGGAAAGTAAATTAATTTTTTTGATTTTGTTAGATATTATGTCAAAAAACAGACAAGGGTATTCAATGTGGTGATAACATTACGCTTACAGGTTATACAATAGCTTTAGAACCCGTACAACGGACGGGAAATTATAATGCAAGTGATATCATGTTTCTTTTATATTTTCACAGCAAGCTATAAAATATTTTAACAAAATAAAAAAATAGGAGTTATTAGTTAACCAAATACACAATTTTAGCTTTGACGTTTATATGACTGCTTTCTCGTTTTGTTAAAGGCTTATACGAATGTCAAATGCAAAAATCTGTTTCGAAGAATTGAAGTTCGTCTGTGTTCTTCTTCTTCTTTGTTAGTCTTAACGTGTTCATTCTAAGATGTAATTATAATATTAACATCATAATTTCACCAAATTGCGTACAGGCTTACAGCCAAGATAAAGATAAATTGTAAAGCCCGAAGGTTTTTGATCGAGACAATAAAAATATGACAAATATTGTTTGGTGAATGTTCCTTTATAAATAACCCAACCTCCCATGTGTTTTTCTGCATCATATTTCCGGATGTACGTCCTGCATTATTTTAAAGGGTTTAATAGATCCGAAGAATTGTTATTTGGCTGAGAAATAGAGATGTTATCATCGTAAGAGAAACAAAAGTGAGAAATCACAACAAAAGAAAAATCATGATTATCATATGAGGAGAGTATAGGTATAGCAAGAAGCAAATAACAAAGTTTAATTGGTGACCCAAAAATCATCGCTTCACTCGTGTACTTGAGGGTAAGAGCTATTTGTTTGCTATGTTATTATCTCACCGTTATAGCGCACAATATTCTTCTTTTTTTTTTCAAGTTCTTGCAACTCACTTGTACTATTGTTAAACATGGCAATGATATTAACATTTTGCTACATAAATGAGTTGCATTATTTTGATCATACACAAATTCTCTATCAATCCTTTAAATAATATGGAAAAGAGCTTTTAACTTTGAAGAAGATCAGCCTTACAACTTTAGTTCAAATTCAAGAAACTCATCCACCTACGCCTCAGCCTTCAGCAGGCGGGACATTGGCTTATAACAACCAAACACGAAAACAATGAAGGAATAAACTGAATGAAGTCGAGGTTAAGCTATAATTCCGGTTTTTTTTTTCTTTTGTTTGGTTGTTATAAGCCAAACTTCGTCAAATCGAGTTTTGTCCATAACATATTTTTACAAAAAAAAATCAACGTATAATGGACATTTTCCAATCTCGATGAACCATAATCCTTGAGGAACAAGAACAACTATTCTTAATTTTAATCCAAAGATTTGGTCAAAGTGGTTGACTGTATGGTTGGATCAGATCCGGTCACCGACTCTGTGACTTTTTTATGCGACTGCAAAATCGAGCCACATTCTTGATTTAAAAAAAAAAAAAAAAAAGTCTTACGATAGAGAGATTGAAGTCGTACTATACAGATTACGGAACGGTGTTATAAAGTTTGAACAAACATTTAATGATTCCGTACAGCACAGTACAGAACAGACCACGAGGTAGTTGACAACAAACATTACTCTAGTCTTAGAGATAATCACAAATTGACAATATTATATACAGTATGTCGGCCGCGTAAAGTACGTCATAAATCTCAATATTACAACTACGAGTATTATCTTTGACCACAGTAATACATACAAAGGTAAATAATCAAAAGCGGAACTTTGCTTGTGCCACTATAGATGCCTACTCTTTGATAAATAAGTAAAACATATTAGTTTTAAGTCTTAACATAGAAAGGAAGATTGAGGCAGAGATCAGTTATCTAAATTGAAAGAGAGTGCTAAAAAGGAAGTTACAGAGAAAGAGAGATTCTTTTTGGGCTGTAGAACCGTGTTCTTGTGGAGGCCCTACTATTCTCAGGAGAGCAAAGAGAGAAAATGCATTAAATGTAAATAATCAAGAAATTTCTCGGGAACTTCCTAGCCTAACCATGAGCTAATTCCTCGTTGACGTCGCATTTTGTATATAAAATCCGAACTCTCTAATCCCAAACAATGCAACAGCTCCACCGAAGAAGAAGAAGAAGAACACTCAACCAGAGAGCTCAGTTTCAGCAGTTGCTTCCTCTTCAAAGGTTTTGAGAATGTGCAAAAAGTTGAATCTTTTCATGAGAAAGCTACATAATTGCTGCTTATTCACAAGACTCTCGAGAAGGGTAGAGAGCTGTGGTGATTTTGAGGAAGAGGGCAATGCTGCAACATTGATTCCCAGCGATGTGAAGAAAGGGCATGTGGCAGTGATTGCGGTTAAAGGAGAGAGAGCTAAGAGGTTTGTTTTGGATCTTAGAGAGTTGAACAAACCTGAGTTCATGAGGCTGCTCGAACAAGCGCAAGAGGAGTTTGGGTTTCAACCCAGAGGACCTCTGACCATTCCGTGCCAGCCAGAAGAAGTAGAGAAGATTCTACAAGGAAGTAGAAAAGAAAAGTCTTGATTTTTTCTTGTCCATAAACATATTAACTAATTTGAGATTCTTTTTCTTACATCATTCCCCCCTATTCTTATTCTTTCTCTTACGAAGGAGACATGTTATGATCACACAAATATATATCTTGTTCAAAAGACAGTTGTGAGGAGAATTCTATAATGCGTTGCACAATCATACCAACCAATCAGGCAGGTTCTGGTTCTCTACTTTCCAATATAGCCATAAGAGATTCAACCAGAGTAGAAGAAAACAGAGAATAGTTCAAAAAACTTGAAATCCAACAGTAGTACAAGGAAGAGAATGAGAAGCGATAGAGTTTTATATATCCTAGAGAAATTCCACAAGTTTATTGTTTTGTTTCTCTTGTGGTCACAAAGGCAGTCCAAAAGATTGCAAGGCAGAGGCTTCTATGGGAAGTAGACAGGCCAGTTGTAATAATAGGAGTCCCTCACTTCTTTGGGTATCTTATTCCACTGAGAAACGAAATCAAAGAATCAAAACACTTGTGAGCAAAATGTTGTCAATGATGTTATGAAAAAATTGATTCAGACAAAAGAAAGTGCCAACCTTGAATTCGTAAGGCTGATTCTTTGCCCTTGCCTTTTTCCAGTGGTACTGCTCAAACAGCATCCACTTGTCATGATAGCTGCCATTTTAGAGAGTATTAGAGAACCTTAACAATGACTATGAATCAGCCACCAAACTAACTAATCCAGATCAATCACAAATTGGAGACACATATCTAACTCTCGCGAAACCAACCTAATTGTCAAATGCCTAAAGGTAGCAACTTCATGGACGAAATCAAAGAACCATGAGCTAACACCTAACCTAGTTCTCGCTGAAGCAAGCACATGAACTACAAAATCCCAATTCGGAAACCCAGACATTCGGATTCGGAGAGAAATCAACACACACAGAGAGAGAGAGAGAGAGAGAGAGAGAGAGAGAGAGAGAGAGAGAGAGAGAGAGAGAGAGAGAATAGGATAATGGTACTTGTATTGGCTGGAGAGCTGCCACATGTAAGGATTGAACCAGGTGAGAACGGAGAAAGCAGCAGAACCAATCCAAATGTTGACGAACCGATCAGCATCTGCGTGCGGCACTCCTGGATCTCCCCTGTACGCATTTCCAAAGTACTTCTCCATTTTCTTCTCTCTCTCACTCCGTCGCTCACTGTCTTGTTTATCTTCTTCTCCGGCGATTTTCGGATAATAATATCAAAACCTTTCTATCTACTAACCTTCTGTTTGGTAGCAGAGACTGTAAGATCCTGTCTAAAGATCGGATATGAAATTACTGTTTGTTCGGCCACAACAACACGTCGTTTTAGCTACACGCGGGAAATCGGCCGATTGGGCCCTGAACTCAGGCCAGAGGTGCGAATCTATACCCAAACAATTTAGGTGTGCGATATGATACCTAAACTATACAACACCCGACTTTGCCCACCTAAACTTTTCCACATCTGGCAAAATCCAGCCTTGACCAAAACCCCGTAAGTCAACCTTCGAACGCCGTTAGACGGAGATGACTCAGCTGCCAGCTCACCTGACCCGTTGGAATAACGTCAAAACGACGTCGTTTCATGTTTTCGATAACGGATATCGAATTGCCGGTTTTGGATTCTGATTTCCGGTTTGAACCCGGTTTACCAAAATCGAACCGATAATTGCAAAACACGAAACGACGTCGTTTTGTTTTCCTTCTTTAAACTCGAGCATTTCCCTCTTTCCCTCTCCTTTACGACGACCTAAATCCCTAAATCGATTTGGGGAAAAAACGAAGGAAAGGGTTTCGGATCTCGACAATTCCGTGTAGTTCGTGAGGGGATTTCTTCGATTAATCTACTAATCGAAGGAATTTTGGCCTTTGCGTTGTGTTTCTTTGTGAGAGTGGATTCGATTCCTCGTTGAAAATGAGGTAAGAGTAAAAAATTGTTGAACTTTTTCGATTTTTTTAATAAGGATGCGAATTGTTTAATCGGTGGTGGGAAATTTTTAATGGTTTCGAATTGTTTAATCGTTGTTGTAGTGAAAGCGATGCCAGCGATGCCACATTCATCATATACTATGGTGGGAAGTTTGAGAGGAAATAAAATGGCATCGTTGCTTACGTTGGTGGCTTCGTTCAAGAGCATATCGCACCGGCGAGAGAATTGTTCAACGGTTTACCGGAGAGTTTGTACAAGCAAAGAGTGTGGTACAAATTGCCATATGAAGGAACGAGTGAGCTAAAGATTTTGTGCGAGGGTATTGATAGTTTTGAAAGGATGTGTGAAGCAGCTAAGTGGACTACTATGGTAGAAGTCTATATGGAACGTGATGAAGATTGGGAAGATAATGAGGAAGGAAGAGAGGCTGCAAATGATGCAGAGAGAGAGGCTGCGAATGACGAAGAAAGAGACGATTCAAATGATGCAGAGAGAGAGGCTGGAAATGAGGCTGCAGAGAGAGACAATGCACATGAGTTGTGCGCAGAAGAGGTTCGGGTTAACCAAGTGGTTGCTGATTTTGTTGATGAGGAGGAGAATGATGACTACCTACGAACTCCTCCTGTATCAGACGATGAAGGAGCAGAAATCCAGAGCTGTGGTTATGATAGGTGGAGAAAAGGAAGTGGAGAAATCAAGATTAGTCAAGTCTTTGAGAGCGTTAAAGAATTTAGAGAGGTTGTTCTTGAGTATGCTCTGAGAGGAGGCTTTAATATACGGTTTAGTAGATGTGGATCTTTGAAGTGCACTGCTGTGTGTGGTATCGAGAACTGCAAATGGAGAGTCTACTGCTCTTTCGAGAAATCTATTTCTCATTGGATGATTAAGACGTTTCAAGAGGAGCATACATGTCACCCGAACGGTCGATGCAAGATGCTATCACAGAAAGTGATTTGTGACATGTTCATCCATGAGCTGAGAAACGATCCTCTACTGAAGCCAGTCTATATGCAGGACAAAATTCACGAGCTTTACAATGTGGCTCCTTCACATGATCAATGCAGGAAAGCAAAGAAAAAAGCATTGGAGATGATAGAAAAAGAATTCAATGAACAATATGCAAGGATGAAAGACTATAGAGATGAACTTAAAGCGTAAGGATTAAGTGTTTACATTTTTGTTTAGTTTTCGCCTTTCTCTATTGTATCTCTGCGTAACTTTTGATGTTATGTTTGCAGGAGAAACCCTCACTCGACAGTTGAAGTTAGGATAGAGGTTAACGCTATGGGAACTGAAGTTTTCGACAGTTTCTATATGTGTTTTTCTGGATTGCGTGACACATGGAAAGATCACTGCAGACCAATCTTTGGAATAGATGGTTGTTTCCTCAAGTCTGATGCTAAAGGACAGCTCTTGGCAGCCGTTGGTAGAGATGCTAACAACCAGATATACCCGTTTGCTTGGGCAGTCGTTCAAGTTGAGAACACAGAGAGCTGGCTTTGGTTCATTCGTCATCTGAAAAATGACTTAGGCCTTGGAAATGGTGATGGATTCACGGTTATATCGGATAGGCAGAAGGTATTCCCATGTTAGTAATGATTATGATTTGTGACAATATTATTTAAAGTTTAGATTTCTAAATGTGGCGTGAATGGTGGTTTGTTTACATTGCAGGGGTTACTCAATGCTGTGAATGAGGAATTACCGGAGATTGAACACCGAATGTGTGCTAGACATATCTACGGAAATATGAAGAAGGCACATCCAAAGAAGCCTCAGATGAAAAAATTGTTTTGGCGTGTGGTCAAGAGTTTCAATGAAGGCGACTATGCGAAAAATTTGGAGAAAATGAAGAGCTATGATATTGGTGTATACGAGGCGTTCATGAGCAGGAATCCGAGAAATTGTAGCGTTGCTTTCTTCAAGACTCATTCACAATGTGAGGATGCACTCAACAACTTTTCTGAGTCCTACAATAGTACCCTTGAAAAGGCAAGAGCAATGCCACTGATTCAGAGTTTGGAGACCATGAGGAGACAAGCTATGGTGAGGATAGCGGTCAGAAGGAAGAAAGCGGAGAAGCTTAAGGGGAAACACACTGAAAAAGTGGGTCTTGTTATCGCAGTTGAAGACAAAAAGGTTAAGAAGCTGAGAACAATCCCTGGACGTCCTAACTTGTTTGAAGTGATAGAGAAAGGTCATGGGCACAAAGTCGACATGAAGGCAAAGACATGTCAATGCAGAAGATGGGATTTGACAGGGATTCCATGCCGTCATGCGTTGCGTGTCGTTTTTGACAACCCGAGATCATACAATATAGAAGACTTGATCTCCGATTGCTATTTGGTTTCTAAGTTGCAGATCCAATACTTGGAGTCTATTGGACCAGTCAATGGGATGAAATTTTGGTCAGAGAGTGGAGAATCACGACTTGAGGGGAAACCAAGAGAGGTTCAAAAGGGAAGGAAAAAAAATCCAGAGAAACGGATGAAGGCTATTACCGAGTCACCAACCAAAGGAAAAAAGGTGACCAACCATGGCCGAGACATGCATTGTTACCGTTGTGGACTTCCAGCCCATAACGCACTGAAATGTCCTAACGGGGGTGTCCCACCTAAGGCAAGGCCGCCAAAGAAAAAAAAAACCAGCAACATTTCAACTGAAACTGAAGTGGCGGAATCTCAGAACATTGCAGGTCCTAGTCAACCAAGTCAACCAAGTCAGACATCAACGCCACCTTACTTAGGAGAATGAGAAAGGTACATGTTCTAATGTGAGGATGTTTAGTTCTCTTTCTGAGTGATGTTTAGTTCTCTTTATTACATGGTTTTATGTGTTATGGTGATTGTGTCTGACTTGTATGTTATGTTTTTTGATGCTTTTGTGTAACAGGTGGCCGTGAAGAACACTTGTTTTTTAATGCTTTTGTGTTATGATGATATGAGACTTGTGAGTGTGTTCTGTTTTTGTTGTTAGACTGGCTTTTTCTGTGTTATGATGATATGAGACTTGTTGTTTCCTCTCTTGACTCTCTTTGTTGTGTTAAACACATTGTTTATTAAGGATGTTATGTTTGATATTTGGGTTAGCATAAACTTGACATTGAAATGTTACAAAAACATTGGAATGTTACCAAAAACAGGGAAATCTTACATAGGATTAACAACACAATACATCACAATTTTACATTAAACTTACTCGTGAAAGAGAAATGCCGCAAATAAGTCTGAAAACTTAAAAAGTTTACAAAGCCGCAAACAGAGTTTGAGTCTCCATTACCAAAACAAGAACATAAAGGTACAAAACACAACAACAACAAACAACATTATGCAGTCTTAGAGGACCACAAAGCTTCAATCTTATCTCGCTGATTTTGCATGATTTCTCGTGCCTCTAGCAACTGGTGATGGAAGCCCGCAGTCGCAAACAACCCCATGGCTCTGGATCTCCGACGACGACGCGGCAGACATGTTCGTCGTCTCTCTCTGTAAATCTCAATCGAAGAAAACCTAAATCGAAGATGAATCGAAGAAATCCCCAAATCGATTTAGGTCTCTCGTAAAGGAGAGGGAAAGAAGATGATGTGCTCGAGTTTAAAGAAAGAAATAAAACGACGCCGTTTCGTGTTCGGTTCAATTTTACTAAACCGGGTTCAAACCGGAAATCAGAATCAAAACCGGCAATTCGATTTCCGTTATCGAAAACACGAAACGACGTCGTTTTGACGTTATTCCAACGGGTCGGGTGAGCTGGCAGCTGAGTCACCTCCGTCTAACGGCGTTCGAAGGTTGACTGACGGGGTTCTGGTCAAGGCTGGATTTTGCCAGATGTGGAAAAGTTTAGGTGGGCAAAGTCGGGTTTTGTATAGTTTGGGTATCATGTCGCACACCTAAATTGTTTGGGTATCGATTCGCACCTCTGGCCTGAGTTCAGGGCCTAATCGGCCGTTTTCCCAGCTACACGCCGAGATTGAAGTAAACTGGGCGTGTCCCCAGATAGAAATGATATGAAATATTGGGAAAACGCTCGTTATTTTTTTGGACTTTACAAAATTGCACATTTTATTTGCACATATAATTCGTTAATATATAATTGAATATCTCAAATCAGGTTTCAATTAGTCAACAATTAATATAAAAATAGATTATATTAAATTTGTCAATCTAGATTTTAAGTTAAAAACTCTGAATTTCCAAACCTAAAATTTTTAAGAGAATTTTTGGTAAACTTTGGTGATTTTTAGCAATTTTCAACACATTTTACCGTTTGTATCAATTCAAAATTCAAACTCTAAAATATGTTAAAAATTGCTAAAAATTGTGGGAATTAGCCAAAAAAATTCTTTAGATTTTTAGGTATAAAAATTATGAGTTTAGAACTAAAAATCCCGACGGATAATGTTACAAATTTAATAGAATCCATTTTTATGTTAACAGTTGACTAATTAAAACCCTATTTAAAAAGTTAAAAAATTATTTGTACAATCAAAAGTTAAAAAATAAAATATGCAATTTCATATAATTCAGGAATAAAATGTTTAATTTCCCATAAAATGTTAGGGGCAATTTAGAAATACAGCTTCTTCGGGCCACATCTTTCGAATATTCCAACAGTTGATTCCTCGATGAAATGAAGTAAAACGACACGAAACCCATCGTTTTAACTACGTGGCCCAGCAGTTTTCTTGGGAAGAACCAGAGACGGACCAATATCTGATTCTTCTTTTTGATTTTTCCATCGTTTTCCCCGATTTAGGGTTTTCTGGAATTAGGTTACTAAATTATGAGGGGCGGTGGCAAGAGAAGATCGAACGGTGGTGGTTCTGGGAAAAGCAAATCTAGATCTCCGGGACAGAGCACGAGAAAGAACTCGAATTCTGCGGCGGGATCTTCGTCCGGTGGTCGTCGCCGACGGACAAATACTCTGTTTGTAGAAGGAGGCATTCTCTCAGATTTCCGGCGAGATCCTGCTTTTTCTACGCCATCGCGAGGAGGAGGAGGAAGCTCTTCCGGTAAGGTCTTGAAACCCAGAAGCTCAGATCGGGCAAAAGCTTCTGCTTCCACGAGTGATCCCAGGAAATGCAGTGGCCATAGTTATGGGTTTCAGTACTCTTCCGTTCATTTTGAGGAGGGGTTGGAGCGAAAATCAGGCGATCAAATGGATGGATCGAATCCGATGGTGTTGGGGAAGTCAGGGTCGACCCAAATTGTTGCATTTCTGGATCAAACGCCTTCTTCATCGAAAGAGGTTAAGGTAAATTATGATTACGAATACGAACAGAGTTTTGTTCTGGGTGATGATTCTCATAGAGGATTGGGATTCTGTGATGATTCTGATGCTGCACCAAGTGGTGGCCTTAAAACTGGTGAAGAGGCTGCTGCAACTGAAGATGAAGCGATGCCTGATGTTGTGAAACCATCGAAGAGAAATTCAGGTTACATTTCTGTAGGAGGGATGAAATTATACACTGAAGATATATCTGGTGAAGAGAGTGGTGACGAAGAAGACGTGAATGGTGAAGATGGAGGCAGCTCTGGATCTTCTGAGCAAGGTGAAGAGACTGAATCATCTGAGAGCGATTGCTCGGAAGACATGTTTGGAATTGATTCCGAGATTGATGACGAAGTTGCAAAGGATTACTTGGAAGGTATTGGTGGAAGCAAGATTATGTTGGATGCTCATTGGTTGGCAGAAGAGTCATTGGATAAGTTGGATTTGTCAGGCAGTAGTGACAGTTCTTCAAGTGATTCTTCTGATGAGAAGAAGACAGGAAAGTTTAGTGGTTTTTCTCTACAGAAAGCATCAATGGATTATGGTAAGAAGAAGTTGACAAGAAGTCGTTCCTCGGGGAATGGGAAGGCTCCTCATCCTATGGCAATGGATGATCTTATGTTTGTGAAGGATCCAAGAAGTCTTTCGGGGAGGAAGAATAAGAAGAAACAGGAGACTAAGTTTCCACAGTCTTGGCCTTCAGGAGCACAGAAGAGCAAGAATTCACGCAATTTCCCCGGTGAGAAGAAGAAGCACCGCAAAGAGTATATTGCTGTGAAGCGTCGTGAGAGGATGTTGCAGCGTGGTGTTGATCTCGCTGATATAAACTATAAACTGGAGCGGTTTGTTCTGGAGAACGTGGACATGCACTGTTTCCAGCGTATGCATAATCGAGATTGCTCTCAGGTTAGAAGATTAGCAGATGTATACCGCTTATCTAGTAGCTGCACTGGTTCTGGAAAGAAAAGCTTTGTGACGGTGACACGAACATATCAGACGTGTTTGCCATCCGCGAGCGATAAAATCCGCATTGAGAAGCTAATAGGAGCAGGAGATGAGGAAGATGATTTTGCTGTCAGCGGAGGAGGGGTTAAAATGAAATCTGGTGGCAGTTTAGACAGGAAGAAAGTAAAAGACTCAGCGAAAAAGCGAATAAGTAGAGAAGAACGGGAGAGAAACAAAAGCAGCGAGAAGAAGAGTTCATATGCTGAGCAACCTGTATCGTTTGTGTCAAGTGGTGTAATTGATTCTGAGATCGCTATTGCAAAGACCTCTGTTGATGTCATTGACGCTAAACAGGTGGCTGAAACTAGTCCAGGAGCCTCTAATGGAGTAGATATTGGAGCATTTGAGGTACACACGAGAGGCTTTGGATCGAAAATGATGGCAAAGATGGGATTCATAGAAGGAGGCGGTCTTGGGAAGGATGGTAAGGGGATTGCACAGCCAATAGAAGCTGTTCAGCGTCCGAAATCACTTGGGTTAGGTCTTGATTTCCCGGCTGGCACGGAAGAGCCGAGTCCATCAAGCAATAACGCTAAAAGGAACAGATCTTCTTCCTCTGGGAAACATGTGAAACGCATCCCGCATGACACTGGCGGTGACTCTGGTTCAGCAGGAATTAGAGACAAAAGATTGGGAGCCTTTGAGCAGCACACAAGAGGTTTTGGTTCGAGGATGATGGCGAGAATGGGTTTTGTTGATGGCTCGGGTCTGGGAAGAGAATCACAAGGCATACTCAATCCGCTGGTCGCTACCAGACGTCCTAGAGCACGTGGATTAGGCGCTGAAGGCTAAAGATCTTTAAAGCTTTGTACCCAAATGCGTGTGTGTGTTTTTTTTTTTCACCCTGAACTTGGACATCTATTGGTTGTCTCATCCAATAATCTCAATTCAAGATGTTGTTTCACGAAATAAGTTTTAGATGAAGTTATTTAAATTCTTCTAAAGAGTTTTGCAGTTATACTAATTTCATGTTTATCGGGTCTGAACTAAGTTTAAGATGACGGATAATTGGAGCTTTTTCCACTCCTGACTTCAAAAATCCAATCGTGTTTGTTTTTGGTTGGTGAAGAGAAATAAAAAAATTGTGAGAGAGAAAAGTACATGCACTCACTCTTTGTATAAGATATATAAGATATTGGTTGAGAATTTTTATGTTGATAAACCACGTTATTATATTGTCATTATGAGTTTGTGATGTCAGCATATCACTTCCTCGTAAAGTATCAAACAGACGAGAATCATGTCCGTGTCGAAAATGCAGAAAAAGAATTTTGGTCTTTTTCTAAGACAAGTAGTTGAAGACATATATGAAACATGAAATGGCTTACTTAACAACTCAAAATAAGAGAAACTTTTACTAAAACGAAGTAGCAATTCATTGTACGGCCAAAGAAACCAATGGCGAGAGAGAGTGAAGCAGTGTTTAAACTCAAAAGACATAACTTAAGAAAACATAAAGCTTCATCTTCATAGATTATCATTAATTGTAGAGATCATCATCGTCGGCAGCAGCAGCTGCAGACGTGGCAAAAGGATCAGCGACTCCAGTGGTTGCACCTGAGCCAGCAGAGTTCTCGAACCTGAACTCAGAACCAAACCCTCTAGACTGCTGCAGCGTCTGAGCAAAGGCTTGGTATTTCCTGATGTCTGCATCACTGACACTCCTACGCGCATACTTCATCGACTCCTCGAAGTGCGCAGCTTTGATCTCTGATACTTCATCCTCTCCATCTTCCTCCATCGCCTCTGGATTCTCGCTCCTCCTCTTCTCCTTCTCAATGTCCTGAAACAAAAACCAAAGAGCTAAATAAATATAGGGGTTCGAGACTTAGATTACAAGATTTACTAGCCTAATGAATAATGATCTCTGACCTTCTCGATGTTTTCTCTGATGGCGTACTTGCACGCTCTCTGGCAAATCTCAGTGATATCAGCACCACTGAATCCCTGTGTGTACTTTGCGAGTGCGTTGATGTCTACATCTTTAGCGATAGGTGATTTCCTCAAGCAGGCCTTGAAGATATTGAGACGGGAATCCTCATCTGGTAGTGGAATGTATATGAGCTGGTCGAGCCTTCCTGGACGGAGAAGAGCCGCATCAATAATGTCGGGTCTGTTGGTTGCTCCGATGATGAATACGGTTTTCTTGGCGTTCATTCCATCCATCTCAGTCAACAGCTGGTTCAGAACTCTATCCGCTGCACCGCCTCCATCACCTCCACTTCCGCCTCCTCTCTGAGTTGCAATGGAGTCAAGCTCATCAAAGAAGAGAACACATGGAGCGGACTGACGGGCCTTGTCAAAGATTTCACGAACATTCGCTTCACTCTCTCCGAACCACATTGTAAGAAGCTCAGGACCCTTGACACTGATGAAATTTGCTTGGCACTCGTTGGCTATGGCTTTGGCCAAAAGGGTTTTACCACATCCAGGAGGACCATAGAAAAGGACTCCCTTTGATGGAGACATCCCGAATTTCTCAAACTTCTCAGGGTGCTCAACCGGGTATTGCACAGTCTGCATTTCAACAAGTACACAGCTTAGCTTACAATCACTGGACATATCACATATCCAAACAAGAATGGAATTAGCAAATTTACCTCCTGGAGCTCTCTCTTAACATTCTCAAGACCTCCAATATCTTCCCAAGACACATTCGGAACCTCCACAACCTGCAAATCGAAAATGTTTTGGAATGAGAACCAAGTGATACTACAGATATTGATCTCGTTCTACGTGCAGCACTGTCAATACTCACGGTTTCACGAAGTGCAGATGGGTTGCTGTTCCCGAGAGCAGTGTGGAAGTGTTCATTAGTCACTGCCATAGAATTGAGGATTTCAGCATCAATGGAGTCATCTTCCAAGTCAATTACATCCATTTTCTCCCTGATGCATTGCAGGGCAGCTTCTGTGCAGAGAGCTGCAAGATCAGCACCAACGTAACCGTGTGTGTCTTTAGAGATCCTTTCGAGATCCACCTGGAAACACACAAAAAAAAAAAACACAAGAAGAATTTAGCTTCCATAAGCATTACACTCAACAAACATAGACAAAGCAAGAATGACAAATTACATCTTCAGCAAGCTTCATGTTCTTTGTGTGGATTCTGAGCACTTCAAGACGTCCAATTTCGTCAGGAACCCCGATATCAATCTCCCTATCAAATCTTCCAAACCTTCTCAAAGCTGGATCAATACTGTTGGGGCGATTGGTTGCTCCCATGACAATAACATGAGCACGAGATTTAAGTCCATCCATTAGCGTAAGGAGCTGAGACACAATCCTCCTCTCAACCTCTCCATTCGTCTTCTCCCTTTTTGGTGCAATAGAGTCAATCTCATCAATAAATATGATTGAAGGCGCATTTTTCTCAGCCTCCTCAAATGCTTTCCTCAGGTTGCTCTCACTTTCACCAGCCAATTTGGACATGATCTCAGGTCCGTTGATGCAGAAGAAAAAGGCACCGGTTTCATTTGCCACAGCACGAGCAATCAAAGTCTTTCCAGACCCAGGAGGTCCATAAAGCAGAATTCCCTTCGGTGGCTTAACACCAATTGACTTAAATAGCTGTGGATGCCTCAAGGGTAGTTCAACAAGTTCCCTAATCTGAGCCATCTGTTTCCTGACACCACCAACATCATCATAACCCACATCATCTAGCCTTTCCTCATCTTCTCTCTTCACTGGCTCACCCTCACAGAAAATCTCAGTGTCTGGAGCGACCACGCAGTACTCAGCAGGATCAGTCTCGATAACTTTGAACTCCACACTCCTCATTCCTCCTCTGACTAGGAAGAGATCACCCTTCCTCACTGGGCGGTAAGCCTCCAGGAAATAAGCTGTTGAAACAAATTCAATTTTGTTCAGAAAATCACTCCAAACCTATATAAACAATATCTCACAGCAAACAATAAAAACCAAAACTTGCATAGTTGGATTAGGATCTAAAACAAAAGACAACTTACGTTTCAGGTAAGCATCAAAGAGGTTTCCAGTCACCCCTTCAACGGTATCATCAACTGGCAAGATGTGCACACGCTTTCCGTACTTGACATCTGGGCATTGGTGAACAGAAATGACATCTCCCAATCTAACCCTCAAGTTAGATCTGACAACTTTGTTCATTCTGATCTTTGGCTCCTCACATGATTCATCAGCGAGAGCAATGCAGACTGTGTCCTTCCTTTTCTTACCCTGAAAGCCAAAATCCAAACAAAAATTAGAAGTCACAATGACAACAAACAAACAAATCAGTCAACGAGACAGAATCAGTACATTACTGTCATTCGATACTCAGAAAAAGTGTCTCTTCGTATTCATAATACCTATGATCATAAATTACTGGTTCCAAAGTCTACAAAACCCTAATTTTACTTTAGAATCCATCATCAGTCGACCATGGGAAAAATCCCTAATCCATGGGAACAAAGCGAACAAAAGCAAACCCAACCTTGATGAGAATGGTATCACCACGGAAGAGCTGGAGCTTCTCCATGGTGGCAGGGTGGAGAGATACGACGGAGTTATCATCGTTAATGGCCTCATCGACGACAAGCCTGTTCGGAGACTTCTTCCTTTCCAGAATAGCAGTACTGAAATCCTTCTTCGATTTCCTGACACAGACCAAAGAACAACAGGGAAAATCGGATTAAGCAAAAACCCTAATGACGAAATCGAAAACCTTTACTTAAAAGATCCGGAATTTTCCGATCGGAAAACCACAATCGGAGATCTGAGCACTTACGAGTCTGAAGATTCAGCTGGGTTTGACATGATGGATTTGAGATTAGTGAGAGAGTTCCCTCAGAAATCGAAGAAAGTTGAGAGCTTTTTGAGTTTCCCTTGAGTTCTCTCCGAGAGATCGATTCGATTGTGATAATGGGATCTGAAAGAGCAGAGATTTACGCAAATTATATCTCTATGTTTCTTGTTGGAAAAGAGAACTCGACTTTATTTTCTTTTTCTTTTTTTTTCTAATCTTTTTATGAATATCAAAACGACCCTTAGTGTTTGCTTTTTTCCCCGAACTTATACCATAATTGTGTTCTGTAAGTAACAACTCCAATCTCTTCAAAATGTATAAATTTTCCCTTTGTTTTCATTTTTGTGTTACTTTATTTGGATGTTCATTTACTTTTCCTTTTTCTTCATTGGCACCCTCTATTCTTCCATAATGGAAACAAACAATGCCACAAAAGTCAATCTCTTAGAGCATGCCCATTGGGTATCTCAATGGTGGTTGTCTAAATACTTTTTTTAGTGATTGTTCGGAAGAAAAAAAAGTGAACTGAATCAAAAGTGATTCTTCATACCAAGCATAGTCTTATTACTTTTTTTTTCCTTTCGTAAGAACTTTCATTTCACATTTGAGTTGAGAAGATCATAAAAAATTCTTTTTAAATGGAATGTATAAAACATGTTTGATGGCGTGTAACAAAGAAATTCAAGTCCTCTTTGTGGAAAATATAGAGAACAAATGAACAATACCTAATACTTGAGTTTTTACACACCAAAAAGAAAAAATACGTAACAACGAAAACGATAGCATTTTTCTTACCCATCCGCTATAATTCTTTTTCCAACTACTTCTCCATTTTTTTCACCCTACCTTTAAAAATTAAAACCTATAATTGTTATTGTTTTTTCTTTTTATTTATGTTTGCGTTAAGATGTATGCACTTATGGTACTTTAGGAGATGAACACAGTTTATACACGTAAGCACGAGTAGTTTTGTGCTGAAGACTGATCAGCTTTGGAACAAAACTCTGATAAGCTATTAAGCTATATACATATCATCGTAATCCAGCTGTGGTTACTATCATACAAGCATCAAATTACATCATTTAGCATCTTTCACAATCTTCATTTATAAATATGTAAATCTATGTATAACGAGCTTGAGGTTGATCTTGATCTCACCCAAAGCTTCAAGCTTTTCATTCTCCATCACAACCCTTTTCTTTTTTTTTGTAATAAGAGGTTGAATCTTAATTCTTAAGCAAGCATCAACAAGCTCTTATCGTCTTGGGGTTCCATAACTTGCCAAACCAACCTCCTTCGCCACCACCTCCACCATTGTTCTTCGTCTCTAAAACCCTCTTCTTCTTCCCTCCCAAGTCTCTAGAAGTCTCTAGAATCTTCAGGGGAACTAACTGAGGGCTAATACCGCTCCCTGAAGGCGCTTCCACAATCTTGGTCACCATCTCCAACACTTCACTCATCTTGGGACGTGCCTTTGGGTTCCTAACCAAACATCTGTTGGCCACAACCGATAGCTTTTGAACCGATTTGATAGGATACTTCCCTTCTAGCCTCGGGTCTAATATGAGGTTAAACTTCTTTGTATCCGATAGGTAAGGCCTCACCCACTCTAGAAGCTTCTGCTCTCCTTTAGGTTTGTTTCTGTCTACCGGTCGCCTCCCTGTGATGAGCTCGTAGATGAACACTCCATAACCCCAAACATCGCTTTTCGATGTGAGACGACCGGTATGAATGTATTCAGGTGCTGCATAACCCATCGTACCTACGACCTAACAAAGCCAAAGAAACCAAATAAAAAAACACATACGTTTCTCAAATCTTGCAACCAAAAGAAGTGAATGCAGAACTTTACATCAGTAGAAACATGAGTTAGTCCTTCAGATGGACCTAAACGAGCCAAGCCGAAATCCGAGAGCTTTGCTTTCCAGTCTTCGTCCAAAAGAATGTTTGAGGACTTGAAATCTCGGAATATAATCTGTAAAAGAATAGATCAAAGTCAGTAAAAGAGAGAGAAATGAGATCAATTCAAGTCATGAGTCATGAGATTACCTGAAAGTCCATTTGTTCGTGCAGGTATGTTAAACCACGAGCTGCATCTTGCGCGATTCTCAATCTGAGATCCCAAGTAAGGACTGTGAGTGACCGAGGGGATAAGTGGGACTCAACGCTTCGGTTAGGCATGTATTCATAAACCAAAAGCCGTTGGATCCCACGTTCATCATCTTCTGCACAATAGCCAAGCAACTTCACCAAGTTTGGATGCTCAACCACACCGAGAAAGTTCACTTCCGTAACCCATTCCTTATGCCCCTGAAATATCCAAGAATCGAGTTAGTCTCGTAGATAACTGACAAAGCTTGAGAACAAGAGTTGAAAAAGATGACTTGCCTGCAACCCTCTTTTACCGAGCTGCTTCACGGCGACTTCAACTTTAACTGACGGGTCTTCTAAGTCCCTCACTGTTCCCCTGAAGACACAACCGAAACCGCCTTCTCCGATCATAACGGATCGGCTGAAGTTCTTTGTTGCAGACTTGAGATCAGTGATACTGAACTCTCTGAGATTGCTTTCTCGAGTAGACATTGGAGGGTACGAGCTCTTCCTCCCCATGGATGATTCTGTGCTCGTTCCAGAGACATCACGAGAGTTGAAATCTGACCCGCTTCGGTTTATGTCGCGGTCAGAGAAGTTTGAGGTCAATGAAATCGAATTAGGGGTCTTCTGTTCGTCTTTCTTGTCCCCACCAGAGAAAAAGAAACACTTCATTTTCCAGAAGAGATTAAAACACCGAGGCTTCTCCACTGCAGGATATAGAGAAAACACTCGTCATGTAACATTCGTTGGAGCAAATTATCAAACAACTTATCTGCAAACTGAAAGCATTTCCACAGTTGAGACTTCCCTCGAGTACTTAAAACTAAAACATCCAAACTAAACAGGGTAACTGGTCTTATACATGGAAAGAAATCAATTCCAGTGTTTCACTGGCTTGAGCTCATTCGAATTTCGAACTTTAGATTCAAAGAGTCAAACTTTACTTGAATGTATTTTGACCCAAAAGACCCAGATTCTTTTCTAAGTAACACGAACCCTCGTTAAGAGAGGGTGAGAGGAAGGATCTCAGAGGTACAAGTAATCTAATTTCGATGTAATCAAGTTGAATCCTTTACTTTGAAACAAAAATGAATTGCGACTTATTGAACAAGTGTAAAAAGAAGAAGATGATCGTAAGTCGTAACTCACCTTTGAATTATTTTGCATACAGAAAAAATCAAAAGTCAAAACTTTATGAAACCCAATCGCCAAGAGAGAAGGATGATTACGATTATTTGAAATGGGTAATACAAAGAGATCGTGGATTTGGAGTTTTTAATTGGGTTTTATAAAATGGATTTGAAGCATAGATTGGAAGAGAAAGAGGACGAACAAGATGGAGAAGTCGTCACACGGCAATTGAAACAAGTCTTTGCTGATAGCTAAGTCAGCATAAGACGAAACTGAGAATTTAAACTGGACAAAAAAAAAAAATTTGATTGTCTGATACAGTGATGTTTCAAAAAAATAATATTTTTTATTAGAAAAGGCTGTGGAAAAAAAGGGTTTTTTTTGTTGTTGTTGACTTTTCAACGGTAAAGTGCTCGAGAAGTAAATATGTTTGGTAGTTGTTACGATTTAAAGTAAATATGAATTATCGTTTCTTTTATCCTATGTTTCAACATTTTTTATTGTATTAAGAGAAAACTTTACCATGACTGATAAATATTTCAAACATAATCCAAATATAATCATGAATATAATCTGATGGGTTAGGTTATCTTAACAGCTTTTTCACATTATTATTAGAATTCAAATCTGCGTTATATAATATTGTTGATTGTTGATAAGAATATAACAGTGAAGTTAGAAGAGACGATGGTACGTTGTCGAAAAGTTAAAATTGGGTCACCCAGGAGATTTCCCAAATCTTCCTGGAACCTTGATTACATAAATTTTAGCATTTTCATACAAAAATCAATCAAAGAGATCCTCTGTTTCGGTTTCCGATTGATTTATCGGTCTCTTGAGATTGGTTTGGTAAATTGCACCACTTGTTGGGATACCTTAAACCTAGGTTACTTAACCTTATAATAATATATACAAATTTTGTCGTGGTGCTTGTATTATACAACTTCACCTCAAATCTGGCAACGAGACCTAGCAATGGATATCACAACCAATGAATCATGTTAAAGTGGGTCAAATCATAGTTGACTCCGTAAACCTTCCAAATTTTTAAGTTATCGTTACTAAGTTCTCAAAGATTCGATGAGCTTTCCGAATTGGATACAAATATTGTAGTTTGATTGTATACGGAAAATATAAGAATGCACTGTAGAAGAGATGTAAAAGTCAAAGATGTTAAGAACCTTATTGGTCAAAGTCAACAAATTTTGACGACCTACACTACATTACCAAAAACATCCCAAAACGAGACAAAGTTGTCATATCCAGTTATATCAATCATTCGATAGAAAATATCCTGTACACCGACACAAAAGATTCTCCAAACTCCGCATGACCAAATGTTCCAGAAGCAAGAGAGGAAGTAAAAGTCTGAAAACGAGATACTATTGTAACACCAGAAAAATCTTACTCTAATAGAGAGGAACGTAAGCCAATTTTTCTTATTTTCTTTGTTTTTTTGCAGATAATAGAGAATTTTCCTAGTTTCTTTGCAATTAGCCCAAACATGGAAAAAAAATAGAGCAAAAGTCTAACCAACACTCCCATCAGCTTTCGAGTGTATACAAAACTCAATTTTCAACTATACTGTTTATATTCTAAGTTAATTTGTGGTCCATAGTGGTGAAGTAGCCTTTCTATCTCTCTAATCATTTTCTTATACGGAGCAAGTACCAAATATAAGAATAATTATACCCCATGGTTAACATATAACAGCTAATAAAGTACCAAGCCATGAGCATTTGTTCGGCCTAGTATATTAATGATATTTATTTAATTACTAAAGTTCTCATAAAAGAGGGGTAATAAGAACAACAACAACCAAAAAAAAGCCAAAAAGAACACTCAATAGCTCAAAAGGTGACACAAGCAAACAACAATGATGATTATTTGGGTCGTTCTCATACATATATCACCAAAATCTCAATCGGATATTAAAACTAAAAGGATGATTTTGAGGAAACATTTTTAGTTGAAGTCTGGTTTGTCAGGGTAAGTGCAGCCAGACCTCTGGATCACTACGTTTGAAGCGTAGCATCCCGCCCTCACGCACTCCTCAATCGCCTTTCCGTGAACCAGCTGCGCAAGAAAACCTCCAACAAACGCATCTCCTGCGATCACACAAAAAAAAAGGCGTTGAAGCTTGAAAACATCATCAGGATTGGCTTAATCAGGGGTGGTCTCAAGTCTTGGCTATAAGTCTACTGTATACTGTATCTAGCCTAGGACCTGAATGTATCAGAGTAGAGATGGGTTCTTATCAAGTACCTGCGCCGTTGGTGTCAACGAGTTTCTCCTTTGGGAGAGGGATGACTGGGTACTTCTTCACCTTACCATCCTCGGCAACAACCACGGGATCTGCACCCTGTGTGATCACAGTTGTCCTCTTGTATGTTCCGGTGGCTTTAGGCAACTGGGAGATCTTGATGGCTATTTGCTCAACATCATCCGTCTGTATAAAATATATATTTCCAAACAGATTAACAAACACTTTTTCTTTGTTCAAACTTGAAACCATAAAACAGGTAAAACTTGGGGCGTTTGCGTACCTCCCAGCCGTGAACCCTGGAGAAGGTTCTTGCCTCGGTCTCATTGCCAAAAACATAGTCCATGTACCTGGTCCAAGCAAGACATTAGATGCATGGTTTTGCAGGTATTAGTTAAGGAATATTAGGATTTCTTACGGAAGGCATTTCTCTTGAACGTCTTTGAAGAATTCACAGATGAATGGAGCAGAAAGGTTCATTGTGAACACCTGACAAGATATGTGAGCATGTCAGGAATCTTTCATTTAAAGAACACTGTACGTGTGATTCTTGTGAAGGGATCATATCTTGTTACCTTGTTGTTAGCAGCGGCATGTTCACGAACCAACTGAATGGATTCTGGTGATACGGTTAGGAAGAATCCGGCAATGTAGTAGAACTTGGCCTTCTCAACTACCAAAAACAGAAGAAAAAAAACATGTTTCACAAAATCTCAGTTAATTCTGACATACGAAGAAACTATCCAATCTCAGGCTGGAAAATGAGTTATTTTTTTTTGTACCAAGAGCCCAGTTCTCAGGCTTCTTTAGGTGTTCAACCTTGTAGCAATTCGCAGCAGAAAGATTCGCGATAAGCGACCTGCAGAAATGGAAAACACACCTCAATACAACTCAGCAGAAGGAGATCTCTGAAGTTAAACATAAGCAGACATAGAGACGGATTTTAGGCTGACCTTTCTCCACCCATAACACAGACACCGCAAGTTCCAGTAGCGGTTGACTCATCTTCGTAATAGTGGACCTGGATATAGCACAACAGCAAGATTAACAGTCAATTTCCTCAAGTTTTGAACTAAACACCAAGGATTTATATAAACATAAAGCAGACTGACATTGACACCAGCAGCTGTAGCATCCTTCTTCATTGCCTCTCCGTATTTGTCCTTTCCAATGGATCCCATGAAACTGGTTGCCCCAGGGATTTGAAGCATCCACTGCAGTTATCAAAGAAACCATTCGTTCAGCCAAACAAGTGCTAACATTCAAAACCTATTCAAATAAGGCGTAATCCGTCGTTTACCTGGGCCACTTTGATTGAGTTCTGTGTAGAACCTCCAGCTATGTATTCGACACTGAACTTGTTGCTCATCTCATCGTACCTAAAGAAAATACCAAGAAGATGAAACTCGTCCATTTGTCTAAATCATTCAAGGCTAAGGAAAAAATCAGCAGAGCAATATGAACTTGTATGGTGCTTCAGACACATGGAGCTTGTCAAATCCAAATTCGATTACAGAGCTTATCGAGATTCCATATGAAATACTAATCAAGACTTGTCCTTTTTTTCACCATCTACTGTAATTTCAAATGCAAATCCTATCAAAGGCCGAGAATCCAATAGTACCAAAATAAGAAAAGTGATCTTACATGGGCAGATGTTTGTCCTCTGCGAGAATAGCATTGTTCAACTTGATTTCGTATCTGTCACAAATCCAGATGAAGACATTAAAAAGAAGAGAATCGAGAAGAATATCTTTACAAAGAGAATCCAGATCCAAACCAAAACGATAAAACGATTCCCAGAGAGACGGATCTGAGCTTACTTGTCGAGAAACTCTTGGTCGACGACGGCAGAGACGTCGAGGAGTGGGTTTCCCATGCCCAAGAGAATTCCATCGAAATCAGAGGAAGCCATGGCTGATGATGATCTGAAGGATTTCGAGAAGAGGAAGGAAGAGAGAAAAGGGATACAGATCTGGTAATAGAGGAGTGTTCTGTTCAGTGGAGTGAGTGTTTATAAAACTAAGACAGCAGGTGCGAAACCAAAGATACAGTAGATTCTTCTGTGCAATATTACAGTATTTAATTAATCTTTATCTTATTGTACTGATAGTTACTACTGCATATACATTTTTACTGTGCAATCTAAATGGAGCAGGCAAAATTTTGCAACGGTTTGAGACCAAAACGACCTTTTCCTATTCCAAAATGGTCTCATCTCCCTCTAGATAAACTGAAATGCAATACTGATGCTTCATGCTTGGATATTCTCATTTTGTGGAGTGATTCTAATTCTCTAATCTCTAGTGTAGGCTATGGGAAATTTCCCCAGATTGGCCAAGTCTACAAAATAATACACTAACGAAACTCTTGCTACGAGGATAACAAGTCTGAAAGCTAAGCCATCTTTTTCTTTTAAAAGGGAGACAAGCAAACATGTGCACCGACGTAATTGTTGGAAAAACTTCTTCTCTTGATTTTCTTACTTTGCAACTCTTGCATGTTTTACTCCTTATTGGCTAATACTAGTTGAGAAGAGAAATGCTCTAATTAGTTAAGCATGATGTGTGTTAAAAAACCAAATTTTGAGTATTGGGTCCCAATCACACCCACCAACCCCACTTGATCAAATTGTCAACACACGAGGAAGAACATTTTCCAAACAAGTTTATTGAAGAGAGAGAGAGAGAAAAAAAAACAGTGAGACAACCAAATGAAAAGAAGAAAAGATCTAAGAATACGTCGGTGGAATTGATAAGTCTTAAATCATCCACGCACATTCAAGTTTTCACTTTTCAGGGTTCGACTGTGGTAAAGTTTTGTAAGATTATTATACTCAGAAAAAACTTTTATTATTGTTTTGAAGATTCACAAATAAGAGTATACATATCGCCAAACAATTCAGGCAAGAAACAAAATGCAAATGTGTTAAACGAAAACTTTTGATGGATTCTTCAAACATCTATATCCTTCCTGTGTTATGAATCTTCTTTACCCCTTAAGGCAGAAATGAATAGCTGTGCAAGAACTCAAAATGTAAAGAAAAACAAGAAATCATGTGAAAAGCCAATGGCGGCTTTGTTTCTTCTCTCAAAGGAAGATGATCAAAAAGAGAGAAAACTAAAAACGTGTGAGAAACAAGAAGAATTTTCTCGAGGGTAAATCCTCAAGGAAGATCCAATGGCGAATGAGTAACTGTAGAGAAAGAATTAGGGTTTTAAGGGTGTGCTTCAGAGGTGATCGCAGATGGCGTTTGTGAACTCTGTTGTGGTTGAGGTACCTCCGAGATCAGCGGTTCTATATTTTCCCTCGGCTATTGTGTTGATGATGGCGCTGTGGATTTGCTCTGCTTGTTTGTTGAGCTTCAGGTGCCTCAACATCATCACTCCACTCAGAAGCAAAGCTGTCGGATTTGCAAGGTTCTATACAACACATCACCAAAAGAAGAACAAACATTTAGATCACAAGCTAAGGATTGAATCAAGTTATGAGCTTGAGCACTGGGCTGATAATATCTGGTGAAACCCATTGTGGAGGAACAATGTGACCCTTAACTGGCAACTCTACCTAGGTTAGCTAGTTGTGAACCCCATTCGAGTATTACAAGCAAGATTGCCAATATGATACTTGGTTTTAGGGTAAAAGTCAGATTGAGTTCACTCAAAAGTCGTAATGCATTGTTTTGATTTTACTACCCTCACAATGAGAACAATTCAATGCATTGTACAAACTTAGAGTGATGATAACATCACGAGAATGATGGTGCTTCGAGGTCTAACCTTTCCAGCAATATCAGGTGCAGAGCCGTGAACAGCTTCAGCAAGGGCAATACCATCCTCCCCGATATTACAACTGCAGCAAAATATGATAAGAGACTAAGATAACTGCCTCACTTTTATACTAGACAATATTCTGAGAGACGAAGGTACCTTGGAGTCAACCCTAGCCCCCCAACCAATCCAGCACACAGATCACTGATAATATCTCCATAGAGATTTGGCATCACCAAGACATCGAAAAGTGCTGGGTTTTTCACAAGCTGCCGGAATTAAGATCATCTATCAACCACATATTTCCCAATACAAGAATGCAATTTGTTCCCTAAGTAAAAAATAGTCAAATTCAGACTCAAGTACATGTTGCATCTTACCATCATGCAGCAATTGTCAATAACAACCTGCTCGTATTCTATCTCAGGATACTTGGCAGCAACCTCATCACAACACTGAAGAACAGGAAGCAAACAAAACATTGTCTCAGAAGAAAAAGAAGCCAACAAGAGACTAGAAAGAAAAAAAAGATCGTATTGTTCTCCTTATTGAAAAGTGCTAATTTATAATTAAAGTTCCAAAATGAGCAGACCTTTAGGAAAAGACCATCAGTTTTCTGCATAATGTTGGCTTTGTGAATTGCAGAAACTTTCTTCCTTCCGTGAGTCTTGGCATAGAGAAAGGCATACTCCGCAACTCTCATACTCGCCTTACGGGTAATAATTTTAAGACTTTCCACGACACCCTTCACAACCTAGCAAATCAAAATGACAGATTATCAACATGCTTCTTCAAAGATAGATTTTCTCAAATGACAGGGGAGCAGACAACTAACTTGGTGTTCAAGCCCACTGTACTCTCCTTCAGTGTTTTCACGGATGGTAACGAGATTAACATCATCATAACGAGTTTTGTACCCAGGAAGACTGTAGCAAGGCCTAACATTGGCATACAAATTCAGCTCTTTCCTAAGGGTAAGGTTCAAAGAACGGTGACCCTTTCCAATCGGCGTAGCCATTGGTCCTTTCAAGCCAACCTTGTTATCAAGTACAGATTGAAGACTTTCCCATGTCAAGAAGCTATTGGTTCTAGGATCTATTTCGGTACTAACATAGTGTTCGTCCCATTCAATGGCCACATCAGCGGCAGTAAACACCTGGATCACCATAAAGGGCAAAACATTTTCTCAGAGACGTCAACTATCAACCACAGAAACAAAATTCCAACTCAAATATATAAATCATCATGCCAAAGTATTAAGCATCAAAATGCGTAGCTAAAGTAATCGAAACGCGATCAAACTCGTAATTCATATAACAAGCGACGAAACGAAGAAAAGTAGAAATCAGGTTAGAAATAAGGTACCTGTTTGACAGATTCAGCGATTTCGGGACCGATCCCATCGCCAGGGAACAGAGTTGCTTTGATCGGAGTAGTGGAGGAAGAGAAAGCCCTAGCAGCGGAAATGAGCGCACCGGAGCTAGAACACGAAGTCCCGAGAATCTGGCTCGATCTGTTACCAATAAGCCGTCTCGCCAGAAATGATGCCATGGTTATCGCTTCCAGCCTCAGAAGGACGCAAAAGGGAGAGAGAGAGAGAGAGAGAGAGAGAGAGAGAGAGAGAGAGAGAGAGACAGACAGACAGAGGAGACTTTTTGCTGCGTTGGACCAGAAAAGTTGCATTTATACTTTTTCTCCGAGAGCGGAGAAGAGAACATTTCCTTTAACGCCTTGTAGTTTCTGAGAAATTCCACTGAACTTAAACGGCAAAAAGTGAATGTGCAAAAATAAGGAACGGCACGCAGTTTAGATTCCTAAAGGCCGCCTAAGTCACTATCCTTCAGTAACCAAGTTGAATTTGGCATTTTTAAGGAGGTACATGGGACTCATTTGTTTCTTTAGTACATTGAAGAACAAAGACAGTGATGTAAGCATTGTGTCTACGTGTGATGTGAAGAACAAGGAGAGGTTACATCATTTTCATTTTTACCAAAATTTGTAGATTCATACATGTTCAGCTATGTCTATGAAAGATAATAATTAATGGTGGTAGATGAATGGGAAACTTTATGTGTTTATGAGGTGATTGTTGGAGTAAGCTTGAAGAAAGCTTGAGATGGAAGACTTCCTAATCCTAAACCGAGTTATGGAGAAAAGGAAAAGTGTGTTTAGGAAGTTGCCTAAATATAAAAGTGTTTCCTATTAGGATTAGGATATGTGTTTCTTATATAAGGAGGTGTCAAGGTGTGACACAACTTATGAGTTTAGAGTTGAGAGATTGAGAGCTTAAGTTTTGAGTTATTTTCTTAAGCTAATAAAGAGAGTTATTCTTTATGTGAAGTCTTCAAATCCATGCCTTACTTGATGGATATGGCCTTGCCAGATTCTTGGATGGATCAACCATTGTTCCACCATCAACCGTCACCACAGATGGGGTTGCTACTCCCAACCCAGCGTTTGCTCTCTGGAAACGTCAAGATCGCCTGATCTACAACGCTCTCCTAGGAGTAATCACCACCACCCTTCAGCTGTTGTTGTCCAAGACAACTACTTCTGCCGAGATTTGGAACACACTAACCTCGACCTACGCTAAGCCTAGCCGCGGTCATATCAAACAGCTGAAGCAGCAACTCAAGCAGTGGACCAAAGGATCCAAATCTATTAATGAGTACTATCAAGGGTTTACCATTCGCTTTGACCAACTCGCTCTCCTTAGCAAGGTAATCGAGCATGAAGATCAGATCGAGTACATCCTTGAAGGTCTCTCCGATGACTTCAAAACCATTGTTGATCAAGTTGAATCTCGTGACTCTCCGCCCTCCCTCACTGAGCTTCGTGAGAAGCTACTCAATCAAGAAGCTCGCCTCCAGTCTTTGGCGGTGACCGTGTCCTCAACCCCATCACTGCCAACGTTGTAAATTACAAAGGCAACAACAAACATCAGGCCTACAACAGACAAGGCATATTCATGAATGTTACAGATTAATATCCATGAATATTCTATGGCATATGCATCGGGGCGCTTGTTTTGAAGAACCCATCCATCGGTCTAGAAAATTACAATCAAAGGGAATGTCAATGAGTAATAATGACCTAGAGAGAATGACGACTGATCCATTCAATCATTATTTTAGTGAAACAGTGAGTTTCACCAAGACGCCATATAGAACATCTAACAACAAGTACATAATTTTTTCAACCAAAATTCTTAGTTTCAGTTTGTGCATTTTGTTTTAGGGCCTGACTGGTTTAAACGCTGCGGTTGCGGTTGCGGTTGTGGGAGTTTGCGGAAGTGAAAGTTTGCGGTTAAACACGTAATTAAGCTGTTTGTACGACTGGTATAGCGATTGAGAGCGGATGCGTTTGCGGAATATTTTTGACTGGTTGACCAGCGGGTGAAATAGCGGTTAAACAATAAATTAACAATATAAATATATTTTATAATTATAAAACATCAAAACTATATTATATTGAACAATTATAAATTTATAGTTCAACATAATTAATAATAAAAATTTATAAAAAATAATATGTATATAATACTTAGTTCATCTTTTAATTTCTATAATTTATATAAAAATGTGATTTCTATTAAAATTTAGTGTGGAGATTAAATTTAGATTACCATTTTATTTTTAAATAGATATATAATATTAGTATGATAAGAGAACTTTAATTTGTAGGACTTATAAATATAAAATTATGATATGTTTTAATGAATTTTACCAAAAAAAAATACCAAATATTTTTATTTTTATTATGATTATAATATCTAAATCTTATTTTTTAATAAATATTATTTATTTTCTAATTTTAAAATAAATTTGTTTTTTTTTTTTTTTCATCCGCAACCGTCCGCAACCGCAAACGCTTGCGGAAATGAGCTTTTGATTTCCAGCGATACGGAACGGTACAAAATGGTACAGAGCAATTGTTGTAATTGTTATAAAATACCAAAAACTGCTACCACCAGCAGATATTGCGTTTGCGGGTGATACAGAAAAACCATTCACCACCTTAATTAGATACGACCATGCATGTTTCAAATTATGCCAAATCATATAATGTCTTAAGCAAACGACGCAAGTGTGTGGAAAACATATTTGGGAGAAAGACTCTTTTGTTTCTGTACACTTTCTAAAACCATCCCACACTTATATACTTTTGTTATTAAAACCCCGACGCGATCATCAATTACAGGGACCTGATTGTTTGATTGCTTCATTTCGAGGTGTAAATGTAAATCTATAAAGTATCTGGGCTATGTTTTAATAAACATTGGAAACCGATGCTATGTTAGGAAATTGTAAACTTCAAAATTCTAACAACTGGTACATACCAATCCCGATATCCTAAATTTTCATTAACCGGTCAGATCAAAATCTAAAATCCCCCAATTCAGATCTAGGATCCGGAAATTTTGAGCACCGAACTGAAACGACGAACCGAGCGGTCCAGTGTACATTAGCAAAGTATCCGATTTCCGAAAGAATTTGCTCTCTCTCTCTCTCTCGGTATTCCGATTTCTTCTGTTTGAGCTCTTACATCTGATCTTTCGATTCTGCGTCTTTGATATTTGAAATCCTCCATTGATTCTTTTCCGATTATCGTTTGTGTGAATGTCACCCTGATCCTTAGATCATGATTATGCTCCATTGCTTTTTTTTTTGAGATCTTCAATCGTGGTTCAAATTTTGTTGTTGGAATAAGCTTAAAATCAAAGTAATTTCTCGTGCTTCGCGTTTGGGTACTGCTACATTGTGGAGATTTCTCTAGTCTTGTGCTGGGTTGTGTGATTCTCCGATGAAATCGGGTTTTTATTCTTTGTTTAATGATGTATGATGTGTCGATTCCAACTCTCGTTTGTCTATTCCATCATTTTACTCTGGTTGAAATGGATGGATGGTTTGTCCTGAAGATCATATTATAGACATAATCTCGCATTATTTTTTCTTGTGCGACTGAATCTGAGCTTAGATATCAGAATGTTTGGTTATAGATGGCATTTTTCTTCTCGTGTATGTGCTTTTGCCAAGAAAATGAATGTGGGTGAGTTTTAAGATGCTGCAAAATCGATAACAGCTAGTTTGTCACTGTTTCAGGTATATATTTGGTCTAACAACAATGTCAGGCATGCACGGGACTCATGTAAGTACCATAGGCATTATATATGATTGAATATCGTTTTCGGGAAGGATGTCTATCATTTATGTGTATGTGTTCCCTTGTTGCTGCGATGTTACTCATCGATTTTCATAAGATAATCCATAATCCATAATAATATAGTGCTTAGGATCTGCGGCACTCATGTAATGCTTTGGAGTGTGATATTAGGCAACTTTTGGCTCTATACATTTATATTCTACTTTCTGCTTACTTAAGTATATATTTAGTATTAAACCATTTGGTTGAGTTGAGAAGGCGAATTTTTTCTTATGAAAAGTGCGTTAAGACTTATTCTTTGCTGCAAAATGTTCTTAGCGTAAGCATGGATGACACCTTTTGTTGAGCCATAGATGCCTGAGTAGCTGATGTAGCTTTGTTCATGAGCCTTTTTTTGGATTCCCTGCTTGCTTCTATCCCAAAACTTCAACACTGACAGTCCATTTTACATTGAATAGGATTCATGTCCTTTGGTAAAGAACATTCTTCTTCTAGACTCTGAAGGAAAGCGTGTAGCTGTCAAGTATTACTCAGATGACTGGTCAACTAATGCTGCCAAGTTAAGTTTTGAAAAGTACGTATTCTCCAAGACCTCTAAGACCAATGCTCGCACAGAAGGTAAGTCCAGACATATTATTCATCTACACCTTTTGTTTCATGGACTGTATATTGTTATTGGGTTTCGACTTTGTATTTGCTTACACATTGTCTGTTTCAAATCCATTAATAGGTGTGTAATAAGTTTGGTTTCAATGTTACTATGTGCAGCTGAGATCACACTGCTGGACAGTAATATTATTGTCTATAAGTTCGCCCAGGACCTTCACTTCTTTGTTACTGGAGGTGAAAATGAAAACGAGCTCATCTTATCCTCTGTTCTTCAAGGCTTTTTCGATGCTGTGGCACTTCTTCTGAGGTATTTGCTCGGCTTATAATCGTCTGTTTCCGTTATTTATTGATCAACGTATCTTTACAATTAAAGTTTGATGCCTCCCCTTTCCATAACAGGAACAATGTGGAAAAGATGGAAGCCCTTGAGAACTTGGATCTCATCTTTCTGTGCCTCGATGAAATGGTCGATCAGGGGTATGCAAGTCTAATATTATATCCCTACTTGCTGAGCTTGTCCTATATATATCTTAGCATTTAGCCATTGTTTGATTATGGTAAATGGAATATGTGTTTAGTGTGGTTCTTGAAACGGACCCAAACGTCATAGCGGGGAAAGTAGCAATGCAAAGCTCAGAAGCAAGTGGTTCACTCTCTGAACAGGTGATGACACTTTGACTATTAACCAAGAGTCTTTGATTTAGTTTTGGTTTGGCTAAAGAGAAACGGGCATTCCCTAATATGGACCCATTTGTTTGCTTACGTTTTGGAAATGCAGACATTAACTCAAGCACTAGCAACAGCTCGGGAGCATCTGGCAAGAAGTCTGCTTACATGAGTTTCCTAGGAATGGAATGGACTTCAAATTTCTATGAAGAGTATGAGATTTGTCTTGGGGTTTTATAATGTGTCAAAGTCTATAATAATTCCAACACTTGGCTTGCGACGTTTTGCAAACTTACTCTAAAGTTTGGGGGGGTTCGGATTTTTTTGGAGAATGGATATTGTATTGCAGCAACAAGAATGTTATTCCTCTCTTATTAAAGTCTAAACGAAATTGTTTGGTTTCCATAAAAAATAACAAAAAAGTAAATTAGAGACTTTCGGTTTCAGTTTACTTCTGCTAGGCTATATTTTTCACAAATTTGGTTCGTCCAACAATAAAAAGGAAAATTTGGTCTGGTTTTATGATTTTTAGTGATAAAATGTCGGTTCGGTTTTATATCCAATGACTCAATTTGGTTAATTTTCCTTTTCCATGTAGGACCGGAGATGGTAAGCCGCTATATATGGAGACCGCTTCTCCCTCGTAATTCAATTCAATTCAATTCAATTCTTCTCTCTCGCAATTCGCAATTCGCTAAACCCTAATTGCTATTCTGCTAAACTTTCCTAAATCCCTCTTCTCCCTCTCTCAAGGTACCATCTTTCTCCGATTTCTTCTTTTCTTCTGCTTTCTTTTTGAGTCTGATCTCTTGGTATTGTCGCTCCGATACTTGATATTGATCGCCAGTTATAATTCTTCTGAATCATCCGCATATAATTCTTCGTTTCCAGATGGTGATGCAAATCTGCGCAAGGACTCTTCAAGATAAGACGATAGCACTTGACGTTGAAAGCTCGGACACCATCAACAACGTCAAGGCAAAGATCCAAGACAAAGAAGGACTCCCTCTTGACCAGCAAAGACTGATCTTTTCCGGCAAACTGCTACAGGACGACTGTACCTTGGCTGATTACAACATCCAAACAGATTCAACCCTCCACTTGGTTCTAAGGTTGAAAGGTGGTATGCAAATCTTCGTCAAGACTCTGACCGGCAAGACCATTACTCTTGAGGTTGAAAGCTCCGACACAATTGACAATGTCAAGGCCAAGATCCAAGATAAACAAGGAATCCCTCCTGACCAGCAAAGACTGATCTTTGCCGGGAAGCAGCTCGAGGACGGCCCTACTTTGGCTGATTACAATATCCAGAAAGAGTCGACTCTCCACTTGGTTCTCAGGTTAAGAGGTGGTATGCAGATCTTTGTCAAGACCCTTACCGGCAAGACCATAACATTGGAAGTTGAGAGCTCAGACTCAATTGACAATGTCAAGGCCAAGATTCAGGACAAGGAAGGAATCCCTCCAGACCAGCAGAGACTGATCTTTGCCGGTAAACAGCTTGAGGATGGCCGTACCTTGGCTGATTACAATATTCAGAAGGAGTCAACTCTCCACTTGGTTCTCAGGTTGAGAGGAGGTATGCAGATCTTTGTTAAGACTCTTACGGGTAAGACCATAACCCTTGAGGTTGAGAGCTCAGACACCATTGATAACGTCAAGGCCAAGATCCAGGACAAAGAAGGGATTCCACCGGACCAGCAGAGGCTCATCTTTGCTGGGAAGCAGCTCGAGGATGGTCGGACTTTAGCAGATTACAATATCCAGAAAGAGTCAACTCTCCATCTTGTCCTTCGTCTGAGAGGTGGTATGCAGATATTCGTCAAGACTCTCACCGGTAAAACCATTACCCTAGAAGTTGAGAGCTCAGACACAATCGACAATGTGAAGGCCAAGATTCAGGACAAAGAAGGGATTGCACCGGACCAGCAGAGGCTAATCTTTGCCGGGAAGCAGCTTGAAGATGGTCGGACATTAGCTGATTACAACATCCAGAAAGAGTCAACTCTTCACCTTGTTCTGCGTCTTCGTGGTGGAAGCTTCTGAACAAGAACAATGGTGGTCACTTGAGTCTTTCATGCTTTGGTTTTTGTTTTCCAGTTTTGTCCAACTTTTGATGGGCTCGTTAATGGGCTTTACTCTTCGACTTCAAATATTAATTCATGTGTTCTATCTATATCCTCCTCTCTTCTATAATCCAAGTCCTATATATTACAATATCATCAATTTGGGAACACTATTTTTATGCAAAAAATTAAAAACAAGGGTGTCAAAGGCGAGAACAATCGAGAAAAGTGAGGATGGTCAATTAGAGCATGGGCAATGCACATCCCCTTCAAAAGCTCTTTAGAATTTTTTAAGAATAAAAATATTAGTATTTTAATTTAACAGTTTTTGTAACAATTTCAGAATTTTGAGCTATGCATTGCAGAGACCACAAAGAGTTCTTAAAGATCGAAAATGTTTTTTTTCACAAATAAGAAAAATGCCTAGAGAAGAAAGAAAAAAAAAACACAAAATCGGGCCATTGATCCATAACAAGACTCAAATCATTTCAAAACAAGAAAACAATGTCAACACATTTACCTGCAAAGATCTTTTACGTCCTTCAGACTTTGTTCTCCTTCACCTTCTGGTTTCAAATCCCTTCTGGACTTCGAATCTTTGGAACTCTGCAAACCAAACCGCCAAAAAAACGTTGAGGCACATTTCTACACAACAATTACAATGGATGGTTTGCAAGAAAATCACAAAGAGAAAAAAAAAACAAAAAGGATAGAGATCTAAAACCAACATAGGATCTCAAGCTACAAAACAACCTTGAAGAGGTCAGAAATAGAAGAAACAAAAGTGTTCTGTTCTAATCGAGCTCGTTCTCTATTCTAACAGATAAGGCAAGAAGTATCTATCAGCTATGGCTTTAGTTTCTCTTCGCTCTACTTAAGCTTAAGCATTGAACATTATCCTCGGTAGAAATAAGACACTAAGAGTAATCATGATGGCAATAAACTATCGAGAGATTCGTAGCACAATCTCACTATGAGCTTACTAACAAGAAACTTACCGTTGATGATGGTACATAAGGAAACCGACCTTAAATTCCTCTGAAAACCGACCTTCTTTTTCTCAGTTCCTGCAACAACAACAAAAAAAGATTAGAAACAAAGCATAAAACTAAGAGACGGTTTTACTAACACTAATATTGAAATCAAAACTGTTAATTTCATTTTAAACTAATACCAAAGTGCTATTTGATATTCGCTCTCCATACATATACTAAGACAAGTGGTGGAAAGCCTTTTGAATGAAGCCAAGAACGTTAAGCTGCCACGAAAGGGAACAAAATTGGCACTTCAAGATCAGAACATAATCCGTGATCGATACCAATTCACGGAGTAAAAAACAGAGTTTGTCACTCCAAAGATTCATTCAAGACAATCAACCAAACACTAAACAACCCAAAAGAACACAACATGGCAAACAAATCACAATTTGTCCAAAGCAACGCAAGAATCAATACTGAAACGAGAAGAAAAGTATTTTACTTTACTCTTCCCTGAGAAGAATCAAACATCTTCCATTCTTAATTACCGAAACCAGCAATAGCAAAAACGAAATGAGATTTAAGAGAGAGAGAGAGAACATACCATCTCGAGACGTTCACCAGCGAGGAAATCGAGCCGTGAAGCCTCCGATTTTCGCTTCTTTACCATTAGAGACCCCGAACGAATCAAATCCAAGATTTCCAAGGTTCTTCAATTTGTAAATTAGGGATTCAAAAGAATTAAAAATTTGGGTGCGAAAAGGGTAACGAAGAGAAGATTGTTGATGAGGGGGAGAAGAACAAGTGAGAAGAATAACAAGAAGGAGAAGAAGATCGAAGAGAAAGGAGAAGAAGAACGAAGAAGAAGATGAAGCGAATTAAGGAAAAAAAAAATTATCACAAAACGCCGACAATTTTTTTTCCGCGGAGCTTTGTCCTCGCGACACGTGGCGACAGCTGCCAAGTAGAGACGGATCCAAAACCTCTACAGGGAGAGACGGATCTGGGCCTGAAGCTGGCCATGTGGATAATTATTATTATTATTTTTTTCTTTTGGGCTCCAGAACCCTCCAAAACCTGTGCATTGCCCATGCTCTTAGATTAGAAAACAGATAGGATTCGAAAAGGGATCGTTATTGCGTTTATAACACCGAGGCAGGTTTTTTGGATTTATATGCACTAAAAACGCCGAACCAACCCCACCCATCATTTGCTCAATGATATAAAATTTCAGTCGTTGCATGAAAAAATATTATTTACTCAATTTCATACGGTTATTTATCTTCTTCTTTTTTACCTATTATATTTTTCCATTTCATACATATATTATTATATGTTGACAAACCAAAAATTTATTTCTTTTGTCTTAAAGCTCCAGAAAAGTTGACATGGATTAGATCTTGCTGTCCCCTTCAGCCACGATTCATTAGATTTTCTCGTTTTGGATATAATTTTCATTTTACATTATTACGAACTATATAGCTTTTTTTTACCAATAAAATACGTCAGAAATACTTGTTTTTGCTCGACGTACAATTTCTATAGTCTGACTAGATTGGTTGAACTCAGGAATCAACTTCAGTGCTAGAGGTGAAATTATCATATTTCTCTGAGCCCGTCACAATTAGTAATAATAGCAAGATTAATCCATCTTCACTTTAACCTCCTCCTCGGATAAATAGAAAATCTTGAGGAAAAAGGTAAATATTGGGAAAAATATCAATATAGAGATGCATCTCCATAAAGAATAGAAGGATATAATTACAAAATAAAGAAAGAATATATTCACGCAAGCCGATTTCCTCTCACTATATAAAGAAAAGTTCTCAATCTTGAAGGAGATTCATTCATTCACAACCGAGAGGAGAGAGGCAAAAACTCTAGTAAAAATTCCTTCTTTGTTTACTTTTTTCCTTCGATTCTATGTCGGCAAACTTGTCGCCGAGAAACTTTTCCTTTATAATCTCTTTTTATCTTCTAAGTTTAGTAAAACTATTTTCCCACTTTCCAATCACTCAAATCTTAGTATCTGGTCGCTGTATACGTGCTACTTGGTTTCAACATTCAGCAACTCAAATAGTCTATACAATTTTACAGACATACATATATTTACACGAACAAGTTTGAATAAAAGACTTGCAAATGAAGCAACTGTTTTTGGAAAATTAAAGAATACCGCATAGAATAGATATGTAAAGATGTACATGCATGAATGTGTTAATGGTTTAGCTACAGTTATAAGTTGGTCGTCACTGTAACTGTAAGCATACAAATATTCTAGACATCCAACGAATCCAATAAAAATATATATATTATAAAGGACGCAACCCACGTTCTCTGTTCGTCAGCCATCACCACTGTCAAATGGCAGCTTATGGCCAATCCTCTCCTTCAGTTCATGAACTTCACCTCCAATGGAATCCCATCACTTTCTTCTCTTTCTCTCACTGTTTCTACCGTATTTACCCAAACCCGGATCCGGATTCGGATCCTCCGGCCCAATCGCGGCGTCTTTCGGCGGCTCTGCTTTCTTCTGCGCCATTGACGCTAGTGGTCGCCAAGAAGTTATCTGCTGGGGCAAAAACTATTCATCTCCTTCTTCTCCGTCTTCTTCTTCTCCATCCCTTGCTTCTTCCGCTTCTCAAAGTTACAACATTCCGTCCATGGCGGTTCTCTCAGGTGGAGACGGGTTTCTCTGCGGCATTTTGTCGAACACTTCTCAGGCATTCTGTTTCAGTTCCCTTGGATCTTCTTCTTCAGGTATGGATCTCGTCCCTCTCACTTACCGGACTACTGCTTACTCTCAGATCGCTGCTGGAAACAGCCATGTCTGTGCAGTTAGAGGAGCTTACTATTCCGATCACGATTCCGGGACTGTCGATTGCTGGGAGGTAACAAAAGCTGCGAATAACACCTTGATCGCCAAAGAGAATCCGACGTTCTACGATCAGATTGTTAGTAATTTCGTCTTCAACAAAATCGTCTCCGGCTATGGGTTTAGCTGTGGTGGAATCAGAGAAGGAGGGTTGCTCTGTTTTGGCCCCAATTCTTCTAATTTAGGGCTTAACACAACTTCCGATAACTTCGAAACCTTAGCCGCCGGAAAAAACTCCCTCTGCGCGATTGTAAACTCATCTCGGGAGGTGAAATGTTGGGGAGACGACGACTCTTTCGCCAATTCTCCGAGGGATGATTCTCGATTCGTCGCGCTAACCGCGGGTCCTCACCATTTCTGCGGAATCCGCGAGGATAATCACGAGGTTGAATGTTGGGGAAACTCTAATTTCTCGTTGATCCCAAAAGGTTCTGGATTTAAGGCGATTGCTTCATCTGATTTCATCGTCTGCGGTATAAGAGAAGAGGATCTTGTTCTTGATTGCTGGTTGGTTAACGGGTCATCGACATTAGCTTACGATCCTCCATTAGAGCTGTGCAGTCCAGGAATCTGTCGAGCTGGTCCTTGTAACGAAAGAGAGTTTGCTTTCAACGCAAGTATCCTCAACGAACCTGACCTAACGAGTTTGTGTGTAAGAAAAGAGTTGATGCTCTGTTCACCTTGCGGATCCGATTGCTCTCGTGGATTCTTCTTGTCTAGTCCCTGCACAGAGAACTCTGATCGGATCTGCACGCCTTGCTCGCTCTGCCAAAACAGTTCTTGTTCTGACATTTGTAAGCTTCACAACAACCACAATGCTCAAGACAAGCATTGGCATCAGATGCAGAGACTTGTTCTCGTCATCGGATCTTGCGCATCGGCTCTACTGATCATCACGATCGGTTGTTGCGTTGTGCCACGGATTGTCACTAGTCCTAACAAAGAAGAAAGTACAACGAATCAATTCAAATCTTGCATTGGAAAGACTGATTTAGACACGGAGCCACTTCAAATGGTCTCTCCTGTTCCATCGGTGACACCGTTTGCTCAAGTGTTTAGACTCTCTGAGCTTAAAGACGCGACCAACGGGTTTAAAGAGTTCAACGAGTTAGGCAGAGGAAGCTACGGGTTTGTCTACAAAGCTGTGTTAGCGGACGGGAGGCAAGTAGCGGTTAAGAGAGCAAACGCAGCGACCATAATCCACACGAACACGAGAGAGTTCGAGACGGAGTTAGAGATTCTCTGCAACATTAGGCACTGCAACATTGTGAATCTTCTTGGTTACTCGACAGAGATGGGAGAGAGGCTTCTTGTTTACGAGTACATGCCTCATGGTACGCTTCACGATCATCTACACGGCGGGTTTTCGCCGTTGAATTGGAGCTTGAGGATTAAAATCGCTATGCAAACCGCAAAGGGTCTCGAGTATCTTCACGTCGATTCTGACCCGAGGATTGTTCATGGAGATGTGAAGTCTTCGAATGTGCTTTTGGACTTGGATTGGGTCGCGAGAGTTGCGGATTTCGGGCTCGTGACGACGTCGTCGAACGATAAGAGTTTGGACATCAAAAGAGATGTTTATGACTTTGGGGTTGTGTTGTTAGAGATTTTAACCGGAAGGAAGCGTTACGATAGGGAGTATGATCCGGCGGAGATTGTTGATTGGGCGGTTCCGGTGATCAGAGAAGGTAAAGCGGAGGCGATTGTGGATAAGTATATAGCGTTGCCGAGAAACGTGGAGCCGTTGTTGAAACTTGCTGACGTGGCGGAGCTGTGTGTACGGGAGGATCCGGATCAACGACCAACGATGTCGGAACTTGTGAACTTGTTGGAACAGGTCGTACGAGATGGATTGGTCTTGTAGCTTCTTCTTTTTTATGTGAGTGGTTATTATTCTTTTATTTTTGAATTGTTGTGATTTGCTAAAAATGGTATAATAAACAATGCACACGCGAACTATACCAAGAATAAAATCGGATGGGACATTAGCTATGAGGAGCCGAGCTCTAACATTGGTGCCACAGAAATCGCAAAAAGTGTCATATTGGGCGATAGATTGCAATCGTATGTGGCTCATGGAGAACCAACTTGGCTCGAAACCTTGCCGTGGGGTATAAGCAAGTATAAGATGGTGCTTTTATATGGATGACGGAGCTCTGTTGTTGCTCCTTTTTTTCTTTCGTTATGTTTTCAGCCTTTGGTCTCTGTTTATGGGTCTGTTACCCATCTCTCTGTTTCTTGACTTGAAGAACTTTTGTGTCTTTTGCTCTTAATATCAATCCAAATTCAGTGAAAAAAAACAAAAAAAACAATGCACACGCGATATGTCATTTCTTAACAAACAATTAGCTAATTCGTTCAAGAACACAATTTTTTCGGCTATGCAGTGTTATATGAACATCATCTCTTTTATGTAGTGTTTGTACTAACAAACAAGCTAATTAAATGATGCATGCACACAGTTTGTCTAGTACGAAAATCACGTAACAACTACACTTTTCTACAATCCCTTCTACACTTTTCTACAAGCTAATTAAATAATGCATGCACACAGTTTGTCAGTACGAAAATCACGTAACAACTACACTTTTCTAAAAGCTAATTAAATAATGCATGCACACATTTTGTCTCGTTTCGAACCACACAATTTTTCTAAGATCTAGTTTTTGATCCTCCATTAAGGTAAAAACTAAAAAGTCACCTCTTATAAAACGACAAAGATGGAATAACTGAATAGCGTTTGGCTTCGGATGGATTCATGAATAGCACGTGACACCTTGCTGAGGACTTCAGATCAAACTATCGGTTAGGGCCATTAAATAAAGAAAAATTTAAATCAGATTCAAAAATAGTAATAATTAAGAAGATGCATAGGTCTAATCATACTTATCCATTTCCCTCTCTAGCGATTCTTAAGGGTAACCAACTCGGACTTTGTTCAATATTAGAAGAACCAGTTGGTGTGGGCTAATTTTTTAATGTGAATACAACCACCAAATCTTAGTGTTTTTTGTAATTCTTGTTTTTTCCTTTCTTCCTGATTTATATTCTGCAAATTATATTAAAAGATGAATGCATCGACAAAGAGCCGGCCATAGACAAAGTTTAGTTTGTATATATTTATGACAAAATCATAGGTTTAGCTATAGGTTAATAAAATAGCTAAATTTACATTTACAACTAGTTCAAATAAAAGGTTTACATGCACAACTTGTTGCATCTCCGGATCCCCACTCTATATTTTATAATGATAATATATATTTTTCCCTTATAAGATCTTTTTTTTTTTTTTTAAAAGGGTTCTTATACAGTCATACCATCCTTTTATTATATATATATATATATATATATATATATATATATATATATATATATATATATATATATATTCATATTTGGGAATTGGTTAAATGAAAGTGTGTGCGAGTGGGTAGGTATGCGATTCTATATCTCTTCCTTTATGTTCTTTATATTTGATTTCGAATCGCACTACCTTGATGTGGAAATGTTTTAAAATGATAATTACCTGCAAATGATCGTTCATAGCTTCACATAACCAAAAAAAAAACTTGTGACATGCATTTGAAACTAAGAGTAGAGTTGTGGTGTTGGTTGAGTTGGATGGTATGTTGTGATTTACTTGTGAACAGTTAGTTTCATAATATATATTTTAGTATGTCAAGCTTTTCTTAATTGAATTGAAGTTTCACAATTGAAGATCGAACCCTAAGATTTAATGTGACAAAAAAAAACTTAAAAATTTCGTCATCTCTTAATATGGAACAAAATCCCTAATTTATACGTACTGGTATATGCTTACAGGTTACAGCTGCGTGAATGATGGATGGTACATATTTTTATTTTGTCACGCAACCAAAGAATAATTTATGGTAATGTTTTCTAATTAAAAAAATGACACTTTTTTGGGGGGGTTTTGTTGACAAAATGTGTAACACCGTAGGCTCCTTCCTAATCCTATAATCAACGTAATCAATGAATAAAAAAAGAAACAAAAAAATCCTGGGTAACATAAAACACATACAAAGGATGTGATCAATGTTCATGGGTGGAGTTTCTCGGCCAACCGACCCCATCATCATCATCTCATTACCCACTTCCCCCTAAATTTATATTCTCTCTTATCTCTCTCTCTCTCTCTCTCTCCCTCTCCCTCTTTCCCCTTTTCTTTCTTAATCCATCAAAATCCTTCTGCTTTTGCTTTTAATTCCTTACATTTCACTCTAATAATCCCCAGATCTCCAATCCACCCACCCAAAAACGAAAACTTCCCGAGATTTGATCATCTGGGTCGCCACAAAATCGCGTCTTTTCGATCTTTCGATCCATGGGAAACATCAGCAGCAGCGGAGGCGAAGGTAGACGCCGTAGACGGCGGAGCAATACGCTTCCAACGGCGGCTCCACCACCTCCTCCACCGCCTCCGGTGACAGAAATCCCAGCTAATCACATCGTATTCGCAGCCGCTACACCGTATCCAAACCCAAACCCAAACCCAAATCAGCATTACCAGTACCCTGGTTACTACCCTCCTCTTCCGGGACCGTACGACCACCACAACCACCACCATCCTCAGTATCCTCCGCAGCATCCTTATCACCACCCTCAACCTTGGCCAGCCGGCGTTAGATACCCTTATGGTGGGCCCATGGTACATGCGCCTCCTCCTTACGTCGAACATCAGAAAGCCGTCACGATTCGTAACGACGTCAATCTCAAGAAGGAGACTTTGAAGCTTGAATCCGACCCGGATTTTCCGGATCGGTTCCTCGTCTCCTTCACGTTTGATGCTACCGTCTCCGGAAGGTAGATTTCAGTCTCTCCCTTTTCTTGATTTCGTGATTCATTTGAAAAAAAAACAGAGCCGAAACACATGCTCGTCCTCGTGACCTTTGTGATCTTTCTTCGTGTTGAATTTTAGTTAGAAGCAAAGTTATAGTTAGAGGAATATTTTGATTTGTTTAATCTATGGAAAAAAAAAAACCTTTTGATCAAATCTCCTTGTGTGTTGACTAAGCTAATTGTCATTGAAAACAGGATTAGTGTCATTTTCTTTGCTAAAGAATCCGAAGAATGTAATCTAATAGCGACAAAGGAAGATATTATGCCGCCAATCACCATGGATTTCGAAGCAGGACTTGGTCAGAAGTTTAAACAAGCATCTGGTTCGGGTATAGACTTGTCGGTGTTTGAAGACGCTGAGCTGTTCAAGGCTGCAGACACAGATATATATCCGTTGGCGGTGAAGGCAGAAGCAGCTCCTCCAGGTGAGGAGGGTGAAGAGAAACGGTTGGGATCGAAGAACGCGCAGATAACGCAAGCGGTTTACGAGAAGGATAAAGGCGAGGTTAAGATAAGAGTGGTGAAGCAGATACTATGGGTTAATGGAGAGAGATATGAGTTGCAAGAGATTTATGGGATTGGGAATACGGTTGATGGCGGTGAGGATTCAGCTGACGATGCTAATGACCCTGGCAAAGAATGTGTTATCTGTTTGTCTGAACCGCGAGACACGACTGTTCTTCCCTGTCGACACATGGTAAGTGTTGTTCATGTTTTTTTTGTATAGAGCTTGATGATATCTTCCTCTGTATTAATGGAATCTAAAAATGTTTGCTTTTTTTTTGGTGATGCAGTGTATGTGCAGCGGATGCGCTAAGGTGTTGAGGTTTCAGACAAATCGATGCCCGATTTGCAGACAGCCTGTGGAGAGGCTGTTGGAGATAAGAGTTCACGGTAATAGCGGGAGCGGGAACAGTACCGGACAAGGAGGAACAGCTGAACAAGAGTAGCGAAACACGGTCCGCGTATGGATACGAACAGCTTCCATCGATCGATATATTAGTATATGCATATGTTGTGTTAACAATAAAACTTGTGATTGCCAAATTCATAATATAGAAATTTCCAAGTGATTTGAATCCACAATTCACAATCCTTGAGTATATTTTCATTAGACAAAACAACAAACAGGCAGTTTCTTATTTTGCTACCTGGTGTGGTTCAGGTTACAAGCTCTCTTGAATAGAAAAGAGATTCCAAATCCCGGGAATTGCTATGGCAATCGATGATGAGACGAGAATGAATGGGAAAGAGAGAAGCTTTTTTAAATTTGAAGATTCAGAGAGTGAAGCCAACTCTAAGGTTTCGATTCCTCTGCTGTGACGCAGATGGGAAGGTTCTACTTCTACCGCCATATATATTGCCACGTGGCTTTGGCCTACTAGCAGAGGTGTGAATAATAATGCGGATAAATTGATATGGACGGACATACGGTTGACAAATTTGTAATTAAAAAAATGTACTCATAATAAAGTAACAATAGATCGGATCACACATGAAACGACCATCTGCTCCAAAGTCAAAAAAGTGAAAAACAGAACATAACAATATCGAATAACATTGACAAAATTATTGGATTACTGACCGATTTCTATCCAACATCTTGGTCTTTGTCTATAATTTAGCTCATCAAATCGATAACAGCAAAAATTCACACACATATATATATTACCACACACATTTTTAGAAGATTCTATATTTACATATTAACTTCTGACCTCTGTTTTTCTTCACACACATTTGTGCCTTTTTAACAGACAAAATTTAAAACAACACATATTTGCCTGTTAGTATTTTGTGTTAGAATTAGTAATATACGTACTTGGTGCTAAATCACACAAGCTTAAAGAGATGAACTGAATATATAAAGTATCTGGTTTTAGACTTTTGACTTTTAGTACACTTGTTTTAGTTTTTGTCAACTTAAATAAGATACTTTTCAATATCTGTAATATCAACCCAATTTATATACAAAGTAGTAAAAGTAAAATACACACTATTATGCATATAATCTGTAGAACAATAAATCCCACTAGAAATGCAAATAACAAAATGTTTATGAATTTATCCACTAAAAATACGAAGCAGTCTGTCAAAATTATCACCGTAGACAAAAAGGTGCAGTGTTCACTTACAAACTTACCACTACGAGCCTAACATAAACTACTAAAATAAAATAAGAAGGACAAAACAAAAAATAGAAGAGCCGGGCCAAATTTAACCTTTTTAGCTGAGAAACGGACAGTGATATATCTGAAATGAATGAATGAATGAATGAATGAATGAATGAATGTGTATGATCACATATTTTTCAATTTCAGGAACCCAGAAGAAAGAGGAGGACTCATCTTTTACCTCGAAAAGGGTTCCTGATAATTCCTTGGCTTGCAATACAATATTCTTTCTTCGATTATTAATATTATTCTCTGCTTTTCTATTTCCTGGGTTTTGTTTCCAGCTCGGTGATGGATGGTGGTAGAGATAAAGCTCGCGGAGAAGAACACGGGCCTCTCGAATTTAACAATTCTCCAGCGCAAAGGGTTGATTTTTACAACTCTCTTAAATTCAATTCCAGTTTTTTTTTCTTCCAATCTATCTTCAAGTTTAAATTCATTTTTGTCTGGTGATTTGGATTTGATCGGTACGATGAGAATTTCATGAATTTCCCCTTGATCAGGGTTTAGGGTTTAGTAGATCGTTCCTGCTTCTGCAAATCGAAAGCCATGAAAATGCTTGGATTTGAAATTGATATTTCTTGTGTAATTGTGTTGCAGGATGGAGATTCTGCTGAGATAGCCCAAGAAGAGCTATCATCACCGGGCCGAGACCTACTATGGAGACGAGGACTTGTGTTAGATTTACCATCAACAACACCTGAAGATACCGGAGATGATCAATTGAGACGAAATGCGTCCTTAACATCAAGCCCTTTAGCCAAAAGAGTCAACTTTTCTCCAATGTCGAGCCCTAGAATCGGGCAACGTGGTGCATCCCTGAGCCCTTCCTCCTCCTCTTCAAGAAACAAACCTAATAGCCTGAAGAATCTAATCCCAAAGTTAAGCTTCAAAAACCGGAACAGCAATAGCAATAACGTGGATATCGAGAAAGCTGAGGATTTGGCCTTTGCTTCCTCTCCTTCTTCAGGACATGGAAGGTACAGGCCCGCATGGACTCTCACTAACAGTTTGACTCCGAGATTGAAGAAAACTGAGTCCTTGCCTGTAACCCCTATAGCTCACTCAAATCCTGAGTCCACTCACGGGAGATATGTGGTTGATCCGGTTACTTCCATGGTGAGTAACTTGATTGGTCGATTCCTTTAAGTTCCCATGTGAATTGTATTGTGGCATCTGCTGTTTGTTATCTCATTGGCAAGAGACTGTTTGTTTGACCACTTCTTAATTGAAATGTTGCCTCAACAGAAAAAAGGGCCTCCATTGCCTATTCACCGTTCACGTTCTGTTCCGGCATTCAACAAAGATGGAAGCCTAAGGCAAACAGGTGTTTTCCGGGTGATTCCTACTCCGAACATGACGCCAGCCAGAAACATTACTAATCTTAACGGTTAGAAATTTTGTATTGATGTTTAAAAACCCAACAGACATGAAAGTTTGATATTTTTTTGGTTTGGTTATATCCGTGTAACAAACCTGTGCCTTATATTAGTGAAATGTTTCAGATGTGAGTGTTGTTGATGGAGGAGAAGATGTTCCTGAAGAAGAAGCTGTGTGCAGAATCTGCATGGTTGAATTGGGAGAAGATTCAGATGCTTTCAAGATGGAATGTATGTGTAGAGGTGAATTAGCTCTTGCTCACAAAGAATGTACAATCAAATGGTTCACCATTAAAGGAAACCGGACTTGTGATGTGTGCAAGCAAGAGGTTCAGAATCTCCCTGTGACCCTTCTTCGCATGCAGAGTTCGCAGGGTCCTCTTGGAGCTGCTGATACCGAGGCTTCTAATTACAGGCATGTCAAAAATCCAAACAATTCATTTTTTTTCTTAATGGATATTATTGACAAGTACTCTCTCGCTCTCTCTCAGTGTATGGCAGGATGTTCCAATTCTTATCATTGTAAGCATGCTTGCATACTTCTGTTTCCTCGAGCAGCTTCTGGTGAGATTTACTGAACTTTATTTATTTGTTAGAAAGCTTCTCTGTACCAAGCTTTGGTAACATCTTATTCACAGCTTACAAAAATGAAATCCGGCGCCATTGCAATATCTTTACCATTCTCTTGTGTACTTGGTCTTCTTGCCTCCATGACATCAACAACAATGGGTATGTAAAGAGTTCCAATACAAAATATTGCTTTCAAAACGATTCATTTCAGTACTCAAATGATCAGTTTTAATTAATTGATCCCTTGGTCATCGATGTGCAGTGAAGAAGCAATATGTTTGGATTTACGCCACAATTCAGTTCGGCCTTGTTGTTATTTTCTCTCACATTTTCTTCTCATTGGTGAGAGTTCTTGTTTTATAATCTCTCATGAACAGAACAAGACACTCTGCTTCTTGATATAACTCTCAATCTACATTGTCGGTCTTGTTTGTGTAGGTTCATATGCAGCCGGCTGTGTCCATTCTCTTAGCCACATTGGTTGGGTTCGGACTCACCATGAGCGGCACAACGGGTCTAGTCGAGTTTTCAAAATGGAGGAGACGCCATAGGACAGCTGAAGCTACAAGCAGTGGTCAGGTGGATCCACCACCAATTCAGACAACAGATCAGAGCATGTCTGGATCATGAAACTCAAGGCAGAGATCCTGAATGCTGATCGTATGTTCCTGTAGGGATTGATGGTACCGAATCAAACCAGTTTGGATCGAGTTTTCGGGACATGTGGATAAAGAGATCCATCTATTTAGAGATGTGACAAGTGAGAACAGAATGGTCATGTGGAAGTAGTGATACCTGGGAGAGCCTAAAGGTTTTTTCTTTTCTTCTGGTGGTCTCTTTTGTGTGTGAATGTATATCATCATCAAAAGGCTATTTTTTCTTTCTACTTTCTTTGTACAAAAATAAGTACAAAATATGTGTTTTTTGTTTGTTTTTGAGTGTATATCATCTGGTGTATTTTTTTTGTACGTAGGAATACGTTGTTAAAAATATTCAAAAATCTCAAAAGGTACATTGTCTTTCTTCCACTTGTTTTCACAGATTCATGAACTAACGCAAAAAGAAAAAAAAAAAAAAAAAAAAAAAAAAAAAAAAGAATCCGATGATTCTCGTATTCGTCAGAGTGTAGCAGCAGCAAGATGGGTGTCTGAATCTATATGGCTCACAGTCACTGGATGTCGACACAGCGTCAAACCACTCAAGTGTCCCCCAAATCGTTCCTCCTTGGCGTTTCTCAAGCGGAATTACCGCATACCAAACTGTTTTATTGTCATCCACACTATTCCAAAAAACCGCCAACTTTCCACCATAATCTGCCACTTGAGTAACATCGCTAGCAACCCAAAACAAATTTTCCACATCACCCTTGAATGTTTTCCAAATTTTAATATGGGAGTCGTACCACTTGATCTTCCGGCAGGTAGAGCTATACAAGACGTTATCTATCACACAAAGAGATCGATGATGAGAGAAGCCATTCCCGAGCCATAGCTAAGTCTGCCGCTCTCCATCTCCCTTTGTTCATCTTGTAAATCTCACGTTCCTGAGAAAACTTGACGTACACGTTTCCATCAAACCCTAGGCTTTGATAACTAAAACCGCTGCATAGTTTCTCTTCATGAGTAACTCGACGACTATGTATCGAAAACCTCCATCCAGTTAGTTGCATCGAGATTTTTGCAGGCTCCGGTTACATATATTTTTCCATCAAGGACGCAAGCAGAAGGGGCCGCACGTGCGACTAGCATGCTCGGGGCATCACTCCACGTGCTAGAAGTTGCGTCACCGCTACTTATGAGTCGTCCGCCAATGGCATAGATTTTAGAGCCAACCCTTGCGAAATCCGACTGGTACGTACAAGGAGAATTGGGACCAAAACTTTCTTACAACTACTATTATTTGGTCTCCGGCAAAGAGTGAACCAGTGTTGACGGCTGTAATAGGTAGGGAGTTTTAAGCATACATAGAGACAAGTCTCTGTGCAGCCTAAGAGGGTTCGAGTTTGGTAAAGCTCTGTTGACACAAGGAGAGACCGTAATTTGTATGGAAACTAAGGATAGAATAGGGTAGTACGATCTAGAAACTCGGGCTAAGCAGTTTAATACCAAATCATTAGGAAGCATCATAAACGTCGTCATTGGGAATGATCGCCTTTTTCCTTTACACTTTGGAAATAGCCAACGGACAAGGTATCCACTTATGTATAGTACAATGTGTTTCTTATTCACATTCTCATTACACAACAAAAGACCGCAGCAGACTCAGCAAACGATTAGCTTGACGGAGCATCGACAAGGACATGAATTCATAGAATACACAAATTTGGTTGATTTGAAATTAAGATATATTCATCAAGCATGGACACGAACAACATGGGAACAATGCAGGAAGAAACAACTTCGATAATCTTGAGAGTTTCTCGTAGAAAAGATCACAGAAATACAGCAAGAAACAAGCACACACAAACACACTGACTGACTCGGGTGAAAAAACGGTAAGAGAGAGTACCGATGGCTCCTTTCGTGTCCATGTCATTACTTCAGTACACTGCACAAGACAAAGGTTTGTTGTTTCGTTAAAGAACCTTTTTACTTCACTGTATCTGACTGTGCATCTTTGTGTGTATGAGAGAAACTTACTTGTATAAGTATGCAGCGATACCCAGAACAATACACAGCAAAACAATATCGATGCAGAAGTTCCGGCTTGACCTCAGCTGCAATGAAAAAGGCCATGTTTTTCTTGCGTTAGGAATCAAGAAAGAACAGGCTGAGAGTTTGAAAAAACAGTTTCAAAAATCAAATCACCTGGTTTACGGTATCTTTAAGTCTAACATTGGTGTTCTTAAGATCCGAGGTTGCTCTGTCCACCTGTGAGCCAAGTCAGAAATTTCAGATTACAACTGACGAATTCAGAGAAAAGTGAAAAAGAAACGGGCGGTGTCTTCTACCTTTGTGTCGATTTCATCCATCAGAGGAACTTGCCTATCCAATTCCTGCATGTATCAGTGCCGAGGCAATGGATCATCAGCGCAAGTACTGAATAAGACAAGTGCGTTAAGAGCTGCATTTGAACAAACTCACCTCGTTCATATCAGACGCCATGTTCTTCAGAGCATCTAAACCTTCGGAGATCATGTCCAGACCTTGTTCCTGTTAAGTCATATTTTAACCACCAGAAGCTAAAATGAACAAAAGAGTAGAATGCAACGAGAGAGAACATCACTTGCCTGCTTTATTTTCCGCATCTCATACTCCTGTTTGAATTGGCTGGATTCATGTGATTCTTGAAAGTAATCATCATCAAAACGCCCATCTAACAACCACAATAGAGCTGACTTAGTGATCTTGAACTTCAGGTTGCTCAAACGACAGAAACTAAGATAAACAGTTGACATGATTCTGAGATAAACAGGACTATATATACAATAATAAGGAACAAACTCAAACAGTAATTTAAGGTGTAAGTACAAAAGATAAACAAAGCTACTTCAGTTGAATCACCTGAATCAAATTTGATATCAGGACGAGATGCTGTTGAGGGAGCCCAAGCACTAGTGTTTTTAGGACCACCGGCTGTTCCATCAGGTATGGCTTCAATCCTGGCCGGAAGTGCAAGTACCAAATCATTTCTCGCTGCGAGCTCTTCAGTTGTAAGGCCCTTAACCTGAACAATGTAAAGATTGTCCCCGAGTTTGAACAAGTTAATCCTTAAAACATGATTTAGTCAAACTCAGCTAATGGCCTGCCATCTGTATGTGGTTACTACCAAAAAATTTGCAAATCTAAAATCCATAGGAATGGTTGGTTACTTTCTCTCTTTCTCAGCCTAGTGTTAGCAGAATTACAGCCATGTTTACAAGCTTCTTTGACATCCACTCACACTAAAAACAAGAGAATCATATAACCTCAACCAAGCTACTGATATAAGTAGAAGCAATGTAGCTGATCCATGAACCCAAGTGTAAGACATGAGAAAGGAAGCTTACCCGCTTGACAGCAAGTCTCTGCAACTTGGGAACTTCCTCGGACAATCGAGCCTTGGTCCGGCGGATCTCAGCGTTCATTGCAACAGCAGAAGCTCTATTCTTCTCCTTCGTAACAATTTCAGCTTTCTGCAAATCAAAATTACATGACAACCCTCATTCAAAATCAGATTCAACCCAGAAAACGCAGTTAGCATAAACAAGACAAGGGATTCCAAAACTTTTCATTCCCATCGCGAAATCTCGGTCACTCTATTACAAAACCGGCACCTAATTTCGAGATTATCACTGAAATAAATCGAATTTTATGTCCAGCATTGTCAAGCACACTGCTTTGAATCCAATTTATCGGAACCGAATTAAATCAAGCAAAAAATTTCTAGATGCAAACAGAAAAGAGAGATAATCACCTCGAGAGCTGTCTCGATTTGGGTCTCAAAAGCTCCATAGAGGCGTGCAAAGGCATCATCACCGGAGATATTGGCCTCCCGCTGTTTATCGACATCGTACTTGTCGTACTTCTTACAGATCGAATCAACTCTAGTCAGAATGTCGATCACAGTCATCTTCCTCCAAATCGATTACCACAAGCTTCCGGATCTAAAGGCGAGAATCTCTGATTCGAAGAGGAAGAAGACTTTGTAAAATTTGAATCTCCTTCTGTTCGTGCCCGAATGCTAGAGAAGTTGTTCGGCGACGAATGAGCCTGAAATAAAATTACAGCCTGAAATAAAATTTTTGCATCACCACCCCTACTTTTTTTCCTCTCACATTGACCCCAATATTTGCCTGGAAAGCTAGAAGATACCTATTTTCGACCTCTATCAATTTCCTCAAAACATTCAAGTTTTTTTTTCATTTGTAATATTTATCACATTTTCTAAAAAGTAACTTTGATAATGACATGCCCTAAATGTAACTATAATTATGAAAATTCATAAATTTACAAGTTTAGATTAATAGTATTTGTGATTTTGTATAATATTGAATACAAAATCGTTCGTTTTTCACACTTATGTAAAATATCTAAAAACGTTGGACTGTATACCAAATTGGAAAAAAGGGGTAGATAATTACTCATATTGAAAATTGGAACGAAGTCTAATGATCAACTTTTGTCATTAACATGGCAAGGAATCGAACTTCTGATACAAAAGGGTAAGAACTTCTCCCTAAATTCACTTTGCTAAACTAGACTTTTGTCATTAGATAACTTTGTCCTTTCCCCCATTGATTCCTGATCTTTCCTCTCAATCCTTCCCATACCAGAGTCGAACACCATGCAGTCCGTTTTACGCAGGAAGTAGACTATTCTGTTTTTCATGACCACGTCACAAATTCTTGGAATGATTCGGTCTTGCTCATCCACCAAGATTATCTGCCATTGGCGGTTTGGATGTTGTCCATGAGGTCTAGTACCTCTATGTAATTTCTATCCTTACATCCTCCAAACACATACAACCTATTACCCAAGACTGCCGTGGAAGGGTTTGTATGCACAAATTGCATATGAGGAAGGCCTGTCGTCACATATATCCCCCCACAAGTCACACCGAAGAAGTCTTTGGTTCTTTTGGCAATGGCATAAACGCGTCTTCCCCTCCCTAGGTCGATCAGATCATACTCGCTAGCAAGAATGTACGGAAACGGAGCAGATAATGGTCGGAAAAAGCCTTTTGCTGCAAAGAAAACCATACCGTTGCTGAATCATCCTATGAAGATCGTAAGGCCACATGGATGGATATCTCATGAAGCCCAAGCAGTGATCGCGTCCTAAACATAGTTGCCTCATGGATAAATGTTATGAGCGTCCTGGATGCTATCTTCATCGTGGAATGGGTCGAAAGAGAAGCTCGTGCAGTGCAACACTCGATGACGAAGCAAGATTAAAGAAGATACGACCAAGAAAGAAAAGTGAATAAAGATAGTTGAGAGAAATAGAATACAAATTGTTTCCGCTATAGTTGATTTGGGATCCTGTTATATAATGTTTCCGTTATCAGTTCTCAGTTTTAACCGGTTAGTGCGTTAGTATACTATCGATTTAATTGATGTTCAATAATTCGGTTTGGTCTTATATTCGTAAAGAACACATGTAATCTTTTATGGTGATTTGTATCGATTAATGCTGGCATTTTGTTTTTCCGAAACAAGAAGAAGATACAGATTGTTTTAGTTTATAGTGAAAATCCTTTTTATAATCAACTTTCGTTTTCAGTCAAAATTAATTTTCAAAAAAGAAATAAATTTTATCAGTCAAGGAAAATCACCAAATACAAATTTTGTTATTTATACATTAGTGTATTCTGTTGAGTATTTGAGATAATTTGAAAAGATTTGATTTTAATGAATTTTAAATGAATTAGAGAAGTTTAATTAAAATAGTATAGAATCCTATCTAAAACCATGAAATTTTGATTTTTATAATTTTAATAAGAATCACAACAAATCTTATAAAATCCACTACTAAAATATTTCTAATAACACCAGATTTTAAACTACATTTTAAAATCACAACTTTAATAACACTGATTTGTCATTTTAATACAAATCATATGACAATTACTCAATGGAATACGCTCTATAAGACCCAAAGATGGAATATTTGTTTGCCAATCAAGGTCCTAATAGGTAGATACTAGGTTTTTCACCCGCGCTACGCGCGGGTCTGTATTAATAATTTGATTAAATATTTTTATTCATAAGTTTTTTTCGTCGGTAGCATGATTGATTGTAGTGAATAAATGTTCTTATTTCTCTTCTTTTGTTTCATGTTTTTTTTTCCTTTATTTTCGCTCTTTATTTGATATTTTTTTTCTTCATCTTTACTCTTCCTCGTCTTCCTTCCTTTTCAGTTTTTTGCCTTTACAATTTCTTATTCGATCTCCTTCTTCATCGTTGTTATTATTCTGTTTATCTTTTGTCTTCGTTTTTAATATCATTGTCTTCGCTTTTTTTTTATTGTTTCTTCTTATTTTTGTCCTCGTCTTGGTTCTTGTTCTTCCGTTTTTTCTATATTAGTTCATACGGTCGAAGTTGCTAGTAGTTTGCTATATTTCTTTTGTTTAGCATCTTCTCTTTATTTTTCTTGATTATTCTCAGGACTTGATCCCTTTTATAAATAGTTTTATTGTAGTTCTCTTTAATTTAATATTATGTAGAGTACAAATTTAATTATCTGATACACCCAACCAAACTTAAAAATGAAAAATATTCACGGAAACAAAATTAAGCTAGAGATGGTACAATTACATATTCACACATGTAATAAGCAACGTTTAATAATAATATAAATAATTTAATTTATGCGATCATATAGTTACGCATAGCAGTCAATTTCTTATTTTTCGGTTTTATCTTTTTATTTGGTTTCCTTCTCTAGCCTTATCTTTTTGGTTTCTTTTATGACTTTGTTCTTTGCTATCTTCGTCCTCCCTTTTCTTCATTTACTTCTTTTTCTTTTTGTTCTTCTTGGTTCTTATTCTTATGTTTTTTCTATGATAAATTATTTCCATCAAAAGTGCTAATGTTTTGCTAGATTTGTTTTCTTCTTCTTTGTATTGGTTATTCTCCTTTCTAAATTTTCTTCACTCTATTGCTTTTGTACATATTTTAGCATAAGTCTCTTTAATCCTATGTAGAACATATTTTCATTATCTGATACACCAAACCAAATTTAAAAATGAAAATATACGTATAAACAAATTTAAGCTAGAAGATAAGCTAATATTTTGGTAGGTTTTATAGGGTTATAAAACCAAAATTAAGAGAAGCTAATCGACATATATAATTGTTTTTCATTTTCTTCTTCGTTCTTATTTATATGTTTTTTAATTTTCTTTGATTCATTCTTATTCAGTCTCTTCTGTTTTGATTTCCTCTTTGTCCTTTCTCCTATATGGTTTCTTCTTCATTTTCACTCATCTTTGCGTTTGCTTTTCTTCGTATTCGCGCTTCTTTTTATTTTTTTTTTTTTTTGGTTTCGTCTCCTTCGTTCTTATTCGCTTTCCTCTTTAGATTGGGCTTTGCAAGTTTTTTGTTTTTGTTTGGTTTCTTCTCCTTCGTTCTTATTCGATTTCCTTTTCAAATTTTTATTCGCAAGTTTTTTATCTCGTTATTCTTTTTCATCTTTGCCTTCTTTGGTTTTTTATTTTGTCTTCGCAATTCAATATATTCGTTTTCGCTCTTCTTCGGTTTTATCTTCTTACTCTTCTTCTTTGTGTCTGTTTTTTTCTTCAACTTTTTTTTCTTTCTTATTTGTCTAGGTTATTCTCCACCATTAAAATTCTACATGGCTCCATTCCTCTTGTAAAATATTAATTTTATGTTGAAATTTGTAAACTAATTATAACATAAGCTTTTTTATTCTGATATCGATCCATAAGTTATTTAGAGTGTCCACATATAAAATATATATATGCTTTATAAATTTGTTCTTTGTTATGTGTTAAAAAATTTCAGTGATTATTTATATAATTAAAACTATTATCTTAAATTAAAAAATTTTCCTAATATAAATCTAAGTAGATTTTTGGTGTTACTAAAAATTTATACATGTTTTTCTTATATCTATCGATATTCCAAATTTAAAATTTGGAAAATTTCTTAATCTTAGATGATAATATAGAAAAATATTATTGATTGTTTAAAATTTGGAAAATTTCTTAATTTTAGAGATGCTGATTTGGCATAATTCAATTGGTTAAAAAAAAATTAAAAGCTGATGTGGACACCTTTAGAGGCATTTAGCCTCAACTTTTATATAGTATAGATTAGATAATGTAAAATGCGAGCCAAAATCGAAAGTAAAAGAGAGTTTGGCTCTAATTTTATATTTTGCAAACTAACACCGTGGACCAGCGGTGACATTATTTATTGGTGAATCTTCTTAGAAAAATTAGTCTTCCAACTGTCTCCTAAAATTGTCTCCGGCGACTGGTGCTGATCTCTCGGAGCTCCGAACCGCAGCCATGTCCGAAGAATTCTCTGTAAGATCTGTCCCCTCTCCGAATCTGTATCTCTACTTGTTTTTTTCTTTCGTTCCATTCGAACACTGTGATAAAATCTTTCGTTACTCACGATGATGAATCGCTAGATCTACATTTGACTCTGTCGAAATTCTGCTTTCCTATAATCTTATGATACTCTCTCACGTGTGGCTCGTAATCTTCTGTGCTGCTTTGGCTCGGATCTTCTTGTTTTGAATGTATGATGTTCCGGTTTAAGATTGAGATTGCGAGCATTTTTGTCAATTCACATGATTGTAACGCTGCTTAACGATTATCAAATTCCATGAAATGTAGCATGATTTTGTGACCCAGTATAATCAGATCGGTCAAGTTTTGTCTTTGATTCAACCTTTTTTTTTTTTTTCATGTGGAGAGTTTCGTGAAATTTTCTCCTTTTTTATACCATTAAACCCCACTAATATTTCAAGAACAGCATACGTTTTGTGTTCTTCTGTCCTCTTGTGTGATCTTGTTGTTTCTTCTTGCATCTGGATTTCATTTATAAGTATGAAACAGGGCAAGATCGAAAGCAAAGGGCTCAACCCGGGACTGATCGTGCTTCTTGTGATTGGAGGGTTGCTAGTGACGTTCCTTGTAGGAAACTTCATCCTCTACACATACGCGCAGAAGAATTTGCCTCCGAGGAAGAAGAAGCCGGTTTCTAAGAAGAAGATGAAGAAAGAGAAGATGAAGCAAGGCGTTCAAGTTCCTGGCGAGTAGTGTTTGTTATATTTAGTTTGGGATGATAACTCACTTTCCAGGACTACAAATTATATGACTCTTTTAGTTTTTTATATGTTTCGATATTAGCATGCTGTTTTCTTGAATTGACAATCTCCATCCTCAACTCTATAAGCTTTGCTGAGATAATGTCATTCCGAATTCGAAATAGCTTTTGGATGGTTTTCTTTGATGACGGTATATCTCAACGAACCTGCAATTCCGATGGGAATCCACTGAGTTTTAGGTTTGAATGGACATTACAAAAGGAATCAATTAGATATTAGTGTTGGTCAAACAGTTTGACCGCTCAAATGGCAACAAAATACTATTTTGGCTAAACAAAGTTCAATTTTTTAATAAATTTCAAATATATCTTAGTGTGGAATTGGATGGAAGAGAGTATCTGTAGAGGTGTCTTTGGCACGAATACAGATCAACAGAAAGCAAATTTGTATATTAAACTGAGATAATCTTTTGCAATTAATCAAAAAGGTCAACAGTGACACACTAACACAGCTTGAGAAGAATACAAAAGAAACTTAGAAGTTCACAAATCCATAAGCTCTTCTACTTAATCTAGCAATCTAAATCTCTAGACGAGTCAGGACTATGAAGATTTCTGATAGTCTGGGACTCTTCTGGTGAATGTACAAGAATATTCTACTTTGCCAAGTCTGGTTTGTTTGCGTACCCACCCCTTCCGAGACTTGGATCATTGGTGTTGCAAGATGAGGTCTCTACAAGAACTTACTGTGCAGGTTTTGGGATGGCGATTATGTAACGTTACTGACTTTTTTTAAACATGGAGAAACGACTCCATAGGTCTTTTCATCCCAATGGTGGGCTTTCTTGCCTCGTTATCAGTTTGGTTGTGCTGACTCCATGAGACTGAGAGATCCTGGTTCATGTCTTGTTCATGTTCATCATCTAAGGAAACACCAATAAAAGTTTTACACTGTGAGTTTGACCACCGCGTAAAGGAATTCAAGCAAAGCCAGTATTGGAATGTTTGTCTACTTCAGTTTTAGTCAATGAGAAACTTTAGATAACAACAAAATGTACCTGAAGGGTCCAAGGGAGGAAACTCAGTCAGGCGTCTAACGCAGACCTTAAGCGCTTGGAGCTCAGCTTCCTTCTCTTGGAGTTTGGACTGTGTAGTTTGCAGTTCAGCTTCAAGCTCACTGATCTGGCCTTCTTGTTGTTCGATGAGAAGGTGGCTTAGTTTCTTGTCCAGCTCCGATGCCGATATTCCACCACATTGGTATGACTCGGATCCATTCACCAGAAGCTTACATTCCTCCATAACCTCACACGTCTAAGTGAAAAATAAAATGAAAAAGTATAACAGAAGCTCTCTCAAAGTTAACTACGAATAACAATAAGATTTGAGAATAGGAGCCATGTACGGAAATTAGAGCAGGAATTGAGAAGACTCGAAAAACGATAAAGGCGCACTAACCTCAGCCAAGTTGAGTTTCTGCAGCTCAGACTCAAGTTCCATCTCTAACTGTTCCATTTCTACGGCCTCTTGTTCTGGCTCCTCTGTTAACACACTGCTGGCATACTCTCCATCATTTCCCGACTTAACGTCGATAGATTCTCTGCTCGCCATCTCTGATCTATTGAGATCTACCTGACCAGATTTCCTGCTGGATTTCTCAGAGCAACCAGGAAATTTGAAACCCTGTAAAGACTTTATCCTAGAAACTTCATCTTTTAGCTCCTTGATGGCTTTGACAGTTTCTTCCGTCGCTGCATTCAGCTTACTCATGTCACGTTTTTCTGCTGACATCATATACATCATGCAGACACCAAGAGCCGAGCTGAAAGATGAATGATCTGAAACATGGAAGAATCAAGCGTCAACACTATGTGATGTGTCATTGACAACAAATGACTAACCTAATCTCAAATGACTTAAACCTATGATACTGACAACAAATCAAGTATTCACGGGAACTTAGAAGATGAAGTAAGCGAATTAACACTTGGAAAACGCATAAACTCAAGCTTATTTCACTCTATGGAAGCCTAAGAAGTACGTGATTGCGCATCTTATCCAGATTTTCGAAAGAGTAGAAGCCAAACCTTGATTATTAGAAGATGATCCTCGGTTCGAAGCAGAACCAGCACCCAAAGTTCTCGGCTTTTTCAAGCAATCGTCACTCTTCGTTTTAACAGCACCAACATTTCCAGATCGCTTCTCGATTTCATGACACTCACCATTCTTCTTCTTCTTCTTCAATCCGCGAATCCTAACCTTGCATTTCACCCCTGAGCTCTTCCTAAACCCGGATCCGGACCCTGAGTTTACGGTAGACCCGGAGCTAGAAAACCGGAAAACGCCATTGGATTTGTCGCAAGAAGAATCGAGAAATCCAATACCAACAGGAGGAGGAGTAACGGGCTCGCTCTCTTCCAATTGATTCTCCGGAGGGCAAGAATGTCGAGAGAAAGGATTGAAGAAGCGTTTGGCTACAATACCAGTGGATCCAGCAATGGCTGCTCCTAGAACAACTTGCCACATATTTGACAATTCGTATATACCCAAAAAAACAGTCAAATAAGAGAAGCAGGCAGCGAAGAGAATAAGAGAAAGAAGAAGCAGATCAAGAAAAAAACTGAGTTTGAAGTGTATAAAACGACGAACAGAGTCGGAGAAAGTCCCGAGGCAAAGAGACAGAAAGAGAGAGAAGAAACAAGTGAGATTTTTTTTGTTTTTCAGCGGCGGTGGGTCACACTATCACATGTTTCCCGCTTTTGGAGACATTTTCCAAATTTATTGTTTTCTTACCAAACTAACTAGGGCTTCTGTTCTAGTTGGGCTTAGTAGGCCCATATAGATTGAAATGGTTCGGCCTTATTTCGTGACGCCAAATTTGCGTTCGACTCTCTAAATTATCAAAATTACCCTTACAATTATCCGAAAACCACCAAAATACCAAACCCTAAGTGTAAAGCCCGTTACCTGAAAGAGAGTCTGATTCTTCGCTTCTTCTCGGCACCTATTCGCTACCGTCTCCGCCGTCGCCAGTGTCACCGCCGGCGTTTATAACGTTTTCAGTGTTACCTCTATTTCTGCCTCCATCTCTTCTCCAGCAACGGTTTAGCTCGATTTATCCATCTTGGTAAGTCGTGGAATTCTCTGTCCAGTTATCATTCTGAGAGAGAGGTATCAGTAATATCTTCGTTGGAGTATTTTTCTCTACTGCTCTACTCTTCTCTTTGGATTTGTCTGCTTGCATCGAATGATCATTGCAATTTTGCTCTTTGCTCTTAGCCTCTGTTTATCTAATTCTCTGGTTCTTCACCGTTCTCTCTTTTGATTTTTCAAACTATGTTGATATCATTCCTTTGCCTTCTGTTGAGAGTTTAATTGGTACTTGGCAGATGGAGAAAAGTGCCTATTTTCTGTTTGGTGGAACAAACTTCAATAAGAAGAAGTTTGCTGCAGATTTTGCCAAGTTTAAGGTGAGTTCTGCTCGTTGTTCAGCATTGATTAAAGCAGCACTACTCACTCGCTCTTTGTTCCTATCTTAATTCCCCATTCTTGTGTTAGAAATGTACGGAAGATGATGATTCCCATAAGAAAGTGAGCTTCTTTGAGGAAGAAGAGGAGCCTGAACAGGAGAAGAAAGTTGTGTCCTCTAAAAAGAGGAAACGAAGATCTGCTAATTCTGGTAAGTCTGAAAAAGTAATGACTGTTCACTCAGGTTTGTGCTATCACTTTCTGATTCAATTTTTCTTCATGTCGAAAAAAGAGCCTGTTGAAGGATTTGATGTGTTCAAAAGCTCAAAGAAGGCACGTGCTAAAGGTAAAGAAGAAGAAGAAAACACAAAGAATGAGGTTTTAGAGAATCCTAACAAGGATCTTAATCGGCGAATGGAGGTATGGAGCTGTTTAATATTTTGTCTCTGTTCCGTCAAAGGCAAAGAGTGATAGTCTGATAGATACATGGCTTTTGTTTGCTTCTTCATAATGGCAGCAAGATGCTTTGTCGAGGAAACAGTACAACATTCATGTTTCCGGTAGCAATATTCCACCCCCACTTAAAAGCTTCGCAGAGTTGTCATCGAGGTGCGTTGGAATTGGTTTTTATTTTGTCTCTCGTTTGACTTATTATGCTCATAGGATTAGTGGTTTTTGAAGTTTGGGTATGTGAAATGACCTTTTGTCAATTGACATAAATTTTTCTTCTCCTCTTACTGCTTCATCCATTTACAGGTATGGTTGTAAGGGATTCATATTACGCAATTTGGCTGAACTAGGATTTAGAGAGCCTACCCCAATCCAAAGGCAGGCTATTCCAGTTCTCCTATCGGTATGGTCTTGTTCACTCGTTTTCTATTCATTACAGCAGAGACACTTAGTTTTCTATTCCTGTTCTCCTTCCGTTCTAGTTTTGAGTTGTGTTTTTGGTTAATCCCAGGGGCGTGAATGCTTTGCCTGTGCTCCAACTGGGTCAGGAAAAACATTTGCTTTTATTTGTCCCATGCTTATGAAGCTCAAGGTAAGAAGAAACTGTGGTTACTCTAAGACCCTCCTGATTCTTGAATGATACTTAAGAGTTTTTTTCTTTTGTTCCAGCGCCCGTCAACAGATGGTATAAGAGCAGTGATCCTCTCTCCTGCACGAGAATTGGCTGCCCAGACAGCTAGAGAAGGAAAAAAACTTATTAAAGGAAGCGAGTTCCGGATCAGATTAATGACTAAATCCCTTGTCAAAACGGCTGACTTCTCAAAGCTGCGGTGTGATGTTTTAATATCAACGCCAATGCGGCTGCAAAGAGCTATCAAGGCTAAAAAAATTGACTTAAGCAAGTAAGTCAATAGTATCCATTAGAATCTAAACATATGTACTTGATGTTTGTGTTATGCCACATTTTTACCTTGATCTCTGGTGAATACAGGGTGGAGTATCTTGTCCTTGATGAATCTGACAAGCTATTTGAGCAGAGCTTGTTAAAGCAGATCGATTCTGTGGTTAAGGCTTGTTCAAACCGTTCAATCATACGCTCCTTGTTCAGTGCTACTTTGCCTGATTCTGTTGAGGAACTTGCGCGTTCCATCATGCACGATGCAGTTCGTGTGATCATTGGCAGAAAGTGAGTATAGAAGAAAACGATACTGATGCTTGACATCATTTTCTTGCAGCAAAAGGATCTTACTTTTTATAATTCATATAGGAACACAGCATCTGAAACCGTAAAGCAAAAGCTGGTTTTTGCTGGAACTGAAGAAGGGAAACTTATTGCTCTTCGCCAAAGGTTTGCAGAGGTAAAAGCTCACTTGTCTAAATGGTACTCTCAATTAAGTTAAGTCTGTGTTACCTTTTTGTAATTCCTTTTCTACTTGGCAGTAGAGTCTGAATCCACCGGTACTGATCTTTGTGCAAAGCAAAGAACGAGCAAAGGAACTCTACGATGAGCTGAAATGTGAAAACATCAGAGTCGGGGTCATCCATTCTGATCTCCCTCCAGGAGAGGTAAAATCATCTCCTGCATAGTCATCAAATAAAGGAAAGTATAGATTTGTGAGATGATTGGAGACAATAACTAACCATTGGATGTGTCATGCAGAGGGAAAACGCGGTCGATAGTTTCAGAGCAGGCGAGACATGGGTTCTGATTGCCACTGATGTGATAGCTAGAGGTATGGACTTCAAAGGGATCAACTGCGTGATAAACTATGATTTCCCGGATTCTGCTTCTGCATACATCCACAGGATTGGTAATAACAATGCTCGAGCCTTTTGTATATAAATCTCTGTTCTATGCGAGTCTTTTTGTGAGGAATGATGAGTTGATTCGTTTATGAAACGTTACAGGTCGGTCAGGGAGAGCGGGAAGGAGCGGGGAAGCGATAACGTTCTACACGGAAGAGGATGTGCCTTTCCTAAGGAACATAGCCAACACGATGACATCATCGGGCTGTGAGGTTCCGTCGTGGATCTTGTCTTTGAAGAAGCAGAAATGGAAGAAGCATAGGCCGAGACGTGATGCTATATCGACTCGACCCAAAGCCGATGAAGACGTTCAAGAAGAGTAACTTCAAAGTGTTGTCTTTTCTTTTTCTTGGTTGCTACATCGACAAATGACTTTAAAAGTCAATATTTTTTTTTGTATTTTCAAATCTTTGAAATCTTAAATTTTTATAACCATTTATAGTTCATGTATGTGAATTCTAAGATTTTTGTGTTATGTCTTGAATTTTGTTTTTTCATAAATTACCCTTGAATATCCGTTGCATTTGTTTCTAATGATTCAACTACAAAATTCCTAACATAATTGTCGTTTTGAGTAACACCAGGTTCTTAAGATGAGGTTAAACAAGACAAGACCGATATCAAATGTTTAGATGAAAATAATCGGACAGCAGCAAGCACAAGTAACAACGGCAAAATGTGGACCAATCAAACATACACCTACTTGGACCGACGGAGAGAGAGTGGTCTCAAACTCTCAATAGCAAAACTTGTGCTGTGGTGCATTAATGTCTTTTCTCGTAATAAATATCAATTTGGCCTTATTAATAAGTAAATATATTATATTAACGAAAATGTAAGATATTGTATCTCAACGTTCTCGTAATACACCCACCTATAATAATCATTAGTTAAGAAGAAAACTGTACTTTCTTAGAGAATATATATTGAACCATAACACAACGACCACATGGACATGTATGTATCATGTATATGTATTAGAGAATGGATATTCCTGTATAGTATAATCAAATTAGAAATAATAATGGCGTAGACATAAGTATATAACTAGATGCAGCAGGATAGAAAGCTATCTGAATCCACTATTGGTTTAACATATACACTTATTAAGTGATAAATTGATTTTACGTTACAAAATTCTAGGCATAGAACTTTTAGAAGCTGTTCAAGAATAGAAATCATTCAAAAATATTATAACGGAGTAAACATTTTAGAATTAGGGTGTGTGTTAGTCATAAATCAACGTTTTTAAAAAAAAAATTGTGAGTAGAAATTAAATTGCATCTGTTAAAAGACGGAAAATTAGTTTCTGAATCATAAAAAAAGAAGCGGCAAGCTGTTAAAGACGAAATCAAAATGGGCCCCACAATTAGTGGGCTCTCACATTGACACAGAATGCTTTGAGCTTGAATCCATCTCTCTCTTCGCTCCAACGTGAAGAGGATTTCTTAGTCAAGAAATATCAAAACAGTACCGATTCAAATTCTCAACATTTTCATTTCCCGAGAAAGTCGCACATTATAGGTTTGAATTTCGAGCTTCTCTTCTTCCAGATCTGCTTCAACAGGTTCGATTCATCTTCTTGTCCCGTTTCCAGGTCAATCCAAGTGTTGACTTTCGGATCTATCAAAGAATTTAGCTACTAGATTTGTTGCAGTTGGTGATTTTCTTGTTTTAGAAAGTCTTATTTGATATTCATCAGAATCAGTCTCATACAGGCAGGAAGGCAAAAGGATGGTAAAAAAAGCGAAATGGCTCAAGAACGTAAAGAAGGCTTTTAGCCAAGATTTAAAGGTATTAAAATGACCTCGTGATGCGTCGTTCTAGTCAGACACTATTCATCATCTCTTGTACATTTTTGATTACAGAAGTCGAAACACCAATCGGTGGAGTGTCAAAACAGTGTCATCTCGTACCCTGTCTTGGTAGCGACATCAAGAAGCTCTCCTCCTCAATTTGAAGTGAGAGTTGATGAGGTCAACTACGAAGACAAGAAGAAGAATCTGAGCCCTTCTTCTCCAGAGGAACATGTTCCTCTTGATTCACCTGTTGATCAATCTCTACCTGATAGGTTTCCAGGGAAGTCAAAGGAAGAAGCATCTGCCATCTTACTCCAGTCTTCTTTTAGGGGCTACTTGGTATGCTTAACTTCTTGTGTGCTCTATCTTTGAGAATTGAGATTCAGGGGTAATATTTCTCAACTACTTGTACAATGCCAGGCAAGGAGAGAATCGCGGGGGATGAGGGGATTGGCGAGACTGAAGCTATTGATGGAAGGATCTGTTGTGCAACGGCAAGCTGCAAATACACTTAAATGCATGCAGACTCTCACTCGTGTGCAGTCACAAATCCGATCCAGGAGAATCAGGATGTGTGAAGAGAATCAAGCTCGACATAAGCAACTCCTTCACAAGCATGCCAAAGAGCTTGGAGGCTTAAAGGTCTCACTTTGCTCAGACCATCATATATATATTTTCTTTCTGTCTTCTGAATTCTGATTGGATCTAGATGGATGGGTCTTTCTTGTGCAGAATGGGGGTAACTGGGATGTCAGCAACCAGTCGAAAGAACAAGTAGAAGCGAGTTTGTTGAGTAAGTATGAGGCAACGATGAGAAGGGAAAGAGCTTTGGCTTATGCATTCACACATCAGGTACTCTCTACTTGACAAATTCTCGATCTTCTTTCAAATTTGCTACACCTATCTAATGCCTATATGATCATACATATATATATATGCAGCAAAACTTGAAGACCAACTCGAGAGCTGCAAACACGATGTTCATGGATCCTAGCAACCCGACTTGGGGATGGAGCTGGTTAGAAAGGTGGATGGCTGACCGGCCATGGGAGAGCTCAGAGAAAGAAGAGAACAACAACGAAAACCCCTCGGTTAAGACCTCGGCTAACCGTAATTCCCATGGAGGAGAAACCGCAAAAGCTTCAACCCGCAAAAAGCTCAATAGCTCGACTAAACCTAATACCACAACATCAACATCCACATCCACCACAAGAAAGATGAGGCCAATCCCATCGTCCACAAAATCCAAGACCACCGATGAAATCGTTAAGAGCTCGGAGAAGAACCGTAGGAACAGCAATGCGAGGTCATCGGTTAGTGATGACGAGAGCCTTGCTAGCTCAACGGCTCGACGAAGCAACATGGTTCCCACAAAACCAGCACGAGGCAAGCTCAAGGCTCAGGGCTCATCAGGCGTCGCTGTGGCCACGACCACCGCAGAGGAAAACAGTGGTTTATCGGAGAAAGCACCAGCCAAAAAACGGCTCTCCTACTCAGCTTCTCCTGCACCTAAACCTAGACGATCATCAGCCCCGCCCAAGGTAGGAAACGGTGCTCTCAAGGTGGTTAAAACGCCGTGACAAGCCGAGCTATAATATTTTGGTTACAATTTTTTTGCGCCAATTAAGGATGGTGTTCTGAGATTTTTATCAACTATATGCAATGTTGGTTACAAGAATGTGTTACTTACGGTGATTCACTTGTGCAGTCTAAATCTCTGTCTATCATATCTCTCTATTTTGTTTTGTTTCAAAATTTTCGATCGATTAAGATGTATCTCAGTAGCAGACTACTGGATTTGTGATTTAATTATAGTGGTTACGAAATCGAATACGTTAAAGAGTAATCCAACAGAAAATAAACCGGTTTTGTTTCATGTAAAGATCGAATTAAAAAAAAAAAGACCGAACCAAAACAAAACTGCAAAGTTATATCTATAACCCACTTAGAAGGTTTTATCTGTATCCACGCCGTCGCAGCCCAATCTCCTATTTGGCCAAGGCCAAGAGCTAACCAAGAAGTAGCAAGAACCCTAATTTCCAAATCAATCAAAAAAAATCCAACATTGAATGGAGTAGTTGTTTGTCTCTCTCAATCTGATCGCGTTTCTCATTCCTGCTCAAATCTCCAAAAATGGTAAATTTACGTGCTTATATTCTTCTTTCGGATTTCTTCGGAATTTCCTCTCTTTATAGTCAGTCTTTGCTGCTTGGATTTGAAAAAATGATGTTGAAATCATCCCTTTGGTTAGATTAGGATGTCTAAAAGAATCTCTTTTATTTCTTCCCCTCCTACAATGATAATTTTAAGACCTCTGTTGGTTTTCTGTCAGTATCAAAGCGTTTATTCTAAGCTTTTCTCGAAATCTCTTGTCGGTTCATCTTCACTCAGTTGATGGGTTGTTGAGTTAGATGATTCTCTATTGGTCCATTCTCCAGGTTGCACCGATAATTGCAGGTGTCGCTGTTGCAGCTGCTGCCTATGCTGGTAAATACGGAATAGAGGCATGGCAGGCCTTCAAGGCAAGACCACCGAGGCCTAGACTCCGCAAGTTTTATGAAGGTGGTTTCCAAGCTACAATGACTCGCAGAGAAGCCGCTCTAATTCTCGGTGTTAGGTACGTTTCTTGAGAGTCATAGTGTTGATGGTACTAGTAATCATCACTAGGCTGTAGGTATGCCAACATTAGTTCTTAATAACTTTGCTCTTGGAGGCTTTGAATGTAGCATTAACGGCTAAGTTATTCGAATTCAACTCGTTCATGCATAGCTATGTTCTTACACAAGCTTTCCCTGCTCTGCTATGTTTGCATATGTTTTTTGTGGTCATTTCTGTGATAGTATTTTAGGCTTGATAAGTTTGGGACTTGTGGTGTTTTGAACAGGGAGAGTGTAGTGGCAGAGAAGGTGAAGGAAGCTCACCGGAGAGTGATGGTGGCTAACCATCCAGACGCCGGAGGAAGCCATTACCTTGCTTCTAAGATCAACGAAGCCAAGGACATGATGCTTGGCAAAACAAAGAGCTCTGGTTCTGCGTTTTGAGACCCTTTAGTGAGACTGATTGATCCCATCAACAACATAGCCATGTAGTTCCGAGTTGTTAGTATAGATCATTTTCATGACCATGGTTGATGTATAATGTGTGTGTGATTTTGTTTGAATTGAAATCAATAGTTCGATTTTTCACAGTTTCTCTTGACAGTTTTTAACAGTCAATCTAATTGTCTTTAACAAGTCTCTCTTAGGTTAAGTGCAACAGACTTTTTGACGAGGAAACAGAAACAAGAAACATAATTGAATTTCAAATTAATATGTAGCCGCTTCAATAAAAAAAAGTTAATTTCACTTGCACTCTTTGTAGTGCTAAATGTCATCTCAAAATGTAGTCTACTTCAATTGTAACCTATATCAAATCTGGATTTTTTTTCAACCAAAAAGGAAAAAGAAGAAAGAAACCATCCTCTTGGTGTTATTTACACAGTTCTTCGTGATGGATGAAGACGAAGAAGAACGTGTTTCTATAGTTCACTTATAACCTCTGTTACTTACTCTTTGGTAGTGCTAGTGTTGGATAAACCAGTCTCTGGTTGATCCGGGTTATGGATTTCTGTTCTTTGTTCTGATAACTCTATAGGACCTTGCGGTTCTCCAAATAGAGTAGAGAAGATCTGCTTGTGGCACTCATCACAGAAATACAAGTAAGAGAAGTGGCCTTCGTTTGGGAGTCTATGTACCGTTGCTTCTGATATGACCCGGCTAATGTAATCTGTCATTGACGGTGGTGCGACTCGGTCGTCCATACCCTATGTGACCAAAAGCAAAATGAATAACTTACAACTCTGCAAAATGATCATAGAGATGGGAGATTTTAAGAGTGATTGATTGACAACAAACCTGCCATATGTGTAATGGTTTTTGAAACCCAATAAGTTCACATTCTGATTCGCTGTACATCGACATTAGCCAAGAGAGGACGCCGTTGGTTTTGCACTTCTTCTGCATGCGGAACTCAGCAAGATAAAAGCCCCAATTTGATACATGCAACACGGCTTCTTCAATAAATGGTTTTGCTGTTCCTTGGCGTACAGACTCTTCCACGTTCCTTTGGTAATGCTCTTCGAAAACTGGATCTGTGATTACATGTTTGTCCTGAAGTAGGAAGCGCCATTTACATTTTTAGTCTGTGAGCCATATTTGGTGATACTAAAAGACCCTTGATGAATACAGACTTACCTTTTCTCCTAATGATATTGACATCCACTGATCCAGCGGCTCGAGATTACCAGAGAGGAAGGACCTACGGTAGAAGAAAGGAAGAAGACTAGGCCACTGACGCGCTAAAAAGTAGATGAATTTCCTCTTTCGTGGCCATTGCTCCCATGTTTTCGCCATCTCTTCTTTGTTCATGCTTGGCTCGTATGGATTGATCATAGGAGCTACCATGGCAACTCCTGTAGATTAATAGAAACACAATGCGTTCCATTTTGTGTCATTCTTTGAAACTATCACAATACAAAAAAAAAACGATGAATTGATATGCATTCAAATCTTATTCAGAATATTAATGTTACCAGCTATTCTGTCAGGAAAGTATCTCATTGCAGCCCAGGCATGCATGCTACCACTGGAATAGCCGAGTAACCAGAACTTATCAACAATCCCGAGAGCAGCAGCTAGGTCAATCATATCCGAGGCAGATGAGCTAAGGTTCCGAGCACGATGAGGATCACTCTCTCCAAACCCTGGAAGATCATACGACACTAGACGGACACCATAGTCCTTGAGCAATGATTCTTTCACTCCAGGTATACCTTGATTACACATTGTTGACACATTAGGCGTAGATCAGATGTAATTACATCATCAAAAGTAGCTGAAACTAAATAAAAGAAGTTACATTTATCATACCTGCAAGTCGAGAGGAAAGAAAACAATGTGGCACAATCAGAGAGTATCTAGCTCTGTCCGCTGAAACACCACGCTCCTCGTAAGCTAAATATCTACCATCTGGAAGCTGTACACGGCTTGCCTTAGGAGGATGCACACGGATTTTCTTTAACACGGGGACGGATCTATCATGGTCCGAGCTAAAACTTAACGCTGCACTTCAAAATTTGGATATGTCAGAGAAAAGATACAAGCTTCTTGCACTAAAATAGGATCTATTTAATACTGCCATTTAAATGTAAGAAACACATACGCAGAAACAAGTTAGCTGCCTACACAATGACCTCAAGAATTTCTATAAGATTCACCCCAATACACAGTTTTAGCTATTCAATCTATGACTTTTGCATTGCAAGAAGATAGCTTAAATGATTTGGCAAGCAGTCTGGATTCAGAATTCGATTGAGGATGAGACTAACACAAATGGTTATCCAAAGGTCACAAGACTGTTTTTGATCTTAATACCTGTGAGAGCTAGGAGGAAGACGAAGACAATCACAGGCCAGGCATGTACAGGATCACGATCCTCAGGCAAGTATTCGTTAAGAAAGCTTAGCTTCTTCGATACTTTTGCAGCTGGTTTTCGGAGCTTACGCACGACGACCGAGTCTTCGCTCACCAGATTCTGCTGCACAACGTCCTTGCATCCTATAGCTAGATCCAGAAGCATTTCTCCCCATGACTTCATAAACCCCGTCACTTGATCCTTCAAACTCTCCACTGGTTCGGATCCAGACCCGGATCCATCAACCGACCCGAAACCCGAACTCTTTGACCTTAACTCAGAATCCGCCGTCAGATCAATCGGAGATCCGTCGTCGTATTGTAGTCCTCCGTCCATGAGACTAGCTAACTCGTCCTGCCAAGTAGGCACTCCTCTTCGCATCTCCTCCATTTTCTTCTCAGCTTCCCAAATCTCAGCAGCATTCAAAACGAAATCCCTAATCTGTATCCGAACCCGAAATCCGAAACGAACTCTTCTTCACAGCAAGAAGACCTGTACATTCAGTTTCTCTATAAGCACCCGAAAATATGGAGAAAACACAAAGAGCGCGAGAAGAGAGAACATGGCGAGAGTAGTGAGCTGCAACTGACACCTTTACAAGCGTGAACTTCAAGCTCACTTTTTCTAACTATATCTATATTAAAAATTACTTTATTTAATTAAAATAGTTGGTAGAGAACCTTTCAATAACGAATCATCATGTATCATCTCTCATAGAGAAAGCAAGTCCGCCATTGACGAGCTTCTCCGTCTCTTTCCTGATTTGTATTTAACTGGTTGGATCAACAAATACGCACCGTTAGATCAAGATCGAACTTTTTTCAAAAGAAAATGGACGGTCGTGCATGTCGTTTTCCGACGGAACGCTATGAGAACCAGCTGAACCGGTGCGTTTTACCTGCTGCAGCCGGTTTTTGTTTTCAGAAATAAAGGTTTTGCTGACGTGGCGGATAGTGTGGGAGTCGTGGGGGTGCACGTGACTCGGATATACCTTAAGGCTCGCTTAAGGGGATTAATGGGTCTGTCACATGTTAAGCCCAAAACATTACTCACAATAGTTAAATCCGGTTCCTCTAAAATTAATGGGCCTGTCACATGTTAAACCCAAAATTTCACTCACAATAGTGAAATCCGGTTCTTCTAAAATTTTAATCCGTGTTATAGCAGACCGGTTTATTCTCGTGACCTGAATTGACAACCCTATAAATAAATAATTGGTTAGCCCTAGGGCTTCTCTCTCTCGAACTCAAACTCTCAAAGGGTCGCGCTTTCCTCAGTTGCAGCAGTCCATCTCTCTCGTCTCTCTTTCGCCGTCGTCAACATGGGGTATCGTTTCCTCTCTTAGATCCTTCTTCGTCAATCTCATCTCATCTCTCTGTTTGAGTGATTATGTTTTTCTTTTCTTTTTTCTCCTGGTTTCGGTGAAACGCAATGAGTAGTGAATTTCGTCAGATGTGTTGTTTTCGTTGTCTTCTGATTTGTCTTTCGAGTGGTCGAAATCTGGGATAGGGACTGTTAGCTTATCTGTATGGCAGTATGTCGAATTGTCTAAGCTTAAAGTAACTGGTGATTTTGTTTTCTGGCCATGTTTAGCTGTCAAATGAATGTCGGACCTTTACTATCTCTCATCTGAATTTCACCCCAAAGCTGATATTTGTTATGATTAAGATTCTGACTTTATGTCATTGTTACCTCTCTTCCCTTTGGAATTTTCAGTTACTTGGTTCCATCTGGTGAACTCTGTTTTGTTTTCTCAAATTGTTGTGTCTTTTCTTTTAATCTCTTCAGTAAGACACGTGGTATGGGAGCTGGGCGCAAGCTGAAGAAGCTTCGGATTAACCAGAGGTGGGCGGACAAGCAGTACAAGAAGTCTCACCAAGGAAATGAATGGAAGAAGCCTTTTGCTGGATCTTCTCACGCTAAGGGAATCGTCCTTGAAAAGATGTAAGACTGACACTTGTCTCCAACATTCTACTTTATTTCTTTCTGGTTTAGTGTTGATCTTGATAAGTTTTGTGTTCATCATTCAGTGGTATTGAGGCTAAGCAGCCTAACTCTGCCATCCGTAAGTGTGCTAGAGTTCAGTTGATCAAGAACGGCAAAAAGATTGCTGCTTTCGTCCCCAATGATGGTTGTTTGAACTACATTGAGGAAAATGTAAGTTTGTTGACAACTTCCTTTTGAGTAATCAGTTATTCCTTTAGTGTTGCGTCTGATCTCTTGACTCATTGTTGGATGGCTTTGTGCAGGACGAGGTCTTGATTGCTGGATTTGGGCGTAAAGGCCATGCCGTCGGAGATATTCCTGGGGTGAGGTTCAAGGTGGTGAAGGTGTCTGGTGTCTCACTCTTGGCCCTTTTCAAGGAGAAGAAGGAGAAGCCTAGATCTTAGGCTCTTCTACTTTTTAAGCTTTCTGTTCATGGATCTTTGATATTTCAAAAACAGACCTCTGCTTCGAGTTTCTGGAACATCTACTTGAGTTAAATCTTGTTTTTGGTTTATTTTGCCTTAAGTATTGTTTTGTCCTTGCATCTAGCTTTTACAATTACGTTATTTCTACACGTCACAATAATTATTAGCAACCCTTATAAAATGTGGAAAGAACAAGTAACTTTATAACAATCATTCTCTCACTGGAATGGGTTTGTTTTACTGAAAATAACAATCCTAAGCTTCGAAGAAAAAGAGAAGTCTTCTACAAGAGTATTTTTCCTTTGCTCATGTTGCGAAGTTCTGATACAACATGTTTGAGTCTATAACCGAGGTGTTGTTCTGATTAGAAGTGGGTTATGCGATAATAGTGAGCCTTCCTACTCGGCAGAAGAATCCTTGTTGCGAGGCTGCTCTTTCAAGTCCGAGCCAGTGATTTTCTCCTCAGTTAGATTGCGGTCCTCAATAGTAATCTTGCTTGCATCTTCGTTCCTATCCTCATCTACCATCTGTTCTTTAGAAGAGTCTTTCAAGTCCATGGACTCCAACGTCGAGTCTTCCACAAGGCTAGCACTTGGTGTTTCCTTTATGACCTGTTCAAGCACTCCGGATTGTAGGTGATCTATGCTGATAGGATTGGGTTTCCCATTTGGGGTTTTGGCAGCAGAAGCAGTTATCGGGCTTGAATGCGTTTCATTGGGAGATGGAGAAATCTCTCTTTCAGATAATGCTTTAGCTTTAGGTTTCTCCTGGAGACTTTTTCTGCCATTGTTCTTGGCTGCCTTTTTGGAGGTTGAATTACCGCAAGGTATGAGTCCTGTAGGTGTTGAACAATGCATCTGGTTTGCGACTCTCAATATGCTAGCCCCAATTCCGAAACTTTCTCTAGCTTTCTTTGGTGTAATCTTATCACCTCGATCCTTTTTTGAAGATCCTGGATCCTCTGTCTGCAGGTTTGCCTTGATCCTTTTTGTCGACTTGGGAGGTTTTGGAGACACAACCTTGCGTTTCTTTTCGGACTCTGGCTTGATACCAGAACTTTCACGTGATCTCTTCCCATTACTTCTGCTTAAGCGTTTCTCAGCAATGAACTCTGCCAAAGTTTTCTCCTTTCTCTTTAGAACAGTAGTATCCTCATACTCAAACACTGCATCATGTTTACAGTCATCTTGGGTTTCTGTCTTTCTCCTTTTAGTATAAACTAGATCAGGCTTCTTCGGTTTAGGAACAGAAACTTTCATTTCAACTAAGCTGTTTTTCTCTTCTGCAGGAGAAATCTTGGGTGCAGACTCCACTGACCCCTGAAGAGTCTCAAACTCAGGAAGGTCAGAATAGCCTTTCCAGCGATTAAAAGCCAATAGCTGAGCTCTGTGACTTACAAACTGCAGCTCATCAGTAGCACCATTGTTAGGATGGCATGCTAAATCCTTCACATATTGCACAAGGTTTACAGGTTCAAAGAAGATTGCACTTGAGACTTCATCTCCACCGTGTATTCTGCTTGAATCTTCTAAGATTCCAGGATTGATTACGGTCTGAGTCTTGATTTTCTGATAGACCTCCTCTGAGATACAAGGACAAGCCAAACCAAACTCTATCCTTCTTGATACCTCTTCTAAAGCAAAATCAATAGCATCCAGAAAATCGGGTAGGCTACTCTGCTTAGCCATTTGGGAAAAATGCTGTCGAAAAGGCTTAATCCGTGATGCATCGTTCCAAGCAAACGAGCAATCTCCGAAATATGTTATTAAGAAACTTCCTTTCTTGGAGTACTTCTTCGCTTTGTCTGTTGCAGCTGAGTCATCAAAAACCTGTCCAGGCCACCACGGATGGCTCCTTACTTTAGCCCACACCAAATCTGAGTGAGAGAATTTCAGCTTCGCAGTTACAGGTGCATTATCATCATCCGAAATACTCTCATCCGTGCTCTCATGCGGCTCTAAACCCACAAAGCATTCAATATCAAAGTTCTCAACTTTTGTTCCTCGCTTTCCTGAGCCATCTGATTTTCTATCCTCACCAAGGTCTTCAGTATCCAGTCTGACACCAGAACCCTTCACATCACTGAGATTAGTGTCATCTACTTCCTTCTCAACCAGAGGCTCCGTTTGGATCCCATCAGAGTCTTTTTCACACAGCTTTGTTTCACCCTCTACCATCAATACATCTTCGCTATCTACTGGGACCTTCTTCTCACCTTCGTTAGTCTCAACATCTACGGTTTGGGTTCCAATGCCTAGATCTAACTCTCCGTTTACAGATTCGGTTTGCTTCTCCAGATCAGTAAATCCATTTACTTTCTCCATCCCATGATCACCAGCTGAAGCTAAGCTGCCGCATCCTTCTTGCTCGTCTCCGTCGTGCTTTACTTCAATCTCCTCACCTTGACTACCTAAGCTCAAGGGGTCAGCTAGGGTTACAGACATTTGATCATTTCCGACCTCAATCCTCGACGCATTAGAGCCATCGACAGCGTCGGAGCTCGAGTGGACAAGTTCTGATTCCGTAGACATGGAGTACCAAAACAAAACCCTAGAGAAGGAAGAGACGAAATCATCAGAAATTACTTTACTTTGTATCCCAACAAATCAAATAACAGTATCTACAGCGAAGACAGAGAAAGAGATAGCAACAAACCTACGGTGGCGGTTGAGAAAACGGCGGTTTCCCGGCGGCGGGATGTCGTTTCTTTCTTGAAAGTAAACGAGAACGTCAAATCGAACCAGAAAGAAACGGGTTTCTCGTTTTGAGTCTCTCGTTTTGTGACCAGCACAGTCCACGTGGCCGACAGCTTAGGCTTTTTTATCCTTTTTTCTTTCTTTTGAAATCACTGGGTTTAGGGTTCAATCAATTGGCCCACTTACAAAACCCATAAGAAGCCCTAATTACTTATTTTTTCGTGTTATTGGATTGTTTGCTGTTATGAACATAATAAACATGCGTCTGTATAATTTGAGAGCAGCAGCATATATTGGTGATGGAAAACTGCAGGAAAGCTTGTAACAGTTTATAGCACTGTTGTGTCCATAGTTTCCAAGGTATTTGGGCATCTCATTGCAGGAAGATATCTAATAGAAAACTGCTCTTCATATCACAATACCAGTTGTTTGTTTCACTTCTTATAACATTTCAACACGAATTAAGGAGTGAAAGCTAGCTCTGGAAATTTCACCATCATCTAACTTTTTTGACAAACCAAAAGCTGTCATGATTAAGTTTAGTACAAAAGCTATTATGATTCAAGATAAATGAGTACAGAAGAAAATACAAACCATTACTCTATCAAGTTAAGTCTCAACATGTTCCCATGGCTACCCAATTCAGCGAGCTGAATTCTGTAGGAGCGTACTTACAGATAAAGCGAATTTGCAAACATAATACCTCGCCGCAAGCTCTCGCTAGCAGCTGCAAACTTGCTCTCCAAACTGCTCTCTCCAACTGCATCCGCTGCAGCTCGAAGCTGAACAAATCACCAATCAAAGTGTCGTGAGATTTCCTAGAGGTTCACAGAAATGTAATTGCAGTTGAAACAGTGAGTTTGGTGAAGTTACCTGATTCAGAAACTCGTCCAGCCTTCTAGCGCTCCTAATGATACTACCTTCGAATATGTCAGTCATTTGTATTATCTCTGCAAAGCTCGCACCCTTACAAAGAGAAACAATCGAGAATATCAATTTCCTGTAGAGCTGAAGATCCAGGAATGGAAAGCTAGATAGATAGCGGAACAGAAAATGGCTGCAATTCTTAACACATTTATGTGCAAAGACGATACTTTGTATAACACGTCTACTGAAAAAATACTAGCATTTCTAAGATTAAGTAATACAAACCTTTGACCAAGAGTAGATAACGTCCATCAGGAACGGTCTGATGGTGGATTCTACATACTCTTCAACGTTAATTTCAAGTTTGCATTCATGTTGAATCTGGCATCACAGACAAAAATGACATTACAAAAAAAAAGAAGGCTTTTGTAGATTTATAAGCAAGATTTCAGCTGGAATATTAATTTACCTCTGCAATTTTCCGTGCACTATCTTGGAGCTGCTGCAACGGTTTAGTCAGTTCATTTCTTAAGTTTACCTGTTCATTTGACTTATCTACAGGAATGAAACAGCTTGCAAGGGCAGCTACTTGGTGGTGATCCAGATCGTTAAAGGTACCTGATAAGAAATTTAATGTAAACACAACGCAAGGAGATATGGTGTGATTCAACCAAAAAATTATCGACTCAAAACAGTTGCCGTACCGTTAAACATCAGTTCAGTGACAAGCAATTCATCCCCTGTGTCTATCAAGCAGGCAGCTCGTCCCTTTAACTGGACAACACCATCGCCATCAATGTGTCCAAGTTTCTTTAATACCCGAGAACGATTCCTAAGCTCATCTCGAAACTTTTGAAGCTGCAGAGATAAACAATATGATGTAAAACACCAGAGGGATGAAAAGAGACTCAAACTATAACAGAATGTCTGGTATATCAGTGATCACTCCACACTTTGTTTGGCTTGGTGTGTGTAACAAGGAGAGATGAAACGTAAAAGTTCTTCTCCCTGCTACACTGTTCCAGTCTATGAGAGAAATATTAAAGCAAGAGAAAATGGATACAAGCAGAATATATCATGGGGCAGCATTTTTTAATGTCCTGCCATGTAAGAACCCCTTGCAGATAGGACATTCATAAATGAAGTTTCCAAATCTGGTAAACAAACGAATAAGATGCACCCTGATTGGTTAATTCAAGAATGAGCAAGTACGTAATATACCTGGGAATCACGCATTTTCGATTTGTACTGCTGAATTTCATAATTCACCTCCGCTTTCCTCTGGAAACTCTTGATTTGCTGATCATCTTGAGACTGCAACACACAAAAAAAATAGAAAATAGAATAGTGATGAAGTGCTTAAGTTCTTAATATGCTTCCTCAAAATTTTGACCGCATTTCTCTAAATTCAGAATAAAAATGACAAGTTAAAAGGAAAACTGCATGTAGCAAGACCTTGTGCACCGGATGAGCAAGTAACTTCTGCTCAACTTCTTCAATTTGACTGACCAGATCCACTATCTCTGTGTCTTGAATATTCATGTCCTTGACTGGATGGAGTTTTGGGAACCCTAATGGGAAGCGACTCGACAACTCCTGTACTGCAAGTAGTATGCTTTGTCTTGCTTCTAGTGGCCGCAGATCAGAAGGAACTGATATTCTTAGTCTGCTCAAAGCAGAAATTAGGGGTAGCTGAACAGGAACCTAAAAAACGAAAAAAGTACAATCTTCAAAACTCCACTACTCATGCGAATAGAATAACATGCAAGTCCAGTGACATAAAATGTGAAACTGAACTCACCACATGCATCTCACCCTTCTCCCCAGGACGGGGAGGACACGGCTTTGGCTTTGCACCATTCTCCCCTAAACCAGTAGAGCAATGAAGTAGAGTATCCACTATATATCCGCCACCATGTGAGGAGGCGGAACCAGTTCCAACTGAAGATTTCTTTACAACATTCACTACAACTCCCCAGCCCCATTCTGTTCCACCTTCTCGGATCTTTACCTGTACATAAACACTTGTCCAAGTAAGTTATGAGAAGCCCCTGCTATATAAAAAACTTACAGTCATGATATGCAGTCATGTACAAGCTATTCCACTGATTAGCTTTGAAAAATATGAGCAAGCCATGAAAAAAACCTTTTTCCGTAACATAAAGGAGCAATGCGATGGAACAGCCCATGAACATTCATCTTTAATACAATGAAGGTAACAACCTAGGTACATGACTACATGTATTCTAAAACTTTGTTACTAACCATCTTGACTGCTAGTAGATGAGAGCTTATATGAGATTAGTAACAGTAAATCATCAATAATGAAACATTCGACAGCTTAAAGACGTTATGTTTTTTTCCACGTACGGAGAAAAAACAAAGAACTCGATCTACCATGTGCAGGCTGCAGAATGGAATTAACTGACTCAATATCCCTAAGCTTTGAAAAAGCCTCTAAACTTTATGAAAACTTACCAGCCGACCAGTATCAAGAAAACAAAGCACCCTTTCAGGCCTTATTATTTCTGACATAAGTTTCTTTTCAAGTTGAGCTATGTCAAGTTGTAGATTATGGTACTCAGTAACCTCCGCCTGCAAATAATCATAGAAGTGAGAACGGGCCCAAATTACAGATGTGAAATATGAAAGTGCAGCGCACCTTTCCAGAAGCATCAAGGATGGCAACTTCCTCTTCAAGTTTGGACACCTTATTCTCTATATCCGGTAAAGCCTGTGATTGGAACACCAACGTAAATTAGCATAAAACAAGTGTAGATAAAATTTAGAGAGAGAAAAAGGATGAACACTTAGCAGCTACCTTTTCATATTGGAATTGGTGGAACGAGTGCCTTATAACATGCTCAGCTGTAAATTGTCCTTCGGCACGACTCAATAGATTCAAAATTGTGTAGTAACTCAACCTAAAAGTACTAAGCAAAGGGGCTGGTTTGCCCAACATCATGTCCCTGAGTGTGTTCATTTCCATCTGTTGAATAACAACATAAACAGATCCAAGAGATTGGAACAAAAATTATCTAGAATTAATACTCTTGGAAGACGACATAGAGGCTACAATTGTTTGGTGCATATAGTATGTGGTGGTATATTCCTATGTCATATATATATATTTATAATAAGCAGAGATAAATAGAAGTATTTCTGAAAGATGGAAGAAGTTGATTTTAAAAATAATAGGTAACTGAATGATAAAAAAAACAAAACAAAAATGGGAATAAGTAACTGGCTCCGCCAGTAATCGATGTAATTATCTTCCACACAATTTACTGATAAAATTACCTGTTCATCAATCATAATAATGCAGATGCCACGTTCGTCCTTTCCACGACGTCCAGCTCTGCCACTCATCTGCAAGCATTCAATAACTAAAAAATAATTCTGTGCGGCTTAATCACGTCACCACTAGCATCAACAAACTACGACCCACCTGGATATATTCACCAGACCCAATATAACGATGGCTGTCACCATCCCACTTCTTAACAGCAGTAAACACTACAGTTTTTGCAGGCATGTTCAAACCCATCGCAAACTGATACAATAGAGGCGTGTAAGAAATAATCATAAATTAGCACAACCGAGAGTTTAACATAAGTTCCACAACTGAATAGGGACAAGCTAATTACAGAATATCTTACAGTTTCTGTGGCAAAAAGCGCTTTTACAAGTCCTTCTTGAAAAAGAAGCTCCACTAATTCCTTGATGACAGGAAGAAGACCAGAATGATGGACAGCAATACCACGTTGGAGCAGAGGCAACATTAGTTCAATGGCAGGTAAAGATCTATCCTCCTCATTCAAGCACTGAATAGCATTACTGAACACTTGTTCCACAACCTCCTTCTCTTCATCTGTATTAAAATCGAGTTTTGACATAGACAATGCATGCTGTTCACACTCTCTTCTACTGAAGCTGAAAATGATGACTGGTTGGAATTTTCTTTCCATGATCATCTGCAAGGATGGATAAGAAGAGTTAACTAACAAACCTACAGGATGTATATTCCAATGTTTTGATAACTACAAGTCTATCACAGCACATAAATTTGAAGCATAAAAGAAGAACATCCACAACCAAGGCTTCAATGCTTTGATAATACAATATATAACTTGGCCCCTGAATTTACAAGCTTGGTACTATCTCAGAGTAGCAGATTAAAACTTCAAAAGAACTATGATGTGTGCATAAGCAGAATTTGGAAACGTCTGAGCTAAAAATTATAGAGAGTTATGATGCTAGAAAAAATCCTTAAACCACAATGATTAAGTGCCTACGTTACAACATGAAAATGTGAATATAATAGGAGAGCATGGCACCACAAGCAGCAACAAAGGAAAGCCATAAACCATATACAAGAGCATACCTTTACAATTTTGTAAACATCAGAATCCCCAGAGCCACCGCCACCGCCACCTTTAGAAGCCCTACCACCTGATTTGCCATTTGCACTCCTTTTTCCATCAACAGATTTCGGTTTTGGGAAAGTATCATGCATCTTAATGAAATTATCCTCCCGAAATTGCTCATTGTCATCAACGACAAGGTACAGTCCACTCCCACCCATAGGAAAAGCATAATGCTGAAGAGGCGTTGGCCTGAAATCTGTGTACACAACATGACATGGCTGCTTATGCAGATAACATATCCATTCCGCAAATTCAGTAGCATTCGACATTGTTGCAGAAAGGAAAACCATCTTAATAGCAGGTGGCAAGAAAATGATACTCTCTTCCCAGACAACCCCTCTCTCCCTATCCTTCATGTAATGAATTTCATCAAAAATAACCCAAGCAACCTCCTTCAAAACTTCAGACCCTCTATAAAGCATCGCTCTAAGGATTTCTGTTGTCATCACCAAACAACTTGCATTAGGTGAGAGTGTGACATCCCCAGTCATCAAACCAACATCCTGAAACTCATGCTGCAACTCTCTGTACTTCTGATTACTCAAGGCTTTCAAAGGGGAAGTATATATTACCCTCTGCTTGTCTCTAAACGCCATTGCAATGGCATACTCTGCAACTGCTGTTTTACCAGCTGAAGTGTGGGCAGAAACCAAAATCGACTCTTTTCTCTCTAAGCATGCTACAGATACACTCTGAAAAGGGTCAAGCTGAAAAGGGTAAGTTTTCGCCATGTCTCCATTGAACACGGGATTATCAAGCGTCCCGTGAATCAGCTCCTCTTTTGTCGGTGTATAGCCATTGGGAACAGCGACTTCATGTACACAAGCCCGTTTTTGGCTGCTTCTACGCTTCGTCGTCGGTTCTTGCGCAGGGGTCTCATCAGCGAGCTTTGAGCTCTCAGCTACTTTTCTTTTGCCGAGCGTCTCCGATTCTTCCATTTGGGTGGTCATTAATTTCTCCCCAAAACCCCAAAATCAGTAAGGGTTACAAGAATCCTTCACTGCAGAATAAGCAAATCAGAATCACAAACTGAGCTTGAATGAAATTAACAAGATGGTAGTCTATTTACTCCAAAAAGAGAGAGAGAGAGAGAGAGGGAGCAACAAACCCTACGGTGGCGGTCGTTAAAACGGTGGTTTCCCGGCGGCGGGAGCTAGTTTCTTTAAAGTAAACGAAGACGTTTTGGTGGTTTGGTGACTTTTTTACATCACTAGGTTTAATGTTCAATCTATTGGCCCATTTACAAAACAAAATAACAAAAAGCCCATTACTTTTGTTTTCCCGCCAAAAGCCATTGTTGGCTCTGAAGGAAGATTTTTTTCTCTGTGAGCGACGAGCAGTCACGGTGGTTTACGCGGCGATGGGTATGTACGGACACGGCGCCGGAGGCGGAAGCGATGGTGAAAGCATGAAATCGAGACGCCGTAGTTCAATCGGCATGGATTCTCTCGACATCGCAAAAATATTAGCTGTATATTTCAGGGACAACGAGAACTTGGCCGTCGACGAAGAGAAGTTGCAGCTCACTGCTGAGCTCATCCGCATATTCTCCACACCGCCTGGTAGAGATTTAGCTTCCCAGGTATCTCATTCGGGAACAATTGGATTATTGATATGATACTTATTTAAGGAAATCAAATTGCATCACATTTCTGGTGAATTTCGTGAATCAAATTTGCATAAAGCTTGGTACAGTATAGCAGTTTTTCGGTATAAATTGGAATATATATTAAACTAGATTTCGTTTCCCCCTCTAGAAATTGGAACGATTAAGTAACTTCTCTGCACATCGATTAGTTTTTTTTTAGCATCTAAATATAGGAGAAACAGTTCATAAGTTTCTTTCATGTCAATTGACACTAAATGGGAGAGAAGCAGGTTTATGAAGAAGGTGGTGGCTCCTTCTCTTTGTCGCTTGATCTCCAACATTTCAAGAAATTATCAGATATCGAGAACTTTTTCATAAATCTGGAGGATAATCCAAAAGTAGTTATTCCATGTATGAATGCTGCAGTTCACAAGGTAAGAGTATTATTAAAACTTCATTGGCTTTTGATTTCTTGGTTGGCATGAGTATGAAAAATTATTTAATCTTTCACAGGTTCTTTTGGGTCAATGGGAGACTAACGATGTTGAGAATATGAAAATAAACATTCGTCTGTATAATTATCCTGAATCTTCAATCGCCCTCAAAAATCTAAAAGCAGCATATATTGGTAGACCTCCGTCTTATTCCGCTGAATAAACAACAAAACTAGATACCTTTAGTGAGTCAAAAGCATGAGTGAGTGACCTGTGATTTTGTGCTTTGAAATTGCAGGTAAGCTTGTAACAGTTCATGGGACTGTTGTTAAAGTTAGTACTGTGAAGCCCCTTGTCACACAGATGGCTTTTGACTGCACAAAGTGCAAAACTAGCATAACCCGGGAATTTACTGATGGAAAGTTTTCGCCTCCACAAAACTGTGACTTCCAAGGATGCAAGTCCAGAATTTTTACTCCAATCCGATCCTCTGCTCAGACAATTGACTTTCAGAAAATCAGGTGTTCTCCTATTTTGCGTCTTATGACTTCATGTCCTTCATTTTTGTTAGTTATGTATCTTGCCATTGTTAATCAGCTGTTCAACTGTTTTTTAGGGTGCAGGAGTCGCAAAAGCTTGAAGACCATGAAGAAGGACGAGTACCCCGAACTGTAGAATGTGAGCTGATGGAAGACCTTGTGGACACATGTATCCCTGGTGATGTGGTAACTGTTACAGGGATTATAGGAGTAATTAATAATTACATGGACATTGGAGGAGGTATTGATTCTATTCTCTCCATAGTTTGCTAACATAACCACTTCCATATGGTCTGCTATCCTTAACTGTATAATAGCTAGAGATTTGAGTCTCAAAAGCATTCTGCTATGGTACACATGTAGGCATCTCATTGCTGGAAAGTAAAACAGAAAACTGCTCTTGACATCTCTTATGTGCATAGTTTCCATATCACAAGATCAGTTGTTTGTTTTACTTACAATGACATTTCACCACGGGTCAAGTACCATGTCGCAATACTCTCAAAGAGACTGATCTAATATGGTAAGCCCTACTCAATCTCAACAAACTTTTAAAATGCTAATGTTCCAGGGAAATCGAAGTCCAAGAATCAAGGATTCTACTATTTGTTTATAGAGGCAGTTTCAGTAAAAAATTCCAAGAAACAGTCTGCATTTGAGAGCTCAGAAGACTCCAGTAGCGGTGCTCAGTCTGCAGACGTTAATGACTTATATTCATTCTCACAGAGAGATTTGGAATTTATTGTGAAGTTTAAAGAAGAATATGGTTCTGATACATTCCGCTGCCTACTTCATTCAGTCTGCCCATCTATCTATGGACATGAAATTGTAAAAGGTCCATAACAAGTTTTCCTGGAAAATCATTGCCGAAGGCTTGATATTTACTACTAGAAGCATTGCACTCATTGTTTACTTCTGATCATTTCAACAGCTGGGATAACTCTATCCCTTTTTGGAGGTGTAAGGAAGCATTCGATGGATCGGAACAAAGTTCCAGTCAGAGGAGACATTCATGTCATAATTGTTGGTAAGCTTTCAAATCAAATTTAATTTAATGGCATAAACCCAATCTAGAAAAGTACATGGACTCAGGGAAGGTTAATTGTTACTACTTTAAAACTGTTGCCCAAAAATTTGAATGATCATTTCGATATGATATTAGGTGACCCTGGATTGGGGAAAAGTCAACTCTTGCAAGCGGCATCAGCCATTTCCCCTCGTGGCATCTATGTATGCGGTAATGCGACAACTAAAGCAGGGCTCACTGTTGCTGTAGTGAAAGATTCTATGACAAATGACTATGCGTTTGAGGCTGGTAACTCCTTCCCTCCACTTTATTTAGCCAGTACAAAATTCAGTCAGTTTATGGAATATGATTCTACTCTTTCAGATATGGGTTTGAGTCATGCTGTTGGATAGTTTTACTTAATACTTAGCCTAAACTGGCAGTGTAGTTGCATCAGAATTGCTAAAACATTTGCCTAATTTGATGCTTTAGGGTGAGGTAACCTCACACTATTGAAAAGTTGCTCATGCGTAGAAACTCTTACTCTAAAATATGTTGATTTTTGGGTAGGAAGGGAAATCTTCGTATTTATTAACCTAGTGCTATTCTGTGAGCAGGTGCCATGGTACTTGCAGATGGCGGGCTGTGCTGTATTGACGAGTTCGATAAAATGACCAACGAGCATCAGGTTTGTCTTATTGGCAGTGTCATTACTTCTGATGCTGACATTGTTTTCTCATTAACTTGAATCACATTGCCACAGGCCTTGCTAGAAGCAATGGAACAGCAATGTGTCTCTGTTGCAAAGGCTGGGCTTGTAGCTAGTCTATCAGCTCGGACTTCTGTTATAGCAGCAGCAAATCCTGTAGGTGGCCACTACAAGTAATTTTCTTACTGTGATATCTCATCATTGTGGAAGTGTTTGAATTATAGTTGCGACACTGCCCACTCCATAATAACCCTGCATCTTTCAAGGTTTGAGACTGGGTGAGAAAGAAAACCAAACTATCATAATTTCTTGATACTTACCATCATCTTCATGATCTCATTTCAGCCGTGCTAAAACTGTAAACGAGAACTTAAAAATGAGTGCTGCCCTTCTCTCTCGGTTTGATCTAGTTTTCATACTACTTGACAAACCTGATGAGCTACTCGACAAGCAAGTCTCAGAGCATATTATGTCGGTGAGTCTCTCCTTCTGAAAGTATTGTTGTGGAACATGCCTCAAAGAGATATTAGCATACTTTGATCTCTCGTTGATGGAAAAAAAAATCAGTGACAGAAACAGTAGATTAGACATATCTGAACGTCGTTGCATTCTAAACCTTAGATCAAATGCTTGATGGATAGAAGAGATATTTTAGTTTCTGTAGAGACTTTATTGGCTCTATGCATTGGTTAATTCAAACTTCAAAGCCAATTACAGAAAAGTCTTACCTTGAATTTTTTTCTGGCAGCTTCATTCTGGAGGTGGAGAAACATCACCTGCACTAAAGAAGTTTAAGACAGGTCCAGTTTCTTTTGGTTGTTAGGTATAGCTAGTGTAAACATGACCTAGTTAAAGAAAAATCCTTGACTTCTCGTTTGATATCAAATGCAGCATCAGGATATGCAAATATGCATGCGAAAGAGGGTTCTTTAATGTCAAGACTGCGGTTTGACTCTAAGAAAGATGATGACTTTACTCCCATCCCTGGCCAATTGCTTAGGAAATATATTGCTTATGCAAGGACTTTTGTCAACCCTAAGTAATATGATCTGTCTCCCAGCTGCAATTACAGGATGCTCGCAAACCAAATTAGGCATTATGAGGTAACATCTCTTTGTCAATTCAGGATGTCAAAGGAAGCTGGAGAGATCATACAGAAGTTTTACTTGAAGCTGAGAGACCATAACACTTCCGCTGATTGCACACCAATAACAGCAAGACAACTGGAAAGTTTGGTCAGGCTTGCGCAAGCTAGAGCCCGGGTTGACTTAAGGGAAGATATAACAGTCCAGGATGCCACGGTAAGCCAAAACATGGAACCCTTGTGCCCTATGTCTGAGCAAACATGCATTAGCATCCATACCAATATACCATACAATCATAAAAGTATTATTTCCTCTGATCTTTTTTTGTTGAATAGGGTAAGTAGCTAGCATGAAAACTTCAATCCAAAGCTGCGTTGTTGTGAATCTTGTGATGGTTGCTTTGACAATGAATATTTTGCTACTAGCTTAAGATGTCTTGACTTCTGTCCTTGCTTTTACAGGATGTGGTTGAGATAATGAAAGAATCATTGTATGATAAGTTCGTCGATGAACATGGGGTTGTGGATTTTGGTCGGAGTGGAGGAATGAGTCAGCAAAAAGAGGCCAAACGTTTCTTAAGTGCTCTTGATAAACAATCAGGGTTGCAGCAGAAAGACTGTTTCTCTATATCTGTATGGACACTTTCTATACTCGAAAATTCGCTAGTGCCGCTTCTCACATTTTATTATATGACCAATTTCTTACGCAGAGACAAATTTACTGCAGGAGATGTATAGTTTAGCTGATAGGATCGGCCTGCGAGTTCCAGACATCGACACTTTCTTAGAGAACCTGAATATTGCCGGTTATTTGCTCAAGAAGGGACCAAAGACTTACCAGGTATATTCCTCCACCTAACTCAGTGAACACGAATGGTCCATGAACAGGCAAAAGATGGCTAAAGGAATTAATTGTATTTTTCTCACACTTTCCTTCGTATACAGGTCCTCTCCTCATCTTATTCCCGGAGCCAGTCATCCAGGTCAAGATGATTAGTATGTTTTTGCTATTGTATTGCTCATAATATCCAAGTATGAACCTGACCATCAAAATCAGTCGATTGTATATTACACAATACCAGAAACTCCGTAGTAATTGATACCACATGGACTTGGTTTGAATGCTTATAGGTCATTGTTCATTCACAGCTACTGACTTTCGAAGTATAGACTGACATCTAACATCTACGATACAACCTAGTATGCATTGGTGTATAAGAGATTAACCTGATCAATAAGATGATCTAGTCTTCTCTTGGACCTAACTTCCATTCACTTCCATAGTAAGAATTCGGCAAACCAAGCCAAAACTTGAAAGCTTCAGCCGCTCTCTTTCGTTCTACCCGCCTGTCTATTCTGGCTTGTGAAGCATGTTTGCTAGTGAACATCCTCGAGTGCATCTCCACATAGATCTTCTTGTACTTAGTTTTGTTCGGAGGTATCCCATTCTCCTCCATGCACGCGATTATCTCCAATGCCTTCTTGAAAAACGCAGCCCTCACACATATATCCGCTAGCATATCTAACAATCCTTCGTCCGGTTTCAGCATCGGAGGAGAAGGCTCTGAAGAATCTCCTTCAGAATCTTCTCTCTTTTTCACCTCACACCTTTCCTTTATTTCCTTCCAAAGCAAGAGCGCCTCACCAGGCTTCCTCGCCAGAGAAACCCCGTTGGCTAGACTCCCATAGGTTGCCACATTCGGGTAAAACCCGTTCTCTTTCATTCTCGAAACTACTCTCTTCGCATCTTCAATCAAACCAAGCCTGCAATACCCTTCAACCAACATGTTCCATGCGATTAAATCAACTTTGACCCTTGGATCCCTCATCATCTCATCAAACACCCTATTCGCCAACTTGGGTTGCCCCGACATTGCAAAAGCCTTCATCAAAGTAGTGTAACTAATCTTAGTTGGTGCAATCCCTCTCGTTCTCATTTCATTGAAGAACGAAAGGGCTCCTGCGCTATCATCTATAAGAATGCATCCATCTATGATGATGTTATAGGAAACAACATCTGGCTCGATCCCTGCATCTTCAGCCATCTCTCTTAGCAAATCCTCTGCCTTATCTATCTGCAACTGCTTACAATATCCTTTGAGCAGAACATTGTAAGTGATCCTATTTGCAGGAACACCCATCCTAGCCATCTCAGCTAACACTTGTCGTGCTCTATCCATCAACCCGGCTTTTACAAAAGCTGACACAACCGTGGTGTAGCTAACTTCATCTGGGTGGCTATTTTTATCATCTTGACGCCTCATTGCCTCCAGCATTCTAGCTGTGTCCGCCACACGCCCGTTCTTCATATAACCTTTCATCAACGTCGTGTAGATCCTTGAGTCAGGAGCAAAGACTTTAGGCAACAATGGCGGCTCATCACTCGGGTCAACCGAGTTAGGCAGCAGTTTCTTCAACACATCTTCAAACCCTTCTTCTGTTACCTCATCGCGAGCCGAGTAACCTGAATCTTCATCATCCTCAAACGCATCTTCTGCTTCTTCCGCTTCTTCCTCCTTTCTCTCCTTCAAATCCTGGCTATTGCATTCTCGTAAAACCTTGCAAAGATCTCTCCTTCTCTCCCTCATCGCTTGAACAATTCTCTCCGCAGTTCTCAAATCACCAAACCCAACATAAGCTGCAACTAGAGAATGCATTGTAGTCATACAGACCTTAATTCCTTTCTCAATTATCCTTTCCAAGACGAACACAATCAATTCCTTCCGATCAACTCTCGCACACAGCTTGATCATAACATTGTAAGTCAACACATCAGGTTCACAGTCCCACTCAGACATTTCGTCGAACAGTTTCCAGTATCTCTCAGTGTCACCAAGGTTTGCACAAGCGTTAAGCACCGCGTTGAATGCCGCTGTGTCGGGCCTAGACTGAGCGACCAAAGATTGGTCTGCGAAGCGTCGGACTCGGCGTGTGATAGCTGTAAAGAGTTTGATAGATTCTTCCGGTCCGTCGTCTCCGGCAGCGGAGAGGTTAGCTACTGCAGCTGACCACGCTTTAACGTGTGGTAAATAGCCAGAACGGAGCATGGATTTGATAACTGAGACTGCGTAAAGCGTTTGGCCGGATTTCGCGGCAGCCATAGCGAGGAGGCCGAGGGAATTGGCGTCCAGGCGATGGAGCTGGCGCTCATTGCGGAGGCGCGTGAGGATGGATTGTGCGCGCGTGAGGCTCTCGGGGTTGGATTGATAAGACAATTGGGAAACTAAACGGCTAAGGCAAGTGGGTCCAGGGAGATGAGTGGATTGAACGTACTTAGCCCAAGCTTCATCGGTTTTTCTATTGCGGAGGAGAGATAAAAGCTCTGAGTCGTTGTGTGTTGAATACGGCTCTGAAGAAGAGCCCAAGAACGACGAGAGGTCACCGGCGGAGCTGTTAGCAGTGCCGGAGGCGGACCGTACAAATAACGGGCAGCGCTTGGGTCGACCAGCGGCGGTGAATGGTGGAGTTATCGAGCAGAGGGATATAGTGTTGTGCGTGCGAGTGACAACCGCCGGCGGGGTTAACGTACCGGAGTTTGGGTATGGTGGAAACGACGACGATGAAGTCGGAGGTGGGAGAACGTTCATCGTAGAATGTCCATTGGAGAGAGGGAGTGTGTTTGTCTGATGAAAAGAATCCAAAATGGGATTATTTGGGTGGAAAAGAGTTTAGCTACGTCGCCGTATTAAGTTCAAGCATCTGTTCAAAATTAATATCTCCACAATTCTTTTTCAAAAAAACCATTTAGATGATCCATTATTAAAAGAAACCGAGGATTGAAATCCAGATTCCGGCGGATATTAAAACAAGAGTTGATATCTTATTTTAGTAATTCAAGTACATCAAACACAACTTTTCAATACAGCATAGTTTAATGCTATGTGATTACAAACAGCACAAGGCATACATGCAAATACAAACTCTTTTTATTCATTCGAATGTGATTACAATGATAATGCGAGGGAGCAAGAATCACGGGGTATGACATGACACCACCAGATTCCAGATTACTCCTTGTCAGTGTCAGCAAACCTGCGAAGAACATGAACGTACCGCAAAAATTTAGCCATTGTGGTCGGATGTAGACAAAACCAGGTGTTCGTAACAATCAAAGATCAGGACAATACATTAGGACAAGTAAGAAAAAGTTTCAGAAAAAAATGGTTATATGTGTTGTGTTACTTACCCGAGTTCTGACAACTTGAGATGAGCTTCAGTATAGTCTTCGAAGAAGGCATCCTCATCCTGAGAGCAGTAATAGCAGAATCAGTGATGATGAATCTGATTGAAATATAATATGTGATGATGATGAGATGTATAACTTACTGCAGCATATTTCTCAACGAGGGGACGAAAGAGAGGATCCTGGAGAAGAGCCTTGTCGGTTGGCAGTTGAAGAAGTCCTTCTTTCTCTCCGCTTAGTATCTCTCTGTTTCAACAATCATCAAGAGCTTCTGATTCAGACTCGTCCAATCAACCAAAGGAAACAAGGAGAGAAACAGATCTTACTTGAAATAAGAGTTGTCGAAAATGAGAGGGTTTTGTGTCCATGGTCCCTCGAATCCCGAACGTTCCTTGTGGCACCGACCCTGAAAGTAAAAGTAAAAACAATGGTAAGTGTCAGAAACTGAGAAGTGGACATAGGTCTTTGTTTCTTGATGCACAAAGACATACCAAGGTGTGTCCACCAGACAATGCCACAATATCTTTGTCATTGAGTCCCATCCGACCAAATATCTCTCTCAGATGATCCACGCCTGAATGAGATGGTAAACATGTATCTGTGAACACTCTAATAATTTAGACTATATGCATTTTCCTTTGATCAACTGCTTTACCTTTGGTGGCTTGAGGTAGACGACCATCAGGAGGTGGCTCCACTTTGTCCTGAACAACCACAGAGGAAATTTTCATTTTGATGGTGTCTGTTACAGACCATCATTGAGAAGTTGAATATTGACTCACCAGTCTACCAGGATGGAATGGAACTTCGGGTCCTCCAGTGATCCAAACAGCAACAACTCCAGCTAGCTACAGTAACCAAGAAAAGAAACACATATGATTCAAAGGCCTTAAAGCCATGAAAAATACAAGGTAAGCTTTCAGATTCAGTTTCAATCTACCATGCCTGAATCTAGTTCACTGCAAACAAACCATTTTATGCCAGAACTTAGCAGTTTCAATCAACAAAATCGTTTTTTCAAACGTTTCCTATTAATGGACCAGGCGTTCAAAAAACCCTTGAGTCTATGGTTCTGCCTCAAAGACCTAATTACTACAGTTTGATGCATCCTTTGCTCGCTATTACAGCTTAAGAAAAACATTATTTACCTGGTAGAAATCAGCGTATGACAAGTTGGGGAACAACTCCTTGATGGGCTCAAGAAGCCTGATAGCAATGTCAAGACCATTGTTAGCATCATGGGCTAGCTCTTCTGGATGCCTTATCGTCCCAAATGGTCCTCCCGTCTTCGTCTTCACGTCAAATGTCCCAGCCGAGTGCCATCTGCAAATTTTCCAAACAGAATCTCTCAGATCCATCAAACATCTCACAGACGCATCATCATCACGCATAAAGCAAAACAAGAATGGATTGCATCTTACGCAAGACGGAGGATGATGGGAGCACAGTGCTTCTCAGCGATATGACCACGGAGCTTCCTCTTGCATCTCTGGACATCTTTCTTGTACTCTTCCTTCACTTCCGGGTAACTCTTGACCATTTTTTTTCAAATTCGCTTCTCTCTGCAAATCAGGAAAGACTTATATATAACCCACAGAGATTACAAAACCGGAGAACCTATAGATCAACAAGATTACAAGAACGTACTGTACTCCGAAAACACAGGGATAGATTGAGAGAAAACCTGAAGAAAGTATCAGCAGTAGTTATAGAGACTTTTAGTTTGCAAGTCAATTTATAGAATTGGCTGATGATCGAAAGAAGCTTCTAGTTTCAGTAGTCTTTTGGAGGTGTTATTGGATTGGTTATTTTAATGTATTTGATTGTATTTTAAAAACAGAGGTAAATCCAGTGTTATTCAATTGTGTATTTGTTTGATGTATTTCAAAATACAATAAAAACATGTGTTATTCAATTTTGATTTGATAATTTTAGAAAACAGTTTTAGTGGATTTCAATGGATTCTCTCTCTTAAAACATGAGTAAAACAAATACATGGGTTTTGTCTTAGATTTTAAAATCCTTTCCGTGAGTTGTAATAAATTCATCAAAATCCAACACAATACATCATAATTAAACTACTTTAAAACACATAAAAATCTCAATCCAATAACACCTCCTTACTCAGATGGATGGTCAAGATTTGTGGACGGACCATCACTCTTTCTTGGCGCGCCTTCCAGAAACCAGATTAAACTATACGAACCCGTACATTCATTCATGCCACGTGGCGTCCTAACCTCTTTTATTGAAATCTTAACTACTTTTTTTCTCTTTTTTTTTGCGTTTGAATGGAACAGGTAAAGACGCGTTAATGGAATATTTAACATTAAACTACTTAAAATATTTAACAAAGATTAACTTTTAACAGGATATGACCTTATACAAAAAGGTTGCCTTATCATCCGAAGATCAGTTATTTTTTTGTTCGTATGAAATGGTTTTATAAAATCAACTGCGAAGCCACAAACTTTTCGAATTATCAAATCAATCGAAGAAAAAACCAACACTAAAGTAAACGGAGTAGGAACACAACAGATATAAAGGATTCTGATAAAAAAAAAGCAAGGTACCAAAAGGAGAAATGAAAAGTAAAACTTGTTCAACTTAGTATTCAGACTCCAAAAGACAAAACGGAAATAAAACAAAAATCTTTCCCTAAACATGAAAGTCTTTTCAAGCAGATAAAATGATTACTGGCTAGCACCAAGCCATTTGGTGAAGTTATCAAACTCGGTGTAATCACTGTCGGAGATCATAGTCTGGTACCACGACTTTCCTGCTGCTTTGATCGCCAATGACTCCTCCTGTGAAATTAAGAGATTCAAAAACAAGATTAAAAAACAAACCAATGAAGAATACTCTAACAAGAGTGGCAAATTAAGAAATGACCCCATAAGATCCATCTCCGAATCAATAACTAGCAGAGAATCACACACAACCAATTTACAAGAGAACATCACTAAACCACATTTAGAATCAGAACAGTAAAGAAATGATACAAACTGAATTAACTAACAATAACACAAACAAACTCAGTCAACAGATAATTGAACAATTGAGAAACCATAACAAGCCAAACGCCAATTCAGATATGAAATCAATACACAGATCGAAGAAATGGCAAATAAAAGAAGAAAATGGACAAGGGAAGTTTACCTTAGTGACAGTCTTCCTTTTCTTGGTGAGCTTCTCCTTCTTGGCCTTAACCCTCTGTGCCTCCGCCAACAACGACATCCTCTTGGCAGTCTTAGCATAAGGATTCAACTTGAGCATCACGTTGAGGTTCTTCAATGGATTCTTCTTCATAACAGCCCTCTTCGCATCCTTCTTAATCGGCTTCACAACGCTCTGAACCTCATCAGAGTTAATAATCCTAGCAAGATCAGCATTCACCATCTTCGCACGGGGAAGCACGTATCCCTTCTTCTTCTCAGATGGCTTATCGAACGAGCCATAGATTGACTCGAGCTTCTCGAAAGCTGACTTGGTCCAGATCACGAAACGGCCAAGGTGACCACCAGGAGCAAGCTTCAACAAGTTAAGCCTCTCCACATGGCAGAGCTCAACACCAGTAATGTTCCTAAAGGCCTTGACTATCTTAGCTCCTTCGGTTCCGTAAACCACAAGAGGACCTTTCCTAGAAATGTAACGGCGATTCCTCGCTTTACCTTTACCAGGACGGATCCCAATGCTGTCCTTGGCCTTCTCGGCGTCGTCGTAAGCACCGAATTGTTTCAAAGCCTTGATCGCGGCTGAGGTCTTCTCCAATGCCTCGGTGGTGTCACTCACAACAAGAGGCATCTCCGGGACGTTCTCGATCCGGTGACCACGAGCCATCACAAGCGAGGGAACAGCAGTAGCGGCGATCGCTGAGACGATCGCGTGCCTCTTCATGTTCACATTGACGCGACGGTGCCACTTTCTCCAGATCTTAGTCGGAGCGAACATCCGACCACCACGACACATGTTACCGAAGGCAGCCTGACCGGCACGGTGGGTACCACCTCCGGGAACACGAGGGATACGAGAGACGGCACGTCCGGTTCCCCAGGACTCGGCGGAGGTCTGGTGACCGGCTTTCTTCGACACGGCGTAAGGCTGGCGGCTGTTGTTGGAGATTTGGGCGTGGACGAAGCTGACCATGTCTGGACGAATAGGCGCCGTCATGACATCGGGCAACACGACGGTGGAGGATTGATCGGTGCTCATGTCACCGTCCAAACCCTGGACGGTGACGAGAGGACGTGCGGCGGCGGCGGCCATTTCTCTCGATGGGTGTTTTCTCTCTTCACTCACTGTCTCTCGACTCGATGAGACTTCTAGGGCTTCCCCGCAGCTTCAGCTTAAGAATAAATATATGCTAGGGTTTCGATTAGGGTTAATGTCGAAATCCCAATTAGTGGGCCTTACAAAGCCCAACTACTTTACTTTTTATTTCAGGCCCTTACACCAAAGCCTGATCGTTGGGCGGGTGAAATTAACAGATTTTTTAACTTTTCCATTTCCTGAAAATTATAACTTTTCCTTTTCCTGATGATGCAGCATAATTTTCTACTCTATATATGTATGTATGTATGTAGGGTTCGGGAAAACGGTCATTTCATACCCAAACTTGGACCATATGTTCGATTCATACCTAATTTATACCCTCCGGCCAATCTATACACAAACTTACCAAAAATTTGAATTTCATATATCTATCTATCTATACTACTATTAATTGAGAAGTACATTTTAATAATGTTTGGATACAAAAATAAGAGAAAAAAAGTTGTTTGGATATAAGAATAAGAGATAAAACTGTTTGGATACAAGAATAATAACTTAAAACAAACCGATGGTTCAGTCAAACCAAAAATCATATATGTTAATTAATCAGGTAAAAAAAATGGAAATATATCCGAAAGCCCCAAAAAATCCGAAAAACCTAAAAAAAAAATTATCAGAAAAAACAAATAGATATATATATATATATATATATATATCAAAAATAATCCATAATACTTATTCGGGTAATTTGGGATCCATAATACTTATTCGGGTAATTTGGGTATCCGAAAGAATATCGATTCGGTTCTGGTATTATATGATACCCACGAGTATCAAATATTTTACCCATCGGGTGATTTGTTTTATACCCAAAATAAAAAAAATCCAAAAAACCTAAAAAAATATATTTATAATATCAAAAATAATCCACAATATCCATTCAGGTAATTTGGGTACCCGATCGGGTATCGAATCGGTTCTGGTATTATCTAATACCCACGGATATCAAATATTTTACACATCTGGTGATTTGTTTTATACCCAAAATCAATCGGATACGGGTATTGTGGATCAATTCGGTTCGGATTTTCGGATATAGGTTAAAAGTCTCAGACCTACTCCCTCATAGCAGAAATATAATGAATCTAACAGAAATAACCTAAACTAAATTAAACTGAAAAGATAAAAAAAATGTATCCCTACACTATTACTATTTTTTTTTTGATAAAAATATAACGTACCACCGCGTAAACGCGCGGGTACTCTACTAGTTATATTTTGTTTTTTGGCGAAATCATACATTGCCGCCACGTAGATGCCATGTGTCCGCCACGTGGATGCCATGTGTCCGCCACGTGGATGCCATGTGTGCGCCATATATTTTTTTTTTTAAAAACAGAACATTTAAAATTTAAAAGAAAATCTTATTTTTAATAAGTATTTATATTTTTAATAAAATTAAAAGTAATAATTAAATCAATTTATAAACAAATTATTTTATATAAGTTTTTAACCCGATCAATATAGTTATAATTAATAATATCGTATTTACAGGTAACTCGGTAGGAGACCAGGTCTGGTACACTATAAAAGTAATATTTCCGATTTTGAACAAAGTTGAACCCAATATGAAGTTCCACCGAAATTGGAGAGGATTGAGGTGTTGAAGCGTTTATAGGCGATGATAAAACTCTTGTTCATTAGGTTGAAAGTGAAAAAGAAGAAAATAAAAATTTAAAAAATAATAAAGTTTTTTCTTAAATATTTTTAATTTTTTTAATCCACATCAACAAAAAAGAATTGATGTACTGCACATGCGGGATCCTCATTCTCACCCAAACTTTTTTAAACGCTTCAATACCTCAATCATCTCCAATCCCGGTGGAACTTCATATTGAGTTCAACTTTGTTCAAACCCAAAAATTTTACTTTTATAAAATAAAGTCTTTATAAATTGATCGGGTTAAAGACTTATATAAAATAAAGTTTTTATAAATTGATTTAATTATTACTTTTTAATTTTATTCAAAAATATAAATACTTATTAAAAATAAGATTTTCTTTTAAATTTTCTATTTTCTATTTTTTAAAAAAAATATGTGGCGCACACATAGCATCCACGTGGCGGACACATGGCATCCACGTGGCGGCAATGTATGATTTCGCCAAAAAACAAAACATAATGTATGAAATTCAAATTTTTGGTAAGTTTGTGTATGGATTGGCCGGAGGGTATAAGTTAGGTATGAATCGAACATATGGTCCAAGTTTGGGTATGAAATAGCCGTTTTTCCGGTAGGGTTCTCTCCCACCAAATTACACAGAAACAAACACATATAGAGCAATCTCTTGAATTTTAGCAATTTTTCGTTGAATCTCGCGGTTGTCTATCCAGAATTAGGATGGAGGAAGAGAAGACACCGAGAACATGATAGAGAAGGTGAGAAAGAAAGAAAAAGGGAGAGGTCACGAGAAGAGAGTGATGTTGATGATATCAACGTAGAAGAAAAGAGAGCGGTGAAAAGAGTGTTGGTAGCTCTACTAGGCATGTAGATGACAATGGTGATGAGAGTGAAACCTTGGATGGGCAGAAGCACTTGGATGAGAAGATGGAAAAACGGAGAAGAAGAGTCCAAGAGTGGCAAGAGTTGAAAAGGCAAAAGGAAGAAGCTGAAAGTGAAAGTAACGGTTGGAGTTTTGAAAGAGAATCTGATGATGAACAAGGCCCTCCGCAGCAGGAGAAATCAGAGAATGGATCTGAATATGATGAGGTAATCGATCCTGTAGATGCTTATATGAATACTTTCGTATTACCCGAGGTTGACAAGCTTAGAAATTCTGCTCCTCCTTTAACAGGCGAACGATGGTGACAAGCCAAAGAAAGGCATTAATAAAGCCCTTGGTAGGAGCATCCAAGGTGAAGATTCTGATTCTGATTATTCAGAGCCAACGAGTGGTGATGATCCAAGTCTAGACAAAGACGACGAGGAGTTGATGCCGAGAATAAAGAAGACAAAAGCAGAGAAAATTTCTCTTATTGACCATTCACAAATAAAGTATGAACCTTTCCGGAAGAACTTCTACACCCAAGTGAAAGATATCTCAAAGATGACACAAGAAGAAGTCAACGCTTACAGAAAGGAACTAGAGCTGAAAGTTCATGGAAAAGATGTACCAAGACCAATAAAATCTTGGCACCAGACTGGTCTAACCAACAGAGTTTTGGATACAATCAAGAAGCTTAACTACGAAAAGCCAATGCCTATCCAAGCACAAGCACAAGCACTCCCAATCATCATGAGCGGTCGAGACTGCATTGGAGTTGCAAAAACCGGTTCGGGTAAAACCCTTGGCTTTGTGTTGCCAATGCTGAGGCATATCAAAGACCAGCCTCCCGTTGAATCTGGTGATGGGCCGATTGGGCTTGTAATGGCACCTACTAGAGAGCTTGTTCAGCAGATTCATAAAGATATCAAAAAGTTTCCCAAGGCATTGGGTATAAGATGTGTGGCTGTGTACGGAGGATCAGGAGTTGCAAAGCAAATCAGTGAGCTTAAGAGAGGTACTGAGATTGTCGTGTGCACTCCTGGAAGAATGATTGATGTTCTTTGCACAAAGAGTGGGAAAGTCACAAATCTTGGAAGGGTCACATTCCTGGTAATGGATGAAGCTGATCGTATGTTTGACATGGGTTTTGAGCCTCAAATCACTCGTATTATTCAAAACATTCGACCTGATCGTCAAACCGTGCTCTTCTCTGCCACTTTCCCACGCCAAATCGAAACTTTGGCACGGAAAGTCTTGAACAAGCCTGTAGAAATACAAGCCGGTGGTGGAAGCAGTGTTGTGAACAAAGACATAACTCAATTAGTTGAAATCATACCGGAGAGTGAGAGGAAGTCTAGACTCGTGGACCTTGTTGGGGATTGGTACGAGAAAGGGAAAATCTTGGTCTTTGTTCGAACGCAGGAAAAATGTGATGGTTTGTATAATGATTTGAAGAACAAATGTGGTTACTGTTGCCGATCTCTTCACGGTGGTATGGATCAGAACTATCGTGAATCAGCTATATCTGATTTTAAGAGCAATGTCTGCAATTTGTTGATTGCCACAAGCGTTGCAGCGAGGGGTCTAGATGTGAAGGAGCTTGAGTTGGTTGTAAACTTTGATGCACCGAACCACTATGAAGACTATGTGCACCGCGTTGGCAGGACAGGTAGGGCGGGGCGTAAAGGCTGCGCTGTGACGTTAATCTCTGAGGATGATGCGAAATATGCACCGGATTTAGTCAAGGCTGATGGGTTTGTGGCGAAAGTGAATCAGGGGATTGAGAAAGCTCATGGGAGTGGATACAGGGGCGGCTTAGGAGGGGGTACAATCGGTGCGGTGCACTAAGGTCTATGGGAAAAAGGAGAAAATTAATATACAAAAAGGGGCACACAAAAATTTTTGAGTATAGAAAAGTGGCACATTAAATGTTTTTTTTATATTTTGCACATAGGCTTATACAAACTTTGAGCCGGCCCTGAGTGGATATGGTGGTAGAGGAAGAAGAAGTTAGGAAAGAAGCAAAGAAAGCACAAGCGAAGCAGTATGGCTTTGAGGAAGACAAGTCGTCTGACTCAGAAGATGAGAGTGATGATGTGGTAAGAAAAGTAACAGCTGGTAACAATTTGCTGCCAAATGGTGTCAATCCGGTTACTGTTCCTGGATTTGCTAGCATACAACAGAAGATTGCATAGATTCAAGCTGAAGCAATGCCTGAACGTTATGGAGCTGAGCTGGAAATCAATGATTACCCACAGAATGCTCGATGGAAGGTGACACACAAAGAGACTCTGGGTCGGATATCAGAGTGGGCTGGAGCGGCCATCAACACCAGAGGTCAGTTTTATGCGGCGGGACGTGTCCCGGGACGTGGGGAGCGAAAGCTCTACTTGTTCATTGAAGGGCCTAACGAGAAATCTGTTAGGGCAGCGAGAGATGAACTCAAGCGTGTTCTTAAAGACATTACTAATCAGGTTTTGTCAGTTCCTGGTAGATCACAACCTGGCAAATACTCTGTTCTATAAATCACGAGGTTCGTGTGATGTCAAGTGTTCTAATCATTTTGGTTTGCCGGATTTGGATGCTGTTTAATTACTTGTCAGTAGCATTAGATAATATTTTAATCTTTTGGAATTTGATATTTCTCTTTGTTTTACAATTCTTTTCTCATGAGTTTTTTTTTCTTCTTTGTCAGCTTCAAAACAATTGGGTTCTCGACTTGGCGTTATTTACTTAAGGCTGATCTTGAAGCAGAACAATCAGCCTTAAGATTAGGACATCTCCTCGGACACCAGCTTAGCTAAAACATAATCCGATAAAGAGGGCAAAAATTAACTAGAGATTTACCCAACAGATGAAGTGATGACATACAAAAAATACACAACAGTAAAAAAAAACCAAGAAATAGAAAATAGATTTGTGTACAAAAAGTTAACCGGCGGATGAGGATGAGGCTGCCTTGCAACCGCTAACCGCAGCTTGAAGACCAAGAACTAGTAGAAAAGGGGAAAAACCCTTATATACAGTAATATATTATACCTAGCACTCACGGAACTAGTCCTGGTCAAAATCTGCACATTGTCCCCCTAAAGCTTGAAAAACTTCACTTATTATGTTTCTCTCCTCAAAACAACAAACCGTATCAAACACCCTATATGCACTTTCCCCATCTTGGCATTCACAAGATTGTGATTCCCACTGACGCATAACTCAAAAGCTTATTAAACATGGAAAGTAAACCTGCAAATACGGTGAGAACCACATATAACTCTTTCGAGTCTTTTGCAAGAATTTCGAAAACTAACCGGTCATTTTGAGTGTGGCTTAGACTACCATGGAGAAACTAAATAACTCTAATGCAAACCTTAGAGTTGGAGAGAGGGATGCGACTAGACTTACATCTAAGCAGATATCTAGAATCTAACTATTGACTCATATGATCTCGGATAGTGGTGAAGTGTTTTCTTGTATGTATGAGGAGAATAGAAGGGAAAAAACACTTACTTGATAACTGATGGGATGATGATATCATCGTTAAGATGATTTGTCGCTTGTTGAATTCTTGACAATGGAACCAGTGGTAACGGTTGGGAGCTCGGTGTTCACCTCATATGATGAGAGGACTTTCCTCTGCAGCATCAGTAGAGTCGGACTAGCTAAGGTTAGATTACATTCAAGGGTAAAAGAAGGTGACACCAACTAAATTAGTTTAGAGAGTGGAATATTTCAGACTCTTGACCTCACAAAACTTTTTTATCTTAAAATTAACACTTACAGCAGATTCGAAGTCAGGGTTTGATAAGTTAACTGTGAGGTTTCTCATCAATAACACAACCTGCAAAACAATACTGCGATTAGTTAAAGGAATCTAGAAGCTTGCACATCAAGTTAAACTCAAAGTTTCTAAGCTTATGACTTACAGTTTCGAAATTTATAGGATCCATTTCCTTGAGCTTTTCCACGTGGCCTCTCGTTTCAGGATCAAACACACTCCCAATGAAGTTATAAACTTGGGCAAAATCAGGAACACCTGCAAAGCAATCATCACTACAGTTTCCACCACAATATATAGTAGAAGATCAGGAACAAAAGAAGACAGATGATTACCGTGAAGCACCGGAGGCTGTTTTACACTCTCAGAACCTGATAATGTTCGGCTTGAGCTTCCCATACCGGATGTGGAAGGGCTACTAACATTTAATGTGCCCTTCGATCCAATATCAGCTGAATCATTGGCGTTATATGCCATAATAAGCACATGAAACGTCCTTGGATGAAGCCTATTCTACTACCAAATACCAATAAAAGAAAATAAGAGAAGAAACAATACAAAAAACACAGACGAAAGAGCATGCCTTCTGCTCCACGAAGAGAAGCAAGTTCCTGTTGTGGTGAAATAACTCTGTTTAGCAGCATTGATGCATCGTCCCACGAAGTGTATCCAGGCATGTCGTTGTTTGGCGCAGTATAAGAAGTGGAAACTTGAAGTGGTGGCATTTGAGCTGCAAAAATATGTGAGTTAGGTAACCGAAATGAATATTCCTCTCGAACCAGACTAACAACTATTATAGTAAAACCATCGAACCGTTCTTGGATGCCTTTTGAGGATATGGATGAGATGCTTTGCGCTTAGGCCGTGGAGGTGGCACATGTGCAAGTGTCCCGTTTTTCTGAACCTTTAAAAAGTATTTCTGCGCATGGCTCCTTATCTGCAAGTAAATCAAGAAAGCAGTATATGAAGACTAGGCTGAACACGTGCCAAAGTAAATTCGACGAAAATTCAGAGTAGCTATTTTTCTCAAACCTGAATCACTGTCTTTGAACCCACAAAATCTTCTATCTTCTTCCAGTCACGATCAAACCTAAGGAACGTAGAACAGAGACGAAAGCAGATATGTTTAGCTTACCAAACTAAACCTAACATATCTGTTTGTTCATAAATCAGCAGCAAAAAATTAACTAAACTTAGAAAGCTTAAAGAGAGTGTAAAACAAACAGAAATAACTTGATGAGGTAAGGGAAATAGAAGCAGAGATCTTACAGTTGAAGGGCTTCTAGAAATTTATCGTGCTCTTCCTCTGACCAGCTCTCCCTGGACTTGGTGATGGTATAAGGCTTCCTCACTTTCTTTGAGGAACCTTCCGCCATCGCAATCGTAGTTGTCGTATCCGTTGATGTAGATGACGATGGTGGTGCTTCGGCGGACGTCGGATTTCTTGACGGCGACGAGCTCGTCGGTTTAGTTCAGATAGCGACAGTGTTTAGAGAGAGAGAGAGAGAGAGAGAGAAAGAGGAAAGTCCACATGGCGGGCACGAAAGTTGGTGTTTGTGTAAATTGTGTGGACTGTGTTCGCTTCGATCCTAGACCATCCATTTTTTCCCTTGTAAATTTCTATAATTAAATTTTTATAATTTTAGCGCCTCAAGTTATATCACGTGGGGACTTGCAGTCTCCCACCCAAGTCATGAAATTGTATGGTCATTTTTCCTTTAATTGGTATGGAAGAAAAGGACTTGTACCGAACCAAACCAATTACCAAATGCCAGCCAAATCAAACCAAAATAAAATAATTCAAACATGACATAAACAAAACCAAATTAAGGATCCACGTCCCTCCAAAATTAAGTGCCCTCCATTATCATATGTCTTGTCGTCTTCAAACATCATGATATAAGTTGATAACAGCTTTCCACTTAGTGAAACAAAATTAAATTAGTTATCAAACGGAGAATCTGCAACAAGTCGATATGTCCGAGTGGTTAAGGAGACAGACTTGAAATCTGTTGGGCTTCGCCCGCGCAGGTTCGAACCCTGCTGTCGACGTTTCTATTTTTTTTTTTATTGTATCCCTTGCTGCGTGGTCGTTGGTCAATTAGGAAAAGTGGTCGTTGGTCAATTAGGAAAACATAAGTGGTGATTGGTTTCCCCGCTACCACCTGTAAACGCAACATCTGTGGGTGGCAGCGGTTTTTGGCGTTTCATAACAATCACAATAACCGTTCTATGCTACTTTGTACCGCTCTGTATCGCTGAAAATCAAAAGCTCATTTCCGCAAGCGTTTGCGGTTGTGGGCGGTTGCGGATGAAAAAAAAAAAAAAAATCCTTTAAAAGCCGCTTGGATTTATTGAAGAAATTTTACAATATATATTGGATAAATCCGTTAAATCCACGCCTTCCAACACATTTTTTACAGTTCATCACAAGGCTTTGCGCAATTTTTGGTAGTGATTACGCATGAAGTAATAAGCAAGTCTTTATGAATTTTCTTTGTTTTAAATAATTATTCAATTGTTTTATTTACGGTTGTTCATTATTAATCATGTTTACTTTTTATTTTATATTAATAATATGGTTATGGGTGTTTTGAATAATTATATTTTGTGTTTATTTTAGTAATTTTTGGTTAAACTGCTTTTGCACCCGCTGGCCAATCAGTCAAAAATATTCCGCAAACGCAACCGCTATAAATCGCTATACCAGTCGTACAAACAGCTTAATTACGCGTTTAATCCCAAACTCCCGCTTCCGCAAACTCCCACAACCGCAACCGCAACCGCAGCGTTTAAACCAGTCAGGCCCATAATCATTAGAAATTAACACCAAAATAAGGACACTATTTAAATCAAAATGAAAATTTCCATAGCCATTTAAGATGTACTAGGGTTGGATCCGCGCTCTGCATGGGGTGATGATTTCTGAATTTGTATTTTATTAAAAGATGTATATTTAATTATTTCGAAATTTTATGCGACGGTTTTTACTTTAGTTTGGTTCTTGTTCTCGTTTATATTGTGAAAATTAAACATCTTAAACCATTGTTTTAAAAAAGTAAACAAATTAAAAAATAAACCATAGCCATATATTTAATATGATAGATTTAATCAAGATACATAAAACTCAAATTATTACAATATAATAAGATAAAAAGTTTTATATGTGTGCACACAGATTAAAACTATTTTTTTTCTTTCAAAATTTAAACATGTTTTATTATAATTCCAAAACAATTCAACCAATAAGAAAACAATCTGCATAATCCAAATTGTCAGAATAACAAAAATATAATTAATTTTGTATTGAAAGTTGAAACAGATGAAATAATATTCAAATTTTTGATCAAAATAAAATATTTATAAAAAATTGTTTTATTCGATTTAATTATACAGTTTAATTAAAATCATATTAAATCGAATATAAAAACAATATACATTTGGATACCTACTAAATGAGGTTTTCTACTCATATGGTTGCACATCATCTATTTTTTATAATATATTTCTACACATCCACATAATAACATATCCAATATGAAAATTTTAATAGTTCTAGTGATTATTATTGTTTTTAAAAATTCAAATTATAACATTTACATTAAAAAAAAATTAGATTTTTTATATTGTGATTCAAATTATTTTATAAAATAAAGTTAAAAAAATGATAGGAGATATATAATGATTTTAAAAGAAAATATTATGATAAACATAAATTATGATTAGTTTAATAATACATATATGATTCTCTAGACATAATATGCAATGACATTTATGTAAATTCTCTAGTAACCTTTAACTTAATTTAAAAACTACTTGAAAATGAACCTAGTGATAACACATCAGCAATGGCAAAATTGTTAATAACACATGAGAGAAATGTTGTTTTTATAATACATATATTATTAATATATTATGATAATCTGGATTGAATTCCATCTTCAATACATGGATATGCATATTTTCAATCTCTATCATTTTTTTTTCGTTTTATTGTATCAAATCGAATGGGCTTTCACCTTCGTAATTTCCAATTGGATTATATTCACACACTACAAGATACCCACGATTGTTATTACACTTCACACGTGCACATCCAACGGCAGTCGTGGAACGCCACACGATCTGCGTGTAATGGCCACACATCTTTCCCGTCGCGCACGTGTTTGTTTTCGAGTCGTAGTTAAACCTTTCCTCAAACCATCTCGTCACCACTTTTCCAAGCGACCACATACTATTCTCTCGGTACCAGAAAATGTTCTCGCCGTAAGGTCCACCTGAATGTAACATGCTGCAATCGGATTTACGTTGTTTGGCCCATTTATAAGCGAATCGGGCCAGGCCTTTGTCCCATTGAAGAGGTGGCACGCCTGAAGACTCACGCGCTATGTTGTGCGTGTATAGAAACTCTTTTGCCTGTTTTGCTTTCCTCGCTCGGTTTAACACACGCGCCGCCGCGTCCCTAATGCCAGGAATGAAAGTTCCATCAGCGGAGGGGTAACCGGAAAAGAGAAGGACGATAAAAAGAAGACATGATGATGGGTGAGATAACGTCGGAGACATGTTCACGTCTTTGTATAATTATTGCGTCTCATCATCATTTTCTAAAGTTTTTTTTTTTTTTTCCTTGTTGCTCTGTTCAGTTAGAAATTTGCTGTTTTTAACAGATAATCTGATTCTGTTGTTTACAGATATTTTAAAACTTTTCTTCTATTTTGAGAGTTGATAAGAAACTGCCATATATTAATTTTTAGGTTTTGGTTTACTGTTGTTAATAAAGAAACTGCCATATATTTTTAATCGAAGGAGTATGCAACTACCAACTAGTAGAATATAGGGATATTAGACAATAATTTGACTTAAATAGGGAAAGAAAATTTTTTTAAAAAAAAAAACAAAACGTCAACAGCAGGATTCGAACCTGCGCAGGCAAAGCCCAACAGATTTCGAGTCTGTCTCCTTAACCACTCGGACATGTTGACTTTCGCTTAAGAATCCAATTTTAAAATATATAGATTAAATGTTTTTGAATGTGCATTGACATAAACTCGTTCCTTCTCTCAGTCGTTTTTGCCTTGCTAGAGTTTTGAACCCATCATGCGTTGCACAATTATGTATGCATGTGACTCTGCTGTCCAGACGAGCTAGTCAGCTAGGCGATACCATTTAAAAATGAAGTAAAAGAGCCTCAGAGCCCATAATCAGATGGAAACAAACAGAAAGTTGTTTTATTTTCCTAACTTTCTTCTTCAGAAAAAGGTAACAAGAGTCGAAGTAGAAATTCAAGCTTCCAAACACTCAGGAATACAACAAAATCCAGTACAGTTGTCTAAAACCATTTCAGGTCTTATAAAAGCTATTGAGCAATCACCAACATGTTATCTTCCCACTCTTCACTGGTCATCATCCTCCGCAGGGCTACGGTCTTCTCTGGGACTACGGCTTTGGTCTATCCCATTGGCTCCAGTATCGTCATCATCGTTTCCTCTCGGACTGGGTCCATTCTCTTTTGGCCTGCCTTCTTCAGGACTCAGGCTTCGCTTCCTATCTTTGGATAGAGGAGAGTTGTCCACCATTGGTTCAGGGCTTCTGCTCCTTGCAGCTTCAGGGCTTCGATCCTTTTCCTTCCTAACCGGTGATCTCGAGCGACTGAGAAACCAGACCCATACAGAACAAATACAGAGTTGTATTAGAATCAAAACTTGTGTTTGATATTGTGAAACAATAAGTGATACTGGGACAACAGTTACCTGTAGCTACGGCCACGGCTGTAGCTTCTGCTTCTGCTTTTGCTTCTGCTTCTGCTAGGGCTTCTTCTTCTGCGACGAGGAGACCGAGACCTTGACCGAACTGGTGATCTTGAGTAACTTTCGTCCCGCCTGAAAAAACAATCAAAATAAATGATCAAACTAGAACTTCTAAGAAGAAAACAATCAAAATAAATGGAATAGCCAAAGAGTACCTGAGCTTCTTAGGACTGTTCTTGCAGTTCCTCTCGATGTGACCCCTATCTCCACATCGATAACATTTGTTCTTCCAGTCACCAGCGGAGCAATCTCGAGCCCAATGTCCATCAAGACCACAGTTGAAGCAACGACCAGTTCCTGGTGGAAGGCCTCTGCTGGAGGAAATTTCTCGGGAACCACGAGGTGTCTACACCAGACAAAATCCCCAAAAGGGTCAGTCAAAAGAAAGAAAACTAAAAATTCAAAACCCTAAACACAAAAAAAACAAACAGAAATAGGATTGTACCCCTTTTGCAAACTCGACAACGATACGGCTGCCATCAAAGTCTCTTCCGTCCAACCTGTACCTCGCATCATCAGCATCACGAGGATCACTGAAATCCTGTGATAGATACCAGACAGAAGAGGCATCAATAGGACACAAGTTACTTAAATTAGTTATGGAGTAGAGGGAGAAACTAGTCTGTACAACTTACAATGAAGGCATAGTCTCGCTTCATGTCCACATCTCGAATTCTGCGGAAATGGTTTGGCAGAAAGAGTAAGGCCATCATCATTATACTTTTAAGAAGTGGCTACTGGTGTAGCTAGTGTTATGATACTTGAGATTTGAGATTGTTGCCCATTTTCACCATTAAAACACGCAAAAACACTACAAACACAACCGCCATAATCCCCTTAAAACACCATGAAAGAATTTCCACCAAAGGGGACCCTCTCTCACCATACAATCTCCAGGTCAAGAAACCTTCAACAAGATCGTGTTAAGGTTAATATACGCTACACGTCGTTGAGCCACAACGATCCCACCCACATTATTTCAACAAATTCAAAACTCAAAACAATTCACATATCAAGATGTGAATCTAAAAACTGACTAAGTTGACAATTCGAGCAAAAGAGAGCTGAAAACACATAAATTACCTTCCATATTTGCTGAAGAGGCGTTCAAGATCTCGTTCCCTTGTTCGAGAGGAAAGGTGGCCAACGTAGAGACGAGTGCTGCTGTATCGATCATCGTAGCGAGGCATCTTCAAGCTACAGACGAAATGAAAGGATAATCCGATCAGCATACATCGTATAGCTAATATCATCTTTGAGCTTTGAAATAATGAACAAAATTTACAAATCTTTCTCATTCTGTATCAAAATCTGAAACCCAATTAGCACAAACCAGAGAAAAATCACAAAACGCACAAAGCCCAAATATTTTTGAATCAAATTCGTCTCGGAATCAAATGATCAATGACGTCCCGAATTGATTAGAATCAAGATTTACATCGAATTATCGAGAAATGGAGAAGATAAACTGTAATTCGATAGAAATTTTCCCAGAAAAGCCATACCGTCTGATTAGATACTTCGCTGAAGCTCTAAATCTAAACTTGTCTGCTCTGTCTCGCTCGAAACTGAGTTAGCTCAGATCTAGAAACACACATAAAAGAGGAAGATAACATCGGACGGTCAATATTACTTGTTACCAAACCAAAGGCGCAGATTCAAACTAGAAAACAATTAACATTTTTTATCAGACAAACCATTTTCCCGTTAAACGAATGAGAAACAGCCTTATCCAGACTCTTTAAAATGCCACTGGCGATCTCTCTCCCAACCTCATCTACTTCTCATTTCTTCCCTCTCCGCCGCAGCCATGCTAATCTCCGATATCGACGTTTTTTGAGAACTCGATCTTCCGCCCAAGAGCCGTACAATCGGAAGAATCAGACGGGCGTTATCATCATCGGCGCTGGACTCGCTGGTTTAGCCGCCGCAACTCGGCTCACTTCCGAACGAATCCCTTTCCTACTCCTAGAAGCTTCCGACGCCGTCGGAGGACGCGTCCGCACAGATATCGTCGATGGCTTCTTTCTCGATAGAGGATTTCAGATTTTCATCACTGCGTATCCCGAAGCTAAGAAGCTTCTTGATTACGAAGCGTTGGATTTGCAGATATTCTACGCCGGCGCTAAGGTTTTTTACGGAGGAAAATTTCACACGGTAGCTGATCCTCTCCGGCATTTATGGGATTCGGTGGCGTCTCTCACGAACCCGATCGGATCCGTCGTGGACAAAGGGCTTATCGCGTTGACGAGAGCTAGAGTTCTTATCAAGTCAGACGAAGACATATTAACTGCCACCGACGAGGTTCCGACCATTGATCTCCTCCGGAAGATCGGTTTCTCCGACGAGATATTGGATCGGTTCTTCCGACCATTCTTCGGCGGGATTTTCTTCGACAGAGACCTCCAGACGACCTCAAAGCTCTTCAATTTCGTTTTCCGGTGTCTTGCTCTCGGAGAAAACACGCTCCCCGCCATGGGAATCGGAGAAATCCCTAACCAGCTGGCCGCGAAATTACCTGCTAATTCCGTCATGTTGAACACAAGGGTCGCTTCGATTGAGTACCCAAATGGGTCGAGTTCAGATTCTCGTTCGGGTCCACCATCCGTGAGACTCCAAGACGGCGGCGTTTTGACGGCAGAGCTAGGTGTCATACTCGCCGTCGAGCAACCGGAAGTGGATAAGCTTCTCGTTGGGATCAGAGAACCGGTTGTGACTAAACCGGCTCGAAGCACGATCTGCCTTTACTTCACAGCTGAACCGAACCAAATACCGGTGCAAGATCCAGTTCTATTTCTCAACGGTTCAAGCACCGGTATAATCAACAACATGTTCTTCGCTACAAACGTTGCCCGGACCTACGCGCCGCCAGGAAAGGCTCTGGTTTCGGTATCCTTGATCGGTTTGTTCGAGGATAGATCCGATGATGATTTAGCAGCAGAGGTTATCCGAGAGCTATCGGATTGGTTCGGTGAGACTTCGGTAACGTCATGGAGACATTTAAAAACGTACCGGATCCAATATGCTCAACCAAACCAATGCCCACCCACTGATTTGGTTAAGAGTCCTCGGATCGGGTCGGGACTTTACTTAAGCGGTGATTACATGACTTCTGCTACGTTTGACGGGGCTTTGGTCTCTGGGAGACGAGCCGTGGAAGTTTTGTTACGAGAAAAGGGACTAATTTGAGCATTCTCGAGTGAACTTCAGTTACTTTCCTTTATTTAAAAAATTCTTTTTGTAACTTCATGTCTCCTAGTATGGATCCTTTAAGATCATTTTAGTGTTAGCTTCGTCTGTGTAAAGTAGAAGGCTAGAATGTTTATGTCCGATGATGAGCAAGTAAACACACACACATACAGAATAAAAACTGTACATAGACTCTAGATATGGGAACCAAATAAAAAGGTGCCCACTCTTTGTTTGAACAGAAGAACAAAAATGGTTATCAGGTTGATCAGAAGCAAGAATAAGAAAGCAACCAAAAGTGAGGGGTCAGCTTCAAGAATGTGTGCCATGGCGGCAAGAAGTTTAGATCTGAAGACTCTGTACAAATCGAGTAAGACATAACTGATATCTTTTCCCAAAGTTTCGATCCAATAGAAGCATACATATATATGCAATGAACACTTCAAGCGGTTCAACAAAGAGATTTATCCGCGCATGCCAAAATATTCAGAGAGACAGAATAAATATAACCAACATAACCTGATATCGAACTATAGTCTATAGAGTCGGGTAAAGCAGATTCCGTTAAGTGACAATACATTTATCAAACAGCAAAGGAACTGATCTTCATCTTACTAAGCAAGCTTTTACAATATAAGAGAGCACTACACAGTTTCCCTTTTGCAAGTACACTACTTCTGAAGTAACAAAAGAAAAAGGAAGAAGAAAAGAGAAAGCAAACCTCCTCACAGCATATATAGTCAATGAAAGTCCTTGACATGTCTCAGAGTTCAAAGTCATCCTCCTTCAAGGCCAGCTCCGCGGCTTCTTCATCTTCTTCATCTAAAACGAAATACTCATTCTTCTCAACCGGCCTAAACATATAGAACATCAACATGTAGAACGCCAGACTTGCAATCTCCTCAGCTGCATTGCTCACCCACTGATACTTATAAGCCGCGATTGTCTTTAGCGCAAATACTACAATCCTCGTGAAGTACAAGTACCCGATGACAACGATGTAGAATTGTCTAAACAGAGTCAATTTTGCCAAGTTCCTAGCCGCTTTTCCATCGGTTTTCGAGGTCTCTCTCAGTGAACGTATCGACCACACAATTGGGAACAAGATTGCGCAACAACATACTATATCTACAAGCAAGAATATCTGGTTCCAAGTTACCCAGTCTTTGATGAAAGGTCCAGTCTCTCCGATCACAATGGAAGCTATGTTGGCGAGAACCTGGAGTGGGACAACCACCATCAACACGTTCTTCTCTTTCTCCTGCAAAAACGGCTTCAGGAAGGACCAGCCAGTTCCGATCAACACAATCACCGTGAAGAGAAGAACGACGCGGATAAACTGGAAAATGTAGAATAAGACGTCCCAGCCGTGAGGAGTTCCGGTGACTTTCACGTAGTGCTTGTCCTCTGCGGCGCAGATCAAATTCAAGGCCTTCATTAGGAGGAGAGCGGCCATGAGAACGTGGATCCTATGGACGACCCCTTTATTGACCCAGCAGACATAGCCCCAAAGACCGAGGAAAGCCAAGTAGCTGAGGAAGAAGAAGAGATACAATCCGGGTAATCGGGTAGACCCGACTGGGAGGTAGTCCTTTGATCCGTTCGGATCTAGATTATACATCTCCGTTCGGACCTTCATCGAAATACTGGTTCCCGGTACGCAATTCACGAAGAAGAGGGAATACTCGTTCGGAGAAGTTACCGGGTACAAGTGCTCGTACTTGGAACCCGGTGGAGGAGAGAGATCGCGAAATGTGAAGAGATGGAGGACGTAAGGGGAATCGAGTACACAGAAGTTAGGGTTTTGCTGGATCTCTAGGAGCACCTGGAGAAGCGATTCCTCCGACATAAGGAAGAAACCTAGCCTCGACGGATCCGGGATCGGAACAGCCGAAGGAGACGCTACTGACACGGAGGAAACAGAGACGCTAACGTGCCCCGATTGAGTGAATCCGAACTTTTCGAAGAGAATCATCGGCCTAGAGTCGTCAGAAATGGTGAGAGACTTTATCTCCGCCGTCATCGGAGGGATGAAACTGGCGGCGAAGAGGAGGACGACGACGAAGAGGGGTAGTCTCGTCATTTTGCGCCGTAATCGTAGAGTAGAGAGACGATGCTTCTCGTGCTTTTTTTTCTGGGATTGGCTTTTCCTTTGGAGAAACGAAAATGGCGTTTGACCCGATTTCAGGCTGCCAAGCGAAACGACGCCGTCCCGTGGACGGAAGATTCTGCTCTCCCAAGCCCATTGGGCTTTACTGATCAAGCTATAATGAAAGAATTTAAAACTCTAAAGAGAGTACGAGAATGGTTTGGTAAGTGGGGTACGAGGTGAGAATGTGCAACACGTGCGTTGCACCTGTCTCTTTATTCGCCTCTGTAGCAATTTTATTATCCGCAAAAGAGACAAAAAAGAAGGAAAAACTAAAATACAACTATTCATAGTATAAAATAACTGTAGCTGTCGTAGATATGCGCTAAAAAGGTCTTTGCGTATAAATTATGGAACCGACCACCATGATTTGGTAACTTCAATGGAAAAACGAGTTAGGTGAGAATGTAGTCACATTTGGACACTTGTGAACGATGCTTATTAAACACATCTAAAACTCTTATTACATCTAATATAGATTTATTGATAAAATGCGAGCAATTTGCGAAATATCAGCCGCAGATGAAGAAGCAAATTCCGACAGAATAAAGATAAAATCGAATAAGAAACATTAGATCCATACCGCGACAAAGCATTAGCACCGAAATGTAACATTGTAATAAACACGACGGCTATATAGATATTATAAGAAGTTGTTTTGATCCATAATTTCGATGTGATCACAACAATAAACTGAACACTTGATGCTAACAAAAACGAAAACAAAAGCAGAGGTTCTTTTTCTTCAACAAACAAAACGTAGTTCGATGAATGAACTTGCATGTCTCTTATATATAAGGAAAAAGTGGCACGTTTACATTATTATATCTAGCCTTTTAGGAATAGCGTATAGTTTTGGTTCGTGATGTTAAACAAGCAAAAATTGTCTTTTACGTATAGAAAACGAATATACCACTTATATGCTTTATTGTGTGGATCACCGGACGTAATATTCCCACGAGGGCCACGACTATCCATTTTTATTCATTTGACAAACTTTATTTAATATAAATTTTACTATTGTCTTCAGGTCCAAAACTGTTTTTTACCCACTAATCTTCCAATACAAATATTATTTTTAATTGGAAGAAAATATAAAATGAGAAACTCAGAAGTCATAAATACAAAATCGGTCTAAAATAAGCATTTGTTTTGTTTTCCTTCGATATTCCTAGCATCTTCTACCACAAGCTGAGTGAATGAAATACCAATCATACCCTGCAAAAGATGTATTAATTACGACAAAAACCTTGGACCCTTCTCGTAATTCTCCCTCCCTTCACAGACGACTCATCTGTATTTAAGCAAATTACAGTGTCGCTTAGTCATGGCGGATTTAATTTTTCTGGTTATCCAAACAAACATCTTTTCTCTCTTTCTTGGAAAATCCCCCCACCGGCAAAACACAATCGACGAAAGCAAAGAAAAGTCTTCTCTACTTGGATTAAAAAAACTATCCGAGATAATGCAGTCAATAGAATAGGAGAAATATCATAAAAACCCATTTCAATTCAATAGATTCTCGATTTCTGAGCAACGGGATTCGTCATTTCTTCCCGCGGCGTTTAATTTCCTCGGATTCTCCGCTTAATTTGTAAGTTTAACCACAATTTTGTTCTATTTCGTTATCGCGATTTCTGACTCTTTGAGATTTAGAAAACGTTGAATCCTAGTTCTTCGTAGACTGTTATCGTATTTCGTTTGCATCAGCCCACACAATGAAAACCGTTTTTTGATTTTCATCTGTTTGGGTTAAGTTCAAAAACTGATGCTTGTTGGAATTGCGAACGCTGCATGCCTGAAATCGGAATATTACAAATGGAATTTGCTGGGTTTCTCTTCTTAATTTTGATCTGATTTGATTTTCCTTCTGTGCTTTTTCGTTTTTTAGTCTCACATGTTAATTGGCTTTCTCTAATTTTGGATTGTTGGGCTGTTTTGTTTCATGTGCAGGCTGGAATTTACTTTTTCTGGTCTAGAAGCTCCTCATATTTGTATATGATTTAGGATTTAGAACAGTAAAAAGTCAAAGAATTTTTGAGGAAATGAGCTTGGTTGGAAAAGTTAGGAGTTTGATTTCTCAAGGCGTTTACTCTGTTGCTACACCGTTTCATCCGTTTGGTGGTGCTATTGACGTGATCGTTGTTCAACAAGAAGATGGTTCGTTTCGTAGCACGCCTTGGTATGTTAGGTTTGGTAAGTTCCAAGGTGTTCTCAAAGGCGCCGAGAAGTTTGTGAAGATCTCTGTAAATGGCACCGAAGCGGATTTCCACATGTATCTTGACAACTCTGGTGAAGCATATTTCATCAGGGAAGTTGATCCTGCAACTAGTGACGCCAACAGTTTAGTTACAGGGACTGAGAATAACAATGGCAATGAGAGTAACGGCGTTGGTTTACGAATTGAGCATAGTTTATCTGACGCCGGTGCTGACCAGTTACGTGAGGGTTTCAGCTCTTTGAGTCGGCTGGAGAGGTCAGAGTCTGATTGTAATGGGAGGTTTTATGATTTTCAGGATGATCCGCCTTCTCCGACTTCGGAATATGGGAGTGCTCGGTTTGAGAATCTAAATGTGGAAAACTATGGGGATTCTCCAGGCTCTGATTCTGAAGTGGTTTTGGTGAGTGTTGATGGACATATACTAACAGCTCCTGTGTCAGCGGAAGAGCAGCAGGCTGAGAATTTACGGTTGAAAACTCCTCAGTTTCATTTGGCCCCTGGTGATGGCACTGAGTTTTGTGAAGGTAATACCGAGTTTGCTTCGTCAGAGACTTCGTGGGAGACTGAGTATATCAGCAAAGTGGAGTCATCTGATGCCGTTACTATTGGATCTGAAAAAGTAGACACCGTGAGTGATGAGCGTAATGATTTAGATTCCCATTCTCGTGGTAATACCGAAAAAGATTCTGAAAGAGACCTTCTTGGGAGCCGTCTGGAGCAGTCAGAGCTGACCCAAACTGGTGAGAATGCAAAATCTGAGGAGCAAGTTTCTACTTTTGAGGACCGGAGTCTAAAAGAAGGCGAGCTTCTACCTAATGCCATCATGGAAAACCATAGAAGTGAAGATGAAGTGGCTATCGAAAGAAGAAATATTCTTGTTGCTGGTTCTGAATCTTCTACAACCCAAATAACAACAGAAGAGGTAAAACAGACTGAGGAGTTCAGGATATCGGTTGATTCTAATACTGAGTCAGAATGTAAAGATGAACAACCAAGAACATCTGCAGAAACTGCCATCTTGATTGACAACCAGGAAGGCGGGGTTCTAGAGTCAGTAGATGAGACTCCTGACAGAGTCTCTATAGATTCAACGAGGGAGGACGATGAGCAACAGACTCCCTCTAAACCGACTGAGGAGGATAACGAGAATGGGAAGACTATGGATTCAGTGGCTACGACTTCTGGTGCGGACTTAGCAAAACCTGATACAGATTTGAGTAAGGAACTTTGGTTATTTTGGGTCTGAACTGTGTTTAGCTGCGTTCTTTTTAACAGCGTTTTAATTTTCAGGATATGAGCTATCGCTTTGCAAGGATGAGCTTCGTCAGGGTATGGGACTTAGTGCAGCTGCGGAGGTCTTTGATGCGCATCGGATCTCCATGGAAGAGTATAAAAATTCGGCAAGATCGATTCTTGAAAGTGAAAATCTGGTTGTGAGGATTAGAGAAACGTATATGCCATGGAAGAACGCTGCTCGGATTGTGCTTGGGAAAGCTGTGTTTAATATAGACTTAGATATCCAGCCAGATGATGTGATTTCTGTGGAAGAAAAGGAGCCGAAGAAAGCCAAGGATGATGAAACTCCTGTAACTCCTTCCTCTGGAAGAAGATGGAGACTCTGGCCAATTCCGTTTAGAAGGGTTAAAACAGTCGAACATACAGGTAGTAACTCGTCGAGCGAAGAAGATCTGTTTGTTGATTCTGAACCTGGCTTACAGAACTCACCGGAACCAACAGAGAGTCGCCATGAGTCTCCACGTAGACAACTTGTGAGAACCAATGTTCCTACCAACGAACAGATCACATCTCTGAATCTGAAAGATGGTCAGAATATTATAACTTTTAGTTTCTCCACGAGAGTTCTTGGAACACAACAGGTTTGTTGATGGTTACATTAGTTGGAAATTTGAATGCATGCTGGGGAAAACTCATCTAACTTTGATTTTCAAATACTCTTGGGTTATATATCAGGTCGATGCACATATTTACCGGTGGAGATGGGACACCAAGATTGTGATTTCAGATGTCGATGGAACTATAACTAAGTACAGCTTTGGATCCTTATCGCAACTGAATTGTTTTCACATTAGAATGATAATAGATATGCCCTTGATGTGATGATCTGTGTGCTTTTCAGATCTGATGTGTTAGGTCAGTTCATGCCTTTGGTTGGAAAGGATTGGACGCAGTCTGGTGTAGCCAAGCTTTTCTCTGCCATAGAGGTAATAATCTTCAAGTATTGCTTCTAGCACTTTAAGTTGTTTCTTTTCTTGATCAACAGATTGGATATCATAAAATTAGCATCCCGTATTTGTGGATCTCACTATATGCGTCACATTGCTTTGGAATTTTCAGGATAATGGATATCAGCTGCTGTTTCTGAGCGCTCGTGCCATTGTTCAGGCATATCTAACGAGAAGTTTCTTACTTAATCTAAAGCAGGTGAGAGTGAGATCTTTTTCACTTGTGGAATTGCACTTAAATACATTACCTGATCCTTATTGATAAGATAAGCTCAAGAAAGTATATAGGAAATATTTAACTTATAAACAAGGTTATGCATTTTTTCTTTTCTTTTTTGGCATCTGGGTTGTAGGATGGAAAGGCTATGCCAAGCGGTCCTGTAGTCATTTCACCAGACGGGCTATTTCCAGCATTGTATCGTGAAGGTTTGTTTATCTTCATGCCTTGGAGATTCATTTAACGTATTTTTAATTCATTAATAAATGATGATCTCTCATTCTTTTACTCATATACTTGATAACTGCTTTGTAGTGATAAGAAGAGCACCTCACGAATTCAAGATAGCCTGTTTGGAGGTAAACTTTGCTCTCTTGTTTTTTTTTCTGGTGAAAGAAGAGTGAATGCTTAAAAACCAGCAGCGTAAATTGAGATAAGAACAAATTTACAAATGAAATGTGCAGGATATTAGGAAACTCTTCCCAAAGGATTACAACCCGTTCTACGCTGGATTTGGAAACAGAGACACCGATGAGCTGAGTTACAGAAAACTTGGAATCCCAGAGGGCAAGATTTTCATAATCAATCCAAAGGTAATGTCATATCTCTGAAAAATCAGACTTGAGTGTTTCTTCACATATGTACTGAGGAACTTTGTGATTACATACAAATTGGCAGGGAGAGGTAGCAACAGGACATAGGATAGATGTCAAGAAATCTTACACGTCACTTCATACTCTTGTCAACGACATGTTTCCTCCAACTTCGCTTGTTGAGCAGGTAACTAAAGCTAGTATCTTGTATCAAGTGCTCTAATGAAATGCACATTGTATCATTCGTTAATGGTTTCAAGTGTTTCGTACATATTCATAGGAAGATTATAACCCATGGAACTTCTGGAAAATACCAGTGGAAGAGGTGGATTAAAGACTTTAATCAGTAAGAAACTTTTCTGGTTTCTAAAACGAGCTGCAGATGGGTCCGACATGGCGGCTTCAGAGTCTACATTACTGGACTTTGTAAGCTTTTTCTATGACTTTGTACGCAAGAAAGATCTGGAAACTTGTCTCTGCTTTGTAATGTCTCATGTAGGAGTTACCACATTAGGGAAAGAATGTTATATAAGCTGTGTCAATGTGCTGTACAAGATATCATCTTAATTTTTTATATTTTTTTCTTCTTACATACACAGAAGAAAAAGAGGAGATAGTCTAAAATTCTAAATACATCATCGGACCTTAACTAAAAGCGTTGTTGAACGACGAAAAGAAGTCCAATTTTTTTTTTTTTTTTTTTTTTTTTTGACAAAAGGCTTTTCAAGAAGTCCAAAATTGACCTCTCTTATATAGTTAACCTTTTAAAAGTTAACTTTCGAATCAGTTTGTTAGATTACTTAAGTAGACCGATGGATACAAAATAATTTGCCCATGCATGAATTCAAATTTGGAAAGCAAGCACTTTCGACATAAACTAAACAAATGTTATAGGGGCGATAACTTAAATAGTCTACTTTGATTAAATAGATCCACCTAGTGTATTTGTTATAAGTGAAGCATAAACTGAATAGTGAAAATGACGTTACTAATATTCAACAAACATAACAAAATGCAAAACGGTTTGAGATGTGTAACAACATCAAGCCCTTTCTAGTGCTATTTTGATCTAAAATGAATCTAAATTTTTCTAGGATTTTTCTACAATTAGCAGCTAATTAACAAGAACTTTTGAACTTATTACTTTAATGGTATGTTTAGCTCACTTTTTGAGTAAACTCTTGTTTCTATTTTCCTTGAGTCACAAAACATAGTTGGACTTTTCCTCCGTAAAAATACTTACATAGGTCGAGAACAAACAAAAAAACATGAATTTTTCCATGGATAGTCATTTTCATCAATCAGATAGCGTAAATTGGATTTACCTCCGATTCAGTCTCTGACGGATTCGCATGATGCCACGAGCTCGTCCCAGTTCTAGCAAATTTCTTCTTCTCCTTCTTCCTTACTTTCCTCGTCCTCTTCGATTTCACAACATAATAAGTCATTATACTCAAAATTCCGGCCATTGTCACCGTTCCTATGACCGTCACCACAACCGCCGCGTATCTGTTTCTCCGACCAACCACTATGTAAGAAGATGAAATGAACGCCACAGTGGTGCAGACAGATGCGAGCCACATTAGCTTATTGATTACTTCCACCACACGTCTCTCCGTTTTAGTCTCTCCTCTTACTAGCGTGATTTGCACAACAACTACAGCTAACGAAGTGAAGAGCGCAATCGCGTTGAATATAAAGAATATCTTGAATGCTGTTGCGTGGACCACCACGGCCACACCATGGTCATCGTCGCCTCCTGGAACCGTGAAAATGGCGGCAAATGCCACCGTGGCGAAGAGAACTGCCACTACGGTTACAGAGTTTGTCGCATTGTTGATTCCGGCTCTGTGGAGTTTCCTTAGCTCCTTGGCGATTCCATCGACGTTCTTGTTGGTTTTTCGAGTTTGTTCTAGCTGCGTGTGAACATCCTTTTTAATCTCTGTCACGGTTATTCGCAGCTCGTCTCTTGGCTGGTTTAGTTCGTTGGCTTTGAGCGCGCCACAACGGGATAATATGTCTTTGATCTCTGCGGTTTCCTCTGAATGAGTGAGCCCTTCAGCGATGTCGTAAGCGGTTTTGTGGTCACGTGTTAACGCATTCACGTTTGTATCTGGAAGCTGTAACAGCTCATTCACAATCTGCAAATCAAGAATCAGAAATCAAGAACTTAAGAAAACAAGAATCAAACCGGATAACAATTAGAGGGTGAAACAATCAATTTTTGTAAATTTACCTCTGCTCTTTTCTTTCGTGTAGCGATATGCAAGACGGTGTTACCGAATTTATCAGGAAGCATGACGATAGCCGGATCAGCTCGAAGGAGTAACCTCACGACTTGTGAGCTAACTCCTTTCACAGCCATATGCAAAGACGTTTGGCCTTTCTTGTCTGTTCTTCTTGCTAATTGTGGATCTTTATCGAGCAATGTTCTCACGATATCAACATGACCTTGACGTGCAGCGAGGTGAAGCGCGTTCTTTCCATTCGACCTAGAAATCTCAAGCAAGCTTGAGTCTTTGGCAAGCAATTCATCAACTACTTCTGAATGCCCTCGCGTTGCAGCTGACACAAGTGGGGTTGCGTTTGATTGAGCTACTGTTTTACTCAACTGAGGTTCATTCTCAAGCAGTAACCGGACAATAGCTGCATTCAAAGAAGCTCTCTGTTTCACCCAAAAAACAAAAAGACAACAAAGGTTTTGGATGTTGTGATTAGTGAGACTTACATCGATGGCCTTGACTACAAGCGATGTGTAAAGCGTCGAATCCAGAAAGATTCTTCTGCATAAGAGACTCTTTGGTCGTGTAACGTAGAAGCTCTTTGACAACATCTATATTCCCTTTCTCTGCCGCTGTAAAAAGCGGTGTCTCTCCCAGCTCATTTACCTCATTTACCACCGATGTCATTATTTGTGCTACCTTTCGGTTTCCGAACATAAGACAATGGAGTTAATTAATCAACACAAAAAAAAAAAAAAAACAAAAAACAAACAAAGATGGAAGTAGGCTTCATCATATATATACCTCGTCATCAAAATCAGCTCCTGTAATGGTACCAGTAATCTGAGAATCAATGTCACTAAGAATCTGCTTAACAGAAGCCAAATCTCCTCGCTGTGCAGCTAGGTGAAGCTCAGTGTCATTGTGGCGTCCGGTGACTTGTTTCACATACTTCTTTTTACCCGTTGGATCAAACCGTTTCCCTGAATTGGAAAGTCCCAAGGATTTGCTTGAGTTGGACACCATTAAAGCCTTACCTGAATTGGACAGAACCAGAGTCTTCCTTGGTGTTGGAGTTGGCGACAAGTCGGCTAAAGTACTCCCTGTCGGACTCACCGGATCTGTCGCCAAACCCTTCTCCATACCCGGTTCCAGTTCCTTCTCTGCAAGAGCCAAAGATTGATTACAAACCTTGTTTGTTTGCGTATCACGCAAATGACAAGTCCATCAAAGAAAACCCTTAATCACAAACAGAGGAACCAAAAGTGTGGCGAATCTCTTAACACGTTTTCTAATTTCGTAACGATTAGAGTCAGAATCTAAAATGAAGGAACATGACAAATACTTGTACCTTCTTCGATTCTGGATCCCATTTTGAGAGATTAAAAAAACAGAGGGATTTTCAAAGCGGGATCATGATATATTGTAAGATGATAGATAGACCACCGAGTCTGGTTCTCCGATTGGAGACGAAGATTAGGCAGTAAGAGCCGTCGTCGTCGTCGTCATCGGCCACCGGTACCTTCACTGTCACGTCAAATACTTCAGATCCGATTATGGTATTGTTACGAGAAGCAGAGCTTACCTTTTTTTAGGTGTAATTTGTGTTGTCTTCTCTCGTCTTCAGTTAGGGATGTTTGCCACGCCAGCATCTCAAGCGAGCCGTTCGGGGATTTAATTAGAATGTTGATCACAGAATATATGAAATTCTGTACAATTGCAACTTTTTTTTTGGTCGACAACAATTATAATTGGTATGGTTTGATTTTCAGGTGATGTAAATTCACACTTTTTTACTTTTTAGCATCAAACTGACTTTAATATGTCAGGCGAATCTATATCTGAAAATAAACTTAGGGCCTGTTTGTTTGATCATTTGGCTGATCCAGCTGGATGAAGCTGCTACATGATGTTTGTTTAGTGACAAAAATGCAAATCATTCAAATGGACCATCTGAATGAGTTTGAAATTTTAGGCAAAATTTTTAACATCTAACTGGATCATTTGGATGAACATGATTCAGCCACAAATACAAATGACGATTATACCCTTAATTTATACTTGAAAAATTTATAGATTTATTTTTTTCTAAAATAAAAAAAATCATAATCATCCGAAAAAATCATTTTAAAAAAAAATATATTTATTCTGTAAAAAAATATATATATATATATATTTATTCGCCAAAATCGCAAAATCATTCCCTTTAAATCCGTAAAATCATGTTTTTTCCCCAAAATCACATTTTTCGCCAAAATCACAAAATCAAGTTTTCCTGCCAAAACCGCAAAAATCGCGTTTTTCTGCCGAAACAAAAAAATGATGTTTTCCACTAAAACCGAGAAATCGCATTTTTCCGTGAAAACCACATAATCGCGTTTACCCGCCAAAATCGTAAAATCGCATTTTCCCGCCAAAACCACAAAATCACGTTTTCCCGCCAAAACCGTAAAATTGAATTTTCACGTCAAAATCATGAATCACGTTTTTCCGCCAAAACCGTAAAATTAATTTTTTTGTCAAAACCGCAAAATCACGTTTTTCTGCTGAAACCGCAAAATCGTGTTTTTCCGCCAAAACCGTAAAATCATGTTTTCCCGCCAAAACCGCAAAATTGAATTTTCCCGTCAAAAGCACAAAATCACGTTTTCCCGCCAAAAGCGCAAAATCGCGTTTTCCCGCCAGAATTGTAAAATCGCATTTTTTCCGCCAAACTCACAAAATCATGTTTTTCCGCCAAAACTAAAATCATGTATTTTCTTCTCAAATCAAAACAAGGGTATTTTGTCTTTTTATATTATAAGCATTTGAATGATCCATCTAACTGAAAAAATGAACAAAATATTGCATTTGGCTGAACTAGTTGGCTGGACCATCTAAATGAAAGTAAAAAAAACAAATATCATCTAGCTACTTAATCTGAATAGTCCATTCAATTGGATCATCTTGATGATCAGCCAACTAAGCAAATAAACATGCCTTATTCAACTTAATATGTGACGCGAAAAATATCTAATCAGATTCCAAAATAAGAAAAAGCTACTGTCGGCAACAATAACAAAAAAAAAGAGGACAAAACATGATAATTCTTTCACGTTTCCAACAAAGCTAACATACATCAATGGTGGTGAATTGCAGTTGCAACAAAGAGTAATTAAATCCCAAAAAAACCCCAAAAATACAGAAACTGAAACTGTCCAAAATTAAATTCGATATTTATTATAAATAGATATGGGAAACTTACACGGACTTCACAGATCCCATCACGCCGGCGAACAATCACTAGCTCCTCCAGCTCCGCCGCCTTCGTCATCGTCACCAGCCGGTCCTCACATGGCGTTAGAACCTTATTGCCACGTGGACTCCAGCCTCCGCTCCCTCGCCGGAAAGGCCGAGGGCTTCGGTCGCGCCGCCGTTGGTGGTCTTAATGGCCCCATTTGCCACGTCACCTCTTTAGCTGGTATTTTTAAGATTTCCCTGATCAGTTATTCTTCCGTTGCTTGGATTTATTGGATCTTCCTATTTTATGTTCTTTACTTATTGGATCAGTCATTTTTCTCTTAGGAACAAAATCTTAAAATTACTGGGATAAAAAAAACTCAAAAAAGTGTCGTAGGATTAATTTCTTGATTGATTTTGTTTTTTTCCTTGCATATATATAGAAGTAACAGAACATTCTTTTAAGAAAAGAATTTGGTGATCCGTCATATACTGTGTTGTATTGAAATAATTAATCTGAAATGGAACTACCATTGGATAAAAGCTTGCGACATTACTTCAAAGTCTTGCCCAGTTTCGTATAGGAAGTTGATATTGATTGTCATTGATTTGATATCCACAAATTTGATTCAAAATAAAATAATCATACGCGTTTTTGCAGACGAGGGTCCAGGATCGTTACGAGAGGCTTGTAAGAGGCCAGAACCGTTATGGATTGTGTTCGATGTGTCGGGAACAATCAGTCTTTCTTCGTTTGTGCACGTATCGTCGAACAAAACGGTGGACGGGAGAGGACAAAGGGTGAAGATAACAGGGAAAGGGCTTAGGTTGAAACAATGTGAAAACGTTATAATTTGTAACCTTGAATTCGAGGGCGGTGTGGGACCAGACGCGGACGCTATTCAGATCAAACCGAAATCAAACACCATTTGGATTGATCGTTGTAGTCTCAAGAATTACCATGATGGTTTGATTGATATCACACGAGAAAGCACTGACATTACTGTCTCAAGGTTTGTCTCTTAAATCTCTTGTGTTAATTTTCTGTTAGTTAAAAGAAATAACCAAAAATAAAAATTAACTTCTTCTAAAAACTAAGATCTAAAATCACTAATATTTGTATATTTTTCTACTAAAGTAATCAGTGTTCTAACATTAAATCCATTCTTAAGAATTCGATATAGGGAAATCGATTATGAAAGTTAGGTAACAATCATTTGTTCTAAAAAAAATTGTTTGGTAACAATTCTTATCCCACAAATTTGGAAAGGGATAAACGCACCAAACCGGGAGAAACATATAAACTAAATTAATCAAAAATATGAAAAAAGAGAATGGTTAGACATTTTACAGATTCAGATACTATTTTCCTCTCTATCTACTGTGTTAAACAATTTTGATAAAATCGTTTAACAAAAATAAAACTTATATTTAATAATTGTCAGATGCCATTTCATAAACCACAACAAGACAATGTTGATTAGCGCGGACCCAAGTCACGTGACGGACCGATGCATAAGAGTTACGATTCATCACTGTTTCTTCGACGGTACACGTCAGCGACACCCTCGCGTTCGCTTCGCAAAAGTCCATCTCTTCAATAACTACACTCGCAACTGGGGCATCTACGCGGTCGGAGCTGGAGTCGAATGTCAGGTCCGTCACCGGATAAAAAATAGCATACATCACTAATACATATATATTTTACGAATCTACCATCATCGGTTTTAATTATGTGGTTCGTTACATTTTTATGTTGTTTTGGCAGATATATTCTCAGTGCAACATATACGAAGCTGGTGAGAAGAAGACCGTCTTTAAGTACATCACTGAGACGGTAAATCTACTTTGCTTAAAAAACCTCTACTAAAAAAAGATTATTATATATTAACTTTAACGATGTATTTATTTATTTTTTGATACTAACATGTTAGAAAAATTAGAGTTATTCACTTCATTTAGACGTTTGGGTATGATGTAACAATTAACGTTATATTTTCTTACTTTGTTTGGTGATTAGGCCGGAGATAAAGAGAAACCCGAAGATGGTTTCATAAGATCAGAAGGGGATTGGTTCTTGAACGGTGCCAAGTCGTGTCTTAACCACGAGGGAAAGCGCCACGTGTTCTCTCCGAACCAACACTATTCTGAATGGACCGTCGAATCTCAAACTGAAAAACTCAAGAACTATTTGAAACACTCGACCGGCTGGCAGAACCTTTCGCTTCCACCTGACCAACTCCCGACCATCGCATGATCATCGCGTACTACAATGATTTGGATTATTGTGCGGCTGTCACAATTTCTTGGGTGATGCTTGCAACTTTTTCGGCCCAGTCATTTATAGTTTCGACTTTCGAGCTTTGAGATCGTAAAGGACGTATGACTTGCTACAAATGACATCAAATTGTGAATGCAAAAACCGGTTTTTATGCAGCTAATAAGTTAGAGCTAAGTTTCCTTTAGTAGTAGCTCTGAAAACAGAATGATAAACTTAATAAGATAATGATTACATAAAAAAGAATGTATGTATTTTTTGTCGATGATTATAAGATTATATACAACGTGTGAATTACAAAGAATGGTATGTAAACGTTTGCTAGAGTTTTTATGCGTAGGAAAAAAGGGGTTCGCTCATGTCAATCCTTCTCAACCTTTCATATCGTTTCGAGGTCTTAAACTCTTAAAATTTTTGGAAAATAGATTTCAAAGAAAATAATCCGTTGTTATTGGTTTATGAATTCTGATAATCTTACTAAAATTCATTGTTATTGGTGTGATGATTTTTAAATACCATACATAATCTATTGTTATTCAAAAAGTTTATGTTTTAATGATTTCATGAATCCATTAATATCCTTGTTATTAGATAAATTTTAAACAAATTAACTCATGAAACAAAACTTTCAAAATACTACCTATAACCCTTAGATTTTCAAAGTCACTTACAATAAAATATTTTGATTTATTTTCCAAATTTACATACTCTTTTCAAATCTAACAAAAACTCTTTATAAATTTAACAATTCTCTTAACTTTTAAAATCTTTAAAATCCACACAATTTCTACTTTCCAATAACCCTTCGTAATTAAGTCTATTAATCCACATTAGTCTTTTGGTTTGTTTGTTTTGACTTCTTGAACTTTTAGGGGGTTATTAGAAGTAGAATTTGTGTGGATTTTAAAGATTTTAAAAGTTAAAAGAATTATTAAATTTATAAAAAGTTTTTGTTATATTTGAAAAGAGTATGTAAATTTAGAAAATCAATCAAAATATTTTATTGTAATGGACTTTGAGAGCCTAAGGGTTAAAGATAATATTTTGAATGTTTTGTTTCATGAGTTAATTTGTTTAAAATCCATCTCCCAATAACAAAGATTTTAATGAATTCATATAATCAATAAAATTGTAAACTTTTTGAATAACAATGAATTTTGTATGGATTTTAAAATTCATCAAACCAATATCAATGAATTTTAATAATAATGTCAAAATTCATTTACCAATAACAATTGATTTTAATTTTTTTAACAATCATCACAAATTCTACGTCTAATAGCCCCTTAAACGTTAACGCAAACGCAAGGTAGACTGCGCCTGCACCTTCGCCGCCTGAAAACGCGTGAGATCAAATGATTTTTTCTTCAACAAACTCAATTCAAATGTTGTTTTATGCAAAAGGCTTTAAGTATTTATTATCTGTCACGAGTCTACATAACCTTTGTGGCTCTTAAGCTCAGTCAAGTCGCCTTTCGTTGATTCGTTCTATAAAATTATGTGTGGATCTCTACAATCGTGTTATGTGACTTGACTTTAATTTCACAGTCCTCACCAACTATTGATGGTCCACCATCACATGGTCCAAAAGACTCTATAGTCTATACCTATTTGATAGTGCTATTGATTAAATGGTAGTCGTAATACTAATTACAGCTCATAAATATGTCGCGTTACTTGTAATTCGTATTTTGTGACTCGTTAGTCGTTACACCTTTAATCACATCAGTCAAGAAGTTTTCAAGGAAAAAAAAAAATTAATACCTCTATAGGGTGAAAACTGGCGGGAAAATAATACTGTTAGAAAAACATTAATTTCCCACTTCAAAATCTTCTGCATGACAATGATCGTTGTTTTCTTCCAGGAGTAGTGTGTGTGAGGAGCTGTAATAAGACAGAAAGTTGTGGAACACACGCATGGTGTCTCCGAAACACCCTTCCCGCTAAACAACTCCGACAAGTTGTTCCCGATATCTTCAGGGGTATATCGGACATTCCACTCACCTTCCCTTCCCGCCAACATAACGGCATTTTTATGTGCGTTGTAAAAATCATGATAAACCGGCAACAGCTTCCTCCCGATCGAAATTCTCATCTCGTCCAGCAGTTGTTGGCTAAGAAGAGATACTGCATCGAGAACTCCTTGTACATCTCAGCTTTTCCGTCGATCTTGCACAAGAGGACGAGAATCATCCACGCAAATCGTACTCTTAGCCCCGACGCCGGAGACCCATTGGATTCCGAGACGTTGAAGTAAGATTTCGGAAGCAACGATTTAGCGGAAGAGGATGATGATGTTCCGTTGAGTATATCCATGAGAGCGTCACTGTATTCCGCGAGACGACAGAGGTGATCCATGGCGGAGATAGTCATCGGATGCACACCTCCACCGGAAACCACCGTCTTCGACGAGTCTTTCCGGATTTCAGATTCGAATAAGCGAGTTGAGAGCTTGAGATCTAACAACAAAGGTTGATTGGAACGAGAAAATCGACTCGATCGCCGGAATATTCTCGGTGATCGTGCAATACATATCCAGCAACGGGAAAATCTTCTCCGGATGTGGATTTTTCTTGTCCCTTACGGCAACGGTTTCCGGGAATGCAAACAAAAGCAGAGCTCCTTCTTTAGAGATGTCTCGGAAACAAGACTCTCTGATTGAAACAGAGGATTTAAAAATTTCATCGCAGAGACTTCTTTCGCCGTTGAAGAGAATCTTCATCGAGACCTTAACCGCATCGGTCCAGCTCTTCATCTTCAGCTCAACAACCTCACATGGCATCTTTTTAACCTTGGAAGAACTGATTTTCTCGACCCCCAGACGGTAAATCCCTTCGTCGACTATCGATTTTCTGAAGGATTTATAAGTAGTCGCACACTCTTTCGCATAACCGGCGCCGATCATTCACTCGGCGATGTATTTCAGCTCCGTCATAAAGCTCTTCGACACTTCCTCAACTTCGACGATGGAATCTCTAGCCGAACGAGACTCGCGCCAAACATCGTCATTGTTTGATACGACGGAGGTAATAGTACATATGGATTCGGGATCCAAATGCGCACGATTCATCGACAGAATCTGGAGAAACTCAGTCTGGAGCCGTTTCATAGCGATCTGCATGAGTTTCTGTGATCTAAGAAGTTTCTGGCCCTTGACTCATTCTTGCCCTTCACGAGTCATCGTCATGGACACAACTATATATTTTTGTCGAGTAACAACAATATGAGAGAATTTTGGATAAATCTTTCTGTAGAGGACAATATAATTTTAGAGCAATATACTCCCTCCATTTTTAGAGACAATAATACCTCAATCCGTAGACATTACAGACAAGTGTGTAATGTGATGTTCGAATATGAAATGTGAAAATTTACCATAAGAAGCATCCTCCAATGTCGTTGTCCTCATTGTATAAAAAAACAAAAAAACAGTTTCTGTATAAGAATAACTGCTAAAAGTAAAAGCTTTGAAAGATTAACTACTATTTAGTGTTTGCTTTTTACATTTAAAACTATAATGCAAAATATTATTAGCTCAGTTTTTTTACATTGTGGATGGCCGTGACTGACAAGACGAAGGAGAGGAGTCGTTAGAGTTATCCGAAATACCCTCATCTAAAAACAAATCAGACAAACGATTTTCAATATCTTCAGGGGTAAATCGGACAACAGATCTCAATTTTCTCGCGCCACCGGCTCCCGCCAAGATAACAGAACTTCTCGTGTTGTAAAATCGGCGATAAACTGGCACCAGCTTTCTCGCTATCGATAATTTGATCTCGTCTCGTAGATCGGTATCCGGTACGACGCACGCGCTTTGTTTACCGTACGCCCTCTCGAAGCTCTCGTTGAATTTTTCAAACCGCTCCTTCACTTCCTCCGGCGACATTTCCACCGTACGATTCTCAGGTAAACACGCTACCACTGGGCCCCACGCGAGTCGCTTATATCTGTCGGCGAATTGCTTCACCTTAGCGAAATGCCTCGTGACCCAGTCGTCGCCAAGGAGTTGCCTCAGGTTTGAGGAACGAGCGCGTGAGACCACGTGCTGTAGATTGTTGGTGAGGAAGAGATACTGCACGGAGCAATCCTTGTAGCGATTTGCTTTACGATCGATTTTGCATAGGAGTACGAGGATAAGCCACGCGAATCGGATCGTGAGCTCCGACGATGGTGAGTCGTCGGAATCCGAGACGTTTAAGTAAGACTCCGGAAGCAACGATCTGTCCGGTGGCGGAGATCCGGCGATGATATCAACTAGTACGTTGCTGTAGTCTGCGAGGAGAGAGAGATAATTCATGACGGAGATCGTCAGTGGATGTACTCCTCCGCCTGGAACCACCACCTTCGACGAGTCCTTCTGGATTCGGGATTCGAAATCCACAAGTAGTGATCGAATCGATTCGCTAAGAGAAATCAGAGATTTAAGCGCTTGAGATCGGACGACGGAGCTTGAATCAAACGAGAAGATAGATTCGATCGCTCGCCAATTTCCGGCGATCGCGCAGTACATATCCAGCAGCCGGAAAATTTTCCCCGGTGGAGAATTCTTCTTTCTGACTTTGCTAGCAATGATCTCAGGGAATCGAAACAGAAGAAGAGCTCCTTCTCGCGAGATTTCGCTGAAGCAAGACTCTCTAATTGCGTTGGAGGATTCGAAGACGTGATCACATAGAATCTTCTCCCCCCTGAAGAGAGTCTCGACGGAAACTTTAACCGCCTCTAACCAGCTTCTGATTTTCAATTCCATCACCTCCCATGACATTTTCCTCGCCTTCGCCGTACTGGTTTTCTCCACTTCGAGACGGTAAATCCCTTCGTCGATGATCGATTTTCTGATGCTTTTATATATGCTCACACACTCTTTGGCGTAACCAGAAGCGATCATACACTCAGCGATTGATCTTAAATCCGTCATGGCGCTGGAAGAAACCTCCTCCACTTCGACGATTGCATCACTGGCGTTGTGTGAGTCATCGTCGTCGGCAAAATCGGAGTAGCTAGATCTCGCTGAGGTAAGAGAAGATCGAGTAGAAACGGATTCTGGATCCAGATAAGCACGATTCATCGAGAGGATCTGGTAAAACTCCTTCTGCAGCCTCTTCATCGCGATCTCCGTCAGTTTCTGCGCTCTCGTGAGCCTCTCCGAGTTAGGATCATCACTCACCAACAGATCCATCGTCTTCTGCAGATCCTTCACTCGATCGATGAACACCATGGCTTCTAGCTTGTTCTCGTAGAACATAGAAGTTACTCTGGCGAAAGTGGAGCTCTCCGTGTTCCATCTCTCGATTATGTCCGCCGCAGACTCGATGACTCCGTAGATTGCCGCCGACTCCAAACTCTGGCGAGGCGTTAACGTAAGAGGAGGGTGATGATTCGACGGCGTTTTGGCGACGCAGCAAAGATTTTCTATCGCTTTCCTCGTCATCAACTCTATGACATGTAAGTAAGTCTTCGAAGAGATTTCGAGAGAAATTTTGAAATGATGCAAGTTGTCAGAGTTATGAGGGGAGTGGATAAAGTCGTTGATATTTATAGAATAAACACAGCGTTGGAACGACGTCGTTAAATTTGTGGTGAAGATGGGACGCAGAAAGTTGTTGTTGACCTTAGACTTTTGCCGATTTGTTTTACTAGTGCCTGCCTTTTCATGATTTTTATGTATCTTCCCCAAAAATATGACATTATTTTTTATTTTTTAACCTAAAATTCTATTATTTATAGGTTGACCTGAAATATTTTGTTTGTAATGCACATATCTTGATTTTAATATATTAAGGATCATTTAGCTACACGTCTACTTTTAGAAAGTATTGAAGAAAATAACTATTAACTATAAATTTATGTATTTTATAATCATAATGTATCGTACTGCAATCCCGAGAGAATTCAAATATCTTGCATCCTCTCGACCGTTATATTTGTCGGTGTACTAACAAACTGGTGCTGCAATCCGACTTCACTTTCACCAAACCAAACCATAATTAATTCAGCGTGATACGTCCAGAATGATGAAAACTAAGGGTATACAATTTTTTTCTTATACAATGAATATGTAATTTCAGTTAAAAAAAAAAACGAAAATATCTCATAGTGTATGCTTCACCCTGACCTTGACCCATGAGCTATCCGGCAATTACAGCCTTGAATATAATCTATGTCAATTGTGGATTGGCTCTGTTTTACCAAACAATAATACATTCTTAAATTGGATATTAAAATTATTAAAATTAAAGGTCAATGAACCGCGTAACGATGTGTGACGCAATCTATAATGACTTGAGTACATACTTGAGGTTCACACAATCTTTTTTTCTATATTATCATTTTTTATTTTTATCAGTTTGTTAGAAAGAGATGCACAGAGCACACATATGATGTATTTTCTTCTTGGACGTATCAGTTATGTGATTATTTAGATTCTTGGTTTTAATATGTGTGTTCCCACAACTTTTTCGTTTTATGAAATGGTTATATTTAAATACTTTTGATACATATAATTGTCCATCCAGAACAAGAGTTTTGATATATAATCTCAAATGTCAACGACTAAAAATCCTTTTAACAACAAAAAAAAAATATCCTTTTTCGTTCAAATCCTTTTAGATCCAAATCATGCAGTTGCTGATAATGTTTTTCTTGGCAATTGCAATTTTGTGCAGCAAACTATATATTATATTCTATTTCAGTCATATATATATGTGGTTTTGTTTTGTTGTTGCTATAGTGTATATGTAGGTTTTAAATTACTGGACAAAACATCATTCTTTTATTATCGAGATTAGTCGATCGTGTTAATATAAATTAGTCGTCATAAAATCTAGACTATTTATCATGTTGAAGGCTGGTACGTACCATATCATTATAGCGTAAACCGATCGTATTCAGTGTATTTTTTGGCTGCCAATGTAGTTTATTAGCTAGACTCTAAATATTTTATTTAAAATTCATTTTGTATTGCCTTTTAACAAATTTACAATTATGCATTCCATCACACATATATATATATATATGTATATAATAAAACATATTATACATGAAAGTCGTCTGACCTAATTTTAATATTACAGTTTAAATTGTCTTAGTTCATATTTATAATTAAAGAACTTGTTGTAAATTGATCGTCATCTAAACGTAAGATTATTAAAAATTAAAATCTTCCATAATTAATGATACTATAATACAACAATGTACTAATACATTGATTTTCTTTCAACAGTGTTATAGTCTTCTATATATATAGCTTTTTTCCAACGATTTGTAATTGATAGCTTATGCATTGAACAAGATAGCCTATACATATTTATATGCAGATTCAATCGATTAAAAAAATGATAATATTTTTTGGATTATTTTCTTCTCATCAACAGTCAAATTCAACTTCCAATTTTCGCGAGGCGTGACATTTTCAAATGACAATACATATTTGCTGACATATATATCTCGTTTCGTCAATACTTAAGTTATTATAATCATATAAGTCGTCAAATTTGAAACCAATTCACAACGACAACCCTGATATGTATAATCTACTACGAAATAGACTAGTAGTGTTTATTTTTTACCAATAGTCGGCTAAAATTATATTGCTAGTCGATTTGTAGTATATACATTTAGGTATCTAAAGAGAGATAGGCATACATAATTATAACAAAGCAATATAGGAAATACATGTCTCGCTTAGACCCGTTCCGTTTTTTGTTGTTGTTTTAGATTACTGAGTATTATAACTCGAAATTGAACTACAAATGATGTATCCAACTTAACGGTCTAGCCAACATGATACTACTTTTACCGTAATTAATCAATAGATTATCTAAAAACCATCTTTGAATATGCGTCAAATCGAAAATTACCTGTTTTTTTCTCTTACCCCTTTAGTCTTGGTGCATGCATATTCACGTGTAAGGAATATGCGTGTCTTAATATTGACCTCAAATATGTTGGTTCAGTTATTCCAAGGTTATTATTGTTGTTGTCATTGAACTTTACACAACCTTCGAGAGTTTACACTGTTCCTCTTCGATGATTAGTCCGAACACGTAAACTCGATCAAGAAAAAAATACGTCGTTTGAAAAAGGGGACGAAGCAATAATTATTAAAGTTGAGGTTCCTATTAAAACATTAAACATCAATAACATCGTGTAATAAACAATCTAGTAATTCCAAAATTTAAATTAACAATCTAATCATTAGTTCACATGCAAGAAATAAAATATCTATATATGATAGAAAACGCATAGCGATTTAGCACCACTTAAAACATTGATTAATCTTTGTACCGACTAATTATACCTAGAACCTACGTTCAAAATATCGCTTCTCGCTAATTATTCGGTCGGACAGCGATTAGCGATTTTTCATAAAACCGTTAATAATACGGGGATTAACCGGAGCGGAATTTTAGGTTTATTTTAATATATTTTTAATCATTTAATATATAAAATAACACATTAGTATAAAAATCACATATTTTCAACCTAGATTAAATATTTTTTCAAATTCACATATACTACATAAGACAAAAATAGTCAAAGTTTGTGTTTAGAAGATAAATCCCAAAATTGATTTGTTGAAAACGATTAATCACATATTTTTTTGGTTAAAATAACTCTAAACAGAATAAACTTTTATTTTTGGATCGAATTTTACAATCAAGTATCAACTGAGCCAATCAGATTTCAGAAAAGTATAAATTTGACCTACAATTTACAGAATTAATTGGCGATTATTGTAATTAATCGGACAAAATCGGAATCGCTACGGTTACCTCCCTTGGAGCGATTAATCGAACGATTAATCGAAAAAATCGGGGATATTTAGAACATAGCCTAGAACATTAGTTATCTTTTTTTATATATAACAAATAGCGGCTCTGCATTCATAATATCATGATATATATTCTGTTCATATCGATGCAATGTACCAATATCATTAAACATCTTCATGTCGAGATGTCCAAACAAGCGCAGTCAAAATTTACTTTTCTATGACAAGTGACAGGCATTTGGGTTACTTTTTTAAAAAAGTCCAAAATTAGAAAAACACGGCTAGAAATTGAATATTAGTATCCGGACTCCGGAGAGTTACGTTTACAAATAATTATTGGCATCAATTTATGTACACACAACATTTGTACAACAATGACCGCATAGCGCAGTGGATTAGCGCGTTTGACTTCGGATCAAAAGGTCGTGGGTTCGACTCCCACTGTGGTCGATTCTTTTTCTTCTCCTGTTTTTTGAGACTCAGAAATAGGGAAATGATTTTTTTTTTTTTTTTTTTTTGAGAACAATATGGAAATGAGTATTAGTAAACGATTACATCATCGTTCCGAGTTTCAACTTTATAAGAAGGTGTTATTCAATCATGTATTTAAAATTAATTGTTTTATAATCTTTCATATTTAAAGTTTTGATTTTATTTTAAAGAATTCATAGGAGTTGATTCTAAAATCTCTGGAATATAACTTGAATTCTGTTTTAAATAATTTACTCATTAAACTAATTCATTTCAAATGACTCAATAAACAAAAATTTTAAAAGTCATTCATTTACCTTTTGAAGAATAACACTAGAAAATCTATTAATAATGGATTACAAATAAAATATCCAATAACACTGTAATTAAATCATTAATTGAATAATACTTGATTGTGATTATATTTCAATTCATTTCAAATACAACATCCAATAACAACCCCTAAATCCAATAACAACCTAAGTGGTCTTCAGTTTAAAACCTAATTTAGACAAGAAATATGATTAAAATTCTAACTTAGTCCATTGTATTCCGAATTTTGATATATTAATCGAGTGCTAAAATGGTCGTAACTCGTAACCCATGCTGTCTAAGTATTAGTGTATAACACATTAGCCATGTTTTAATACAGTAGTTGGTCATTTCATGCAAACCTAATTAACTGTAACGGACAGTTAGGTTAACTTGTTGCTTTACCTAGAAAATAACAATCCAAACTAAGCGAATAATGTCGGACTTTAAAAACATGGAATGACCAATTATTTTCTTTCAATAACAGTTCTAGCCGGATTATAACCCAAATACCAAAAAGATATAGATGCGAAAAAAAAAAACTTGAAAAGATTAGAGCGAAAGACCAATAGGATCGAAAATTGATGTCTCTGAATCTTGATTGACAAAATAAGAAAAGTGAAGAACAAGTTTTCCATCAAAACGAAAGCTGAAACAGGTTCTAGCAGCTGATATTATGAAAAAACTAAACTTTGATAGCGTACTTCCTTATTGGGAAATACATAGCTCTCTTCTTCTCACGCTCTGTCTTCAAAGAGAGCTGCAATGCAGAGACAGAGAAGCAAAGAACAAGATGAGAAACAAATCATGATACTGCGTTATATGTTTTTGCCAAGAAAACGATTAGACAGACCTGATGTTTGGTAAGGCGTCTGCGGATCGCACGGGTTTTCTTGGGACGGAGATCGAGAGGGAGCAACTTCTTGTTCTTGTATGCTTCTCTAAGCGCAGACTTCTGCTTTTGTGAAGCAACTGTCAAGACCTGAGCTATGGATTTACGGACGACCTTGCTGCAAAATTCCAAAATACAAACAATCTCAGATCGAAACATTTCCAACTGAAAATCTAAGGATTAATGAGTATCCAAATTTTTATAATTCCATATCCTACACTATCTAAATCATCAAGGGTAATGCAAGGAATTAAACAAATTTGATTATGGGAATAGCATATGAAAATTCCATTTCAGAATCCTAGACTACAAATCGAAACATGTTACGGCTAAAATCTAAAGTTTCTCAGTTAGGATATATACTTACATTTTAGAGAGCTTGTTGGGAGCACCTCCGGTGACTTTGGCGACACGGAGGAGAGCGAGCTCAGCCTTAAGATCCTTAAGCTGGTTCTGCAGATCGCTCTTCGACTTCTCCCTCAGTTCGTGAACCTTAATCCTCGCTAGAAACAGAACCAAACAAATATCAAAATCAGACGAAATCCTCCGTGCAGTTCCATTTTAGAAACGAAGCCCCGATTAAAAAGATGTAGTGATAATTCATCAACATACCCATCGTGAGCTTGACTCGTGTTCAACTGTTGCGCCGCTGCTTCTCTTCTTTTGGCTCCGAGGAATCACAAACCCTAAATTCGGAGGAATGGTATTATATATGAAGCCTGTTTTTAATCGACGAGAGAAAACAAACAAGCCCTCAGGCTTCCTTAGTGGGTCATAGAAAGCCCATTTATTATTATAATCATAGCTTATTTAACGGGCCTTAGTTCTCATGTGAGAATCCATCCTCGATAATTTTTAATTAATTCTTTTTCCAACATTTATTACATTGAAAATTTGAAATACATTTTTTCCAACATCTATAGTATTTATGTACGCTACAATCTCAGATCTTTTTTCTAACATTTTTTCCAACATTTATTAGTATGTTTTAAGTTGAGAATCCCATTGAAAATTTGAAAGAGCAGATTATTACAAAAAAAAAAAAAAAAAGATATTAAAATATGACTTGACAATATTTTCATGTTTTGACATGGCTGTTTGAACTGAGAGGTACAAGAGTAAGCTCATTTATTTGGGAAGTTCATAATAAATCAAAGGTTTTTCTCAAACTCCAAAGTTAAAAGAACTTCCCAAATGAGGAAGCTACCAAAAGCTTAGTAAATGTACATAAATAGCAGAAGACACTGTCGTAAGCTACAATCACTCTCCATTCCGATTCCGAATTGTTCCCAAACGGATGATCCTCCGGAAGCAACATTGCACCTTGTTCGTACTGTTTTGCAGCTTCGTCTTCATTCTTCATCAAAGTATACATCAACCCTTGAAAGAGATACATCCTGAAATCTTTTGGATCATCCTTCACCAACTCTTCACAAATCCTAATTGCTTCAACTGAGTTTCCTTCTATAACTTTAATCTGTGCGATTAACAACCTGAAATCGCGAATCTCTTTGGTCTTCTTTTCCTTCTTCTTGCATCTTCCAATCGCATCGCTGATCCTCTTCTCTAGCTCTGTTAATTTTGGTACAGAGTCGTAATACTCCATCACCAAGTAATGATATGCTTCGACGCGATTCGGGTCCTTTGCCAGAATCTCCTCGAAAGCTGTGATTGCCGATTCGCTTTCGCCGTTGCATGACAGAATCCGAGCCTTCATAACCGGCCACTCTTGTTCGTCGGGATCGATTTCGATCATACGGTTTAGAGTCGCTATCGCCTGGTCATACTTTTTGGACTCGAATTTGATTTTCGTCAGCGATAACAAAGCTTCCACATCGTTCGATTCCGTCTCGAGGTGTTTCTCGAGCGTCGCCTCTTCCGGAGAGATGGCGGGAGGTTTGGAGACGAAGTAAAAGGATGCTGAGAACAGAGCTGCGGCTGCAGTGAGGGTGATGCATGTGGTTTTGATCAGGGAAGGCCTGGGATTCGACGGCGACGACGAAGCTCTGATGACCGGGAATCTGACCCGTGGTGACTTTGTTAGATCTGTGGAGAAAAGGGGAAACGAGAGTCTTTGGGGAGAACTTCGCCGGAGATTGATCTGGAGGTGAAATGTCGCGCTAGAGCAATGAAACTTCGCCGGAGACGCCATTGTTGCTACTGATAAAAACTCTAACAACCAACAAGTCAAAGATGAAGCTAAAAGGGAAAGAAGAACAAAGCAGATCTGGTGGAAAGTGAAACCGAAAGTTATTATAATCGACCAATTATGAAATACACGTGCTAATACCGGCCTATCTTACCGACTACTGTATACCGAATTTATCCAAATGAGGAATCGGTTTCTTCAGTTTCCCCGGGAAACAAACGGAAAGTATACAGCTGGAAGATTTTGGCGTTGTTCTTTTAACGGGCCAGGCCCAACGAATATTATTTTCAGTTTAATCTAAACCTCTCGAAAATTCTAAAACTTCAAACTATACCGGAGCACAATTAACCGAACCGCAATCAAATTGTACCGAATCATCACCAACCGTTTTGCAATTCTGCAAATCTCTGAAGTCTCAGTTTCAGGCTTCTACGTCTCTCTCTCTCTCTCTCTCCATATGGTTTGACTTTCACTGTCCGTGTTGCTCCGCTCATCTTTCCCGGAGCCGTAGATTGTGAGGTGTTCGGACCGATTCTCCGCAATGGATTATAGAGGCGACGAGGAAGCGCCGTTGGTCTCTAGCGAGGATCAGAAGCTAAGAGCTGGAAAGAGCTACACAAGGGATGTTCATATCCTCAGCATCTCCTTTCTGTTAATCTTCCTCGCCTACGGTGCCGCTCAGAACCTTGAGACCACCGTTAATAAGGTGCCCGATCTTTCTATTTTACATTTTAGTCAATTTGCATATCGAAGTTTACTCTGTTGTTTGTTTTCGGGAAAATCAGCTAGGAATGGAATAGAGGGAAAGTGCAAGTTTTAAATGGGGATAAATTATGCTGTTATTTTGTTTTGTTGGTCTAAAGAGGAATAAGAATTTGAGAGCAGGACAAATAAGAGGAGGCACGAAAATGATTACACAGTTTCTTTGTGTGGTGATAACTGCATTGTTTTGATTCTTTCAGGATTTGGGAACAATCTCTCTAGGGATATTGTATGTGTCCTTCATGTTTTGCTCCATGGTTGCGTCTTTGGTGGTCCGGTTAATGGGATCAAAGAATGCTCTGGTTTTAGGAACTACAGGGTATTGGCTCTTTGTAGCTGCGAATCTGAAGCCAACATGGTATTCTCCTATGTTCCCTTGTCTTAATAACTAGCTGTTTCTCCATGGAAATGTTTTTGGTCTTTAAGAACACTTGGAACACTTTTTCTTGATATTTGGTTGTTGGTTCTAGGTTTTCTATGGTACCAGCTTCTTTATACCTTGGGTTTGCAGCTTCAATTATTTGGGTTGGCCAGGTGCAATTGCATGTTTCTTTTTCTTGATGTTCATCATGCGGGTGTCTAGTGGATTTCAAGACCTTAACTCAGATTTTCTTGACTGCATTAGGGAACATACCTTACATCAATTGCGAGAAGACATGCTAAAGATCATGGTGTGCATGAAGGGTCAGTAATTGGTGCCTTCAATGGGGAGTTTTGGGCTATGTTTGCCTGCCACCAGGTGCATGCTTGTTTGATTATAGTTTCTTACTGCTCTTCCTCTTATTCTAAATTCTTCTTCTGACACATTTCTCATCAATATTTTTTGAAGCTGTTTGGGAATCTCATCACACTTGGTTTGCTGAAAGATGGGGAGGTACTGACTTTTTTTGTTTTTTTTTTTAAATTGTTGCCATGCTACCACATTCTCAGTGATGATTATATATTTCCCCTTCTAGTTTTGGGTAGCTCCACCCTTTTCTTCTTCTTGTTGAAATGACTGTAGGAAGGAAGCACCAGTGGCACAACCTTATTGTTGTTGGTGTTTCTCCTCAGTATGACATTAGGAACAATGCTAATGTTCTTCATCCGAAAAATTGACGGAGAAGACGGAAAAGAACCAGTGGGTTCTTCTGTGGGCGTAGTTGATTCCTTGGTTTCTCTTCCAAGGATGATAATCACTCCTTTGCTCGACATACGGATGCTACTTATTGTCCCACTCCTTGCATACTCAGGATTGCAACAAGCATTTGTTTGGTATGTCTCTCAACAAACTGTATATGCATTCCTCATTTTGTATGCATTGCCACCAGAATACCGTATATGAAGTAGATGGTCACCTGGTATTTCAGACTGCACTCAGTGTCCTGTACAGATCAAAGAAAATATTGGGCCGTAGATAACTTTACATGAATTACCTTGTGAGGGTTGGAGTCTCGCCGTTGAATAGTAATATCCTCCTTTATGTAGCTAATCATTTTCTGTCAGTGAAATCAGCCAAACTTTTGTGTAACTTTTCATACGATAGATATCTTCATTATTTTCACAAATCGTGTCTTCCTTTTGATAGGGCTGAGTTTACAAAGGAAGTAGTTACACCTGCGATTGGTGTCTCAGGTGTTGGTGGGGCAATGGCAGTCTACGGAGCTCTTGATGCAGTTGTAAGTTTAAAGGAAAAGCCAAAAAAAATCTTCCTGTTTTAGCTGATAAGTTTTGAGTTAATCCTTATTTTTTGTTTCTTTTGCTGAAAAATCATTCTAGTGTTCAATGACTGCTGGACGGTTTACCTCTGGTCTGTCATCAATCACCTTCATAGTTTCTGGTGGAGCTGTTGCTCAAGCATCTGTATTTCTTTGGCTTCTTCTTGGGTACTGGTTTGTTACTTTTACTTCCTTCACAAATAGAGAGATGTGTTTGTGCTTTCATGAAATGGCTTCCCTATAGAATTTATGTTTCTGGTAGATCGGCTATGATCAAGTAACTTCCTTTTGGGAGTATTCCGATTTATTTGTCATCTATATGAAGTTATGCTAGATTACTGATGAAACAAGGATTTGTGTGAATCTCATAGCCTAGGAGTGAGTTTAGAAGAAAACTCTCAGCTATGATGATATTGATATGATATGATGATGCAGGCAAACTAGTGGAGTACTTGGCACAGCTTACCTACTTATAATGGCGGCAATATTAGGAATTGGTGACGGAATATTAAACACTCAAATCAGCGCTCTGTTAGCATTACTCTTCAAAGATGACACGGTACCAGCACCAAAACATTACTACTTAGGTGTTTTGAGATGTTGTCATTCACCAAAACACTTGACTAAATCCGCTAAAACGTCTCTCTTTGTTTATTTATGGAAACAGGAAGGAGCGTTTGCGCAGCTGAAAGTTTGGCAGAGCGCAGCAATAGCGATAGTGTTCTTCCTAAGCCCATACATATCACTGCAAGCAATGCTCATAGTGATGCTTGTTATGGTCTGTGCTTCTCTTCTCTCTTTCTTGTTTTTAGCTCTCAAGGTCGAGAATGTATTTACCCGCGAGCAATGATCCTTTGCTTTGTTCACTTTCCGGGACAAACCCAAGTGTGTAAAAAAAGCTGTAAACGCTTTTCTCAATTCAATTGTAAAGAAAAACAGATTGTTGCTTTGTACAATAGTAATGTCTCTGGAATTGAAGTTTATAATCCTGGCATTTTACCAGATCAAAGCACAATAACCAAGACACGAAACGACGCCGTTTCAGTTTTGGTTTCACTTAAATTGTATGAAACGCCGTCGTTTGCATCTTGCACTTATTTAATTAGACTCGGCTCAATCTCTCGCTCCATCTGCTTACAGAGACTTAAAAGTTAAACACATAGTTCACGCGTTCCCTGCTCCTCCAAATTTCTCGATCACGAAATTCTCTGCGTTTTTGAAGGTAATTTTCGGACATTTCTGTGAAACTTTCGAATCTGTCTTCATAATCATATGTTACAGTTAGTGAATCTTAGGCATAATTCCATTTCCCTGGGTATTTACATAGTGATCTGATGAAAAAAATGCCTTTGCTTTATCTCACTGCTATCAGATTCGATCAATGTCGGTTTTTGCTTGTCTTCTGGATCGATTTGTTTGATTGAACACGTATTGTCCTCAGTGGATTATGTGCCTCTATCATGTCCTATTGAAAAGAAAATAAAAACTATCTGGGATTTGTAATCAAAGTTCTGGATTCATCATAATGTATTATTAAGCTAAATGGTTGCTACTAATTTCAATTTTAATTCGAAAATAATTCAGAGTTTGGCTATGTTAAAAGAGTTGATAATTGGAATGATTTCTACAAGATCTGTTTTGCTTTAGACTTTTAGCTTAACAGTTCGTCTTTCACATGTGCAGCTTGTCTCTTTCTTCTAATATTCTCCTATGGTTGTTGTGTAATGTTGCAGATGTTTGACGATCAAGATCTGGGCTTCTTTGCCAATTTCCTGGGGATCTTCATCTTCATACTGGTGATAGCCTACCATTTCGTGATGGCCGACCCTAAATTCGAATAGAAACGAGGTTCAAATTCAGTCATTGTTGGACCGACATGTCATTCACATTCCATACTTGAACATCTTTTTTCTCTTTGCAGTAGATGTATGTTGACAATATGGTTTTAGCTGGATAAATCTCTCTATTTTACTGTAGTAATACTATTCATATACTTGCTAGCTCATTATAAAAAGATTAAAAGGCTTGTTTTTAGAGCAATTTTCTCTATTTCTTACATGATGATATCTGCTATAGTTGCTAAACATCTTCAAGAATTCTTCTAAAATCAACTTGTATGGGTTATTTCTGCCATAATACATACTGTTTCTTGCATCAATCTGCTAATACAGAACCCTAGGCTACTCAAACATAGAGCAGTTTCACTCTTGAACACTTCTTCAGCTGTGCTCCCACTTATCTTGTCTGTTGCTTCCTTCAGTAGCATTACAAAAGAAACTGAGAACCTCTCTGCATCATCTTGGCTTGGACCCAACTCCATGTTTGATTGGTTGTCGTTTGAATTAGTTCCTGCTTCAACATCATGGCATATCTTTCTCTTCTGCAACTCTTTCTGGATTCTCGCTAGAGACTTGGTTGATGTGATCTCTTCTAAGCATTTCACCGAAGAGTGAAGCTTTTCTTGGAATGCTTTCAGGTCACGGGTGATACTGTCCCAGGGAAACCCAATTGCTGATTCAGCTCCAGACAGGTTTTTGAGTTCTTCACAAACGTAGAGACAGAGATCAGATATCTTCGAGAAAGATCCCAAAAGCTTGTTGTAACTGACCGCATTGAGTGGTCGGAGGAATGGAATATTAGGCTCTGTCAAAGCTTCTGCTGTAAACCTCTCCAATGCTTCGACGTGGGATTTGAGTTTCGCCTGCTTGCTTCTTAGCTCTGACATTTCCTGCTGGCTCTTTTGCTCACAACATAGAACCAGTGATCCGACACAATCTACGACGGCATCGAGACAGCGTGAAAGTTGGGTTCTTGCAAGAGTTGTTGCTCTCGCAGGTTTGATCAGAATCTCCCCAGAGACAAAACAGAGCAACCCTATAGAAGCTTCAACAATCCGAGCGATGGCGAAATCAGTTGGAGCTCCGTAGTTTCTCCTTCCAAGTATCAGCAGTGCTGCAATGGCAGCTGTAACTCCTCCAGGTTGGCCATAGACTCTGCTGTGCCTCATGAAGACGGTGATGGCTATCCAAGGAAGCAGAGGCAAGAACCTGAACTCTTGTAAGTTTTGGAAAACAGAACAACATAACAGACCGTAGACTGATCCCATCGCAGTCCCTTGTAGACGAGAATTCGCTACCGTTAGTGTTCCTTGCCTACCGGACACAAGGCTAATCGCTACGGTTAGACCCGACCAGTACCCGTTTTTCTTGTTATACATGATACCAAACAGCACCGCAAGGCCTAGAGAAATCGAGCACTTGAATGCGAAAACAAACCTTTCTCTGGCCATCCAGACACAGAGAATATCCAAAACCCTTTTGGGAAAGGACAGCCCTTTGTTTCCCGATCGAGTTTCTTCCTCGGTGTTACTGTCTTGTCTCTCAGATAAGAAATCACCTCTAAAGAGTTCTACGCAGTACCGGAAGAAGTAAACCGGTAAAGCTGCGGAAGACAGAGAACCAGCCTCAGGATGCCAACTCAGCCTGTCCTCAGGCTTGAGAGTAGATGCTGAGTCAGGAGCAATCTGTGTTCTTGGAGCTTCTAAAAGACGTGTGAGTTCGTCGCGACTCATGCCTAGAGGAAACGAAGTGCAAGATCCCAACGCCATCTCCATCCCTCTCATCAGAAACTCTGTGGCTTGCAGTTTCTCCTCAGGATGCTTCTGCTTCCTTCTCAATAACCTTGTATCTGGTCTCTCCCATACCATACGCTCCTGATACCAAAGAAAAGGTTTTGTCAGAAACAGATCTTTAGAGTCATTAGACCAACAACAGGACAAACCTGAGAAAAAAATATTCTCAGTATTTAACAGATGATCAGAATCAATTTTGTTAAGACGGTTGACTTACTTGGTGTAGTTGGATGCTCTTGAGTGTGTTTCTTGCTGCTGAAGACAAGGAAGCGGCCTTTGCCATAAAAACCTGAGCTGTGGTGTTGTCTCGAGCCATAATGACCTCGACGAACAAGCTCAACCTCTCAACAGCATTTTCAGCATACAATTTGCAACCTTTAGTCATCTGACTATGAGCGAGCCTTGGAAAGGGGAGAAGCACGGCGAGGAGAGAAGCAATGGCTCCAAGCGCTGTACTAGCCGCCAAATGAGCCGGGAGCATGATCACATGAGCCATCTCTCCGTTGAACACCACAAAAGTCACGTAGACAACCACAATCTGCCCAAAGGCAATCCGTTTAGTCAGAATACTCGTGGAAACGGGGAAAGCCACGATGAATGAAGCTACGGCCACAGCAACTGGAGCCACCAAGCCATTTCCTAGTGATGCTGGTCCGACCACCAAGAAACTCACTAGCACGATGGCTGTTGTCTGAAGAGTGGCGTAAGAGACATCAACACAGCACTTGAGAACTTCACCGTATGTTGGTTCAGCGTCGGATAGCCAGATTAAGATTGTGGTCAGGTAAGAAAAGGCTGGAAACGTTGTGAAGTGTCTTAGTGGTTTGGGACCATACAAAGTGGTCAAGCTCACGATGAGACATGCTATGGCTGTTCTCAGAGCCAGGCCAAGTCGCTCGAGATATGTTGTGTCCCGCATTCTTTTAACGGATTGTTTTGTTTAGAGATTTTTTTCTTTTTGTTAGATGAAAAGATGAGGAGATGATGGTTATGGTGAGAAAGAAGAGAACGTACGTATAAATAAGGCGTGATGGGATTTACTATTTAGAGTGGCAACGTCAAAGAGTTAAGACTTATGAATTTTCATTTTCTTTATTTTGTCGTATGGGACCAAAACCAAACCAAACCCGACTCTGTTATGCATAGTTTCGGTTAAGGCAATGCCATAAATTATGGCCCAAATATTTCTGAGGGGGTGAAACTGAATTAAAGCAACTGATTTCTTAAATAGTGTGGGTTTAGGCCAAACCATAATATAAATACATACAAATGCAGTTTGGAAACAATTTGGTCCGGTTTAAACCAAATGTTTAGGCAAAGGTTGGAAACGAGTTAAACCAGCTGGTTACATACCACAATAATTTGTTCAAAACTCTCATTTTCTCCAAGTTTCTAGAGAGTTTAACTAATTTGTTTTTCTTCGGCAAGTTTTGAAATTGTTATTTCGCCACATGATCCACTATATTTAATAAAATTCTGTTTCTTTCAATTTGAAAATCCGTCGACGGAATGAAAAGGTAAAGTGTTATAAATCAAAATTAATGATGGAATGAGACAAAAGAGAAGAAGAAGAGGTATGAAAGACATTAGTCTCACCAAGAGTTCAAGTTCAAGTAGAGAGCATTTATCACAAAGCTGCACGCTTCTTGGTTAGTATTGTTTCCTCTTCCTCAGGGAATTTGAAGGATTAATCAATTAGGTCCTACTCTATCATATACTTGGTACTTGTACACCTATTTTATTCTCTTATGGATGCAACTTTCTCTGCCACAAATTTTTTTTTTTTTTTTTATAAATTAACCATCTGACTATTAGGAGGTGTTATTGGATTGAGATTGTTATGTGTTTTAAAGTAGTTTAATTATGATGTATTGTGTTGGGTTTTGATGAATTTATTACAACTCACGGGAAGAATTTTAAAATCTAAGACAAAACCCATGTATTTGTTTTGCTCATGTTTTAAGAGAGAGAATCCATTGAAATCCATTAAAACTGTTTTCTAAAATTATCAAATCAAAATTGAATAACACATGTTTTTATTGTATTTTGAAATACATCAAACAAATACACAATTGAATAACACTAGATTTAACTCTGTTTTTAAAATACAATCAAATACATTAAAATAACCAATCCAATAACACCTCGTTAGTTCCCTCTTTTTATTCTGTTTTAAAATTGGTTGATTGATTGCATTTATGTAAAATACAATAAAATAAACATACATTACATACATTGACCAAAAAATATAATACATGCATTTTGCAAAGCTCTTTCATATGTTGTTCTGGGCCATTTTAGTTATCAAATAAGGCCGAAGATCTCTTTCACGGGATGTAATCAATACATTTCTCATAATAAGCCCAAAGCACTGACTCATGTTATCTGTTGGCTCTTTTTGAATACAGCCCAAGCAACTCAAACTTCTCACATTGTTCCTAACAAATGAGTGTATGGACATTCATCTCACCGACGGTATTTTTGTCATTTATTGTCCATCAATCTAAAACAAACAACTGTCCTGGATTATCCTTTGTCTAATCTAAGACTTCTCCACAGTCATTAATCATATGTAGCTTATAATATAGTGCACAATTAACTTCTTCTTTGTTGTCATATTTATACAAATCTGAATTGTTCAAATGTGAATTTACACCAATTCAACCTATGTTCTACGGGCATCGGAAATTAGTCTAGATTTTGAACTTTTAGTGTTGGCTCTTTTCTTGTTTATTGCAAAGGTTATAAATAATCAAGATATCCAATTTTTTACATATAGGTGGTGATTGGTTTTCCCGCTACCACCCGCAAACACAACATCTGCGGGTGGTAGCGGTTTTTGGCGTTTTATAACAATCACAACAACTGCTCTGTACCACTTTGTACTCTCGCTGGAAATCAAAAGCTTCTTTCCGCAAGCGTTTGCGGTTGCGGATGAAAAAAAAAAAAAAAAAATTTATTTTAAAATTAGAAAATAAATAATATTTATTAAAAAATAAGATTTAGATATTATAATCATAATAAAAATAAAAATATTTGGTATTTTTTTTGGTAAAATTCATTAAAAACATATCATAATTTTATATTTCTAAGTCCTACAAATTAAAGTTCTCTTCATAAATGTTCACTTCATACTAATATATATATCTATTTAAAAAATAAAATGGTAATCTAAATTTAATCTCCACACTAAATTTTAATAGAAATCACATTTTTATCTAAATTATAGAAATTAAATGATAAACTAAGTATTATATACATATTATTTTTTATAAATTTTTATTATTAATTATGTTGAACTATAAATTTATAATTGTTCAATATAATATAGTTTTGATGTTTTATAATTATAAAATATATTTATATTGTTAATTTATTGTTTAACCGCTATTTCACCCGCTGGTCAACCAGTCAAAAATATTCCGCAAACGCATCCGCTCTTAATCGCTATACCAGTCGTACAAACAGCTTAATTACGTGTTTAACCGCAAACTCCCACTTCCGCAAACTCCCGCAACCGCAACCGCAACCGCAGCGTTTAAACCAGTCAGACCCATAGTGGTGATTCTGATTCATCCCCGTTATTAAAAAAAATGAAAAAACTTTCAGATATTATTTGAGAAGTTTTTGCAAAAAGGATATTTTAACCAAAATATCGGATGTTGATTAAAAAGTATTTAAGTGAAAAAAAGTTACGTGTCTATCAACCACTGGCGGTGAGTCGGTGACTAATGGACAATTCAAAGCCAATGAAAACGCCAGGAAAATGTCAAGCTGTAGAGAACGTCACAGCCAATGACCGACTTTTGATTTGGAAACAAGCAATCGATTCGAACGTTCTCGAACCTTTTAAACGGCTTTGAGTACGCGCTTTTTTCTTTGGTAAAAAAATGTCTAGTTACGCGCTTCAATTTTTAAAGGTCGAAAAGGAAAAAGCGAAGAGAAGAATCGTTCAGCGACCGTCAGATCAACCTCCGAAAGATCGTACGGTTAGAAAACAAGCCATCGAACATTCTCGAAACATGAGCCCAAAACTCTATATAGACATCTCCTCCCACCACATCTTTTGGAAAAAGAAAAACCCTAGCCACCACACTCGTCTTCTACTTTTTTGCAATCTCTTAAACTCTTTTGTTCCTTCGATTTCGCGTATAGATTAAACAATGGCGGGTAAAGGAGAAGGTCCAGCGATTGGTATCGATCTGGGTACTACATACTCCTGCGTTGGAGTCTGGCAACATGACCGTGTTGAGATCATTGCTAATGATCAAGGTAACAGAACCACGCCGTCGTACGTCGCATTCACCGACAGCGAACGTTTGATTGGTGACGCCGCGAAGAATCAGGTGGCCATGAACCCGATTTACACTGTTTTCGGTACGTATCTCGCTTTTCCCTCTCCATCAGATGCTCAATAGCTGGTTCTGCTATCGGGTTTGTTAGGTTATTCGTAGATCTGTACATAGAAGACGCATATGGATTATTTTTAGGTTTCACTGCTGGATTTAGGTTTCAATGTTGGATAGTGTTGAATGTTCGATTTGATTTCTTCCGCGTCTATTACTTGGTAACTAGATTGAGAATTTGAACTGTTTGATTGGGAATTTTGCTATAACTATGGAGTTTACTTTTGCTGCATTCTATTAAGAGGTTTGACCTAATTTTGAAATCCTCTGCTAGCTTTTTAGTAATTCCTGATTTAATTGTTGCTGAGAGATTGTTTTCTGTCTATTAACTTGTCTTTGAATTTTTCATGCTACAGATGCTAAGAGGTTGATTGGCCGTAGATTCAGTGATAGCTCCGTTCAAAGCGACATGAAATTGTGGCCCTTCAAGATCATTCCCGGACCTGCTGACAAACCCATGATCGTCGTAAACTACAAGGGAGAGGATAAAGAGTTCGCTGCTGAAGAAATCTCATCCATGATTCTCATCAAGATGCGTGAGATTGCTGAAGCCTACCTCGGCTCCACAATCAAAAACGCCGTCGTCACTGTTCCAGCTTACTTCAATGACTCTCAGCGTCAGGCAACAAAGGACGCCGGAGTCATTGCTGGTTTGAACGTTATGCGTATCATCAACGAGCCTACTGCTGCTGCCATTGCTTATGGTCTTGACAAGAAGGCTACAAGCGTTGGGGAGAAGAACGTTTTGATCTTTGACCTTGGTGGTGGTACTTTTGATGTCTCTCTTCTCACCATTGAAGAAGGTATCTTTGAGGTGAAGGCGACTGCCGGAGACACTCATCTTGGTGGTGAGGACTTCGACAACAGAATGGTGAACCACTTTGTCCAAGAGTTCAAGAGGAAAAACAAGAAGGATATCAGCGGAAACCCAAGAGCGCTAAGGAGATTGAGAACCGCCTGTGAGAGAGCGAAGAGGACTCTCTCCTCTACTGCTCAGACCACCATCGAAATCGACTCTCTCTACGAGGGCATTGATTTCTACATGCCAATCACACGTGCAAGATTCGAAGAGCTTAACATGGATCTGTTCAGAAAGTGTATGGAGCCTGTTGAGAAGTGTCTTCGTGATGCTAAGATGGACAAAAGCTCAGTCGATGATGTTGTCCTAGTCGGTGGATCAACACGTATCCCCAAGGTCCAGCAATTGCTCCTCGACTTCTTCAACGGCAAAGAGCTCTGCAAATCTATTAACCCCGATGAGGCCGTTGCTTACGGTGCAGCTGTCCAGGCAGCTATTCTCAGCGGCGAGGGTAACGAGAAGGTTCAAGATCTCCTCTTGCTTGATGTCACGCCACTCTCTCTCGGTCTTGAAACTGCTGGAGGAGTCATGACCACTTTGATTCAAAGGAACACAACCATCCCCACGAAGAAGGAGCAAGTCTTCTCAACCTATTCAGATAACCAACCCGGTGTCTTGATCCAGGTCTACGAAGGCGAGAGGGCAAGAACCAAGGACAACAATCTCTTGGGTAAATTCGAGCTTTCTGGCATCCCTCCAGCTCCAAGAGGAGTTCCTCAAATCACTGTGTGTTTCGACATTGATGCAAACGGTATCCTCAACGTCTCTGCGGAGGACAAGACCACGGGTCAAAAGAACAAGATCACAATCACCAACGACAAGGGAAGGTTGTCAAAGGACGAGATTGAGAGAATGGTTCAAGAAGCGGAGAAGTACAAGTCGGAGGACGAAGACCACAAGAAGAAAGTGGAAGCCAAGAACGCTCTTGAGAACTACGCGTACAACATGAGGAACACGATCCGTGATGAGAAGATTGGCGAGAAGCTAGCGGCCGATGATAAGAAGAAGATTGAAGACTCGATCGAAGCAGCCATTGAGTGGCTTGAAGGGAACCAGTTGGCCGAGTGCGATGAGTTTGAGGACAAGATGAAGGAGCTTGAGAGCATCTGCAACCCGATCATAGCCAAGATGTACCAAGGTGGTGAGGCTGGTGGTCCAGCTGCTGCAGGAGGAATGGACGAGGATATTCCACCTTCTGCCGGAGGTGCAGGTCCCAAGATTGAGGAAGTCGACTAAGCCTCGAGCCTTTCTCTCTCTCTCTCTCCAACATTTCATCCTCGTTTTGGTCCCTTTTTTTTTTTGGTTATTTTTAAAAATTTTTTATTGTATTAGTTAAATTTTGGAAACTTTCGATATGAAGCCAAGTTTTCGATTCGTTTGGTTAGCTACGACGTTGCCCATTACAATTTTTTTTTTTTTAATATTAAACCAGCATGTTTAAGGTTAAAACATCTCTACAGTCTACTTATGATTTTATAGTTGATTCCTTTTATTTTGCTCTCCCTTCGTTTTTCTCGAAAAGAACAAAAATTTCTCCCTTAAACTCAGTTCTCAAGTTTATTAGTTTACTATGAAACAACGGTAGCAAGTAATTACTCTCATCTTGTATTGAACGCGAATCCTCAGGAGTGCTTTAACAAAATACGTAATTGCATCTGAGGTTCGTTAAACGTTATGACTGGGTATGCAGGAAAATTACACAAAAGGAGGTATAGTGGTAACTGCTAAGTTTCTGATCATCCAGGAAACTCAATTGGGTCTTTCTTGATATTCACCTATTCCTAGAAGATCCTGCAGGACACGAACGAGAGCTTCTTAGAGCATTAGGAAGAACATAACACAATGAACACTGAAGCTATATAAAAAAAAAAAACACTGAAGCTATATAAAAAAAAAAAACACTGAAGCTATAGCATACAACCATGAGTATTTAGATATTTGAACTTTGAAGTTCATGTGCTTTGATTCCTAAGTTTTGTTCTTAAATCCGTTGCTTGAACTTGAACTTGTTATACGAGTATTAGACAACGGAATCATAACATTGTGCAAGACACATGTTCAGTTAAGGGCATTCAGTTTGAAGGTAAAGAGCAAGAGATCAGGTGTTGTCTTGTCTTTAACAATTCCTTTCATTTCTGGTTTTTTTACTAAAAGATGAAGTGGAGAACCAGCATGGGAAATCATATATACAGGACCCTAAGGCTAAAACCTCTACATATTAAGGTACTTGATTCTCTAAGCTTCTTTGTTACCCTGGTTTCAAATTTCAACAACATTGCATAGCAACTTAGTCAAGTAACTGGAGCACAAGAAGAGGACGTTTACCTGACAAGCCCTGTTTTTGGCTCTGGTCTCTGCGGTGCTGGGAATATCATGATTTGGTTTAAGAAATTTCTTCTCCCGTCGCTCACAAGATCCCCATCCGTCAGCAAATCTTCCTCCACTGAGAGAGCCCATAAACCAAGAGGTTAGACATCAATCAATAAATACTCCACCAAAATATTCAGGTTTATGTATAAGAACATTACTGCATGATGGCTCGGACGATGAACTCAGCACGCTGGACATTTCTATTCTCGTCGAATTCAATAGTCTTGTCTCTTATCTCATATGACACATTGAAATAAAACGATATTTTCCTCCAACCTTCACATTCAATAGAAATGCGGCATCAAAAACCAATATCAAATGTTTAGATGAAAATAAGCAGACAGCAAGCAAAATCTTCACCTGATTTTTTAATGTATGCTTTCCCTGATATCATCGTGTAATCAGGTTTCTCTAGAATCTGTAAAATTGATGAAGCCATGTTGTTACTTCACGAAATCATAGCATTTCATGTAACCATAACAAAAACATATCTGAGGAAGAAACGAAGTTATGATCAAGTCATGATCGAAATAAAATCATGTAAGCAAAACTCTGCTTGGCATTTCATCGAACAACTTCAATGCAAAAAGCTCTTTCTCGAAATCAACAGAATCTAGCAGAAATGTCTGACGATCCGTCATCTAAGAAGCTTGACATTTCTTCAGAGGTTCCAAAATCAGTCATAATAGCAATTCCATGGGATATACGAAATTTTTAAGAACAATTTAATGGATAGAGGAAATCGAAATACCGCCATAGCTGTATTCTGGTACTCCTTGAACAGAGTAGCAGAAGGAAAACTCCCAGACAAACTATGTCGCATCTCGTTAACCGCATCGTTCTTAACGCAGCTCGCCGGTGGAGACACCTCCGGAAAGGACGTAGACTGCCTGATCCCAGGCGATAAATAACTCTCCGGCGAAGAAAACTTTGTCGAATTGATAATCGGGGTCGAATTCCGGTTCGCCGTCGTAACAAGAGCCAAAGGACTCTCACTCCTCACCTCAGACAAGACGCGGGATCTGCCAATTTTGTTCGGACGCGGTGACTCCTCGTTTGACCTCTGGGTAAAGCTAGGGTTATGATTCGGGGCCTGAAGAAGCTTCGGCTGTGGAGGAGGACAAGAAACAGGCGTCGGAGGAGAATTGTAGTTTGGATACCTGATAGCGAGGGGTTTGGGAGATTTTCCGACGGCTGAGGTAGTTGTACTAGTATTATTAGCCTGGCAGACTGCAGCGGCGGCGGAATCGATCACCGCCCATAAATCAGCGTCGTCTAGATCCTTATCATCGAAGGTATAGGAAGAAACCAGCGATCGTGACGGTGGCAACGCCATTGAAGCGTTTTCTTCGTGCAAGGCCGGGAAATAGCTCATTTAAACTGATTCGAATTTAATATTCACGAAACCTCTAACTGGATAAGAGGCTTTTGCATCTCAATCTCAATGTACTAAAAAAAAACCCTGGTATTTCGGTTAGCCAAACGTGGTTAGACACAATTGATTGAGTCATGTTCAACTCCAAAAACAAGGTCGAAGACCATTTGGCTTAGAATAAAGTAACTCTTTTCATCCTCTTAAAAGTCAACAGAATAGTCTTTTCCCAACGCATCCTTCAAATAAGATCATTCAGTGGAAAAACACAACTTCAACTTGTAACCACCATATTCCTTTTAACCTTTTGAGTAAAAATATCGATGTAACATAGGCTAAAATAACATAAGCAAACATTTGACATGCATATGGACAAAAATAACCAAGAATGATCCAGAGCCTTGCAACTTAGTGACGGCCCATAAAGCCCAACATCTTTTTAACCTTAGTCTTCTTCCCTTAAAGATAGAACAAACTATTGAATCAAACTCTTAAACCAAATAAGTAAAACTCTTTGTTATTGCTTTAGAAAATAACTCAAAACTAAAGCTCTCTCAACTCTCACAAGTTATACCACACTTTGGTATCTTCTTATATAGAGAGATTATATCCCAACTCTAATGGGAAACATGTATTTAGATAACTCCTAAGTATATTATGATTCTAATCCTAAACTCCATAGCTCGGTAGGATTAGGATAGCTTAAGTCTTAAGCTATCTTCAAGCTTAATCCAACATTCTCCCCTTTAAGCTTGAAATCAACTTTAGACACATCTTGAATCCCAACAAGATCTCTCATCTCTTTGAACTTGATTCTTCCAAGTGCTTTAGTGAAAATGTCGGCCTTCTGTTTGTCTCCTGGAACGTGTTCTACTTCCACTAATTCGTTCTCAACACATTCTCTAATAAAATGATACCTTCTGTGTATATGTTTGCTTCGTCCATGGAACACCGGGTTTTTGGTAAGAGCTATGGCAGACTTGTTATCAATCCGAACTATAACCTTTTCGCAGCCTTTTCCTGTAACTTCACTAAGAAGTTCTTGGAGCCAAATCGCCTGCTTTGCTGCTTCAGTGGCTGCCATAAATTCAGCCTCACAAGAAGATAATGCCACAGTAACTTGTTTTTGCGAGCACCAAGTTATTGGGCAATCACTAAGGTAGAAGATGTGACCACTTGTACTTCTTCCATCGTCTGCATCAACGTTGTGTCCGCTATCACTGTAGCCTACTAATCCTGTCTTCTCCTTACGCGTAAAACAGAGACCGAATGATAACGTCCCTTTCAAGTATCTTAAAACCTGCTTCAACGCCGCTCCATGAGACTCTTTTGGATCCTGCATATATCTGCTTAACACACCAACACAATATGATAAATTCGGTCGCGTATGTATCAGATATCGAAGACAACCAATGTTTCGTCTGTAAATCTTCTCATCAATCTGTTTTTCCTCTTGTGCCTTTGACAATTTCAAACCCGAGTCCATTGGTATATGAACTGCATTGCACTCTTCCATTCCGGTTTCTCCAAGAATCTTATTCGCATATCTTTCTTGCTTTAGGGTAATCCCTTCTTCATGTTGACACACCTCAATGCCAAGATAGTAAGTTAACTTACCGAGATCACTCATCTCAAATTTACTAGACATTCCTTTCTTGAACTCTAATATCTTGTTCAGGCTTGATCCCGTAACAAGTAAATCATCAACATAGACAGCAACTACAAGAAGATGCTTCTCCTCTTGTTTTCGGTATAGTGATGGTTCCTTTGAACATTTGATGAAGCCCAGCTCCTTGAGAATGCTATTCAGCTTGGTATTCCAAGCTCGAGGCGCTTGTTTTAATCCATAGAGTGCTTTATGGAGCTTGTAAACCTTATCTTCACTTCCTTTTATCTCGAAACCCTCAGGTTGACTAACATAAACTTCTTCCTTTAGCTCTCCATGAAGAAACGCAGTTTTAACATCAAGATGATGAACCTCCCAACCTTTTGATGCAGCCAAAGCAAGAATAAAACGAACGGTTTCCATGCGTGCAACTGGTGCAAATACCTCATCAAAATCAACACCATGCCTTTGTACATAACCCTTTGCTACCAGCCTTGATTTGTACTTATTAATACTTCCATTGGAGTTGCGTTTAATTTTGAATACCCACTTCAGACCAATCGCTTTGGCTCCGTTAGGCAGATCAACTAAGCTCCAAGTCTTGTTTCTATCGATTGATGAGATCTCTTCTCCACAAGCATCTCTCCATTCCTTTAGGTCTTTAGCCTCGATATAACTCCATGGTTCTTCATCTAATGTCAACAAAAGACGTTCTCCTTCAAGTTCGGCTAACATAATGTAATCTTCTAAGTAACTTGGTTTTATGCTTTCTCGTGTTGACCTTCTTAGTTGGGTATCCTCACTTTCTTGCATAGTTTCTGGGTCGGGAAAACATTGGTTTTCTTCTTCAACTTGAGCATCATTCTCATCTGTATCTTCTCCTATCTTCTCTGTTTCTTCTTCTACTATTCTCTCCTCGTCCGTGGCTTCACTTCCCAGTTCTCCTAGTCCAAAACTGAACGTTCACGTGTACTCTTCGGCTTTTCCTTCTTCATTTTTCCACTTCCAACCTCTGTTCTCGTCAAAGATCACATCTCTGCTTACAACTATCTTTCGGTTTGTCGGATCGTAAAGTCGATAGGCCTTTGATCCCGGCTCTGTTCCTAGATGTACCAATGTTCGTGATCTATCGTCCAGCTTCTTTAGATGTGGAGCCTCGACCTTTGTATAGCCAATGCACCCAAAAACTCTTAGATGCTCAACATTCGGTTTCTTGTTGTTGAGGACTTCGTATGGAGTTTTGTTTACCAAAACTCTTGTTGAGACTCTATTCAGGATATATGTAGCATGTCTCACTGCTTCTCCCCACAAGTAGTTTGGTACACTCAAGTGTTTTAATGTACTCCTTGTCATCTCTAGTAGCGTTCTGTTTCGTCTCTCCACTACCCCATTCTGTTGAGGAGAGTAAGGCGCAGTTAAGTGTCTTTTTATCCCCGTGTTCTCACAGAAGTTTTGAAATTCTTGTGAAACAAATTCACCTCCTCTGTCTGTTCGAAACGTTTTGATAGTAGCTCCCGTCTCTTGCTCGATTAGTGCCTTGAACCTCTTGAATTTCTCGAAGGCTTCTCCCTTCTCTTTCAACAGAATTGACCACATATACCTTGAGTGATCGTCGATCAACACGAATATGTATCGGTTTCGTGCTGGCGTAGGTGGTGTGATTGGACCACAAAGATCTCCGTGTATGAGCTCAAGTATGCCTGTGACACGATATGATGTTGCTTGCGGAAAAGCTCTCCTCGCTTGCTTTCCAAGCAAACATGAAGAACACGTTTCTTTCTCAAGTGTTATCCGAGGAATGCCAATGACTAGGTTTTTCTTCATCATACTCTTCAATGCTTCTCTTCCAATGTGCCCTAACCTGGCGTGCCATCTTGTTGATTCGTTTAATCGCTCGATTTGCAAACACCTTGTGTTCTCCACCTCCATGAGTACTTTGTATAGTCTGTTTCTTGCTCTGTTTGCTCTCACCAGAAGCTTTCCATCTCGATCATGCAAGGTTAGATAGTCTTCTTTCATACTAACGTGGCATCCTGACTCTGTGGCTTGCCCTAGACTTATAATGTTGCTCCTTAAGTCTGGAATGAAGTACACATCCGCCAATATCTTTTGTTCGCCATTCTTGGTTACAAAAAGAATTGAACCTTTTCCTTTTATATCAACTCGAGAATCGTCACCAAACCTTACTTTTCCGGTGACCGTCTCGTCAATCTTCGAGAAGTAATTGCGGTTTCCGGTCATATGATTGCTAGCTCCGTTATCCAAATACCATACATTATCTCCATCCGAAAGTGTCTCAAATTTGTTTGGCTTCACGTTTCTTTCGTTGAGATAGACTACCTCATGCATCATTAACTCGTCAGCCACCTGAGTACCATCCTCCTCATTGGCTTGTATCTCTTGGAGTTTAAGTAACCTATCGGGACAAACCGAAGCATAATGTCCAGATTTGTCACATCGATAACATATTATTTTGGACTTGTCTCTTCCCTGACCATCACCTCTGTTTCCCTGATTGTTAAAACGTCTGCGTCCCCTTCCTCGTCCGTTAAAACGTCCTTCTTGGCCTCTTCCACGTCCATAGCCTTCTTGATAGTTCTGTGAGTCCATGTTTGAATACATGAGTTTTCCTTGATCGTTTTGCTGATCCTCTTCCTCACGGATTCTTTCTTCATAGGCTTTCAACCTTCCTACGATGTCTTCAAAGTGTGTTGTGTTAAGATCTAGAACTTGTTCCAGAGAAGCAACAATATGAATGTACTTTCTTCGTGGAAGACTTGATAGAAACTTTTTAACAAGTTTCGGTTCCTCAATAGTATCTCCCAGGGCTGCTGATTTTGTTGCTATCTCCGAGATCTTTCCAGCAAACTCATCAATTGTATCTGTTTCTTTCATCTTCATTCTGTCAAACTCGGCCATCAAGGTTTGTAACCTAGCCTCTTTCACCCTGTCTGCTCCCATATTTCTTGCTTTGATTGCATCCCAAACGGCCTTGGAAGTCGCAAGGTTTCCAACTTGTAAGATCAAAGCTTCAGGTATGGATTGGAACAAAAGTGCTCTGGCCATGTCGCTCTTGTCTCCTTCTTCTGATCCCGGGTCGATGGTTTCCCATACTTTATGTACCTTGAGCGCTACTTGCATCCGTATCGACCATACCGTATAGTTGGTGGAAGTAAGCATTGGACATTGAATAGAGGATGATCCTCCTTCTTTGATTTTTATCGGTGACGCAACTATTTCTCCAGCCATGTTTCGTATTCCTTAGTTTGTCCGAACAAACTCTCGTATCAATGAGCTTTTGACGCGCCTTCGTCGCAAGCTCCCTTTGGTGTAGAAATTCTTCTTCAAGATAACTTGTCGAAGATGCTTGATTCAACTTTGAAGCTCTGATACCAATTATTGAATCAAACTCTTAAACCAAATAAGTAAAACTCTTTGTTATTGCTTTAGAAAATAACTCAAAACTAAAGCTCTCTCAACTCTCACAAGTTATACCACACTTTGGTATCTTCTTATATAGAGAGATTATATCCCAACTCTAATGGGAAACATGTATTTAGATAACTCCTAAGTATATTATGATTCTAATCCTAAACTCCATAGCTCGGTAGGATTAGGATAGCTTAAGTCTTAAGCTATCTTCAAGCTTAATCCAACACAAACAAAACAACAGTGCCCTTTAGACATTGTTGCCATTGTTGCCAATATGAAGCGTAAAATTAAAGGTGAAGATATGGTAGCTATGAAACCTTGGTTACTATATATGGGGTTTCAAGGAGAAATCGAGAAAATCAAGGGAAAGAAAGGAGAGTAATGGTATATTTAATCTGGGAAACAAATTCTTCATATCACAGAATTACCAATCAGTATATCGAAAGATAATTATAAAAAATTCTTGTACTCAGTTGGTGGTGGAGAGCGATAACGATATAAGCGACAACAGAAATATGCACTACGAGGTGGAATTGAGTGAAGATCACATGAAGAAGGCTAAAAAAAACAACGAATGGGTGGAGAAAACTTTCAAACTCCTATCCATACTAAAAGTATGTATCTACTTAACAAACATAATAAGGTGAAGAAAATTGAGACTCCCTAAGAAGATAAGAATGAGATCCAAATGTTCCATTTGATTTTTTTTCTCTATGAGATGGGATATATATTTAATCTCACTTGCACTTGCATTTATTGATGACTTCTACAATCTCATGTGTGCTAGCTATTAAGAAGAATGAGTTAGAAACTACATAAACTATTGTTCTGTTCTTAACATGCTTTAGTTATTACATATTGGAATGGACAAACTCTAATTGTCTTGTGTACAGAAAGTGTACATGAATCGACGGTGTTGAAACTGTAACATGAGCAACAAGTTCTATCAAACAAAGTCAAGTTTGTTAACGATGTTGTCAAAGTAAGTCTGAATAATGATCTTCGTTGTTATTTTGAAACCGAGAAGTTTGAAAAAATACCGAAGGCTGGATGTAACTGATAAGCCAGATAGGTATGAGCATTTATTGGATATAACTGTAAGGTGGTTTAATAAAGAGAAACTCAAGGAGTTAGAGGATTAGAAAGTTAAAAGCATCTCCAAGAATACACCATTTTAAAGTTTAAGTCATCTCCTTAAGTACATTATTCCCTTAAATTTTAAAGATGTAAACAGTGACACTTCAAAGTTCAAATATAAAGTTTCAGTATTCACACACTTCAAAATCTTTTTTGCATTTTAGTCCTTGTAATAATATAATTTCACAATAATATAATCTTTTTAACCCTTAAAAATATGGGTTTTGTGCAAAAAAACCCTCCAACTAAATTTTTTTTGCAAATTAAACCCTCAATTATATTACGTGCAAGTCAATCCCCTGAACTCCAAAGTCACCCGCAATATAGCCCCTGGCTATATTTGTCACAAAATTTAAAATATTTTCTGCAAAAAAACCCGCGAACTATTATTTTTTTTGCAAATTTAACCTTCAACTTAAAAAACACACAAATCAAACATACAAATAAGAAGATGCCATTTTTGTAATTTTTACTCGTTACATAAAATATTCTGTAATTTTTTTTTTTGCCATTTAAAATATTTTAACTATATTTATTGAAAATAATTTAAACAAAAAAAATCATCAATCTCACTTCTTTCTTTGGCCTGTACCATTACGAGTCTTTCTCTCGATTAATTTTATCGTGAGTAAGTTGATTTTCTTCTTGATCTCATTAGGTTTAAAATAAGTTGTTTTGTTTGTTGATATTTATGTTTATCTTTTGGTGTAAAAGGGTCTTCAAGAAAGCATACTACCATAACCTTTCAATTTTGACCCATCGATGATTCCCTAAAACTATAATATTTTAAAATAGTAGTTTTAAAATTGAAAATTTAAAATACTATATTTTTAAAATTTAAAAAATCGATGTTTTTGAAATTAATTTAGGGGGGGAAGGGGAGGCGGGTTTGACAAAGATTTTAAAATCATTAATCTAATAAAGGGGAATTTTAGCTAGAATTTGTAAATCCATAAATATACATAAACCAATAAACTTTTCTAAATTAATTTCAAAATCACACAAATTCTTTTTGTACATACACCAAAATATAAACATAAATATCAACAAACAAAACAACTTATTTTAAACCTAATGAGATCAAGAAGAAAATCAACTTACTCATGACTCGTAATGGTAGAGGCCAAAGAGAGAAGTGAGATTGATGATTTTTTTTGTTTAAATTATTTTCAATAAATATAGTTAAAATATTTTAAATGACAAAAAAAATTACAGAATATTTTATGTAACGAGTAAAAATTACAAAAATGACATCTTCTTATTTGTATGTTTGATTTGTGTGTTTTTTAAGTTGAGGGTTAAATTTGCAAAAAAAATAATAGTTCGCGGGTTTTTTTGCAGAAAATATGTTAAATTTTGTGACAAATATAGCCAGGGGTTATATTGCGGGTGACTTTGGAGTTCAGGGGATTGACTTGCACGTAATATAATTGAGGGTTTAATTTGCAAAAAAAAATTAGTTGAAGGGTTTTTTGCACAAAGCCCTAAAAATATCGATGTAACATAGGCTAAAATAACATAAGCAAACATTTGACATGCATATGGACAAAAATAACCAAGAATGATCCAGAGCCTTGCAATTTAGTGACGGCCCATAAAGCCCAACATCTTTTTAACCTTAGTCTTCTTCCCCTAAAAGATAGACAAACCAAAGAAGAACACCGCCGCCGGGCGTTATACCAAAGGAAAAAAAAAAACTTAAAACTAATCTCGTTATTCCGCCGATGCCGTTCCCGTCAAAGAGAAGGAGGAAAAAGAAGGAGCCGTCTCCGACCCCCAATCGGCCGATGTCGAATCCGGAGAAGAGAAAGAGGAAGAGGAAGAACGAAGAGCCGTCGTCTCCGACGCTGCCATCGACCCCAGATCCGTCAACTTCATCCCCGAAAAAGGAGAGGAAGACAACGGCCACGACGCAGACGCAGCAATCGAGCCCGTTTCTGTCGCTTCCCTCCGATTTGCTGTTAAACTGCGTGGCACGCATCTCAAGGTTGTACCATCCGACGCTCTCCCTCGTCTGCAAGAGATTTCGATCTCTCCTTGCTTCACCGGAGCTTTACAAAGTCCGGTCGCTCTTGGGCCACACGGAGAGATGTCTCTATGCGTGCATACGCCACGGTACAGATAGTCGGTGGTACACCCTCTGCCGGAAACCTGATAAAATCCTAGATAACGACGAAACCAAGTCAAAGTCAAGTGGGTATGCTTTGGCCAGAGTCCCATTTCCCGATTCTCCTCTTGCTGACTTTCCTGGTCTCGTGGCGGTTGGTTCTAGTATCTACCAAATTGCTCACTGGGGAGACACTAGCGTCTCATTTCTGGATTGCCGGTCTCACACGTGGCGTGAGGCCCCAAGCTTCCCGGTGAAGCTATCGACACGTTTTGCTAGCGTCGTCGACCAGAAGATATATGTAGCAGGACGCTACGAACTTGGCGATCCCCCCCTTTCCAACCTGTTCCACGTGTTCGACACAGAAAGTCAAGTTTGGGATGCTCTTCTGCCCCTCCCTTTCACCGGTAATTATCGCGTCCTGCGAACCGCATGTATTGACGGAAAGTTCTGCACGATTTCATGCTCGGAAGTGGACGTTGCTTACAATTCCAAGGAAGGTAGTTGGGACCTGGTTAGATCAGGGATGAACAAATACATGTACAGTAATTCTTATTGCGTGATAGAGAATGTTTTGTACTCTGCTTCCCATGGAATCTTCAGATGGTTTGACAGTGAGGCACACAAGTGGAGAAATTTGAATGGTTTGGTTGGACTACCAAAGTTACGTTGTGAGCATGGGATTCGATTGGCTGATTATGGTGGAAACATGGTGGTTTCTTGGAAGCAGCATACGTATTATTCGTTTCTTCCCCAGACGAAGATTTGGTGCGCAGAGGTTTCGCTTGAACGACGACGCGAAAGCTGTGAAATCTGGGGGAAAGTTGAGTGGTTAGAGCATATGCTCACAGCCCCTAGGATCATTGATGTCATCAAGGTTCTTGCTGTTGCTGTCTAATGAGCGTCACTAGGCTTGTACGTGTTTCTGTTTTTGGTAATACTATGCGTGTGTCTTCTTTTGGTGTGTACGTACGCACAACTATGATATTGATGATGGCTCTCTCTTTCTGAATCAGTGTATTAAGCTTATTCTGTGTGACCAAAATAAATGTTTTTGAATATTAACTATTAGAGACAATTAGCTAAGAAGGAAGTATTTGAATAGTATTTGCAAAAGAAGGAAGTATTAGAATACGTATGTACATATTGTGTGTACAAAGACAAAAAACCCCTCAAACATAATGATGAGGTGTGGGTCATTTTTTCTCTCTCCACAAAAAAACAATGATGAAATTCATTTTTTTTTTTGCCAGCCAATGATGAAATTCATTTACATGCAACAATTCAACGAAAAAAGTGAAATTTTTACAAGATTGTAATCAAATCTGGTTTATATATATTATGATAACTTGTTATATTTTAAACACCTAGTTAACAATTATACTATCGAAAAACAAATATTTAAATTATCTTCTAAGTTTTCGTTTACCATGATAACATAAATATTAACTATATAATTTTAAAGTTATTTGAAGAAGAATGAGTTACATGTTTTTGAAACATGCTAACAACTATTGTATCATGTGTATATATATAAATTTATGTTTAACTTTATGTTTTACGGAATATTAAACATGTTATATGGATAACAACAATGATCGTATAAAAATTTATTCGTGTTACAAATTTATTCGTGTTAAAAATTAAATATGGATAACAACAACAATTATTATATCAAAAATATATATTTAGATTACCGTTTAAGTTTTTGTTTATCATGGTAACATAAATATTAGCTAGATAATTATAAAGTTATTCGAAGAAGAACAAATATTAACTATGGTAACATAAATATTAGCTAGATAATTTTAAAATTATTTCAAGAAAAACAAATGAGAAATGAGGGAGAGAAATGCTAACAATTATATTAACGAGTTACATATTTTTGAAGCATGCTAATAATTATTGTACCATGTGTATACATGTATATTTATATTTAACATTATATTTTTACAGGATAATAAACATGTTAGATGCTGTAGTCGTCGCCGTCACCGTAGTCGTTGCCGTCGCCGTTGTTTTATGACCCGTGGTGGATAAAATGAGAAATAATCGGATAGTAAAAAGAAGAGAGATTAATTGATAATTTTCTGAGGTTGATGAAGAAATAGAATCAGAATAGAAAGAGAAAGAGAGAGAGTGCGTGAGAGAGAGAGGGAGGCAGAGTGAACGAGGGAGAAGAGAGAAAAAGAGAGGAAAGATGAGAGAGAAGGGGTAGTTTGGTATTTAAAAAAAAATGATTACTGCGCTTTCCTGTTTTGCAAATACGATGGTATTTGTTCCTATCTACACAAACGAAGCGTATTTGTGTGTTGAATCTCTCTTTACATTCGTGGATCAACAACACACGCAAATACTATGCATGTGGTGGCTAGGCCTCTCAATTTATGACCCAACCCGCGGGTCCCGGCCCGTTTGACCCGCCGCGGGGCGGGTCCCGGCCCGTTTGACCCGCCGCGGGGCGGGTGCGGGGCGGTTCCCGGCCCGTTTGACCCGCCGCGGGGCGGGTGCGGGGCGGGTGCGGGTTAAAAAAATTCATAAAAAAAACGAACCGGGTTATGCGGGGCGGATAAATAAAAAATGCGGGGCGGGTGAAGATCTATATATTATATCTCGCGGGTTGGCGGGTTACCCGCAAAAAAAAAAAATATATATATATAAATTTAACTTTAAAATTTAAAAAAAAAAGTATTTATTTAATAATTTTTATCAAAAATTTGAATATTATAAATAATATTTATAAATTAGTTATCAATTTTTATCAAAGTATTTATTTAACAATTTTTATCAATTTTTAGTTAATAATTTCATTCAAATTTATAAAAAAATATATATATTTATGGTTTATCATATAAAATATTTTTTTATTAATATTTTATTTTGTTAAATATATATATAATTTTTATTTTATTTATATATATGCGGGTTACCCGCGGGTATCCGCGAATTTAAGCGGGGCGGGTGCGGGTCAAAAAAATTATGGTCAAAATTTGGCGGGACGGGTCAAAGCAAGTCAAAAAAATCGAGCGGGTCAGGCGGGTGCGGGTCAGGCGGGTGCGGGTCAGGCGGGGCGGGTTTTACCCGATTAACAGGCCTAGTGGTGGCCAAGAGCTGGTAGCATAGGAACATGGACAACTAAGACCATGATTAACGGGGTCTCCAAGAACATCTCTTAGGACAAATTGCTAAAAAAATAAATAAATAATGCATAATTTCGCTGAAAACGTCTCTTATATAAGGACATTTGTACGAGACACGTGTCAAACCTTTTTTCTTTTCCTCATTCAACAACTTTCCTTCTCTCTTCTTCTTCTTCCTCTCTGATGCGATACAAAAGCGATTCATGCAAATAGGAATCGTTCCTTCGTTCCTCATGCGAATCTCGTCTTCGTTCCTTCATCTCTGTGGTCGATAACGCTGTATGCATCAGGATATCGAATCAGATCTCGGATGCTGTCGTTGATTCGACAGATCGTCCTTTGAAATCTGCGGTTTTCGCTCTCGGGAGCTTCTGGCGACCGGAGGCGGCGTTCGGTTGTATCAGTGGCGTCGTACGATCAACATCCGGTTACGCCAGTGGGATTAAAGCGAATCCAGAGTATCGAAACTTGGGTGATCACGCCGAATCCGTACAGGTTCGTTTAGCTTTTTTCAGGCGAAAAAATTCGAGATAATTTCACGTTTATGTTTATTGATTTTACTTGGTTATTCCAATGCCACATGCTTTGAATTGAGCTTTATCCTTATCCTGTTGCATCTTTAAAGTCATATCCTTTTTTATTTCGTTTGATCTACTGATCATATTAGATCGACGAATTAGTGTAGAATCTGTAGATGATGGGATTTTGCTCTAAGAGCATATCCAAATTATGTAGCTAATCTCAGCTTCTATTGCTGAGTTTTGGCAATGTGTGATCTTTATATATAAGTAATATAAAGGTTAGGCACAAATATGTCTTTTGTTCATATGCTGTAGTGAACTAACGTAATCATTGTGTCAACATCTCTTTCATTAGCTGGTTTTTGATTGGTTTGTGTTGCTCTGTGTCGGTGATTCAGGTTGAATATGATCCAATGATAATTGGTTATCGTCAGCTCTTGGATTTATTCTGGTATAGTCATGATTCCAGACAAGTGTTTGGACAAGGTCTTGATGTCGGTAATTAATACATGTATGCGAATTATAGGTGATCAGTATATATGGTTCGAATCTTCGTGTAAAAAGGTTCATTCATTCAACTGAAACCACTAATTACTTATATTGGAATCGATTAGCAAAGTCAGTGATGAAATGTATGTAGTGTTTGTTTCTCTTGGAGGCTGAAGGTTTTGGGAATTGAAACGTTTTGGCTCATAGAAAAATGACAACAGGTGGATGATATTGCGAGGGCGTCGAGTTCAGTATCGACATGGTAATGGTGGACAAAGATATCGAAGCAAACTGTGTAAAAAAAGCTGGTACACTACAACAAAACATGCATTTTCCAACGGCAAGATTCGTTGTAAAATCGATGGTAATCGACCATTACATCGATTTTCCATCGATTTCCAAATCGTCGGTAATCGATCGACGTTAATTCGAAATCGTCGTAACATCGTCGTGAATTGTGACGAGAAATAAATCGTCGTTAATTCGATGTTTAAAGTCGATGTAAAATCGTTGTAGAATTTACAACTGGTTTACAACGAAAAACTATTTTAGTCGTTATATAGATGTAAACTTTACGATTAATTTACAACGTATTTGTCGTTTCCATTTGCGACGAATAGAAATCGTCGTAAAAGCCCGGTTATAAATACCGGGTCAATTACAAATTCGGAAAACCAAATTGAAGAAAATACGTTGGAAAGTCGATGTAATGTTTCGATGAATAATCGTCGTTAAACAGATGTTACTGCAATCGTCGTTTAATCGAGGCAAAAAAAACGTTGTAAAACCGATGCAAATTTACAACGACTTAACCACGACAACGTTGTTAACCAGATGTTACTGAAATCGTCGTTTAATCGAGGCAAAAAGACGTTGAAACTTACGACGACTTAACGACGAAACATTGAATTTTTTATTTATAAATATACGAACTTCTGCGTCGTATTTACGACGTTTCAATTTAAATTTATTAAAAATATATATATAAAATGAAATAAAATATAAATATATATTTTAGAAAATTATAAAAAAAAATTTTATAAAACGAAATAAAATAAAATATATTTTACAAAACTAAAAAAAAATATTTATATAAATTCCGTTTCCGGGGACTGGGCTGTTATGCTCGCCGATGCCCGTTGGTCGTCCGCCTCCGCTTGCGCTCTTGCTGCAGCTTCTCGTTTATGCCTTTTTTCTTCCAAGATTGCGGCAATCTACAGGTTTTCCCGAGCCATGAGCTCGAAAATGGTGTCGTTATCTGAACGTTCTTCTTGCACAACCCGCTCAAGACGTGCAATCTTGGCCAGCAGTTGGGTCCGCTCATCATCGTCGGATCGTCGGCGTGGCGGAGCAAGTGACGAAGCAACAGGAACCTTGTGAATTGATCCCATCCCAATAGTTTTACCCCTATTCTTAGGGGCGACCTGGCATTTTAAACATTGAATTGATATTAATTGATATTAATTAATAAAGTTTAAACATTATAAAATTTAATTAATTAACAATAAATTAATGTTTACCTGTACGAAAATGCGGTCAATTTCGGGGGTGCTCAACTCCACCGTCATGGAACCGCCGGGAGATAACTGCTGGGAGCGTTGTGTTTGTTCCTCAATGACCCTTGCGTTCACGTCGTTCCATATCTCCTATGCTCTCAGAGTTACAAAACTTCCGTCTTTCTTCTTGTGGGTCCTCTGAAAAACTTCCGTCAATGGAGGGAGCACACCTCCATTCTCCGCAGCCTAAAAATGAATTTAATTAGTTTAATTATTATTTAGTATATATAAATAATTAAAAAAAAAATTAAAGTGCGATATTACCATTTCTAAACGTCTTCCGGCAAAAGGCGTCTGACCGGAGGTGTGAGGACGACCTTCGGTTGGCCGTCAGGACCAACCGTTAAACGGGAAGCAGAGCACTTCATAGACGTCTCTACGGATTCTGGCCTCATCCAGAATTGAACCAAGCTGTTCCACACCTCAAGCTCGACGTAAATCGGCTTTGCGTCGTTGCCCTTTGACCGCCATTTCTTTTTCCAGTCGCAGACGGTGTTGTTTAAACGCAACTTGGCCTTCTCGAGGAATAACGCCCTCACCTCCTCGTTATGAGCTGTATCCCAGTTGTAGCGTTGCTGAAAAAAAATCAGTTTATAATTAAATTATTTATATTAAATGTAAGTAATTAAATATATAATTAGAAATTAAGAAAAGTCGAAAAATTATCACCGCAAACATCTTCCACCAAGTGTCTTTGATATCTGGAATGACTTGGGACCAATTTGCATGAGGCTCGGAAAAATACGACTTGATGATGTCGCTGATAGTGCGGGCGACCGCACATTCCGTACCAAACCTGTTATATCGTATAAAAAATATTGTTAATTAATAAATTAAAAAGATTATATAAATATTTATTAATAAATTAAATTTTAAAAATTTCAAACGTTTTAACGTACCACAGTGCTCCATCTTCTTTCTCTGGATGGAGTCTAGTTAGGTGTACCCGTCTGGGTAGAGCTAGCAACTCATCAACGGTCATATGTGCATACGGCCGAGGCTGGCGTTGCTGCGGGGGCGGTGGAGGCGGTTGTTGGTGTTGCGGTGGTGGTGGTTGTTCGTGTTGCGGTGGTGGCGGCGGGGGAAAATATTCCTGCGACTGCGACTGGGTCATCTGAACCCTCGTATCCCCCGAGGTAGAAGTAGAAGCACCAGAAGCAGACGCATTATTACCCGGCATAAACTGATGGTAATAATGGTTTTGGCCGCTTGGAGGTCTCATCTGCAAATTAATATCAACAAAAATATGTATTTAACTTAATTTTAATTTCTAAACATATATAATTCCAATTCTATAACTATTTATTTCTAACAAATATAAATTTCCATTTTTAAACAGTTTCTAATGAAAAAATATAATAAACTAAACAAATACAAATGAAAAATAAAATTAAAAAAACTAACTGTTGCGTTGGAATGATAACGGAAATCGGATTAAAATTGAAAACTGAAAAGTTTTTTTTTTCGTGAGATTTTTTTTTTTTTTATGGGAGGAGGTTGTGACGATGGAAGTCTGAGGCGTGCTGGTATATATAGATTTTCTTGCTGTTGTAAAATCGTCGGAAAATCGTCGTAAATTACGACGACTTTACAACGACATGAACAGGGTCGTCGCTAAATCGATGGGAACTATTTAACATTAAATTAATATTCCCGCACGGGAAACGGAGAAGTTTGGATCGACGTAAAATCGTTGCAATCTTACATCGATTTTACGACGGCCCCACAAGAATCGTGTAAAATCGATGGCAAACATTTTCAACTTTTTTATATTCCCGCACGCGGGAAGATGAAAATATAAAATTGGGAAGAACATTTTTACCTCGGATTTACATCGATTCGTCGTAAATTCGATGGTAAATCAGAAACCAAATATTACGGCGCCTAATATTATTTTTCGATTTCGTACGATGAAATAATATTAAATTTGCCAAAGAATTAACATCGATTCGTCTCAAAATCGTTACTAAATGTAACCCTAAACCCTAAACTCGCCCCAAACTCTTATTTCCTTAAATGGAAGTATGAAAAGCTTAAAAACTGTGAATACTAAGTTATAAATTGAATTGAAAACAAAAAAAAAAATTACAAAATCTATTTTTGACAATATCTTGTTAGAATACATGTAAATAATCCTTATACTATGTAAAATGTTTGTAAAAACATATTTTCAATGATTACCCATCTACAAACTTAGTTTCAATGTTTAGAAAGTCAAGTTTTGTTAGTTGGTTAGCCTTAATATCGATATGAGGTGTCTTTAAAAGCATTTTAGGGTTTATGATTTCATTTTAGGGTTTAGTCGTCGTAACATCGATGCCACTTACGACGATTTTCCATCGACAGTAAAAAAAGCGATGTAAAATCGTCGTTAATTGCAAAATATTTTTTAGTCGTCGTAACATCGATGCCACTTACGACGATTTTCCATCGACAGTAAAAAAAGCGATGGAAAATCGTCGTTAATTGCAAAATATTTTCTATATAAGTACCAATACCCCTTTGTTAACAAACGCACAAAATTGTTATTAGAAAAATTACATACGGTTTACCAACGTATTCGTGGTTGTCGACGTTAAATCGTTGCAAGTTGCATCGATATAACGACAAATCGTCCCCAATTCGTCGTAAATTACATCAAATTTCCATTGAATCGTCCCTAAGTCGTTGCTATTGACGACGACTTTACGTCGAATCAAACCTGTCGGCAATGGGGCAGATTTTCCCATAAAAAGACCACCACCCCCCCCCCCCCCCCCCCCCCTTTCCTTTGTAACAACATATCTCCCAAATTTTTCTCATCTCTTTTTCAGTTGTTTATCCCGTGCAAAATGATTAAGTTTTCTAAATCATTTTCGTACGGGGTAACCACTAGAAAGTGATAAGATAAAATTTAATGTTAAAATTAGTAGGGAGGGTAACGACGATTATACGAGTAAATTCCAACCAATCTATGTATCGTCGTAAGGTCGATGTAATTTACGACGGATTTACATCGAACATATTTACGACGAATTTGCAACCTAGTCGTTGGGAAGTCGTTGCAATTTGCATCGAATTACCATCGAATAGTACCTATTTTTCGGGGTAATCATTGAGAAAGTGCTACGATAAATTTTAATGTTAACAATTAGTAGATGACAACGGAGACGCAACGAATTTGTATAATACACGGGATTCATAACTTATGATACAATACACATAAAATAGGGTAAAATGATTAAGGTACAATACACGGAATTTCTTCACTCAATACTCGGTTGAGTCATTTGGATCGTCGCTGAACTCATCATCATCCGGTTCATCACTTTCAGAAAATTCATCTGGAACACTTTCTTCTTCATCATCATCATTGGTATCATCAACCACATTTACGCGTTGTGGGTTTTGAGGATCTATTAAGAAGATAGACCCTGATGTGTGCTCCGCCGGTTCTGCTATAACCGAACAATGATCTTGCTGCATTGGCGGAATATCATCCTGATCTCCAACGATTGTGCCCCTGGGAGATACTTTGACAACATATAACCAAGTAATCCCAGATGTTCGAACACGCGGATATGGTACGAATGTTACTTGTTCAGCTTGCGACGCCAAGATAAACGGCTCGAATTTGTTGTAACGCCGAGATTTTTTTACATCAACTCCATATGTGTTCTCTCGGACGCCTCTGCCGCGTGTTGGATCAAACCAGTCACATTTGAAGAGAACACATCTTAAACCAAGCATTCCGGGGTATTGAACTTCAATAATATCTTGCAACACGCCATAGAAATCAACCTCACCCCTAACGCAAACACCGTAATTCGCAGTAGCCCTTTCATTTCCATAGTTGAACGTATGGAACACGTATCCGCGTGTACAATACATAGGGGCAGAAGTGATCCTCCATATTGGCCCTTTGATTAACTCGTGAAACCATTGCAGATATGCTTTGTCACCAGGATTAACCTATATATAGTATTAAACAAATCGTTGACAATTACGTAATTAGTACATGTAACAGGGTCATATTATACAAACGTAATTAAAGTAAGTAATAAGTCAAACTAACCGATGATTTAATCCACGATGCAAAGTGCTGATCTTTCCGTTTGTTGAGTTCCGTATCTGTAACCCCGTTGATACACTCCCGGACCTGTCTACATAATTCCCTGAAAATTCAAGGAATGTATAGAATATATGTGTTAAAACAAATACAACATGAACCATATATATATATAAATAAATGACTTACGTCTCAAACGGATTAACTTCCTCGCAATTGAGTAGGATATACGTATGTGCACTATGATGATCGTTCTCGTCTGCCCACCATACTTCTTTAATACATCCACCTAATCGGCCGACTGATGAGAATATATCTGGTACACCTTCCACTGGATATGACCGACCAACACCACCATCGTCATATCGTTTAGGAGCCCTTTTCCGTGTGCGCACTTTTGATGGAAAATAGAAGTCAGTGAAATGAGAAGTTTCGTGAGACAAACTTCCAGAAACTATCGATCCTTCAACCCTTGCCAGATTTTTGGCTTTTCCTTTCAGGTACCCCATAAATCGCTCAAACGGGTACATCCACCGATAATGAACTGGCCCACCAAGCTCTGCTTCGTAAGGAAAATGTACAGCTAGATGTTCCATAACATCAAAAAAGGCTGGTGGAAATATCTGCTCCATATTACACAACACCATAGGAATATTTTGCTGGAGTTTACCAATAACATCTACGGTAAGAGTACGGGTACAAAGATCTTGGAAGAACGCTCCAATCGCTGTATATAAAATAAGAGTTTTGTTATTTCAGATCGACAATATATAGATTATTTAATAAATGCATGCATATATATATAATATATTGTTTCTAAAATATACCTCCAATTGCCGCATGTACTTATGGGTGTAGAAGTTCCGCAAATACAAACGGAAATAACCGTTCCAAAAATACATGACAGTCGTGGCTTTTCATCCCAGAAAACTTTTGTCCTTGAACACATTTAGATAGATTAGAAACATACCCGTCGGGGAACTTCACGTCGGATGTTGCCCATTTGAACAAGGACAACTTTTCTGCAGCCCCTAACTGAAATATAGCAACTGGTACTTCCCCCTGGTGAGAAATATGCAATTCACTCCGTGAACAAATTTCAGGCAAGTCCAATCTTGACTTTACACTGTCTTTCGTTTTGCCTTTTACGTTCAACACCGTATGCATGATATTATCGAAGAAGTTTTTTTCAATGTGCATAACATCGAGGTTGTGTCTGAGAAGATGAGAGCTCCAGTATGGAAGGTCCCAAAAAATACTCTTCTTATACCAATTGTGCTGTTCCCCGTATCCGTCAGGCATATTCCCTGGGGTGTGCCAGTTCCCACCACGTTTAACTGTACTCTCTGCACAATAATGATCAATTTGCGCTTCTATAGCTTCTCCAGATAAAATCACCGGTGGAGGAGCACGAACAACTTTGTTCTTCCTAAACAATTTCTTGTTTCTCCGGTATCTATGGTTCAACGGTAAGAATCGGCGGTGACAGTCAAATCAGCTTGTCTTTCTCCCGTGTTTAAGTTGAAATGCATCTGTTCGATCGAGGCAATACGGGCAAGATAACCGCCCATGCGTAGTCCACCCAGAAAGCATTCCGTATGCAGGAAAGTCGCTTATTGTCCACATAAGCACAGCCCGCATCGTAAAGTTCCTCTTGCGTGAAATATCATACGTCCGAGCTCCGGTATACCACAACTCTTTTAATTCCTCTATCAAAGGCAGCAAAAAAACGTCAAGGGAACGCCGGGGATGCTTCGGGCCAGGGATCAAGATACTCATAAATAGAAATTCTCTCTGCATACACATATCAGGAGGAAGATTGTACGGCGTTAGTATTATCGGCCATAAAGAGTATTGCCTACCAGACATGCCGAAAGGACTAAATCCATCCGTGCAAAGACCCAAGTAGACATTTATTTTCTCGCTAGCGAAATCTGGATGGACCGCCTGAAAGTGTTTCCACGCTTTAGCATCAGATGGATGCCTAATCTCTCCTTCTGTTTGCGAATGATCGGCATGCCATCTCATTAATCCTGCGGTCCTCTCAGACTGATACAGTCTTCGCAATCTATCTTTTATTGGTAGGTACCACATCCGTTGGTACGGTACCTTGTTTCGACCACGACCTTGTTGCTTGTATCGTGGCTTATGACAAAATCGACACTCCTGCAACTTATCATCATCTTTCCAGTATAACATGCAATTATCAACACAAACATCTATCATCTGAGAAGGCAACCCAAGGCTAAACACCAACTTTTGTATCTCGTAATACGAATCAGCAGCTACATTGTCATCTGGTAAGATATCCTTAAGTAGATCAGCTCAACCGTCCATGATAAACTGACTTATATTACCATCAGTTTTAAGAGTCATCATCCTTGCTGCAACTGACAATTTTGTGTGCCCCTTAGTACATCCATCGTACAATGGCTGATCTGCTGCTGCTAAAATATCAAAAAACTTTCTTGCATCTGCATTGGGTTCTTCATACGCTACATTATGAGGATCTCCAAATGTACTTGCGGTTTCAGGAAATGCATCTGTTACCATTTCATGCATTCTATGAACTTCACTGCTACCGTAATTAACAGGAGGATGTTCAAGTACGGGATCCACATTTTCCTCAAAATGCATTCCTTCATTAATATAATTACTACAGCTACTACTAACTGCATTTCCCCCATGACCTTCCCCATGGCAATACCAAATATAATAATTCTGCATAAATCCTCTATTCAACAGATGCGACCACACTCTTGAGATAAGCAAAAATTTCCTATTCATGCATTTTGGACAAGGACAATACATGTACTTATTACCGCTTTCGATCGTAATTTGCAATGTGTTGGCCTGGTACATGAATCCCTCAAGCCCATCTCTGAACTCTTTCCTCAGCAATGAAACAAGTATTTTGTGGGTTTCAATCACTCAACTCTACTCATATCATTGTAGTGTTTGAGGTTATCAATCCAATCAGAGATAGATTAACACAAGAGAGAATGCAAGAAATCTACCAAGTCAAGAACAAAAGATGGGTTTTTCTTAACAAAACATAAATGAATCTTTAAATTACTGAAACTGACAACTAAAATGCAAAAGAAACAAATCGAAATCAAAGAACAAGTAGAGGCGATTTCGAAGTGATGAAAAGGAGATAACTTTATGCAAGAGAGAAAGAGGTCCTATGATGAGAATCATCGATATAAAGAGGCAGAGCAAGACAAAGGTATTCCAGCAACTCTACACATTAACCTTAGAGGTGAATCAAGTAATGGGTCAACCCACCATCGTGGTGAAGACCCCTAGACAAAGGTCGATCTCAAGACCTAGCCATCGCTAGTGAGACCTCCCTCGATCCGCATAAAGGCCCGATTCCCTTGGTCCGAAAGGTCCCCTAGACAACCACCATCGTGTGTAAGGGCAACCAATCCCCTTGCTGGCCGGTTCCAACATTTCACCTCACCCATCGATGAGGGAGATGTCCAAGATCTAGAGTCAAGAGATCAACAAGACACTAGCTTTACGAACACCCAGCAAAGGAGGTTAAGAGATGAGAGTAAAAAGCCTAAACACTCTAGTCTACACTCTAAATCTCTAACTCTATCCCATCCTTGAGACCAAAGTGGATTTACTCACTAACCATACTTAGAAAACCAATTCCTATTGAGGAAAGATTCTTAAGCATGTGTAGAAAGCTATGAACAGTAGATTTAATAGGAAAATTGCAATACTTGAAATAGATCTAAGTTTTAATCTTACAAAATGAGCTTAGAGCTAAAACAAAGGTTTTTGTGTTCTTGATAAGGAAAATTACAAGATAAGATAAAAGATCCTAGGTTTAATGCTTTATATAGTTGGTGGAAATAGAAGCCCTTAGTCAACTCATTTAAGTTGACAATTTTCCCTTCCAAATTCGCACAGCTTCTTCAGGTCTGTTAAAAACGCGGGTCAACGCTGTTAGGGGTAAAATGAGCACATTTCCCCGAGCACGTCGCCATAAGAAACAATGCAAAAGCCCAGCCCGTCTTCAGGTTTAACCTTCTCTCAAGAATGGAAAGTCTTGAGGAGAAAGGCGCCCCTTTTAGCAAAAAGGAAAGAGCATCAGCCGCCACTCGAAGAAAGGAAAGAAATCGAGAGAAGAAGAAGATTTCCTTTATAATCAAGAGGAGAATATTCAGCAGAGAACCGTCTTAACTCAACTATATAAGGAGAGGTCTTCATTCCCAGAGCGGAGGAGAAAAAACCCTAAGCACCCCTAAAGCATTCGTTCACCTTTTCTCTATTTTATCGATTATCCGCATTACGTCTCGTCAAGACTTGTTTGACGAGACGATCTCTTGTATCCAAACTTTCTTTCGAGTAATAAATCCACCAGTTTCCCAAGTCTCCCATCCGAAGTATCTCGTCTTAAAAACACGTGCTATTTCTGGAATCAACAAACGCCTCCGATTTGGTCAACGCTCAACTTTTCCTCGTCAAACGGGTTGTCAACCCGTTTCGCATCCCGTTTGCCCTCGAACCTTCACTCCTTTAACTGGTCTGATCCGTCCCTCTTCCTTTTCAGCTCCAAAACACCTGATACAACTCCCAAATGCACGAAATATGCAAATGCAAGTCCTAGATGCTATGTGTTTGTACAATGCATGATATCAATACTAAAATGCTGAAGATATGAGCTAAAATGGGAGTGAAACTAAATGGAACATGCTCCTAAATGATGTAAAATACAGAGACATCAAGCAACCCGTCGGAATCTTAACGATTGTACATCCATTCTCGTAGCTGATAAATTGACATTTTTTTTTTTTTTTAGATTTTTCAGTTTTTTGGGAGAAAAAAGTTTAAGTAGTTGAGAGTGAAATTTTTCTTATGGATCTCACGGTTTATATAGAAAATTTTTTCACATTAACCACGAATTTGCAACGAGCATTCCAACCAATTTCCAACCAATTTCCAACGACTTTATTTTTTTTACAACGACTTAACATCGAATTTTACTGATGTTAAAAAACCGGTGCGAATCTTTATTACGCGTTTTAAACCATGTGCTCACCTAATTCAGCTGTTGTAAAAACGTCGGAAGTTTACAACGATGTACCTTCGAAAATTAAAATACACTTAAAATAGTTGTAAATTCGATGTTTATTAACTACTTATACTATTCGTTGTGAAATCGTCGTAACTTGACCACGAATTAACGTCGATTTAAGTTAAAGTGGTCACTTCCTCGTAAAATCGATGCAATTTACGACGATTTTACGACGATTTTATTTCGTCCCAAGTTACGACGACTATACGACGAAATTTATTTTCGTTGTAAATTAGTTGTAAAATGGATGTTTTTTACCGACGATTTGGCATTCGACGCAAATGGTCGATGGAAAAGGCCTGTTTTGTTGTAGTGGTAGTCATACCAGAAACCTTTTGAGGGTAAAGCGTGGTCTTGACATGGTCAGGGTTCTCTTTGAACAGTAATCGCTTCTGAGTAAGTATATCTTCTTGATTCTCTTTATGTTTGTTTTGTGAATCATATGTATAAATACCCATCTTGCTTACTTGCCTCCTGCAAGTTACACATTTCCATAATTCGAGACAGTTTATAGGCTGGTGCTCTCAATAAGGTCATTGAAGTGTAAATGAAAATTGGAGTCGTTTATCTAGTCAAGATAAAAAAATTAAATTGGGTTTCGATTTTTTTTTTTTTTGCAGAGGTAATAACTCGTTAAAGGATCCAGCATCCAAGTCTTATGCTCAAGTGTTTGCTTCACTCCGTTAGAATCCACATCACACGTGGAGGTTGTTGATTCACTCGTCATCATCACTATCACCATCATCATAACCATTCCTATGGCCTAGTATTAGTTTTGCTTGTTGTATTTTTTTACTGCTAATTATGTAATAACTCTATACTTTTTTATTGTATGTTTGCAAATGTGTGATTAACTCTATGGTAGTTTATAGTCTAAATGCATTTTAGCCTTTGAAAAATCTGAAAAAAAAGATAATTTAGATAAGGTTGTGACTTGTGAGTTATTTACAACTTAATAAAAATAAGCTATATCAATTTACATATATGAAGTTAGAAATGAGAAGTACATACAATGTTGCTATGATATCAGTCTTTAAAAAAATAGGTGTATTATTATCAAACCATTAATGTCAACTACTCAAATTAAACACTTAAACACTGTATTCACAAATTTTTCATATTATTTTAATGACTGATGCAACTCCAACTAGAGTTGGTAATACACAAATGCATCCACAATCGAACTAGAGTTAGTGATATATAAATGAATTTTTTTTCCTATTTATGGTTTCAAAAACTATGTTTAAAATAGTGATATATAAATGTATCTTTTTTTTTTCCTGTTTATGGTTTTAAAAACTATGTTTAAAATATTTTTATATGAAATTATAATTTAGTTTTTATTCAATGTAAAATATTTAATATTTTATATATAAATAAACTTAATTCACAAAAAAAAAATTATGAACACTTAAGAAACTCTACCAATAATTAATGCGAAAATAGATGTCTCTTAACAATGTTTTTTAACTTAAATTTATTGTTATAATAATGTTAAGAGACAATTTGAGTATGCACCATTAATCATGCTTAAGCTTCAGATTTCTGTGTGAATATTTTTTTTATTTTTTTTTACGGGCTTCGGCTTAGAACCTCCTGGTAATTCACAAAAAAAAAAAAAAAAAAAAAAAAAAAAAAGAATTTTATATTTGTTCATCTACGTTTTTGTAACCAAACTAAACAACCATGTAATTGTGTAATTCTGTAAATTATGAAGGTGATCTACCCCTTTTGTAATTGAAGTTTCTACATGTTCTTTCTGCCTAAGTGCGTGTTTAGTACAAGAATGATTTCTTTTTTTTTTTTTTTTTTTTGGCTCAAACATCAATTATCATTAAACCGACAAGATTACACAGTCAAAAGACCACAAACGGTTTTAACCACAAACGGTTTTAACCAAATACAATGACTCCGTCTAATAAAACCTTGAATCACATAGATGGATCCAACGCTATCTGAACAGGAGTCACTGAATTTTCAAACCACAACAAGCTGAATTTCACACCACAACTCGGTGTGAAATCAACTCTTAAACCTCCTAATTAAACCCAATGACCCGAAAATAACTACTAACCGAGAGGAAATCAAAACCTATCATGAAACTCAATTCAAATCCTAGCTAATAGTCCCTTATGATCAGAATGAAAAACATGGCCTACTAGCATCTACGCGAACAGCGCGAAATCATATAGGAATAACTCCTCGGTTTTCACTATTTCGGTCCTACGCCTAAAAACGGACAAAACATCCGAATGATAGATTTCATGGACTGGGGTTTTATTGGGAATGAGCTTTCTTCTTCTTCGAGCTTCCGACCACCACCGGGAGACTCTCCCTCTCGATCCGGCATCACCGGCCTCAAGCGACTGACAAAGGGGAGGACTTTATCCCTTCCAAACTCTGCCGGCGGGAATTTCACCACTTCACCACACCACCACCAAAACCAGTCGCTTCTATGTGCCCCCGAACCCCTCCGATCCGAGAACCACCACAAATGAGAACCAGATCCAAATCAAGGACGCATCACCGGACCCTGTCTGTAGATCCGGATCCGCCGAGCCTCTAACACCGGAAATCCACCGCGGGAATCGCTGTCGCACTGTCGGAACTCAGCCTAAGCCACCCAGCAGCCAAGAGAAATCTATAGACCACAAAAGAAAAACAGAACAAAACAAAAAGGAAAAGAGAGGAAGCCCTCTCACGGCACCGGCGGCAAGCCGCACGGTACCGGAGAGGCAGAAGATCTCGCTTGCTAGTTGCTTTTGGTTTTGGTGGTGGGAGAGAGTACAAGAATGATTTCTATGTGCCTGTAGTAATGAATGCTTTGATTGTTAAGAAACAAACTCTGGATTGCTCTTAACAAGGATCGATACAAGATTGAGCAGCAATGGAGACTCTCCAATGACTACACAATCATCTTTGATCTGAAGAAGAAGCTCCTCAAGATCACTCTCCGTAACAACCTCTTAAACAAACTCTCAACAACAATTCGATAATCCGATAAACTGTAAATGCACAAGTATATAATGAAGACTCGCTTCTTATCTTCTCCACTTCCAGCTCAGCAGCTCTTTGACAGCTCCTCTCTTCTCATTGGACCAGCTCAGCTTCATCACTTATCAATACCCCTTTTCGAAAAACAGCTTGAGAATGAGATGTTGCAACACCCTAATCGGAAACATGGATGATCAAGTAGAGTCTTGCATCAGTCCAGCGCTTCTGAAGTTCAAAATCTGACGACCAAGTAAGAGATGCTCTGAAGTTCGAAATCTGTAACCCATTTCCAACATGTAGCAGCCGTAGGTGCATGCTTTGTAATCGCTGTTATCATGCAACAATAATACCAACTTTGAAACAACAATCTTCCCAGTTCTCTTGTTCTGGTTCTGGTGCACAATCTGCCTTTGAGGAATTTGAAACAATATCAGACTTCCCTTGAAATTGACTCAGAAAAACAGTTTCTTCGCTAGATAACAGATGGTTGAAATTTTTTCTCTGTTTTGGCAAGACTAGATAGATGATCAGAGGCTGTGTTTGTACTTGAAACGCCAATCTCTGGGAAACTTCATTTTTCTGTTTCTCTTCAGCCGCTTAACTCTTCTATCATACACATAACATATGTATGCTCTGTCAATCTCTTTGAACTCTCTACCTTATGTACACCTTGATTCGGTTTCCTTAACTTCTCCACAACATCTGTAATCCAATAGACCGAATAAAATGATTTGTTGCCGTCACTTTAACGCTTCTATCTTTACTCGTTTCCACAACAACAGCCCCCAAAGCGAATTCCCATAAACTCTCTCTTGTCTTGGACAACAATTTCACCCTTGCAACATCAGCCAATGTCACCGCAGGTCGTGACATGAGGTTTTGGTGTTTCCTTTCCAGCATTTCATTAATGAGAACACTTCATTCCCGTGCACATTCTTCTTCCAAAATCTCAGTATTTTTTACTTCTCCACTTGAAACTTCTCATCATCAAGGATAAAACTGTTGTCGTACTAATTCGTTGCTGTCCTGAATGCTACTTCCGTGTGATAACACCCAAAAAAATCTGCAGGGAATCATTTCTTTCCAATCTCGTATACTCTGAAGATCTTGTTGCCGTTCGTTGCTGTAGTAGTAAGCTCATCAGGATCCTCATTACCCTTAGCTTCCATTATAAGCCCGGAAAGTAATCTTGAGCTGAATAAGGAAGGAGTGTTTTCCTTGTTGAAAGGCCAACACACTTGACGCGCGTTAACGTAACTCACACTCGTAAGACACCTTAATATTCTGCTGTAGCCTTTCCAACATGATTTTGCTGTAATATCTTGTTTCTCCAAGCATGCCAAACAGAAACTTCATACTTCAAGCACCTTGTTGAGTAGAGCCGATGATATTTAATGACTGTTTTTTGAACTTGAATCTCCTTGTCTTGAAGCACTTTTTCAGCTTTTTTGTAGTGTGAATCCATTCTTTCCGTTTAGACAAACTATAAAACAGTTCGTGTTCTCCATCATCCTTTGAGGGACAGAGCCAATTCTGAAACACTTCAGCTTTTTTTTCAACATCAATTAGCACAATAATTTCCACTGATTTTGGTGTGTTTATCTCTTCAGATGACACCAGAAAATAGTGTGGCTGTATCAAGGAGGACATAATATCATCAGAATCCTCGTAAGTTTCTTCCACACTTAGTGATTCTATCTTCTTCACCCCTTGCATTTTTGCACTAGCACAAATTTGGGATGCTTCAACGCTGCCTTCAATCTGTTGTTTCCTGTGATGCGTGCTCTAGCATCGGACCAGTCACCTCTAAAGAAGTAGTAGATTCAATTTCACATCTGTCGCTTGAACAATCCTCTGAAACTGAATCCTTTTTAAAAATCACATCTGATAGAGACTGCTTGCTTCTTGATTGTGCCAAATCGTGCTCTCATTCGTCTCTTAAACTCAGCCCAGTCCTTGAACGGATCTCGAGTCCCACCCTGATCGTTTACATTATTATTATTGGTCCTCGTAAGCCCATTAGTATCGAGTATTTGGGTTTCAGAGTTAAAGCCCAATAACGTTGAAGACGCTCGTCATCGTCTTCGCTTTTCGCCTTTTCGGTGGTCGACGAGAGGGGGTTTACGATTTTTCAGAATGTTGTAGTAGCTTCGCCTTCGCGAATACCTCCTCTCTCTGGTCTTTTATAAAACCAAACTGCAAATTAGCCGATTTTTCCTCTTTGTTATTCACAAACACACACACAAAAAGTTTCGATTTTTGTACTGACTTTCTTCTGTTCCAAGTTTATTTCGGTTCTTCAATGGGGAAAGACGAACCCAATTGGGATGGATTGCTGAAATGGAGTCTCTCTCACGCCGACGGTACTCGACAACCTCGCCATTTGAGGTACAGACTTAATTTTGTAACTTATTAGCTTCTCTCTTTGTTTGTACGATATTGGATTGGATATTTGGATGCCTGGTTGGGAGTTAGAGAAACTTGTGGGGGGCTATGATTTAGCTTTGTGAGTGAATTCAAATCTAGGTCTGTGTAAAAATTAGGTTATCGGTGTGATTAGATTCAATTATTGAATTCGGCAGCTTGTGTAGGTGAAAGGTTGCCTCTTTTCTCGTTTTCCCTTGTGCCTATGTAGCCATTGGTTGTTTATTGTTTCGGTGTTTGATGAGACAGCGAGGAGGATAGAAAATGGTTTATGGAGGCCATGCAATCGCAGACTGTGGATGTAGTCAAGCGCATGAAAGAGATTACACTAGTTATGCAAACACCTGAACAGGTTTTGGTGGATCATGGAGTCACACCTCAAGATCTCGAAGGTGCCTTATTCTCCCAAAATCCTTAGTTTCCTTCTGGTCTTATCTTTTGAGGTACTAATTTGAATTGTAATATGCTGTTAGATTTGCTGAATGAGTTGCAGGAGCATGTTGAATCGATTGATATGGCTAATGGTAAACATCTCTTACTTGGAACTTGATTGAAATCGGAATATTAACTTGCTTGCTCTTGTGTAGATCTTCATTCCGTTGGAGGCTTGGTTCCTTAAAAACTCTCATGCCAATATTCGGGGAAAAGCTGCTGACGTCGTAAGCACAATAGTCCAGAACAATCCTCGGAGCCAGGAGTTAGCTATGGAAGCCAATGGTTTGGAGTCATTGCTTTCCAACTTCACTTCTGACACAGATGTCCATGCTCGAACTCAGGCTCTTGGTGCAATATCATGTAAGTCCTGAGACTAATCAAAACCTTCTTGTGCTTAGTTTTGCTAGTGATAATTTTACTAAAGAGACTACCTCCTTTTGGAATGTGTCATGTAGCTTTGATTCGTAATAACAAACCCGGAGTCAACGCTTTCAAGCTGTCCCAGGGCTATGCTGGTCTAAAAGCAGCGTTGGCGACTGATAGTGTGCGGTTTCGAAGGTAAACCACAAACATATGCTTTTATGTTTTCTCTGGCCTGTTGTGGATTTCAGACTTCTGATATTTCTGCTTATTTGCTTTCTAAATCCTCCAGGAAAGCCTTGAACTTGTTGCATTATCTTCTTCAAGAGTATGATACTGAGTGCAGTATTGCCGTTGCACTCGGTTTTCCCCGAGTGATGATGCATCATGCGTCTAGTGAAGATGCTGAGACCAGAGAAGCTGCTCTTCGTGGATTGATTGAGTTTACGAAAGGGAAACACTTTGGAAGTGAACGTGGCACCATAGAGAAAGATGATGAGAAACTGAGGCAGCTTCTTGAAGAACGGATCCAAGGAATCAGCTCCACGTCACAAGAGGATCTCGAAACGGTTAAAGAAGAGAGACAGCTTGTGGATTCGCTGTGGAGCTTCTGCTACAATGAGCCTTCTCCTCTGAGAGAGAAAGGGCTTCTTGTTCCGCGTTGCCTCCTGATGTCGCAAGCAAGCTCTCCGAGCCTTCTCTCAGAGCTGCTTCTGCAGCAAATCGTAATGCCACTGAGAAGAAAGAGGAACCTCTGAAACTACTTGGACCATAGGCGAAACGCGAGAGCTTGAATCTAAATTTTATATTACTCTTCTTCTTGTAACTTTTCAAATTTTCAGAAATGATTCATAGATATCAATGTCAAGAATCTAGTGTTATGTAATGGCAATTTCTGTTTCTGATTATTTTGAGATGTTCGATTTTGGTTTAGTAACAACCAATATGGACAGGTATACACAGATGCGCTTTACGTTCAGTAATCTCTTCTTTACGTTCAATAATGGCTACTATGTTGAGCGTTGAAGAAGGCTGAAACCGCCAGAGACGCTGCAATTTTCCGGAGACAAGAAACTGGATGAAGCCAGAAGAAGAAATATTTATGAGACGATTATATCCTTTTGGGGTTTTGGTCTCTGATACAAGAATGGAAAAGTTCAAAGGGTAGTTTGGTAATCTTAATCAAATATACAGGCCATGACGTCAATTTTCTGGGGAAATAAAGTTGAGATTTTTTGTTATGATCTTCACAACAGAAATTAATAAAAACTGTTAGTGATGGTCGATCACTTTTACTCTGTTTTGAGGGGTGGAATTTACGATTATTATCACTTCTTTTTAGTTTTTTTTTTTTTATTTTCAATCAAATGTCTGAATCTGAAATAAGGTTTTTAAAGTTTTTTGGTCAGCAAGCAAATAAAGCGAAAACTATAAATTTTAATTTCGAATATTTAAATGTAGAATTTTTTTCGAATATTTAAATGAACAATAGAAAGAGAAAAAAAGTCCAATTGTGTAAATGTCTCTTTGATCTGCAGCAAAAAGGCACTTTTTCTAATTAGAGACTACACACACACACTCTCTCTGTTCTTCTTCCTCCATTTTATCTGTCGTGTACCATCGTCCTTTTTTCCAGCTAAACCTTGATTCCACCTTTCTGAAGAAAAAACACACCCTTCTCTCCCCTTTTCTTTGTGGTCACGCTTTTTTCCGTAGTCGGCTTTTTTCCGTAGTCCTTCCTTGATACCGGTAACCATGGCGTCGGAGGAGCAAGAAAGGGAGAAAAGGGAGAAGATTCAATACATATATCATCGTCCGGAGATGTATTTGGGTGCTAGATTTAAGCAAACCGAGAGCGTCTGGGTTTGGGATGGGGAGAAACAAAAAATGTTTCAACGATCGATGACGTATATACCTGCGATTTTAAAGATGTTTGACGAGGTTATAGTTAACGCCGCTGACAACAAAGTCAGAGATCCCACTATGAGTAAGCTGGACGTCTCAATCGACCTTGAGAGTTATAAAGTCACCGTCTTTAATGACGGAGATGGAGTTCCGGTGGAGAAAAACGATCGAGGCATTTATTTACCTGAAACAATGTTCTCGTATCTACCCACAACAAGTAGTAACAACTCTGAGACGGAGTCTAGTAAACTCACTGGTGGAATCAATGGTTTAGGTGCGAAGCTTACAAACATTTTCTCAACTCAGTTTGAGATTGAAATAGTCGACGAAAAGAAAGAGAAAGTGTATAAGCAGGTATGAAATCGAATTGCTTGTGTGTCTTCACCGATTTAAGATTTGATATTTAATTAATTCACAGTATAACTTTGCATTTTTCATGTTCAATGTTTAGCTCTTTACCAACAATATGCTGGAGAAGGGTGGACCCGTAGAAACCCAATCGAGTGGGGCTCGTAGCAGCACTAAAGTCTCCTTCGTTCCAGATATGGCTTACTTTAACATGGATCCTACGACAGGAGATGATGATGTAGTTGAACTAATAAAAACCAGGGTACACCAAATCGCCTGGTTTTTGGGAACTGATGTGGAGGTAACACTTCAAGGCCAGATCATTCAGGTGGGACCATTTGGGGATTATGTCTCCAAATACTTCGTAGACGATTCAAATCCAAGGTTATAATCTGTTGATGAATAAGCGTTTATTATCTATAAGAAAGACTGCTCTTTGGAGTTGATTTTTATGTTTTGTTTGATTATATTTTAGAGTGTTCGCTGAGAAACTTGGTGGCAGCCAATGGGATGTTTGTCTGAGCTTAAGCGAGGGGCAGTTTCAGCAGGTAAGCAACTGAATGGATATTTGACGATGTCTACTCGCTCGCATGACGATTAAGTAAAACATTTTAACAATCTTGTCTTCTTCTCTCAGGTCAGCTTCGTCAACTCGGTTGCCACAATTAGAGGTGGAGCACATGTAGATTATGTGACCGATGTGATCGCACAGCATGTTGTGGAACACGCAAATAAGAAGCAAACCAAAAAGGGAATAGGGAACAAACTGGAGATTAATGATGTGAAAATTCATTTGAGGGTCTTTGTCAACGCTCGGATTGACAATCCTATGTTCGAGTCACAGAAGAAAGAGCTATTAGTCCTTCCACGACAAAAGCTCCCTACATTCGTGGCAACTGATATTCTTCTAAAGAAAGGTATGCCTCATTTGCCTTCAAATAAACTCTTCAAATAAAATAATACTAATGTTAGAACTTTAGGGATCTATTGAAATTGGGAATTAGAGTGATTTACGGTGATTTGTTTTAAAATGACAAATCCACTTTTATTCAAACTTGAATTCTAAAAACCCTTTTAAAATTCAATGTTATTGAATTTGTGATTTTAAAATTCATTTTCAAATCCACTGTTATTGAAAATGTATCGTATAATATTTTCATATTGTTTTAGATTACGCTTTCTTTTAATTTCCAAAATGTTTTGGTGCATGAACATTATGAGACTCACAAACTTTCACATTATTTATTGATATGAAAATTCTTTTGAAACAAAAAATTAGACAAGAGCTCCAATAATATTTCAATTTTAAGACAAAGGCATACCGCATTTTAGATTATCTCCGTTATACCTTCATAAGATTTATTTATTAATTCATGGGATCACATTTTGTGCATGTTCTGCCTTTTTTTTTTTTTGTAGACAAGGCTTCCAGGGACCTAGTAAAGAAGTTGGTTTTATTGGCTTCCACTCACAGCAATGAAGTTGCTAGAACGGAAGTTGAAACATGGGAGGATGCTTACAATGCTCTCACGAAGAAGTCTGATAAATGTACATTGGTCATTATCGAGGGAAAATCAGCAAAATCACTTGCGGTTAGTGGGTTATAATTTAGTACCTTTATATTTATATAAGTGTTGTAAGTAATACAAATCTATAAACAATCTTTTTGTTCGAAGTCACCTTAAGGATTTTTTCAATACATCATTAACTTTTCAATTTTTTTTTCAGATGGCAGGCTTGTCTAGTTTAAGTAAAGCTCAACGTAACGGTTACGGTATTTTTCCCCTTATGGGAAAAATACCGAACGTTAGATCATTCAACGAGGAACATAAAAAAAAGTGTAAACTGATCAATGACTTAAACACTCTTATTGGATTGGGGGCTGGAATGAAAAGAAGATATGAGAGAATTCTCATCATGACGGATCAGGTACGTGAAAAAACTTCATATTCAGCAATATGTATCAATCTTAATTTTATATATGTGTATCTAATTATGTTTGGTTTTCCTTGTTTAGGATGAAGATGGTATTCACATCAAAGGACTCGTAATTAACTTGTTTCACACTCTATGGCCGTCGCTATTAGAACAAGAGAATCCCCCGTTCATAAATGATTTTATCACACCGGCTATTACGGTAAGTATAAATAAATATAATATGTTATAGTGATTGGCATAACAAGTTCCCTAAACATACATATATCTTACAGGCGACACCCTTGGATGGAGATAGATCCAAAACAGAGTTTTTCTACTCATGTGATGATTACAAGATATGGGAAGAAAACGAAAAACAGGGGAATGATAAGTTAACCGGATGGACAATCCAACGCTACAAGGTTTGCAATTAATCTGTTGTAAGTTATAGCTATATAAACAGGAATGCCCATGCTAATTGTCATGTCGTTCCAGGGTTTGGGTGCTTTTACTTCTGAGGATGGTAAATACATCTTCTCTAGGCTTAGTAAACAGGAAAGGGGGTTTCATTTGGGAAAAGAAAAGGATGAAGATTACCAAGCTAATGTAGATGCATTTAGTACAGCAACCCAACCCCGAAAAGATTCTATGATCAAGTCTGTACGTGGACTAAGCTATGATGGCTGGACTGCATCAAAGATCAGGTATAAAGAGTTCTTTGAGAAAGAATATATCAAGTTCTCCCTGGCGCATCTTCAGCGATCGATTCCGTCATCAGCCGATGGTCTTACACCCGTCCAAAGAAAGCTTATTTATAGTTTTCTCAAGAGGAAATTAACAAGGATGGTCAAGCTGTCCCAGCTCTATGGTTTTGTAGCAGAGGATTCAGACTATCACCACAGTGAGCAGAGTCTTGCTGCTACCATTGTCAAGATGGCAAATGATTATGTTGGGAGCAATAATATCAACATGCTGGAACCTTTAGGCCAATTTGGTACACGAGTAAGTAATCAATCTATCTATTTGACTGAGAAATTTATCTCTTTGATTCTATGCTTATTAATCTTACACAAAATGTGGTCACAGGCTGGAGATGGTTCTGCTAATCCAAGGTACCTTGATACCAAGCTTTCTCCAGTAACAAGGGACTTTCTGTTTCCCGAGAAATACGATGATCTCCTTTTCGCACCCACAGATCAAAACAGGAATGAAGGGCCAACAAGGTAATTCTTTTCCCATCTCTTAGTTTAATATGTTACTGTGATACGAAGCTTTGCACAATTTAATGATATGATGATGCTTATTAGGTTATACCCGATTATTCCCATTGTTCTCGTCAATGGCTGTTGTGGAGTTGCAAGTGGTTGCCGTTCCTTCATTCCCAATTACCACCCTTTAGACATTGTAGCCAACCTGAAGCGTATGATAAAAGGCGAGAAGACGGTAGCTATGATTCCTTGGTATAGGGGCTTTGAAGGAAAAATCCATGACTCCGATAAAGGGAAGCACAAAACCGTTGGTAAGTTCAGTCTAGACGAAGAGAAAAACATCCTTACTGTCACAGAACTACCAATCGGTAGATCGAAGAATTCCTACAAAAAATTCTTGAACAGAATTGGTCGTGGAAGTCATCCTCTTATTAAAGGTTACCAAGACAACAGTGATGATCGAAATGTTGATTATGAGATTGCATTGAGTGAAGGGATCAACAAGAAAGCTAAGCAAGAGGGGTGGATTGAAAAAAATCTCAAACTCATTACTTACTTAGATACAAAATCTATGCATCTTTTTGACAATGAAAGTGGTCAGGTGAAGCATTTTAAGACGGCACATGCAAGTAAGAATCAGATCCTAATGGTTTCCTTTCTTTTTTCTGTCTATTGGATGCTCTCATAATTAGTCTCACATGGCAGTTATTGAAGAGTTCTACCATCTCATGATGCTTATCTTCGGAGAAAGAGAGGTTAGATACTAAACAATGATTTTCTTTTTTACATGATTTAATACCCCAACTTTTTAAATATTAACTAATATTGTTTATAGGAATCGATACTGGATAATGTGAAGCATGAGCAGGAAGTTGCATCAAGCAAACTCAGGTTTGTCTTGATGTTGTCAATGGCGATATTACTCTGCAGAGTGGTGGTCTGCTTAAGTATTTCGAAGACGAGGGATTTCCAGAATATCAGACGACGAATGTGACTGATGGTGAATCAGAGAAATATGGATATCTACTGGATATTAGTGCAAGATGGTTCTGTGAAACTAAACTCAAGGAGTTACAGGCACGTAGAAAAGACACTGATGAAGAAAATGAGCAGTCCATCTCAGCTGGTTGGTTAAAGAACCTAGTTTTATTTGAGGCCTTTATCAAAAAAGAAGATTTATTTAAGGTATGAATAATTTTACAAAGCTTTGACACTTTATAAATGTTTTCACAAAACAAAATTTCTCATTCTTTTTTCTTTTGGAAAACAGAGGAAGAGTCTACAGATTGAAATTGAACCACAAACGGCCGAGGCTTCAAGTCCAGCAACGAACACAGGTTTAGTCTCGGCTAGTAAATTACACAGAATTTTCGTTTTTTATGTTTTTTCTTCTTCTAACACTGTAAACCTTTTGCGAGAGTAAAGTTGCACCGGAGGAGGTTCACGAAAAACAAGGATCAGCGGGGAGCAAGAGGCAAGGTGACTCCCCGCCGGATAAGGATAGAGTCACAAAAAAACCAGCTGGGTCTAGCTGAGCAACAGAGAAATCAGTTGGTTTTTTCTGTGACTCTATCTGATCACAAAAACATTCCCAACTTTTTCGATATGACGTCTATAAATCAGTTTTAACCTTTGACATTTTTGTGTGGTTATATTAGACAGTTCAGTTCAGTTCATGGTCGAAATGCAACGTTTAAGTATTATTATTTGGATATTTCATAGCTGACAGAGAGTGAGAGAGAAGAAAGAAAAAGTAATTTGGAGTTGGAAGAGACATGAGACATGAGACATGAGACATAAAAATTCAAAATTTCAAAGTGTAACAGAAGCTTAAAGGAGGGTGTCATGTTAGACAAATGTAGGAAAGAATCAAATTGTAATCATGAAAAGAAAAGAATAAAACGATCTCAAATTCTCGATGTATCAAACCCGGTATATTTCGGTTTGCCAACCGTGGTTGTGAGGTTCTTCTTTTCAATTACGTATTTGATCATTGACCATATCATTTGATTGGGCTTCAGAATTAAAACATCTTAATCAGTGTTACTATGTACTAATTGATCGATCGCTCCTTTAGTCCTTTTGCCTGTGTCTTCAATGGTGGTGATTCCCAGGTTTAGCTCTCTGCTTCGATGCAGAAAATGGGCTAAGAGTGACTGGCTTGTCGCTTCCATTGGATGCGTTTTGATCGTATTTTTCCTCTCTTTCTTCTTCGATCCAGCTTCAGACTCCGTCCCCTCCGTTGACCGATCTCCAACCATCACATCCCCACCCGATCTGGTCAAACTCAAGTTGTCGAGTAAAGCTAAAGAGAGAGGAGCCTGTAATTGTCTCCTTTTTCTAAGTTCCGTTTTCAAAAGAATGAGAGCTTTCCGAGATTCTTTTTTTGAAATTTATGATATTTCGCAGTTTGTTTAGATGGAAGCTTGCCTGGGTACCATTTTGATAAGGGTTCAGGATCTGGCTCGAAAAGCTGGATTCTTCATTTGGAGGTCTTCTTAATTTGTTGATAAGAATTTGAAATTAAATGAATATACACTTTGAAAAATGAGAATTTATTCGAGTGTAAATGCATAAAAGGGTGGAGGATGGTGCAACACAATAGCGTCATGTTCAGCTCGAGCAACGACTAAGTTAGGTTCTTCCAAATACTTTGAACAACAAGTTCCCTTCGAAGGTGTTTTAAGCAATGATCCATCTCAAAACCCTGGTACGAGAAATCTATAGTAGCTTCTCCAATCTGTTGTTGATTCTTATAATTGACCTTCCTCTACAATTCTTGTGTAAATTAGTTTTGAATCTGTTGTTACAGAATTCTTTAACTGGAACAAAGTTGCGATACGGTACTGTGACGGTGCTTCTTTTGCTGGACACCCTGAAGCTGAACTCAAGGTAATTATAAGGTTTTGGTAGGCTGAGATTTTGTGGCAGAGAGCAATAAAGGTTCAAAATTTTTTTCATGTTTCTTCTATAGAATGAGACACGGCTTTTCTTCCGGGGCCAGCTCATTTGGGAGGCAGTTCTGGATGAGCTGTTGTCGATGGGTATGTCCAATGCGAGACAGGTAGCGTCCTCTTTGATCTCATAAAAGGAATTTGTGTTTATGTGATGTTGGTGACTATGAGATCTTGTCTTGCATTTTCTGCATTCACAGGATTCACCCGCTTAGGTAGCTTGCGTCTGCTAGAGATTAATGCTTCCTTTTCTTTGTCTTATACACGTTTGAGAAAATGTAGGCCATACTTACAGGATGTTCTGCTGGTGGCTTGGCAGCTCTTATACATTGTGACTACTTTCGAGATCATCTGCCGAAAGATGCAGCTGTCAAATGTGTTTCTGATGGAGGCTTCTTTCTCAACGTGTATGTTTTCAATGCTTTTTCTGTTAACTTCTTTGGGGCTAAGTTAGTTTAGTTTAAAGAAGCGAATCTGTATGAATTTTTAAGAATTCTTAGCAGACTATACACCACAGAGCTAGGATGTTACTGTCAATGTGAAATCTGCTAACACTGGTCTCTCAGTCTCAATAAAGCTATTTTCCTTCTCTCCAGGCCTGATGTCCTTGGAAACCCTACGATGAGATCTTTCTACCATGATGTTGTTAACCTCCAGGTTTCCTTTTCACTTTCTGTCAATAGTTGAAATCATACTTTGCAGAATATAGTCTTGAATTCTTCATCGATATGAACAAGAACATGCCAATGCTTTTTTTTGTTTTGCATGTTTTTGGGCTGGTTTTCTTCCAACCAGGGCGTAGGTAAGAGCTTGGATCAGAATTGTGTAGCCAAAACAGAGCCATCCAAGGTAGGTTTCAATCTCTTTGTTAAAATCTTTCTTGCCTGAACTATGATTGGTACTGAGACTTTTTTTTCTATTATGATTTGCAGTGTATGTTTCCTCACGAATTCGTGAACAACATAAGAACCCCAGTCTTTCTTGTCAACGCAGCTTACGATTTTTGGCAGGTTAGATCTAGCAAAGCCAAGCATTAGAAACTTTTCTCCTGCTTCCATTTCATTTTACTCCAATTCATGTTTTACTGTTTCTTACAATGCAGATTCAACATGTCTTGGTACCAGTTTCTGCTGATAAAGATAAAAGTTGGGCAAAATGCAGACTCAATCTTAAGGAATGTGATGCCCCACAGATGAAAATTCTACATGGTAATATACTCCTTATTACATGATTATCTAATCAAAAATCTCTTCTGTTTCAAAGAACAGTACTTTCTAAAATGGTCAGTTGTATAATATCCGTATTTGGTCTGCAGGTTTCCGCAGCTCTCTGATGGATGCGATCGGGAAATTTCATCAGAGCAAAGTTGGTGGGATGTTCATAGATTCCTGCTTTTCTCATTGCCAGACAACTAGGTCGATGACATGGCACTCTCCAACCTCACCAAGAATCGAGAATAAGGTAAAGACATCTGTTGCTTTCTTTCTCGAGCCTTTCTTCTTACTACAACAAATGAATTGATCCAGTCTTTGTCTGTTCTTGTTTTGCTGTTGGAGCAGACAATTGCTCAGTCTGTAGGTGACTGGTACTTTAATCGAAAACCGGTGAAGCTAATCGATTGTGCTTACCCGTGCAATCCCTCTTGCTACGACATGAATTTCACCTGAAGATGACGTATATCCTCATTGACCAATCACTCTGCTTCTGAATCTCTTAGGTTCTCCGTTGAAGTTTCTTCATCCGAGGAGCAGCCATTTTGTTTTCTATGTTCTTGAAGCTGAAGATAATCCAGAGAAATTCACGTGTTTTGTTTTCTAAATGTAGTTTCACGCTCTACTGTACAGTTAACAGTCGTCGGTCGTCATGTTAAATCGTCTCCATTTGATCGATTACATTTACACCCATATTGGCATATTGCCACGTTGAATCTCCTGAGATTGCATATGTATGTATTGTGATCATTTATTGAAACGATGTTGATTGTTATGTGGAAAGAAGTTCCAATATATGTCATGGGCGTAGCAGATCTTAAGGTCTAGATAACATAGGCTAAAGATCAAAGAAAAACGTTTTTTAAAGGGTTAAAATATGTTATGTCGAGTCAATTGACTATGAAACAAGAGATTTGAATAGTATATTTAAGCAGATAGCAAAAGATAGTATCTGTTTTGTTAAGTAAATGGATGTGATCAGGAACCATACGAATGAGGTATCTCCTCCACACGTCTAAAAAGCAAGAATGCAGCGTTAAGGCAACTATACTTGGGTTAAGAATTTAACGTTATCTTTCTTTTCCAAAGGAATGTATTATTTATTAAAAATAAAAACTAAAAATGGTATATTCTTAAGGAATGCTTGTATTATTCAAGTCGGAAAACTTTAGTTTTAAAACTATGAATTCTATATATCTGTATCCATCCCTACACTCTTAGTTTTACGGTACCACACGTAATTCAAATCTGTGTTATTAAAATAGTGTTTTCACAAATCACAATAGGAAAAAGTCAAAGATCATATATATGTGGATTTATTTGCAAAGCTCTTTGCTTCCACGTTCTCCATCCCAAAATCGTTGACAAGTTTCTAAAGGATCTACATAATGTAATTGCGTGCTTAAGCATAATATATATATGGTTAAGTTGTTAAACTAAACTTATATAATAATAAAAAACTAAATGTTCGAACACTCTGTCCTGATCATGCCTTCATCGAGTTATTCTCATCGACTAGTAGCAGTATTATTGTCATTGTTATTGAGGTCTGTAAAAAATAGAAACATGCTATATGTTGAAAATTTCAAAAGAGATTTTTTTTTTTTAATTGAGAAAGTTGATTGCCGAGTTCATGCAATGCATATTGCAGCGTAAGCAGCCAGCTGCTCTTTCAAGAATATCTGGTATCTTTTTATGATATTAATTTCCAATCTGAAAAAAATAATTGTTTTGTTTTCTGCATTCACACTGAGTTATTGCGATATTTTTCATGAGACACGACGATGTAAAGTTTGAATATTAGTTTGTTACCTCTCTTATCTGCAAACTGCAACACCCCTTATTAGTTATTACATATTATGAAACGGAAGTGATATTTACGATCTGGTTAGGGAAATTTAAATATCCTTTTTTCTTTCTTTTTCGATTATCCAAGAAATTTTGGTGCCGAGTCGTAATCTCCTTTGTATCATCGTGTTTACTTTCATAGCGTAATTAGTTATGAGACAAGTTGAATAAGCATATTTACTTACAGACACTAAAAAAATGATGAAATCAAAAATGATTTATAAAAAAAGCTTTAAGTCTCTAACCAGTAAACTTACCATCTCTTATCTTGAAACTTTTTAAATCTTTTCTTTTTATGATTGTTAATTTTGAATAGCATATTTTGCTAAGTCTTAGCACAAAGATTTGTTTTCCCTAGATAGAAGCCAAATCAAGTTTCCTGCAACTGGTTTCTTCGTTGTGACTGGTCATGGAATTAACATCCAAGTCATTTGACTTTTTGCATTCCATTAATTTAATAATTCCATACTTTTTTTTGTTTTTAAAAACCAAACCAAACCACACGTACCTTCTTCAAATGTCAACTCCCTCGTACCAAAAACCATTTTATTTAAATGAATAAAGAAAAAAATTTACCAAGAAAAATGAGTTAATTCCATTGTCGCAGAATCAAAATCTTATTTAATCTCGTACTATTGTACATTTTAAACATTCTCATCTTCAAAACCGAAAAATGAAAAATTTATACTAGAAGCATGAAAAAAAAAAATGTTTTAGAGGTATGAAATATTAATGGATTAATGTTTCGGGTTCAAAAGAATTCATCTATATAACAATAAGTAACAGTATAGAAGGAAAAAAAAAGTTTGGACTTTGGGTTTCGTATACCAATACAATTTTTTTTAACGAGAGGTTATACTATTCCAAAAACAATCAAATAAACAGAATACCAACAGAATAAACCTCTTAAAAGTCAACTCTTTTCATCCTATTCACCATTTGGCTCCAACATAAATAGCCAAAAGCTATTCATAATGTCCCCACAAATCTCCTGCAGTAACGACAGCGTTTTTGTCTCCAATGAGCGACACGACACCGTTTCTCTAGTAATTGTCAATCCTACCCTTTCTTCTACAAATGGGAAATGCTGCTAGTAGTGGCTGTTGCGCGGGAACCGCCGCCGGAGAAATTTCTAGTCGATACGATGTCGGAGTCGGACTAGTTCACGACAACCTCGGCCACTCTTTCTGCTACGTGGGGCCAATTCTCACCGGATCAAAATCATCTTTCCCGCCCGAAACGTCCCTACGACCCGACCCGATTCCGGAAACCACTACCACTTTCCGTTCAATCTCCGGCGCCTCCGTTAGCGCCAATACTTCTACGGCGCTCTCTTCCTCTCCGTCAACAGACGCGTCGCTATTAGCCTCCGGTTTCGAGAGCTCCAATAGATTCGCCTCCTTGCCGCTCCAACCCGTGCCACGTGGTCCGGTTAAGAAGGCGGGTCATGTGTCGGGTTTATTCGAGCGCCGGTTCTTATCGGGTCCGATCGAAAGCGATTTAGTTTCAGGTGGGAAGAAAAAGAAGGAAACAGAGAAACCAAAGAAACTCAAATCATTTTCAAAACCCAAATCGAGCAAGAAATTTCTCACATTCAAAACCGTTTTCACGAATTTGATTGCCAACAATCATCTATCTCGCACGAAGAAGAGCGTGATCGAGCCTATCCACAGTTCCGATTCATTCGAAGGATCATCAGATTCCGATCAAAATGCAGATGATCATAGACGTAAAGTTAACTGCTCAAGCAAGAATCCGAGCAGCCACGAGAACCCTAGAACCGAAGGAGGAGAAGAAGAGAAGAGTGAGTCTGCTTTGGATGAGCCAAAGATTCAATGGGCGCAGGGGAAAGCAGGGGAAGATCGAGTACACGTCATCCTCTCCGAGGAAAACGGTTGGCTTTTCGTCGGGATTTACGACGGTTTCAGCGGTCCAGATCCGCCGGATTTTCTCCTCAACAATCTCTACACCGCCGTGCTCAAAGAGCTCAAAGGCTTGCTATGGAACGATAAGTTCGAAACCGGCGAGTCCCAGATCGAGAAACAGAGTCCAGTCGAGGATGATTCTGATTCCGGTAAAAAAAACTGCCATGTGATGAGAGGAGACGATGTTGCTTGTGGGCCAAGAAACATAACGAGTGCTAATGTGAACAACTTGGAATGGAGATGCGAGTGGGAGAAGAAGTTAAGAAACAACAATACGAATCGTAATCACAAAGAATCTGATTCGGGGATGATAAACCACAAAGACGTTCTAAGAGCTCTTCAACAAGCGTTGAAGAAAACAGAGGAAGCGTTTGATCTTACGGTTGATGAGAATCCAGAATTAGCACTGATGGGATCGTGCGTTCTCGTGACATTGATGAAAGGAGAAGATGTTTACGTGATGAGCGTTGGAGATAGCAGAGCGGTTTTGGCTCAGAGACCTGATCTCGGGCGGAGGAAGAAGATGCAAGTTAAGGAGCTAGAGAGAATCAAGGAAGAGAGCCCATTAGAGACATTGTTGAACACAGAAAGAGGAATGAGTCTTTTGGTTCCTGTTCAGCTCAATATGGAACATAGCACAAGTGTAGGAGAGGTAAAAAAAATTTTGTGAGCCCTAATTCAAAATTGTTTTGTTGATAGATTATAATTTTTTTTAATAGAAATTGATGATTTTCTTACGTGACACACAGGAAGCGAAAAGAATAAAAAAAGAACATCCTGATGATACGTTAGCGATAGAGAATGATAGAGTGAAAGGCTATCTCAAAGTCACTCGTGCATTTGGCGCTGGATTTCTTAAACAGGTATACGATCAGTCTTAAAATGTAATCGTTTTATTATATATATCTAATTTATCACTGTTTGATTTAATTTATTTCTTCAGCCGAAATGGAACGAGGCGCTTCTAGAGATGTTCAGAATTAACTACGTTGGAACGTTGCCGTACATTACGTGCTCTCCGTCGCTCCATCACCACAGACTCACATCACGTGACAAATTCTTGATCCTCTCCTCTGACGGATTATATGAATATTTTTCCAACGAAGAAGCCATCTTCGAGGTCGATTCATTTATCTCAGCTTTCCCTGAAGGAGATCCTGCTCAACATCTCATCCAAGAAGTCCTTCTTCGAGCTGCCAAGAAATATGGTACTAATCGCAAACGTTGTTAATGAGGATGCAAATAAATTAAACGCAGTTGCAATTATACTAATGGAGACATTTTTTTCTCTTTTAGGTATGGACTTTCATGAATTGTTGGAAATACCGCAAGGAGATCGTCGCAAGTACCACGACGATCTTTCTGTGATTGTCATTTCACTTGAAGGAAGAATCTGGAGATCTTCCATGTAAATATTACTATTATTGTTATTGATATGATCATCAGTGATGTGAAGAAGACTAATTAAAGTAAGATAGGATTATTTATTTTTTTGGTGAGGAGAAGTTCATTGAGTTTTTGTTATCTATTTATTTCAAAATGTTGTATTTTTTTTAAAACCAAATATAGGCTCCGATTGGTGACATGTGGTATTACAGTTGAGTTAGAAAAAATAGTATAATTCGATGTAAGTTGCAGTATAAATCATGTGGTAGAAACGGTATATTTTTGTGGTAGATTTGCTGTAGAAATATAAGTTACTATTCTTTTCAAAATGACTGACTGGTAACTTTTATGCGGTATACATTGCAGTATGTATTATTAAAAATACTTGGACATTTATCATAAATTTAACTATAAAAAAGAAATAACATATTTCAACACTAACATAACATTAGCATAGCAAATATATATTTATATATGTTTGCTTTTAAAAAGTATATATTTATATATATATAATATAACATTAATAATTGATTTAGGTCATATATTTGTATTAATTTATAACTATTTATATAATTGTACCTATATATATAACTAAATATATACCAATTTATAACTTTATATTTATTTATTATAATTAGAAAAAAACTATGGCATAAAATTTTAAGAATACATATTTTTAGCAATGATATTAGTCAAAAACATTAATATAATATATAATTTAATATATAAATTATTTAAAGTATAAAATTAGAACAGAATTAACAAAAAAAAAATTAAAAAAAAATAATTTAAAAACGTGGGAAGAAAGAAAAACAAAAAAAAATTGTTAAATCAAACTCTACTACATCCTAATACATCCCATTTTCCATGTGGTAGAAATTTGATTTGAGTTAACTATTTTACAAATGACATACATCAAAATTCTAATTCAACCATACCACATTCTAACTCAAACTCTAATGCAAAAAGTTAAAAATAAATTATGATTGGTAACATTTTTGAGTTAAACTCATAAATCAACCATACTACATGGTAACTCATGTTACCATGATCACACCCATAGTGTAGTAAAAATGATGTATAGTGTACTTTTGAAAAATTAGTAAAATGAAGCAAAAGAAAATTGAAACTTCAACCTTCTTACAAATGACCTGACCCATGCATGCTAATAAATCTTATACAAGTTCAAACACAAACCATTGAAAAGACAAATTATCTAATGGTTGTTGCACAAGACCTTCTCTTCTTATTGGGCCAACCTCTATATTTAGAGTCAGAGTTTCTCTTCTTATTGGGTCAACCTCTTTAATTTACAGACGACAAAAAAGGAACTCGCAGTAATACATATCAACTTTGTTTAGATATTTTTCGTTGCTGTGCCTAAAAGAAGAAGATATTTTCCTTGCTAATAATATCTAAATTTACTAATATAAAAACGGTAATAGCTAAGCATGAATATCATCAATACATATCTCAAAATGAATTTTCTATAGAGGTATTCGAGTGTGAAATGATTCAATAGTTGATATTTCTAGAGGAATTCGGTTTTTAATAGAATAAATTTCGATCACAACCGTAGGTTTAGATCTGCATGTAAGGCGGTGTAAATGAACGGTGATAAGATTGTAACACACGGAACACCGGAACGCCTTAGAACGTACCAGAACACGACTCAAGAGTCAAAAGAGTCCACAATTATTGAACCGACGTACGAGGATCAAGGGTAAATTACGTAAATAAGAAGTAGTTCTGGACGGATATTTAGGAGATAAGACGAGAAATATCGGGACACGTGTATGGTCAATAATCTCTCGTCTAGCTTATAAATGTTGGAGCTTCTTCAATCCTCAATTTCAATACGTGATAATAAATTTCCCAATAATTTCCGATCTATCAAATTTGGTTGATTTTCTCGAGAAAATGTCTTGCTGCGGAGGAAACTGTGGTTGTGGATCTGGCTGCAAGTGCGGCAACGGTTGCGGAGGGTAAGCTTCTATCCTCTCCTTTAGTTTTTCGCTTCTCTATGCGTTTTCTCGGTTAATTTGGTTTGGTTATATTCAACAACTTTCGATCGATGCTTGGATTGTTTATTTACGATTGGCTTCTCAGAATTTCTTTGTGAAATTTTGGATGGCTATTTGAAACATAAATCCGTAGATCCTCGAGGCTCTCTTATAATTCTCGCTTCATTATAAAAAACATTTCTCTTACGGTTGAGTCGGTTATTTGATTCTATCCTATTTTCAAAAAAGGTTTGGAAAATATCAGAATTCCTTGATTTTCGCAAATTCTAATCTATGAAACAATATTTTATTTTTTTTAATTCCCGATCTCTGTTTTCATCGGATATCCGGATGCTGACGGGTATTGTTCGGTTGTTACAGTTGCAAAAGGAACCCAGACTTGGGATATTCCGGGGAGACGACCACGACCGAGACACTTGTCTTGGGCGTTGCACCGGCGATGAAGAACCAGTACGAGGCTTCCGGCGAGAGTAGCGCTGAGAACGATGCTTGCAAGTGTGGATCTGACTGCAAGTGCGACCCTTGCACCTGTAAATGAATAAACCTTTAAAATAATAGGCAGAGATAATCATCGAGTTGTTTAATTTTAGTAATAATATTTAACTCTAATGATGTTTTTTTAGTTGTACTTGTGGTTTATGTGCAATAATGGCTGTAGCCTTGTCTTTTATCGGATAGTCTTCGTTTGTGTCTTGGTCATCATCTGTCTAATAGATATCTCTGCCATGTGACCTTAGTTTGATGGTCCCGTTTGTACTTCATTCAGTGGAATGACGAATATATTAAGCTTTTAATACTCTCTGCTCTTTGTTTTATTCATTACAGAATACTCGAATACAAATTTTATTGACTACTCAAATTTAGAAATAACACAATCTAAAGAAAGGGTAAGAATCATTAACACGTTCACGATAAATAATATTGTTATTAGAGTCTTAATTATATTGGGTTCGAATTAGAAACTATGGCCCGATCACAATAGCCTTTTGAAACTAGAGGAGTCCAATTAAACAAACGCTCATGTATTCTAACCACGTCGATAAAAAGACTTTTACTGCGGTAAACTATAGGGTTTACGACCCACAATTGATAAGAAGAAGAAATATGAATTCTGCGTTGGTTAATGCGAACCCAATTGTTTACCCGACGAAAGAACGTCGTGTTCGTTCTGAACAGAGAAGTAGCACCGATGAGTATTCAGTAGAACCGATTGATGAGCTCGAGATTTTTGATATCCTTAATTTCTTATTCCCTAAGACACACTTACTTTTTTCGTACTCATTAATGAGTATTATTGGATTAATGTGTTTTTGTTTTCCTTAATAATCTACACATCATATAAGAGATATCAAAGATCCAGAGCATCCTAATCGTTCTCTGGAACAGCTCAATGTAGTCACAGAAGAATCAGTTGAATTGGATTACGAGAAGAGTTACGTCAGGTAAAAAAGAAAACGGTGGGATTAATTAATTACTCTTTTTCTTTTAGTCCAAGTCTGTTAATTTTTTCGGTCTTATCTACAGAATTACATTCACGCCAACTGTTCCACATTGTCACGTGCCAAAGGTAATTGGTCTTTGCATCTACGCTAAACTTGGACAAAGCCTTCCTGCTCGGTTTAAGGTACAATGATGACTCTGTTTCTAATGAAAGAGCAATCAGAATCTTTAATTTAGGCTGATTTGGGTGTAACTAAATCACTGAATTTCCTTCATAATTTTTGTTCAGGTTAATGTAAGAGTAGCACCGGGGAGTCATGCACAAGAAGCTGCAGGTATAAAATTTCAGACTTGTTGTGTTATATATATATATAGCAGTTTTGGTTGCGATTGAAATACAAGTGTTTGAGTCGGATTCTTCTTAATTTGGTCTTATAAATGAAGTCAATAAACTACTAGCGGACAAAGAGCGTGTGGCCGCAGCACTTGAGAATCCCAACTTGGTGGCTATGTTGAACTAATGGTTACAAATGTGTTAATTTTGGAACCATCCATCTAATTTCGACAATATTTTCTACGTGTAGTGCCCATTTAAGCTGGCAAAGTCTCTGTTTTTCTTCCTCTAATTTGAACTTGTAACATTACACTGGTCCTGAGTGAAACTGATCTCCATCTTTGTTGCACTAATAAAAAAATTATTTTGGGTATTACAAACCCGAACCTAAACTCATGTAAGGTGTTAATTCTTCTTTGGATTAATTACAGCTTTAACATTAACCCAAAAAACAAAATAAAATGTAAAAAAACCACTGAAAAATTTAATCGTGTAAGGGATCACATTTCTTTCTTTTTTTTAGCCTAGGAGTTGAGAATCTCCATCAACCAACTTATCTATCTCTGGTGATTTGGTTTCATCATCAGCTTTCTCTTCCTCTGCAGAGATGAACTCAAGCTGTCTTGATTTGAAAACAGCTGTTCTTTTTGATCTGATCCGGTACGGAGGAGATAGGTTGTAAGCATCTGATCCATTATTTTGCTTCTCTTCACAATCAGGGCTCTCTGTACTATCATCATTCACCTTTTGGTCAACAACCTCTTTAGCTTCTTCATCTGTTCTCGCGCCCACATCGTTGTTGTTATCCGGAACAACAATCTTGCGTCGTCTTTTCCTGAATATAGAAGGTGTGTTTGGGAAAGTTCTAGCAGCTTCTCTCAGGAAAGACTCAGGGCTTCTTGGAGCTAAACCGTTACTGTACTCTTTTCTACAAGGCGGTGGTGGAGTGAAGAAGATAACAGGTGATGCGCTTGGACTGCAACCACATTCATCATACCCATACATACGCTGCTTATCCGCTTCTGACGCCATGTGATACTCTATTTGGGGCTTGTAGTAAAGATGGTAACCATTCTCTGGCAATGGCTCTGTGTTAGGCAACTGAGGAGAACGACGAGCATACCCATTCACATCGGTCATTGGTGAACCAGCTACTACTTCTGCAATTGGAACACAAGAGTTTAATTGGCCTTTTCTGTCTTCATAGGGATTGCTTATATCCGTAGTTCTTGGAGAAGGTTGAGCAACTGAATCAGAATCCCTTTTCAACGAGAAACGTTTCGTTGCACTATCAGGAGCAAAGTTCTTTGCTACTGCTGGTGGTAAGACACCTGTAGCAAAGTAGAATTCGGATTTCTTCTTCAGTGAGCTATTCCAGTGGTTCTTTATCGAATTGTCGGTTCTGCATCAAGTTTTTAAGTCAACAGTTTCATTAAGCCTTTTATAGAGTCCCAGTTCCATTGAAGCATGCCAAAGAAAAGTATATACCTGCCAGGTAAGACCTTAGCAATCTCAGCCCATTTGTTTCCATGGACTTGATGAGCATTCATGAGAGCTAATTCTTCCTCTGAAGTCCAGGCATCCTTGTTAATACCAGGATTCAAATGGTTGTGCCACCTGTATACACATATCAAAACACATTCAAGCTTCCAAAATAACTATAAAGAAAAAATGATTTGCTCAGATTTAACTAATTACCTTTCACGACATTGCTTCCCAATTCGACCTGGTAAAGACCTTGCGATAACTGACCATTTCGCAGGTCCATACTTTTCAACAAGTTCAACGATTTTCTCATCCTCCTACAAAACAAAGATCTTTTAACACCTTGTGTATCACATAAAAATGAAAGGCCAAAAAAAAAAAGAAAGTCGGAAACAGAACGAACCTCTTGTGTCCAAGGTCCTTTAATAAGGTCTGGATTTAGAACTTTCTGCCACCGGTGCAGGCATTGAACCTCAGTTCTATCAGGAAAAAACTCCGCTGCAAAGATAAATACACCAATTTAGGCAACAAGAACACACTAAATGCTTCACGCAACCAAGTGCTTAAAGAAGGTCTTTTTGCGAGGTGCTCAGCCCCAGAGGATCAAGCTAATCTATGAGCGTAGTTCATAAAACTATATAAATAAGAGTCTGGAACTAATAAGTGCTGTAAACAAGTAGGCATTTAGAAATATCAACAAATCTTGCAACACAGACATTAGTAATGTTACTAGAGAAGTAGAGTAAAAGGAAAGAAATATGAAATTTACCTATTTTCTTCCAGCTCTTCCCGTTAAAGGTCCCAACTGCTTGTCTCAATGTCTCATCCTGCAACAAGTAAGACAAGACAATTCACATCTTCAACTTTTGACAATTCACATCTTCAACTTTACACTAAGCCAAAGCAATCACTACTACTAACCTCTTCTGGAGTCCAACCACCTTTCGCTCGCCTTATAGGGCCACTCGTCCTCCTGCACAACCAAAAACTATCAACATCAATCTCCGATAGAAACTATATATTACAAAATCCAGTTTGAGAAGGAGTTAAATTACAAATTCCACACACAGAGGAAGAAGAAGAAGAAGAAGATTTGTAACACAAAGCTTAAGTACCTATGAGTTGGAGATAGTGTGACGGGACTTGCAATAGCAGGTGACTTGAGGAAACTACTGGCACTGCCTTCAGATACAGAGGAGCACGAAGCAGCTGTTGATTGCTTATTTTCAATACACTCATCCTCCATTTTCACTTCACCTTTTCCATCCTGAAGATCCATCTAAATGAGCAAAAGAACAAAAATAATCCAGAATTCGATTAAGAAACAGAAACCCCTAGCAAATCCAACAAGAAGCAGAGAGAATCCAGATCTCACAAATCGGGAAATTCAGTAAATACAGCTCATCAGTCAGTCACCAATTGAATACAATTTAGGGTTTATAACAATTCTAATTCCCATAAATTAAAAAGAATCGATACGGTGGAATTCGTTTCGATTTCAGACCTAAAACAGCCGTGAACTCAATTTCACTACAAGCCGATGATCACGAGAAACAAAACCCTTAAATCAGATTTGATAAACACGAAAAAGACTAACCTCATCTGGAGAACAAGCCGGTGGAATTAAGATGCAGCTCATCGAGATAGACGAATTCGGCAGCAGAAAGAACAAGAAGACGAAGGGAACGTTAAGAAAAAAAACCAAAACTTTATTCGAAAAATACTTTGCCCGTTGAACCAGAGAGAGAGAGAGAGAGAAAGAGAAAGAGGAGACTTGGATCGAAACAAGAAAATCAAAACATTAAAAAAACCCAAAAGGGTTAAATTAGCTCTCTCTCTCTCTACTATTATAACGAATACTTCTCCAGCTGACGTCACCGTTATCTGCCGTTCTTTTTGCCATATAAGTAACCTACTCTCCGAACCGCTCGGTTTAATCTTGTAGTTATCATCATTCATCACATACCGAAGAACTAGTCAACCAGACCAAACCGGTTGAGAGTAATTTTTTCATGGGGCTGCTATTTTTTCTATGGTTGAGAGTAATTTGATTTGATGAAAATGGAAGTAGCATTAGCATAGCGAATTCTGGTTTAGTTGGTTCAGTGAACAAACCAATTGTCAATGAATTAACGCCGTCAATGGTTTTATTCTGGGAAGTGGAGAGTCGGAAAGGTCAAAGGTAATAACGGACGTTAACGGAAGAGAGTTAACCTCAGAAACAGAAGTTTGAACCTCAAACGGCACTATTAGCTGATCCGTTGACCATCCAACACGTATACGATGCCAAGCTTTGAAGGTGAATCTGGACCGTCAGATTCGGTTTGTGATAAGTCATTAACTACTAGGGCTGAAGAAAACCGTTAGGCCCAACAAAAGAGAGGAAACTTTTTGGTTCTCAAATACAAAAACCGATATATCACTTAAAAAAGTTTTTTTTTGGGTATATTTTGGGAAATTTTCGTAAAAGTTCATTCATTATTTACTATTTTTTTGGATTTATAGAAAAATCCTCTAAAAAAGACATTTAGCTCTTGAAATAGGAGAAGTAAGTTGAGTTATGCAAGTGTTGCTACCTGTTGTTAGTGGTTGTTAACTGTTATCTCATTAAATAACCATATAATATATGCAAGTGTTGCTACCTGTTGTTAGTGGTTGTTAACTGTTATCTCATTAAATAACCATATAATATAACCATGAAAAGAAGCTATAAAAAAATAAATATTTTTCAATTTAATTATAAATTAAGTCACGTGCCATATGTTCAATTGTTCATAATCAATTAAATAGTTACTAATCTTATACTAAATTTAAAAGAAATAAACAACTCAAACTTTATTTGACCAAAAATTAATAATATCAAACTTTAATTAGTTTTGAAGTTTACTTTTTTTTTTTACGGCGGTTTCAAAGTTTACTTGAGTTACTTGAAAATAATAAGACCTAATTTACAAAAAAAATCATTAGTCCATACTAAAGTAGTTGCTTAAACCATTATAGATTGCTGTACTATAACATATATTCTAGTTGACTAGCTTAAATCAACAACAACAAAAAAATTACGAAAATTTTAGTTCGAATTCTTAAATGGTAACCCGTGCAACAAATAAGGATTCTAATGTAGTATACAGTATTTTTATAAACTTGTAACAAGGAGTGAAGGAGATGAGAAGCGAAGAAAAACAAATCAACAATTTGATGAAACAAATAAAAGCAGTTGTGTTTACATTTATTTTTCTTTCCAAAACTTTTTGTTACTGAAAAAATATAGAGAAGAGAACATAATTTGTTTGCGTTTTTTATCCTAATATTAATACACATAAAACCAACTAGTCTGATAAAAAGATGAAAACTTAGTTTCAGAATTGTATATCAATACGATCCAAAGTCATAACCTTCCTCTTCTCCTTCTTCTTCTTCCTCGTCATATAATTTATCGCCGTTTGGAAAATCTGTGTTCATGTCGTAGCCGTCTTCATCCTCTTCAGCTTCATCTTCGTCTTCACCATCCTCATGCTCATTGCTCTTCACTTCTTCTTTCTTCTTCTCCATGACTGTCTCTAGTTTTGATCTCTTGGGTGATTGCTCGGCTGGCTGAAAGAAGAAATGAGAAGAAAAATGTATAGAGCTGAACGCGATGAGAAGTAAGGAAACAAGAAGAGAGAATTAAAAGGAAACTTACAGATATATCAAAAAGCTCCTCCAAGACATCGTAGTTGATTAACCCACTAAGTCTCTGAATAAGAATCGAGACTCAAAGTCAGGAAAGAGGAAGAAACACAAACTCCAAAAATTTCTTCAAAGCTTTGCATAAACGCTTCTTAGTCTTAAGGCATCAGAGAAGTTACATTTTTACCTTTTTATCAAGCGTTCTGCGAACAGCTTCCACGGCTGTGGCTGGGGGAGGTGCGTTCTTTGCTTCCTCAGCTCGCTTTTGCTGCTTTTCCTATATGAAAAGAGGGCAGAGAACCATCATTTGATTGAAAAACCGTATCTCATTAATCATCATAATATTATTCTTGATATGAAGTCAAGATTCAGTCACACAGAGTCGTCACCTTTCTAGATTTTGACACAGCAGCTTTAGAAGCTTCAGCAAGCTTTCTTGCATATTCTGGGCAATTGGAGTTGCTCGCGTTTAAAGCTTCCATAGCCGCCTTCAGATCTGCTTCCTTAGTTGCTTGCTCCTACAAACCAATACAGTTTCGAAAGATTCTTATGTGACAACTAAGAAGGAATCCACGAGAAAGATTAATGATATAGACTTAGATATAACCTCAAGGTATTCTCTGTTCAGTTCTTCCCATATGATCGTCTTATAGCGCTTTTCGTCCTCGTTGTTAATATAGCCATCCACCTGGATAACAGTAAAATATTACGACCAATATCAATCTAACAAGCGAAACTGTAATAAGAAAAAGAGACTGAGACAGTGTTTAGAATTTTGTCATATATCTGAGGTTGAGCATTCGACTACTTAGCATGTAATATAACTAACACTAGAAAGCATAAATAATTGTTGACCTCATCGTCACTGATATCGGAAAAGTTGTCTGATTCATCCGAAGATGCAGCATCTCCATCAGCCCCATCCTTGTTTTCTTCACCTTTCTCTGGGACACAGCACAAAAAGATTTTCAAGTGCTCAACCAGTAGCGGAACTCTTTAATCTGAGTAGACAGCTAATGCACTCACCCGAACATCTTTTTTCGCTTTTGCTCACATTGCAATAGTCTGGTTCTCTCACGGACTGCTAAAAGTTCGACATTGGAAAGTTTTGAAGCATAGGCATAAGATTCCACCAAAGCAAAATTGAACACGCTTCCTATACAGGTGCTTCAAGTGCGGGAAAAAAGAATTAAACTGCAATCCATATAAACTCACATTTAGTTGTTCGTCATGGTTTACGCTACCAGTGCCTCCCTCGTTATCTTCTCTAGCTGCTTTTTCCATTCTCTCTTTCTCTGCTCTCTGGAAAGCAGGAGGATCCGACCCACCAACAAGTCCTCCAGAAACTTTCATGAACTGCAAAAGCATATGTATGTTAAAAGACTCACAAACAGAAAAACATGGAAAGAGACAAATCAGGCACCAGACCAGTGACCTACATCAGTGTAACAGCCTTTACATAGTCCATAACCATAAGGTGTAGACTCCGTATGCATACAGAGCACCGCCTTTTTGATAGAATTTGGTTTTGTGGTAGAAGGTCTCTTATCCATTTCCCTTTCCCTTTCCCTTTCTGTGAGTTCCATTTCCCTTTCCCTTTCTGTGAGTTCTTCAACCTAGCCAAAAAATGTACAGCCGTTAGGAATATTTTTTATTAACATGTTTTTCAAGCGATATTAGGCAATAAAAGATTATGCTTATGTTTTTCTATCATTGCAAATGACAACAACCAATAGCAAAGGACTATGCATTGTTATAACTATTACGGCTGGAAAAACAGATACTCAAACCAGTTAGCGAACAACTCTACAAGTAGAAACTTAGCCTTAACTCACATTTAAACTTCCAGACTCGGTATTTCCAAACTCATCCAATCGTTTGGTTAGAGTTGCTTCACATATGTGCACAATTTTTACCTGAAATATTTAGAAACACACAGAAAATCAGCATCAGCACTAAACTACTGAAATAAAAGGCTAAAACGTCTTTCCTCTCATCTTTGACATTATTGTTATAAGCTCATAATCAAATCTTACAATATCTGTCTTAGAGCACTTGATACCATGGGAAAGCGCAGCTGTGTAAAGTGCTGCTCCACATATACCACTAGGTTTCCGGCCGGTCTGCAAACCAATGCATGGCCAATATTAGCACAAGGCATAACAAATACTAACGCTAAGACAAAGGGCACATAGGAAACGATTAGTTAACAACAAGAATTCACACCTGAATCCAATCTCTTTTCATACTAGCTATAATGTCTCGAGCTGTTTTCACGAGAGCTTTATTCGGTGCACCTTTCAATAAGCCTGCAATTGTATGATGAAACGAGTAGGCTGGGTCAAGTACTCGATTTAAATGTATGTTTCTTGGGTGATGTTCAATGCAACTAAAGTAAATATAATAATAGAAAATTTCAGTGTCAACCAAATATAAAAATGAATGGGAGCCAAAAGACATCATACTTACTGTGTGAGAACCGAGGAATGTAAATCGAAGGATCAACAAGCTTATCATAATTATGGTCTTCTGCAATGTACAGCACTTCGCATAGTTGCAAGTACACAGAACCTAACTCATAACTGTACAAGATTTTAAGAAACCAAAACACCAAAACCCGTATTACAACTCTTGGACATAAGGTAATTAGTCTACAAAAGAAAGAGAACAGTATGGAAATGCAAAGCACTAGTCTTACACGCTAACTCGAAGGTAGCTGGAAATGTCAATAAGAAGATACGGAATGTTTCTTTCCCTACAGATCAAGAAAGTCTTTGGTCAATATACAGTGAATAATGGTAACATACTTCAGATTATAAAGAGGAAACAAAACAAGAAGAGCAACAAGACGATTAATAAGAATCTAACCTGAAAGTCAAGTAGAGACAGGAAGCCTGTACAAGTTCAGTTCTGCGACCTTTAGTGAAATTGTGCTCAACTGCCATCTTCAGAAGAAAAGTTGAGTTAAAAAAAAAGGGGGGTTGCAAATAAAAATCCTAACAAACTAATATCCAGAAAATATGAAAACCAAACATACTGAAAAGAATCTAACAGCCATGTCAATCAAATCCTCTCTCTCATCAATTCCCAAGGCAGTTTGCAAATTCGTAATCTCATATCTTGCTGCAAATAAAAACCAAAGTCAGTCATTGCAAACTATAATGATCAAAAAATTGCATAAGAGTAACAATGCAATTGTGTTCCAAACAGCCAGGTGGTCTCAAATTTGGCAGGAGAACAAAAGGTGAGAAATACAGAACCATGAATACACCACCACCTAAGCAATTATTGAACTAAAATGTTCAAAATCCGAAATTGCATCATCAAGTTGAATCCAATTAGATAACTACGTCAAACATAAGCTGTAGACTAGATGTATCAGTTGTACTATTTCAGGCCAACAGTGAAGAGAAATTTTCTTTATAAAGAAAAGGCATACCAATTCTCTTTCTCCTTTCGCGTGAGCTTGAAATACCACTCTGAACACTACTCACTACGTTACCTGACGCTTGGCTCTGCAGGTACACAAACAATGGATACGATTGAAAGGCAAGAAGACAAGGCAGCATATTTCTCAAGTAACTCACTATATATCCCTAAAGAGACCCGTTGTCTATTCTATCAAAATTAAGTTTCAGACTGAACGAAAAATATCAAATTCGTGGAGGTAAGGATCAAGCTAAAAGGCACGAGTACATATAATATACAACCCCTAATTCTTACACCATGTTAATCATATCCACAAACCACGAGAGACATCGAGAATATCCCTAGAAAGTGTGAAACATTTACTAGTCGTAAAGCAGAGGTTACTGAACGTAAAGCGCATCTGCGTATACCTGTCCAGCCGCATTCTTAACGAATGTAACTTCAGAAGAAAAATTGAAATTTTCCAATATCCTCCCACATAGATTACACGCCCTGCAAACATGAAATTCATCATTCGGAAGCTGTATTAACATCAAATCCAACAGAAACTGACCCATTCAAATAAGCAGCAACGATAAGATGCAAAATCAACACTTACAATGCACCATCGTAGGGGCGTAATCCGGGAACACTTTTCCCACAGTGGTTACACCACACCATAGCTCTGCAACTCAGGAAACTCCCACATTAGCTGATGAAATCGATCAAAATCCCAGAGATTAAGGTTCAATCAATTCGAAAATAAAAGCTTAAAGTGTTGCTTGTTCAATAACGAGAAGATCGGATTGTTTATGGCAAAATAAATTTGTTCTACGCGATCGTGCGAGAAAGTGGAAAGGATTAGGGTTTAACTGGAAAAAATAATTACATAGACGCAACTCATAACATACCGGTTCCAGGCGGCGACGGCTGAAGAAGGCGAAGCTGAGAGATTTCCTCCGATTTGTTACTGCTTCGAATCGAACTCGGGTCCTAAGAGTTAGGCATAAGTTTGTGAGCTCTCTCTTTCTTTATCTGGTCCTCATTCTTGGCTGATGCTAAACCGAAATGTGTTCGGTAAATTATATCTGGTCCATATTGCCTGTTACCAAACCGAAGCCCAAAGAAAATTTTGAGACATCACATCTTTGAATTGAAGAAGAATTGGAGCTGAAAACGTTCTTAAATCGCAAAGTAAAGATCTCAAATAATCAAAAACAGAAATTGCCATTACATAACACTAAATTCTTGACTTTGATATCTATAAATTTCTCTGAAATTTTGAAAAGTTACAAGAACAACAGTAATATAAAATTTAGCTTCACTCCAAGCTCTGGCGTCTCGCCTATGGAGCAGGTCCTCCAAGTAGTTTTAGAGGTTCCTCTTTCTTCTCAGTGGCATTACGATTTGCTGCAGCAGCTCTGAGAGGAGGCTCGAAGAGCTTGCTTGCGACATCAGGAGGCAACGCGTCTTCGCCGGGAAGAACAAGAAGCCCTTTCTCTCTCAGCGGAGAAGGCTCATTGTAGCAGAAGCTCCACAGCGAATCCACAAGCTGTCTCTCTTCTTTAACCGTTTCGAGATCCTCTTGTGACATGGAGCTGATTCCTTGGATCCGTTCTCGAAGAAGCTGCCTCAGTTTCTCGTCGTCTTTCTCTATGGTGCCACGTTCACTTCCAAAGTGTTTCCCTTTTGTAAACTCGACCAATCCGCGAAGAGCAGCTTCTCTGGTCTCAGCATCTTCACTAGACGCATGATGCATCATCACTCGGGGAAAACCGAGTGCAACGGCGATACTGCACTCAGAGTCATACTCTTGAAGAAGATAATGCAACAAGTTTAAGGCTTTCCTGGAGGATATAGAAAGACAAATAACCAAAAATATCACAAGTCTGAAATCCACAATAGGCAGAGAAAACATAAAAGCATTAGTGTGGACTACCTTCGAAACCGCACACTATCAGTCGCCAACGCAGCTTTTAGACCAGCATAACCCTGGGCAAGCTTGAAAGCCGTGACTCCGGGTTTGTTATTACGAATCAAAGCTACATGACACATTCCAAAAGGCAGTCTCTTTAGTAAATTATCACTAGCAAAACTAAGCACAAAAAGGTTTTGATCAATCTCAGGCTTTTTACAAGAGAATAGCAGAGCAGGGCTTACATGATATTGCGCCAAGAGCCTGAGTTCGAGCATGAACATCTGTGTCGGAAGTGAAGTTGGAAAGCAATGACTCCAAACCATTGGCTTCCATAACTAATTCCTGACTCCGAGGATTGTTCTGAACTATTGTGCTTACGACGTCAGCAGCTTTTGCCCGAATATTGGCATGAGAGTTTTTAAGGAACCCGAGAAGAGGAACCAAGCCTCCAATTGAATGAAGATCTACACAAGAGCAAGCAAGTAAATATTAAGATTAACTTAATAACCGGAAAAAAAAACTTGATTTCAATCAAGTTCCAAGGAAGAGATGTTTACCATTAGCCATATCAATCGATTCAACATGCTCCTGCAACTCATCCAGCAAATCTACGAGCATATTAAAACTCAAATTAGCAACTCAAGAGATGGCAAAAGATAAGACAAGAAGGAAACTATGGAGTCTGGGGGAATAAAGAACCTTCGAGATCTTCAGGTGTTACTCCATGATCCACCAAAACCTGTTCAGGTGTTTGCATAACTAGTGTAATCTCTTTCATGCGCTTGACTACATCCACAGTCTGCGATTGCATAGCCTCCATAAACCACTTTCTATCCTCCTCGCTGTCTCATCAAACAACTCAATCAGCGAGACAATAAAACACCAATGGCTACATAGGTTCTAAGCTTTTGACATTATCAAAATTGTGGATTCGCAGAGTTTCATAAAAACTTAAGAGGCACAAGGGAAAACGAGAAAAGAGGTAAACTTTAAGCTGCAGCAAATCAGTACTTGCATCTAATCAAACCCATACCTTGAATATAGATATTGAGATAAAAACACAAATTTTGCACAGACCTAGATTTGAATTCACTCACAAAGCTAAATCATAGCCCCACACAAGTTTGCATCCAAATATCCAATCCAATATCGTACAAACAAAGAGAGAAGCTAATAAGTTACAAAATTAAGTCTGTACCTCAACTGGCGAGGTTGTCGAGTACCGTCGGCGTGAGAGAGACTCCATTTAAGCAATCCATCCCAATTGGGTCCGTCTTTCGCCATTGAAGAACCGTAAAAAAACTTGGAACAGAAGAAAGACAGTACAAAAATCGAAACTCTTCTTGTGTGTGTTTGTGAATAACAAAGAGGAAAAGTCGGCTAATTAGCAGTTTGGTTTTATAAAAGACCAGAGAGAGTATTCGCGAAGCTACTACAACATTCTGAAAAATCGTAAATCATTCGACCACCGAAAAGCGAAGACGATGACGAGCGTCTTCAACGTTATTGGGCTTAAACTCTGTAACCCAAATACCCAGCACTAATGGGCTTACAAGGACCAATAATAATAATGTAAGAGCATGATTATTGATGAATTTAGCATTATTATAACAATAAACATAAGTATAAGTTAAAAGATGGTCATTTTTGCATCAATTATTGGTAAAGTTTCTTAGTCGTTCTTAAGGATTTTTTTTTTAAAAATAGTTTTTTTATATAAAATGTTTTACATTGACTGAAAATTATATCATAATTTCACAAACATTTTAAACACAGCTTCTAAAACCATAAAAAGAAAGAAATTAAGATTTAAATGTCACATGAATCTGTGGCGGTAGTTGAGATTGGAGTCGACGGCGTCGGCAGAAGACACTTGGCAGCGGAACAATGAGGTTATTTTGTATAACTTTGTTATGTAGTTTGTACTGAAGATTTATGTAAGTATGAGCCTTTGTAATGTTCTGAAACTCTTGTAATGTTAATTTTTGTAATGTTCTGAGATTGAGTCTTTGTAGTGTTATGAGTTTGTCTTAATTGATATGAATCTATCGTAATTGATGAGTAATTTGGAGGGCTGTAATGCTCAAGAGTTTTCTGTATTTATTCCTAAAATTGCAGGTTTTTGGTCTTCAAAAAAAGTTGCAGGTTTTCTGTTTAAAAATGCAGGAGGTTTTGGTCAGAAAAAATTGCTAGGTTTGAGTTGTCTAAAGGCATAACATTAAAGAACAAGAAAAAATTAACCATTACACCATTAAATTTCATGTCATCAACGATTCTAAAGCACATAATATTCTACCAAGTCAACATAAAACACAACCGAAAAGCCTAGAGCATATCACATTCATGACCCTTTTGTCTCATAAGACACACTTTTGGTATCACATAAAGCTTATCACAGCATGGACTTCTTGTGCTAAGAATTGCATTGGTTTCTGCATTGGTTTCTGTCTTGTTCCCACAACCTTATTACCTCTGTCTTGTTCCCTAACCTAGCGTAGAGCATAATGAGATGATTGTAACCTTCACCATCTTTACTCACCAACCTAGTCTCTGACATTTTCAGAAGCTCAATGGCTTTGTCTCGTTGCCTCTCCATATCTTGCAAGACCGATCCGATCCTCTCAAGATCAGACATAGCACCAAAAGCATTGATGCAAATCCTGAAACTGTAATTATCCGGAGCAACATTCTCTTTCTTCATCACAATATATACAGAGGCTGCAAACACAAAGTAAGAAAGATCATTTCAATTCCGCAACAAAAACAGCGTAATCAGCTTAGTTGAGCTAATCTTACACTAGTATACAAAAGTTTAGAACTTTGATGAACCCGACACAGATTTTTCAAGCTTGAAACAGAGTTTACCTTTCCAGTTCCAGGAGGGCCGTCTTCGATGGCTTTGGGCGAGACCCGAACAAAGATGACTTGATGGGTTCAATTCAATTGACATAGCAATAACCACAGAAACAAGTTTCGAGAAGTAGTAAACGCACCGCTAAGTCGCCAGAACCAGAATTCACAACACGACTTTGGATTTACATTTTGACATAGCTGTGGCTGATTTTGGATCAAACCCAATAATCAAACTTAGCAATTGATACGAAGATTCCACCTCCACCAACACCTCCTACGCTACCAAACGCAGCTCCAAAGAATCCAACAACAATGCCCAAAACAATTTGCCAGTTAAACTCAAATTCCTGGAAATTTTTTACTTTTATTCAAAATCAGAGTTCATGTATATCAAAGAGAGTCAATTAAGGTTGAGGATGGCGAAGAAAATCTTACAGGGCAGACATGATGATAACCAGTTTGACTAGATTCCCAGAGTAAATTCACGGCTTTGAGGAAGAAACCAGTTCATCTCAAAGTCCCAAATCGCCGCAGAGGAAAGAAAGATAGAGAAGAGAGAGGAGAAAAGCGTGTTTTTTTATTTTTATTTGACACGTGTCACTTAAAAAACGTCGCATACCTTCTCTTATTTAAGAGACGTTTTCAAAGTAATTGCTATTTTTGATTTAATTAAATCAGAGTTTTTGCTAAGAGATGGCGTTAACAAACGCCGATAATGATGGTCTAAACGATCGCCTGAGTTTGGTTTATCCTCGGTTTTGGTTGGTCAACCCGTCCAAACCAAGTGTTCTGATTTAAGCGAGTCTCTTCACTAGTTGATTGATTCATTCATTACTACAGGCACATAGAAATCATTCTTATACTAAACACGCACTTGGCAGAAAGAACATGTAGAAACTTCAATTACAAAAGGGTAAATCACCTTCATAATTTACAGAATTACACAATTTCATGGTTGTTTACCAGCTCTTGGCCACCACATGATGCATAGTGTGTGTTGTTGTTCCACCAATGTAAAGAGAGAAGCGGAGTTTCTTCAACACACAAATATGCTTAATATTCAAAAACATTTATTTTGGTCACACAAAATAAGCTTAGTACACTGATTCAGAAAGAGAGGGCCATCATAAATATCATACTTGTGCATACATACACGCCAAAAGAAGACACGCATAGTATATTATCAGTATTACCAAAAAAAGAAACACGTACATGCCTAGTGACGCGTTCATCAGACAGCAGCAGCAAGAACCTTTATAATATCAAGGATCCTAGAGGCTGTGAGCATATGCTCTAACCACTCAACTTTCCCCCAAATTTCATAGCTTTCGCATCGTTCAAGCGAAAGCTATGAAATCAGTGTACTAATCAGGCTGTAAGCATAAGTTCCAAATCTTTGTCTGTGGCACAAACGAATAATATGTATGCTGCTTCCAAGAAACCACCATGTTTCCACCATAATCAGCCAATCGAATCCCATGCTCACAATGTAACTTTGGTAGTCCAACCAAATCATTCAAATTTCTCCACTTGCGTGTCTCACTGTCATACCAGGACCGGGCCTGAGAATTCTTGGGTCCAATTCAGAATTCAATTTTGAAGTCCCAAAGTTAAATTTATTTGTATTTTGTAAGCTAAAAATAAAAATAAAATAAAATATTAGCTGAGGCCCCATTCAAAAGAATAGTTTGAATGGGCTCAGGTCTGGCTCTGCCTATACCATCTCAAGTTTCCATGAGAAGCAGAGTACAAAACATTCTCTATCACGCAATAAGAATTATTGTACATGTATAAGCAGAGTACAAAACATTCTCTATCACGCAATAAGAATTACTGTACATGTATTCGCTCATCCCTGATCTAACTAGGTCCCATCTACCTTCCGTGGAATTGTAAGCAACGTCCACTTCCGAGCTTGAAATCGTGCGGAACTTTCCGTCAATACATGCGGTTCTGTTGACGTGATAATTACCGGTGAAAGGGATGGGCAGAAGAGGATCCCAAACTTTTCTTTCTGTGTCGAACACGTGGAATAGGTTGGAAACGGAATCGCCGGGAATCTTGGGGCCTCGCGCCACGTGTGAGACCGGCAATCCAGAACTGAGACGCTAGTGTCTCCCCATCGAGCAATTTGGTAGATACTAGAACAAACCGCCATGAGACCAGCAAAGTCAGCAAGAGGAGAATCGGGAAATGGGACTATGGCCAAAGCATACCCACTTGACTTTGACTTGGTGTCGTCGTTATTTAGGATTTTATTAGGTTTCCTGCAGAATGTGTACCTCCGACTATCATTACCATGTCGTATGCACACATAGACAGGGGCGAATCTACATGCATGGAGGGTGGGGCAAGTGCCCCACACTAACTTTATAAATTTTATCTTTGTAATACAGTTTTGATAAAGTAAATATAGCGTAGTTAGTCAACTTGAGCCAATCTTGCCCCATGCTCCCTCACACTCGAAGGCTCTCTCCCACTTCTGTCAATATTTTCTTGGAAATTTTTGTTTTACTGACGTGTTTCATAGTTACTCTTTTCAATAATTTATAAAATGAGTTATAACCTCAGATGTTAATTTTCTTTTCAATATTGTTAGCCTTCCTTGTATAAATCTCACTTTAAAATTTTGATTTTATTATTTTATTCATTAACTAAACCTAATTTTTGCGTGCATACAAAAAGTTTATAATGAACATAAAAAACTATTTAATTATTTACATAAAATTATACTCCCTCTGTTTTTTTTAATGAATTTTCTGAGATTTTCACATATTAATAAAAAGTTACTTTTTAATCATAGATGCAAGGTATTTGCAACTAAACAATTTTCTATAAATTTAAATCAATAAGAATTCAAAAAGCATAATAAATGTTTCTTGAGATATGAAAAGTGTATTAAAATATTAGAAAATTTATCTTTTTAAAATAACAAAACTTGGCTAAAAAATTCATTGAAAAGAAATGGAGGAAGTATAAAATATATATTGTGCCGCGTATAAAATATTCTTCTGGATCCGCCACTGCACATAGAGACAATCTCTCCGTGTGGCCCAAGAGTGACCGGAAAGCTCCAGTGAAGCAAGGAGCGATCGAAAGCTCTTGCAGACTAGGGAGAGAGTCGGATAGTACAGCCTTGAGACGCATGCCACGCAGTTAAACAGCAAATCAGAGGGAAGCGACATAAGTGGGCTCGATTGCTGCGTCTGCGTCGTAGCCGTTGTCTTCCTCTTCTTTTTCGGGGATGAAGTTGACGGATCTGGGTCGATGGCAGCGTCGGAGACGGGTCCTCTTTCTTCCTTTTCTTTCTCTTCTCTGGATACGACATCGGCGGACCTAAAGAAACGAAATCGATGGCAATGTTGTTTTTCTGTGTAACATAAATGTGGGCAACCAATTGGTGGTGGTTCCACTTGATGGAGGAGTTGCCCTGTTGGTCTAGGTCATGGATCGATTCTCCTAAAGCGTGAAATTGCTAGATTTATCTCATTTGGCCACATGGATATGAGTCCCTACTTTTGGCCCATTTGAATACCTGGAGAAAGGATCTATCCGTGGGCTGTACCCCTCTCAGGAATAAGTATGAGATTTACCTAAGTTATAAAAAAACATAAATGTGGGCCATTTTATATTTTTTGTCTGTGAAGCCCATGTGGGCCCATTCTCTTTGAGCTTTGACCACATCGTGTGAGTTACACACATTTCGTAAGCATCTCCGCCTTGTTGGAGAAACCCTACTCGTTATTCCCTAGAGCCGTCAAAGTGGAGAGACATGTGGTAAGCGAAAAAGAAACTAGAAGAGAAAAGAAAGAGAGAGGGAAAGGAAGAAGATAAGAAAAATCTCCATAGGAGGAGAAGAAGCCGACCACCACCAAGCCTTCGTTGCCGTTTCTCCACCATTGATCCATCATTGACTCGGCTGACGCAATGATGGGCTCAGTAAGTCATTGTTTCGGGATGTTGCATTTACGATACACGATTTTGGCAAGTCCATTTCACTCGGATACCTTTGACTTTGAGGCTTTGACACCTGAACGTTGTTTCCACTACAAAATTGAACTAAATTTTAAATATAACCAACGAGAATAGTCTAATAAAAATTCGACGTGACATCAAATCAAAATCACAACCGAGCATCAACTCGTTCTTCCGTTTTCGTATGTTCTGTCCCAAAATCTGTTGCTTGCTCTGTTTGGACTCTGTTCTGAAACAGAGACAAAGAAGATGAAGCCTGAGGAGCAAGAAAGCGACATTTTGTTTCAGACAGATGATGATAAATGCCAAGTCGACGTCTCCTTCGTTTATGACGACGAAACCATCTCCATTTCATCTTCTCAATTATCCCTGAACGATTCCGCTCCATGGCCTCGGAGTTATCGGTAAAATATCAATTACTCTGTTTCTCCCATATCTCAAGAATTAATTTGAAGGGTTGCAGTAATAAATATTCTCCCTTTTCGTGGAAAATTCAGACAATCTGTGGATCTCTTGACCGGAGTCACACCTCCGACAACCAGTTTCATTCACCTGACGGGCTCTCAAACATCATTCACCAGCTCGATCTCTTCTTTATACAAGAGACGTCGTCAAAACTCTAACCTAAATTCGTTTGTTTCTTCCACAAGCAAACAACCGCTGCTCCCCGAGAAAGAAAAGTCCTCAGTGCAATCATCCATTTCATCTCACCTCAAGTTATCAATCACCGATCTCTCATTTGCAGAACAGAACAGCTGCTCGTTTCCTCAATCCGTTCTCAACGGTAAACCCTAATATCATCTCTGTCTCAAAACCTTTTCCACACATGGCTTTATATACGGTTGGACATAGGCATGGTATTATCAATGTTACAAACACGTTTTAATCTTCTGTTGACTTTGTGCTCTCTTTATCTTTCTCTCACTCGACGTTGAACCTATTTTGGTGCAGGAATCAATGTTTTATGTGGAGTAGGTCTACTCACAATGCCTTACGCGGTGAAAGAAGGAGGATGGCTCGGACTTTTAATACTCTTTTTGTTCGGTACCATCACTTGCTACACTGGTATTCTCCTCAAACGATGTCTTGAAAGCTCTCCTGACCTCCATACCTATCCCGACATCGGTCAAGCCGCCTTTGGATTCACCGGCCGCCTCATCATCTCCGTAAGTTTATGGAAACCATTTACATATTACCTAAATATTCTTCCTAACATCATCCAATCTAATACTTAGGGTTTTTAATCGCTTGGGACTTGCAGATACTTCTGTACATGGAGTTATACGCATGTTGTGTGGAGTATATAATCATGATGAGTGATAACTTGTCTAAAATTTTCCCCAACGTTTCATTAAACATGGCTGGAGCATCTCTAGACTTTTCGCAGATCTTTGCCATAGCAAGTACTCTTATTGTTCTTCCTACCGTTTGGCTTAGAGACCTTAGCTTACTCTCCTATCTCTCAGGTTCAATATTTATTTATATATATGGATCATAAATCCTTACAGATAGTTTGAGATTCGATAATTGTCGAATAACATGTATTGCTTTTCTTTTTAAGCCGGAGGAGTCTTCTCTTCGATCTTGTTGGCCCTTTGTCTCTTCTGGGTCGGGTCAGTTGGAGTCGGATTTCACCCGGGTGGACAAGCTCTCGATCTCGCTAACATACCTGTTGCGATCGGGATTTATGGTTTTGGGTTCAGTGGTCACGCGGTTTTCCCAAATATCTACTCTTCCATGAAAGATCCATCCAAGTTTCCTTGGGTGCTCCTCACTAGGTCAGAACACCATTTGCTTTTCAGGTTACTTGTAATGGAAGTAAATGATATTAGGCCAAACTTTTCATTTCTCCCTTTTTTTTGTTCTTTTTTTTTTTTTGGCAGTTTTGGTTTCTGCGTATTCTTATACATGGCCGTAGCGATTTGCGGCTACAGTATGTTTGGCGAGGCGATTCAGTCGCAGTTTACGCTAAACATGCCACCACAATTCACGTCATCTAAAATCGCAGTTTGGACAGCGGTTAGAAACAACTTCATCAAAACTGGATAAAATTGTTTTTGTTCTTCTATATATACTAAAATTTTCCTCCTACTTAAGGTCATTACACCGCTGACTAAATACGCGCTAACTCTCACGCCGATCGTGCTAAGCTTAGAAGAACTAATTCCTTCGTCAGAGAAGATGAGATCCAACGGAGTATCAATGTTTATTAGAACGATTTTAGTACTCTCTACTCTGGTTATCGCACTAACATTCCCATTCTTCGGTAAATCATGCCTTCCTTTGCAAGAAACTATTTAAAAAAAAAAACTTATTAACTTCGTTTGTTCTAATAACTTTGCAGCGATCATGGGGGCTTTGATGGGATCTTTCCTCGCAATGCTTATCGTAAGTACTCCATTAACATAGTTTCAGCTTTCGATGATTCAGAATATAACATTTGGTCTTTAACAGAAAAAAAAAACATATGATTGGAGTTTGAAGTTGCAACTATATATAGGCATATCAAACATGTTCTAAAGTTGATTCGTATTTGTTTATATACTTTGCAGGCTTTTATATTTCCGTGTCTTTGTTATCTCAGTATCTTGAGGGGTAAATTGAGTAAGACACAAGTAAGAGACATATATATTCATTTGTTTTGTTTATATAAAACCCTAAAGTGGTAATTCTTTTGATTCTATATCTGATTATTCACATGATAATTTTATTTGTTTTTTCGCAGATGGGAATATGTGTTTTAATTATAATATCTGGCATTGCAAGCGGTTGCTGCGGGACATACTCCGCCATCGGAAGATTGGTAGGAGAATGGAACTGATTTTGGTGCAATTAAACAATCTTAGAAGGTAGAAGTGTGGAACAATACAAACTTAAATTCAGAGATTATTTATTAACAAAATTGTAAGTTGTAACAAAGGGTTGTACAATATTGAAAGACCATTTATAAAAATTTATCAAATGTGGTTCAGGCTCTCCTTTCTTGGCCTGCTCAGAAAAGAATCGGAAACTAAGCAAGACAAACTTTGTTACAGATAGAAAAGAAAAAGAGAAGAGAAGAGAAAGCTACCTTAAGAACCGGGGCCTGAGGCAAAAAAAAAAAAAATTCCAATACAAAGTAAATCATAAAACTTGTTATACAAATGTTATATATCTAATTTTAGAAATATTTTATAAAAAAAAAAAGAACAAATTATGTGAACTTTCAATAATAAAAGGTTACAAACTCAAATAACATAAAATAAATTATCTTAACATTAATAAAAATTAGAATAAAAAGAAGTTAATGTCAATAAGAAGAGAAGAATGGAGAGATGAGTGGTTATAAAAACCAAATTACTTATGTGTTTAATATTAATTTGGGGCCCCAAATTCCAAAATATAAAGGGGCCTGGTGCTAATGCACCAAAATACATAACATGACCACGGCTATGTTAAGAACAAATCCAAGAGTATGATAATGGATGGTCAGATTTAGACAATGCGCATAATCAGCTCTCATCAACAATATCTGCTTCTGCTTTGGCCGAGACAATAGGATTTCCATATTCTTGAGAATATCATACCAATCAAAATTTACCAAATTAGTAACAAATTACGAAACTAACAAGAGCTCGTCGAGAAATTTTCACTAGTCTCTAGACACACCAAATTCAGCAACCCTAGAAATCTGAAACATAAACCGAAATTACTTTCAGTCGAAGTATAGGCATTTTCGTTTGTTTAGACTGAAAGCAAGTTTGAAAGATAATCAATCTGAATCTTCCTCCTTAAGTTTTTTTTTTAATTGTTTTTTTTTCGGGTATGTTATGTATTTTAAAAGGTACTAGGTTTTTCACCCGCGCTATGCGCGGGTCTGTATTAATAATTTGTTAAAATATTTTTATTCATAATTTTTTTCGTCAGTAGTATGATTGATTGTAGTGAATCAATATTCTTATTTCTCTTCTTTTGTTTCATGTTTTTTAGTTTTTTTTCCATTATTTTCGCTCTCTATTTGATTTTTTTCTCTTCATCTTTACTCTTCCTCGTCTTCCTTTCTTTTTAGTTTTTTGTCCTTCAGTTTCTTATTTGGTCTCCTTCTTCATCTTTGTTATTATTTTGTTTATCTTTTGTCCTCGTTCTTTAATATCATTGTCTTCATTTTTTTTATTGTTTCTTCTTATTTTTGGTCGAAGTTGCTAGGAGTTTGCTAGCTATATTTCTTTTGTTTAGTATCTTCTCTTTATTTTTCTTGATTATTCTCCAGGACTTGTTCCCTTTTATAAATAGTTTTATTGTAGTTCTCTTTATTTTAATATTATGTAGAGTAAAAATTTAATTATCTGATACACCCAACCAAACTTAAAAATGAAAAAGATTCACGAAAACAAAATTAAGCTAGAGATGGTACAATTACATATTCACACATGTAATAAGCAATGTCTAAGAATAATATAAATAATTTAATTTATGCGATCATAGAGATATAGTTACGCATAGCTGTCAATTTCTTATTTTTCGGTTTCATCTTTTTATTTGGTTTCCTTCTCAAGCCTTGTCTTTTTCGTTTTTTATGGCTTTGTTCTTTGCTATATTCGTCCTCCCTTTTCTTCATTTACTTCTTTTTCTTTTTGTTCTTCTTGGTTCTTATTCTTATGTTTCTTCTATGATAAATTATTTCCATAAAAAATGCTAATGTTTTGCTAGATTTGTTTTCTTCTTCTTTGTATTCATTATTCTCCTTTCTATTTTTTTCCTCACTCTATTGCTTTTGTACATATTTTAGCATAAGTCTTTTTAATCCGATGTAGAACATAGTTATCTGATACACCAAACCAAACTTAAAAATGAAAATGTACGTATAAACAAATTTAAGCTAGAAGATAAACTAATATTTTGGTAGGTTTTCTAGGGTTATAAAACCAAAATGAGGAGAAGCTAATCGACATATATCATTGTTTTTTATTCTTCTTCGTTCTTGTTTTTATATTTTTTTAATTTCTTTGATTCATTCTTATTCAATCTCTTCTGTTTTGATTTATTCTTTGTCTTTTCTCTTATATGGTTTCTTCTTCATTTTCACTCATCTTTGCGTTTGCTTTTCTTCGTCTTCGCGCTTCTTTTTATTCTTTTTTTTTTTTTTTTGGTTTTGCCTCCTTCGTTCTTATTCGCTTTCCTCTTTAGATTGGTCTTTGCAAGTTTTTTGTTTTTGTTTGGTTTCTTCTCCTTCGTTCTTATTCGATTTCCTCTTCAAATTTTTCTTCGCAAGTTTTTTATCTGGTTTTTTCTTATTCATCTTTGCCTTCTTTGGTTTTTATTTTGTCTTCGCAATTCAATATATTCGTTTTCGCTTTTCTTTGGTTTTATCTTCTTACTCTTCTTATTTGTGTCTGTTTTTTTCTTCAACTTTTATTCTCTGTTTTTTTCTTCAACTTTTATTCTTTCTTATTTGTCTAGGTTATTCTCCACAATTAAAATTCTACATGGCTCCATTCCTCTTGTAAAATATTAATTTTATGTTGAAATTTGTAAACTAATTTTAACATAAGCTTTTTTATGTGTTAAAAAATTTCAATGATTATTTATATAATTAAAACCATTATCTTAAATTAAGAAATTTTCCTAATATAAATCTAAGTAGATTTTTGGTGTTACTAAAAACTTATACATTTTTTTCTTATATCTATCGATATTCCAAATCTGTAATTTGGAAAAAATTTTAATCTTAGATAATGATATATAAAAATATTATTGATTGTTTAAAATTTGGAAAATTTCTTAATTTTAGAGATGCTGATTTGGCATAATTTAATTGGTTAAAAAAAAATAAAAGCTGATGTGGACACCTTTAGAGGCATTTAGCCTCAACTTTTATATATCTTAAATTAAGAAAATTTTCTAATATAAATCTAAATAGATTTTTGGTGTTACTAAAAACTTATACATGTTTTTCTTATATCTATCGATATTCCAAATCTAAAATTTGGAAAATTTCTTAATCTTAGATAATGATATATAAAAATATTATTGATTGTTTAAAATTTGGAAAATTTCTTAATTTTAGAGATGCTGATTTGGCACAATTTAATTGGTTAAAAAAAATAAATGCTGATGTGGACACCTTTAGAGGCATTTAGCCTCAACTTTTATATAGTATAGATTTCAGATTTTCAGTTTTTTTCTTTTTCTAGTTAGTTACGGATTTCCGTCTCGGATATTTTAATTTCATGTTCGGGTATTTTTCGGATATGTTCGGGTATGTTTGAACCAATCCGAAACCGAAGTTATTTCAGGTAAACTTTGATTCCTACACATAATATCCGAACCAACCCGAACCCGATTGGTACCAATCTAAACCGACCCGAAAAAAAATCCACGAAGAGTTCCTACAGTATATCGTAAAACTGAAAAGAAAGATATTAAGATCGGTTATGAGGACATAACTTTTGATTCATAAGTGATTTGAGTATGTCAAACGCATATAACCCAACGGAGATCTTGCTAAACGCACAAATTCCAGAAGTGAAAAACTTTAAATCCATGTAACTATACTTTATATGTTCGAGCATTTAGTCATGGCTTTTGAGGATGCCATCTGACAAGTTTATTCTAAGGTCTATTGATGATAACGTATCATCCATTTGCTTGCACGTTGAGTTCTTTAAAAAAAACCAAAGAAGAGCAAAAAAAAGAATACTTAGATCCAAAGAGATAATATAAAATTGAAGTAAACATCTAATATCTCTAATTCCATTACCATAACTTATACTATTTATATTTATGAAAATTATATAGGTGGGAAGTTATGTAAAACAAGCAACAACTGTTGCTATAATGACGGAAGGACCAAAATTGGTATTGTTTAGCTTATACAGTTTCTAGAAAGAAGGTGATTCCATTTCCACAAGATATGATGATGAAAAATCTATCGTATATAATGTAGTAATTATATAAAGGATATATCAGTGTTTTTCACACATTTATTGAAAAGAGCGGAAATGAAAATACCAAAATACGAAGATAATAAAAAAATAAAAGAAAAACAAAGAGAAGAAGAAGCAAGCGGATAAGAAACCGTGAAAACAAAATAAAAGAAAAATCAAAACCAAACCAAGAAGAAAGATGAGCAAGGCCAAGATGAGTGAAGATGAATAAAATCAAAGACAAAAAAATGAAGAAAATCGAATAAGAATAAAAATTAAAAAAGTATAGGTTATGTTTTTATGCCAAATTTTATGAAGCAATCGACATAACATATAAAGCTTAAGATAATCTCACACAATTCTATCAATTGAGATATTTAAGGATTTCAATCAACAAAATTAAAAAATCGTGAAAATTTTGACAAAATTCTAATAATTGGTAAGAAATATCCGATTTCAAATCATCATATTATGTATTTATGTTAGAGGTCTAACAAATTATATGCATGTATTTGACTAATATAAAAGTAACTAGAGAAATTTTAAGAAATATATCTCTTGCAATGTAAATTTTTAAAACTACATTTTTAGTGTGACAATTTTCAAAACTATATTTTTCCCTAATTTTAATATGTAAGTTTGGGTTCACTAATCCTTGACTAAAATTTAGATTTTGGGGTTTAGGGTTTAGATTTAAGGGTTCAAAGTTAGATTTTAGGGTTTGGGGTTTATATGTTATGGTTTATAATTTTTTTACTCAATATATACCTTATAAGTGTAGTTTTGTAAATTGACATCCAAAAAGATGTAGTTTTGAAAATTTTCCAAATAACTATTAAAATTCTAAACATGTTCCTACAAATCTCCTTCTAAAATTATATAAAAACAAATTATTTATTACAGACTAAAAAATTATTTTAATTAAGTAAGAATCATCTGCTCCAATATAATTTTTTTCTTTTTGGTAACCGTTGGGATCGTAAAGATTTCATTATAGTTTTACATAACAAAATCTATAATCTTATAAACAAATACAAATAAGAGCAAATAGGGTAATTCTTAAAAATACCAAAATAAGTTTTTGATCCTCTAGTTTTACACAATCACTAGTTTTATGTTTTTTAACTATATTTTTTATATAAACAATTTTGGTAAATCCATTATTATGTTTTAATAATTTAAAAGATATTAACGCCAACGGATTAAAAATCTACTATTAATTAGGTGGAAGCTTTAACTTTAGAGATCTCCAAAATCGTCGACAACTTCAGACGTACTCCAACAACAACAACAATCGAAACATAAATAAATTAAATTAGAATCCACTCGCCGGAGACGCCGTCGTCTCGACGCCGGTGCTCCGTTTCAACCCTTTGAAGTTTTTCGTCGGAGGAGAAAAAAAAATGAAAAGGAAAGGAGTCGGATTTTCTCTCCCCGTGACGGTGGTGATGTTGGTGATCGGTTTCATCTATTTCTCCACGGTTTTCACTTTCATCGACCGGTGGTTCAGCCTCACTTCCTCTCCCGGAATAGCGAACGCCGCCGCGTTCACCGCTTTGGCTCTGATGTGTCTATACAATTACTCCATCGCGATTTTCAGGGATCCGGGTCGTGTTCCACTCAATTACATGCCAGATGTCGAAGATCCGGAGAGTCCTGTCCATGAGATTAAGCGAAAGGTGACCTCTTTATGCCTCCTTCTCTCTGTTAACTGTTTCTGGGACCTTCATTTCTCGGTACTGATTAGTCAATTCCGAGATTTCTCTGCTCTTTTGCTTTCTGATTATGGAAAACAAAAACTCAAAATTTAAATTCTCTGTAGAATGTGTTTTTTTTAATCTCTATATCAATTCAATGTTTTGGATGTATTGGATTGACTAGAAATGGTGCTTCTTGTAGATTTTTAACTCCTTTGAGATATTTTGCTGTCTTGCAAGGTTATCAAATATGTTCCTATCCTCTAATTCTCTGTAAGGACCTTTAAGCTTGACACTTTGGGATCACATATAAATCCACCTTTTGACTATATCATTGTGGTGATTCTTGTAGATTGTTTGTTCCCGTAACATTGTTTTGATGGGCTTCTGTGAGTCAATTTGACTTTCAACTTTTAAAGCTATCGGATTTGTTGCTAACTTCTTGTTAGAGCCTTAAAAGTATGAAGCTTTCGATTTCCATATGTGAGCCATGTTTTGAGGCTTTTATGGGATTCTCTTGCAACTGTGCTATTAGATTTTTCTGATGAAAGTTCACATATGTAATTTTGGTTTCACTACTTACTTTGGTTACGTTATCTTCAGGGAGGAGATTTGAGGTATTGCCAAAAGTGTGCACATTTTAAACCTCCGCGAGCTCACCATTGTCGAGTTTGCAAAAGATGTGTGCTGAGAATGGTATGCTCTACTTAACACTTATGTTTCATGCCAAATTGAACATCAAAATCGCCCAAACCCGTGCCAAAGTATGTTAAACCGGTTGAATTTGATTTGAAGGACCACCACTGTATATGGATCAACAACTGCGTAGGACACACTAACTACAAAGTCTTCTTCGTCTTTGTTGTCTATGCTGTGACTGCATGTGTATACTCCCTGGTACATTTTCTAACTCCTGTATAGTTCAATGTACCTCTCTGTGTGCCACTTTATATATATATTCATTGGATTTTATAGGTTTTGCTTGTGGGAAGCCTTACTGTTGAACTTCAAGATGAAGACGAAGAGATGGGAAGCTATCTAAGAACTATATATGTACTTTCAGCTTTTCTTCTTATCCCAATGAGTGTCGCGTTAGGTGTGCTTCTCGGGTGGCACATTTACCTCATTTTACAAAACAAAACGACCATCGAGGTTCTTCTTCTTCTTTCTCTTCTTTTGCTTTTCACTTCTTCAGTTGCTAGATTATGGATTTTCCTGAGCTCTGCTAATTCAATGCTGCGGAAATTAATTGAGCAGTACCACGAAGGGGTGAGAGCTATGTGGTTAGCTGAGAAAGGTGGGCAGGTGTATAAGCATCCATATGACATTGGCGCATATGAAAACCTAACCTTGGTAAATAATTCTTTATCTTCTTTGGAGATAGTTAGTACTCAGTACCGGCCAAGGGTTTAGTCTTTGTTAAGTCTTTAACTGTTTCTTCTTCTTCTTCAGATTTTGGGTCCCAACATACTTTCTTGGCTCTGCCCTACATCAAGGCATATCGGTTCTGGTTTGCGTTTTCGTACAGCTTTTGACTCAGTCCCTGTTTCATCCGAAATGAAATCATAGCCATGACCACCCAAATCATATATATTCCCAACATTTTTGGTGACTTGCATCGAAAAGGCAGCAGATTGGTCGTCCTTCTCAGGCGTTTAAGCCGCCTCAGCTCAAAACCAAGACTAGCCCGTAGACCGTAGTCAACAGTAGACTCTGCTTGACAAGGTTCTCTATCTCTCATCATTGTTAACTGGATCAAGAAGATCCGTCTGTGAAAATTATGGTGTCAGGTAGGTAAGGCTTTTGTTGTATTTCCTCTGTTTTTCTTTGGATTCCTCGAGAAGGAAAAGGAAGTTATGTTTGTGGATACAGAATTCAAAAGCTAATTATGCTTATACATACAACGAACAGGTGAAAAGACATCATTTGTAAGATAATGAAAGGCTTTCATTTTTTTTTTTATCAGAATCAGGCACTTACTTCTCAATATGCAGAATATTTCATTTTATATGAGACAGAATTTTTTGTGACTAGATTGGAAGAAGAAGAGGAAAATGCGTAATGTATTTTAAATAATAAAATAAATAAAATTTCATATGTCCATAATACATTTTCGATCGTTTTATCCAACAGAAAAATGGGGCATCGAGAGTTCTGCTCAACTTATAACTTAGAAAGCTTTGTTGGTTTGAGTTTCTGAGTTCTAAATTTAATGGCGGTCGTCGTCTCTTTCCGTTGTCCTTATGCGGCCCTCATGATCTCTGAAACCCGTAATCCTCCTAAACTTGACCAGAAATTCAACAATTCTCGCCTGAGTTTCCATCATCTCACTCGGAAAAACAAGCATCAAGGTCTTCGTTGCTTATCTGGGAAGCCGACGCCTTCGAATCCAGACCCTGAATCTCCTCAAGGTCTCTCTTCGTCTATCTAACTAAAGTTTTGGGTTCTCTTAACTTGTGCTTTGTAACTAATAGTGTTGAAGTTCAGATGAGGAAGAGCAAGAGAGCGTGGGAGTCAAAGCAGCTTTAGCGATGCTGAGATTCTACAAGAGTAAACAACCAACCACATTTTCAATTTTTTCCTCTGATTCTGTAATTAGGGCTTTATTTTCTCGGGTCCCGTTAATGGAGCTTTCCGGTGGAAAACAGGGGAGATATCGCCGGTGTTACCTAGAAGCTGCCGTTACGTCCCGACTTGCAGCGAATACTCAATGGAAGCTTACAAGAAATATGGATTTCTCAAAGGCACCGTCCTTACCACTTGGCGTCTCTGCCGCTGCAATCCTCTTGGTAGTTGCTACTTTCCCTTTTCTTTTCACTCTCTTTTCTTCAACCGATCAAATGAATTGCCTGAGCTTTTTGGACAGGTGGATCTGGATTCGATCCTCCAAGATGGTTTGGCGAGAGCAAGATCAAGCCCCAAGAAGGAGAAGCAGAAGAAGAAGAAGAAGAAGAAGATAACTATGGCGATGAGGACCAAGCAGAGATTTGAATAAAAGGAAAAAAAAACAAAAAAAAAGAAGAATATAAGTTGTAAACTATTACTAGAGAAATCAGGGAAAAGGTAGCAGAGTTTGTTGAAAGCTAGGAGAGAAATAAGAATTACAACATTTGTTACCAAAAGATCATCTTTTGGTCTTTTGGAGCGGTGTATCCTCTTAAATCACGTAGAAAGATCTTGGAACTGCCATGGGTTGAATTCGATTGACTTGGGGTCGGTGTTATCTTCAGAGCAATCCGCGACTTCCCTGTGTTGCGTATATTTTCCGTTGAATTGGTAAACTTCGAGATCGCCCCATGGTGTAGGAGTGACTTCTTCGGTTATATCAAACCATTTTGGGGTAAAGCTTTGGCCTTTCTCTTCGCGGGTTCTCTTTTCAGCTCTCTGTCTCTCTTCCATGCTATTAACAAGATGAAGGGAGAAGAAGGATAAAAAAAGATCCCAAATTGTTGGCTTTACTTAAATTAGTTTCCAGATATATCATAAAAGAATTAAAAGGGTTAATGAGCATACCTGCTCTTCTCATAGCCGGATTTCGACATGTCGCCCATTTCAAGTGCATATCTATCAGGGCGTAACCGTGAATCAGATGTCAACAGCTTTTTGGGGGCAGTGTCAAAGCTATTGATCTTGTGAGCAAAATGTGTGTATTGGTATTTGTCATCCTTTGGAACATCAGCGAGTCTCCAGACCTATGAACAACAAGACCGCATTTGAACGTCACCAAACTGAGATTTTATTTTTGCAAAGAGAATCGAGACGATGAGAGAGAGAGAGAGAGATTTGTCAAACCTCTTTTAGTTCGGTGCCCGGAAGAGGTTCGCCTTCACCGTCACACTGCTGATAGCTCATGGACTCGTTCCATTTACCGGTCATGAGGATCTTGGGCTCCTCAGAGGCGTTATAGACATATCCGTCCACTTCGTATCGACCAGATCTGTTGAGACCATGAAAGCACATTTTTTCAGCTTTGAATGGGGGAAAAAAACATGAAGATGATGTTGCAGTGAAGTGAAGTGAAGTGAAGGGAACTTACCCGAACCAGCCACATGGTTGAAAGTAAAGCACGACTTTGTCACCAGTGGTAAGGTTTGTCATGATCATTTCTCCAGGTGAATCAACCCAAGTCCGTCCAAAAATCAGGTTGTGAACTTTGGTCAGAGGAGGTACCAAGTCAAGAACAACACCATCTCTTTTAAGTGTCACCCGTGTCCTGCACCACAGATTCATCGCATTTTAAGTGGTTTAGGATACAGTACTAATGAAGAATCTGATCTCAGCATACCAAGTTGCTTTCAAAGAATTACCTTCCTACTGGGTAAACGTCGATGGAATTGCCGAGAAACTTTGTTTTCAGTTTCGAAGTACAATCATAAGTGAAATGCTCATTTTCAGCGTGACCAGCACTCATTGGCGGGTGATGGCTGACCTGAGAACAAAACCATTGGTATTAATAATCTGGGAGAAGTTGGCAGCTAAGGAACTTAACATTGAGTCGTTGGCAACTATGTGAGTTGTAAAAGAAATGGCTCTTTACCTGTTCAGAGATGAAATTGACACCATTGTAATTAGCCATCTCATAAGTTTCACCGAGGATTGGATTGAACGGTTTCCAGGTACGTTGGAAAGCATAGTACACGGATATAGCCCATGATGCTGTTAAAAGACCAATTCATACAATTCAGTAACACATGGACAGAATCTACAAGAAATCAAGAAAAAGGAAGAGATGTGCTTACACGCATACACCATTCGCATATAAGGGTCCTCAGTTTTGTCTGCCATGTCTAGTAGATGCGAGTATTCCATCAACTGTCAGAAACAGAGCACCTTATCATCGGATTCCAAAACTATATCAGACAGGAAGACAACATTGGTAGATTGTTTGTCATGAGCACAAACCTCAGCCATTTTCTGGAGCATTGTCATTGGTTCGAAAATAATCACAGGAAGCGTCACCATTGAGGTAACATCAGATCCTATGTACTTCTGCATCATCTTCCAATAGCCATCACGATCCTGAGAATTTGTGTGAAACAGATTATTAGATTCAGAGTTACAGACAACAAAGGTAAAGCAGAAGACGTAGATATACATATATATACCTCTTGCTTCCATCTTCCTCTGTTTGCTTCCTCCGCTGCATCCTCTGTACTTCCTTCGGGATTAATAACTTCTAGTCCCTCATAGCCAACCAAACTGAGAAGCAAATCAAAACAACAAGCTTATTTCAAAAGAGATAAACTTTCAGCAAATCCCAGCTTAGAAGTGGATCGAAACTTTCCATCTTTGAATGAAGCTCTCTCCTCTGATTTCAATTCTAAAGGAACAGGATTTGCGGAGATTAAAATTATACGTAAGAAGAAGATCTAAACATAGGAGACACCGAATCCCAACAAGTTGATTGAAAAGGATTCGAGAAGCAAATAGCACCAAAACCAATCATACGAATCTAGCTGAGTGGCATATCCGGGTTTAAGAAAAAGGGATCTCAAAAACCTCACCCGTTAACTGATTTGGTCATAGCGGATCCCAAATTAGAGATCGAGGAAGCAAGAGAAGCGAAGAAACCACTGCCGCCGCCATTTTTAGGATCGTTAGGAGCCATTTCTCCGCCGCGGATCCGCACACTACCAGAACACTAGGAGCTCCGCCAAATGAACAAATCGAGAAAGAGTGAGAGAAGCGTTGCGTGGATATTCCAATGGTGGGGGGGGGTTTGTTTATGAAGGAGGAAGAAGAAAAGGCGAAGAGATTCCTCAATAATGGAAGGAAGACCAGCGATGGAGACGATGCAGAGGATTTTAGGATCGTGTGCTGGTCTTCGTTGGCACTTCTTCAATTTTAACATGACCAAACCAAAACCGGTTCAAATTAAATTATAATCCGAATCGGATTGATTAAAAAAACATAAACCGAACCGTTGTTTGACTGGTTATCGCCTTATCATTATCGGTTTAGCATTCTTGTGGATTTTATGAATTTGTCCCCAAACCTCACAACTCAAATTCTCAAACAGGTTCTCTAACCAAACCGGAAAGCGGTTTTACGGTATTCGTCGTCATTGATGGCGTCAATGCCGTCACCAAGTTTAGGCTCCTTTAAATTGAACTCTTTTGCTCTTTCATGATCATATCTATATACCCAATAGAGTTATGATCAAGAGAGGTCCCTTATAGTGTCAATCCTTAGAGCTTTTCAATGATGACGCAATGTAACCAACTTTGGTAGTAAATTTAGTTTGACTTGTATTAATCATAAACCAGACATAACTTTAGTTTAGATACAATATATTGCTACAATGCGATTCATATACGCTTTCGGGATTAGGAAAGATCAGAAGAACTTCTTGAACAAGGCATATATATATTTCGATTTTTGGTCATATATATTGTTTTGATATATTCAACTTTACCTATTACATGTTTTCTAGCAATCGTTGTACGAGTTCACTGTTTGATTGTCGTTGGACCTTCACTTTCACTCTAAAAAATATACCACTGATAGCTAGTTGCCTAGATCAATAATATTGAATTATTCATTTTCAATAAATGATCATATAGCAAACACCAAATCTATGTTTATCTATAAATATGTTTGTTTGGACGTGTATGTCATTTACAAAAGTTGTTGGTGAAATTAACAGAAGCAAGAACAAATATCAATATATACAACAATGATAATGGTAGCAATAATAGATACACATGCATACCTTCAATACAATTTGAGCCACGAAATCCATTTGTAATAGACGGATTCGCGAGAGTTTGATGTTTCGAGTTTTTTTTTTTTTTCCTTTTGATACATACAATGCAATCAATATATGACTGAACGTTGGGATATTATGTTGTCTTCTTCTCCACGACGCTTTGGCCTAACCGGAGCTCGAGATCCAATTCTTCAGTCTGCCCATGATTACTTGAACTCGAACCATCCACGACGTCTCCACGATCATTAGTACCAAGCTTGCTTTCTTGAACCCAAAACCCTAATTTCTGATCAGGACTTATATCTTTTTCCATATCTTGATCTTGATTATCATGATCGTCATCACATGCCATAGCTTCCTCTTGTTGTTGTTGTTGTTCATTAAGTTCCAGAGAAACAACTTCTGATGAATCACTCTCGGCGACAACAGCATCCTTACTATCTTCCATAAGCTTTTGTCTGAGTTTAGCTCTGTCTCTTCTGTGGATGTTCATATGCCCTCCTAGTGCTTGAGCATTTGAGAAGCCCCTTATGCAGAAACTGCATATGTAAGATCTTGACTGGTTCAGGGAATCATCAACGCTTTGATGACTGTTTTTCGATATGCGATTGGAATAATCCTCCGGGTTTTTAGGGTTTTTGATGTTTTCCATAAAAGTTTTGGGTTTCTTCCGTAGAAAAAGAGAAAGATGATCAAAGTCGATTGTGAAAATCTAGCACTAAGAGAAGGAAGAGTGTGTGTTTTCAGCTTTTCATCAAGAAATGAAATGGTCAACTCTAGCTTCTTAATTTTTTTTTATTTGGGTGAATAATTAATTAATCAACATTTCTAATCGAAATCTACTATACCGACAAAACAAGAAAAGTAAAACAACTGTTTCCATGTCATTACATGAATACTTTATTCTATACGATAATAAAAAAAGATATTTGTAAAAACATTGTCGCAACTATTTAACACTCCCAACCAAGTTACATTGGCCAGTGAAAAAATCTTTGGTTCTAATTCTTTTAGCCACCTAGCAGCATATTAAATTTTAAATATTTTTAAACGTGTACTCAAATAAATGATTTTGTGGGGTTAATCTTTGGATCTATAAAACTTTTGGGATCTTCACGGTTATTAAAAAAAAAAAAAACTATTTAACACTCCCAATACTGGATTTACATCTTCCAACTCGGCTAAAACAGTCGAAGCGGCCGTACACCATTCCCAATATGATTAACATACGGACTCAGAATATGTATAATACTTTTACTTTCTTTTAAGATCTATGTAATTAGTTGTAGATGGCCGCAAGTAAAATGAACATGCAACACTGCATAGTCAAAATATATAACTCTATGTTAACCGAATATTCTTTTACAAAAAAAAAAAGAAGAAAAAAAACTCTATGTTAACCACTTGTCCACTTTTGTATATCATTACAAAGATCAGCAGCCTTTCAACGTTAATTTTAGTAAAACGACACACAACTTTAATTGTTAAATGTATTTGATCATTTCAATTTATTTCAAGAAAACTTCATTGTTATTGTTGTTATTTTTTACTCTCGGTAATTTTATATATACTCCAAGCAGTTGACAAAACAAATGGTCCAACCAAGCATTTTGGCGTTTTCTTTTTGTCCTTGCACAGTTAATATAGTTTAATAATACAGAACAGTAGCTTTGCTTTCGTTATTAGCATTTTTTTAACATGTGTTTTTCCTGACGCTATCAACAATTCCAGTATTATTGACATATATGAAATGTGAATAAATATACATAATCACTAAAATATTGCATAATGTTTAACTAGTTTTCAGTGCAAGATCCAGGTGACTGGATTTCCGTGGTCACCAAATTTATTTCCAACTTTTTCATCTTATATCTTTGGTAGAATCAATTTTACAAATAAATTATTACTGTTATTCTTTGCATAATACTAATAGAATGGTTTTACGGTGGATGTTTAATTTCTTGTAATGAGTTACAGAGTTAATTCAATTGAATATGTAGTCGAACCAAAATGCCGCCAAATCAAAGGTCCAAACATACTTGTCAAAGGCAATGAACGACCCTTGGCCTTGAGCAATAGATAAAGCTATGTCGTGATTCTATCTATTCGCTAATTCTATTTGCGTATAGCTATAGACTAGCCAAAAATGAATATATTAGTTGAGAGTTACCCTGTTTGAGTATAAATATACAAAATATATATCACTGATTCAAAGAGACACAAGAGTCGTGTTATAGACTAATTAATCAGACACCTCTATAGATAGTTAACTAGTAGAGGACCCGCGCGTTTGCGCGGTGGTACGTTATGTTTTCATTAAAAAAAAAATAGTAATAGTGTAGGGATACATTTTTTTTTATCTTTTCAGTTTAATTTAGTTTACGTTAGTTCTGTTGGATTCATTATATTTCTTTTATGAGGGAGTAGGTCTGAGACTTTTAACCCATACCCGAAAATCCGAACCGAATTGATCCACAATACCCGTATCCGATTGATTTTGGGTATAAAACAAATCACCAGATGGGTAAAATATTTGATATCCGTGGGTATCAGATAATACCAGAACCGATTCGATACCCGATCGGGTACCCAAATCACCTGAATGGATATTGTGGATTATTTTTGATATTATAAATATTTTTTTTTAGATTTTTTGGATTTTTTTTATTTTGGGTATAAAACAAATCACCCGATGAGTAAAATATTTGATACTCGTGGGTATCATATAATACCAGAACCGAATCGATACTCTATCGGATACCCAAATTACCCGAATAAGTATTATGGATTATTTTTGATATATATCTATTTGTTTTTTCTGATAATTTTTTTTTAGGTTTTTCGGATTTTTTGGGGCTTTCAGATATATTTCTATTTTTTTTTACCTGATTAATTTACAGATTCGATTTTTGGTTTGACTGAACCATCGGTTTGTTTTAAGTTATTATTCTTGTATCCAAACAGTTTTATCTCTTATTCTTATATCCAAACAACTTTTTTTTTCTTATCCTTGTATCCAAACATTATTAAAATGTACTTCTCAATTAATAGTAGTATAGATACTTAGTAAACAATTAACCAACCGTTGCCATCGAGCATTCGTGCAATGAGTCATTAATTGAACTTTTCTTAATTATAAAACTTAGTATGAAATAATCACATAAGTCACCCTATTATTTCAGCTACTATCGCATGTGCTAGTCATTAGTTTCTTGTTTTAGCCCAACTTATATTATATTCTAAGTTCTACATGAGTAAAATTGTAGAAAAACAAATTTTGATATTATGATACTATACTATTTGGAATTAATCTGAAGTTGTAATTCACATAGATCTACGATTTTAAAAGACGTGTTAGTACTATTGTGTTGGTTGATATGAGTGATCTAATCCCAAAAGAATATACAATAGAAACTCTATAAATTAATTAAACCGGGATTTTGATATTTTATTAATTTATATAGTTATTAATATATAGATTTTGACTAAAAATTATTTTTCAAAAAAAGAAAATTCAATATTGATAATTTTTTAATTTTCATTCAAATTAAATAAAAACTTTTCCTTATACATATATTTTTTTAACTTTTATTTTTGATGTTTCTATATTCACTTTATTGTTTACATTTTTTCATACTTGTCATATTGTTTTAAATTTTTTTTTTTTAATTTCCATATCTGTTTGGTATGTGTGAGATTCATGTTTTAGAAGATAGATATCTTAGTTATATATATATATATAAAAGTTTTTATATGATAATTATTAATTTATAATATTATTGGGACCATATTTTACATAAGAATTTTTAAAAGATTATTATCTTATTATTTTATCAAATTGTGTTATATTTTATACATACCCAAATCAAGATCAGAAACATTTATTAATTTATCGTGTTTATTAATTTATCGAGTAGTAGTTTATAGAGTTTCATATCCAATGGCTTAAGGGTCTCACTGTTTTTTGGGGTCTAGAATGTGTATCTTTTTAGTTTAGACTTTAGAACTAACTATTTTATCATTAATTTTGATGCATTTTCTCCGGTAAGCGTAGGAGACACTTATGAGCAATTATATACGTATAGTAATACATGCATGTGCACGTGCGTACACTGTCTATGTGCATATCCTACGATTAGGCATATATACATCTTATGTATGTGGAGGATATTCGTGTTAAATATATAGTAATGATGTTAAAATTTAAAATTTGAAAGAAGAAAAAAAAACTAACCGCTCGAGCTATGTCTCCATTACGTATTGTGAGTAAGGAAGAGGTAATCCACATCCCGAGGATTAAAAGCTATTCAAACACATATACATATATATGCATATGCATTTTTTTTTGGCGTTAATTAAGCTTTTTAACCTCAGGATGCAGATTACCTGGTCCTCACCAATACTATAAATATCATCTGTAGATTCGTACCCTTGGCTTCTTCATTTTTTTGACCTATCTTGCAAGTTCTTGTTTTAGGAGGGTTTATGGTTTTTGTGGTTTGTTCTTGTTGTTTTTTGCTTTAGTTGGTGAGAAGTTACTTAGGAAATGTGAGAATTTATAAGCCTTTTGAGGCTAAATAGTAATGGGAAGATTCTTATTCGAAAAGTTTAATGCTATAAGAACATATGCTCTTATGGAAATCAAAATCGTACGTGCTGTTCGTGTTTTATTGTGCATTATGTCTTAGCTTGGTTCAAGATAAATGTGGCTATAATAAATGCGTCGGATCGATTCGATGTAGAATTTGTACTCTAAACTTTATTGTGTTTTTTAAATTTATCATTATTTATGAATTTTAGTTTTTTAATAATCTTGAAAAACTCTATTTACCAATAGCTCTCTTTAAGAACGTGAATTTCTTGGCAACTGTTTTGCATATACTGTAATAAAAAACAAAAAATGCTATTTTGATGTCGAGCAAACAAGAAATTACCGCCACTTCATTTGCATAGAGTGTTTTCTGCGTAAGCACGTACTATGCCAAAAAGCGTGAAATGTAAAAGTAGAGTGTGAGACATCAAATCATTAGAGAAAGATTCTTGGTTCTTTATGAGCCAATGATGGGAACTTAGGATTATGCTTTTTTTAGACAAATGATAATCGACTTCTTTTGACTGCCTTTTCTTGTTTATTCTTATTGTGTCTTGTATGCCAAAGAGATCTTCCCTCGGATCATTATTTGAACCGATTCTCTTCACAATTATTGATTTATTTACCTTACATGTATAGGGAAATCTTGCTTAGCTTATTAGGAAAATATATTGCTAGACATCCATGAGGTGCATCAAAATATCAACAAAAAATAGTTTTTAAGGTGTCGAGTTTAAGCGCAATAGAAAAGCAGCTACATTTTCTTAGTTTGACGTATTTGATCGAGTTTCGTGTTTTCATTAGGTTAGAGTTTAATTTCTTACGGTTTCAGGTGTTAATATAATAATTCTTTTAGATATTGGAGTTTAGAAGTAGTTCTTTAGTTACCAAAGACCTCTCATATGAGAATCAACATTCAATAGCGAGAACAACGTTGTGCAGATCTTAGTCACCCTATGAAGATTTTTTTTGTTGTTGTTGTTACTAATGAACATTTTGGAGTTTTGGAGATGTAAGGTTTAGTTTTAAGTTTTGTGGTACTTTGGAACAAATCAATTTTAGTGCCTTTGTTGGAAAATAAAACTATTGGTGATAATTTTGGAACATAAATTTGTTTTTGTGGCATTTCTAAGAATCGACCAAATGAAAATATCTTTCAAAATTATTGGGATTTTTTTTTTCCTGAGTAAAGATTGTCGGACGTAAACTCTGTCTACTCGTGATTTTTTCGTGAAGGAAAAAAAGTTACATGTCGGCATCCAAAGAGAAATAATAGGCTAATCATGAGATAGGTAATGAGAATAAATTTTATACCTAATGACCTTTTTCTTTAATTTCTCTAACGACAGGAGGAGAAAGGTTTGTCTTTGTCGAAGTAACGGAGAGGCGAAGTCATGAAGCAATACAAAAGCAACATTTGCTTGTTCTGCTCTCATTTGCTCTTCAAAAGGCGATTCCTTTACACTTTTGATCTTTAGCTGCTAAACCAAAGTAATCAAACCATGAATTTAACTAAATTTGGATTCAATTTTTGTCACTGGAAATTTGATTTTAACAAAAAACTAGATTTTGGAAGTTTTATTTTATCAAATATATACTAGGTAATATGTAAACTCGTTTCAAATATATATTAAAAGAATCTCAACTTTAACTATTAAACCTTATATTTTCATGTATGTCTTCCTCCTATCTATACACATGTTATCATTATATTGGCATATCTATGAACATTAATGTACCGATTTCATATCGCTGTTTTCACACCAACATTACGAATTCTATAATAAAACAGTACAAAACAAAGAGGAAGCTAGCTCCCGACCATCTTCGTCTTTGCCTTGAGACAAAAAGCTTATTTTCCTCCTTTAAGAAAAACACATCACAGACAAACATAACATATAAGCACATCATAGATCTCGCTGTCTTTAATTTACTTGTATATAAAATTTTACTAGGTGTAATTTAATTAGTAGCTAGGGATCTAATATGTTTTCCAAATAATTAAAATCAGTTTTGATTTATCTCCTCTCAAATCTCTAATTTGCTTGTTTCAATTTCTAAATATAGATATTCCATATAATTAGTTGTTTTTTTATGGACTCGTGGAAGTTAGTTTTACATTTGACCAAATTTTGACTTTTTCGCTGTAGACCTCGTTTTGATTAATAACCTTTGAATCGGTATACGGAGTATAAGGATGTCTACGTTATAAGTCTACCCTAAAAAGTAGACATCAAAATGGTTAGTTTTGCGGTTGACACAAGTTTGACTTTCCTCTAGTAGACTTCGATGGTAGACCTCAATATTTTTGTGTTGACCAGATATTTGAGTAGACCTCACTAAGGTCTACATGAATCGACCTCAATGGTAGACCTTAACGTCAAAAATCTCTCATTTTTGAGGAAAGCCAAACTTTTATCAACTGCGAAACTAATTTTTTTTTTGTATGTAGACCTCAGGCATAGACCTCGCTAAAAAGTTTGACCTTTGTCAATTGTAAAACTAACATCCACGTGTAGTAGACCTAAGGTGTAGACCTCGCTAACAAAGTTTGACCGTGGTCAATTGCAAAACTAACCTCCACGTGGAGTAGACCTCAGTGGAGGACTACGACTAGTTTTTGTTTGCAAAGGAAATGGTGCGATCTACTCTGCGTTGACCTGTAGACCTCAACGGAAGATGAGGGGTGTTTGGTCTTTTAGCAGATATTTTAGCAGATCTCGTAGACCTCAGTAGTGGTCTACCAATCGAAAAATTAATGACATTTTCGTAAATAATTGGAAAAAACTGGACAAACTCAAAATGGAAAATTGAGGATATTAGTTTTACATTTGACCATAAATTGTGGTTTAAAAGTGAAAGAACCCCAACTTTTATCTTTAGATTTTAAATTTCTTTTCATTTCTAGTTTTTAAAATATAATTTACAAATCCTTAGAAAATGTAAGATGGTATTTGAAAATGGTTTGAGCAAATTTTAGGAATTCCTTAATCACTAATGTGAGTATGTGTATATTAATACAATGTAGACTTTTTGGAACGAATTTTTGATTTAAAAAAAAAATTTTATATCTTAATTCACGTGTACACCCGTATGATTCCTCCGGCCAACCCGACAGCTCCATTGAAGAACACAAAGTAATTAATTTCTATATTAAAAAAAAATTGCACTAAAATAATTTTCCTGTCAAAATTCGAAGTGTTTCTACCCGATTTTCCCGGACACCAAACACTCGGAAATTTCCATATGACACCACACGATCTCTCTAGTCTCCCGATTAAAACAAAAGAAAATTGTTTCAAGAGAAGAAAAATCCTAAGAAACAAATATCGACCTATAAATAACACCATCAACACAAATTATCTCCAAGGAAACCAAGGGCAGAAAATAAAACATAGAACTTATCAACCAAGCCCTATAAAATGGTTTCGAAACTTATAGTTCTATGCTGCTTGCTAACGTACGCCTACGCTATGGCGGCTGCGTCGAATGAAGCTGAGCCTCCGGCAGCTAGGAAACTCGGTGGGAACGTCTGGCCAAGAGAGGAGTCAGAAGCACCGGAGGTTTCACATTTGGAGGAGACTGTACGGCGAGGACACCACCATTCGACGGTGGACAGATCGGTCGCCGGCGGTGGAGTAATTCTTGGCGGCTTAGCAACTACCTTTCTTGTGGCGGTTTTTTGTTATATAAGGGCCACGAGGAAACACAAACCTAAGTATGATGAGATGGACATTGAGACTCCTAAGGTTTTAGTTTAATCTTCTGTGGTCAACGGTTTACTAGTAAATGTTTGTAAATTTTTTCATTAATAAAGTGGCTTAAACTTGATTTTTTTTTTTTGTCTTCTCCGTAATTATAGTTAGGCCCGCGACTTTAACCCGAACCCGAGAACCGAACCCGCATCCGACCCGAAAAAACCGACCCGAGTCGAGTTCGGGTTTGCCAAAATAACTGATCGATTTTTATATAAACTTGAGATCGGGTTCGGTTCGGTTCGATTTACACCCGATAACCAAAGTAATAACCGAAAACCGATCCAAAACCCTAAAACGAGAACACCTCCTCTTCAACGAGAACCCTGTTCTTTGTATCCCTTCGTTTCTTCTTCAAAGTTCAAACCATCGCAATTCGCAACTAACAAAGCCGATAAGAGACAAATCGAATCTCATCGAATCGCGGAATCTGAAATCTCCGTTTGAATCTCATCGAACCGCCGTTCTCTGATTTGACTTTGAACAGGAACTGTACCACTTCTGTGCAGTGATTTGCATCGATTAGAGCAACTTCAGGAGCGACATGACTTGAATGAATCTTTCACGAGGCGAGCGGTTTTGTGAGAGCATGAAGAGGAGAGGCCGGAATAGTGATCGGAGTGGAAGTGTGAGAGGAAGAAAGTGACGAAGAAGGAGGAATCAGAGGATTTTCGGGTTTGTCGATCAGATTCGGGTACAAAAAACCCTGAAAACCCGACAATTACCCGAAATCGAAAATTCAAACCCGAATCCGACCCAAACCTGACCAAATACCCGAACGGTTTCTAAACTCCTAAACCCAAAAACCTGAAACCCGAATTACCCGACCCGAACTCGACCCGAACCCGACCCGTTAACCGAAATCGCAGGCCTAATTATAGTAATATAAGTTGAGCATGAATGTCCTCATATTTGTCTTTCTCTAATTTTGTTGTTTTCTTCAATTTAATTCAAGTTGTATTATTGCTAAATTTTAATTTGGCTTCAAATCAGCCAGCTTTGATGAAATTGCGTATCCTTGTTTAGTTCGAGGCTTTGAGACGTTTCTTATCGCTCTTGGGCCTAGAGATTATGTCCTGTTCTAAAACTTCCAGTTACAGAGGCCCATTTTTTCCACATTTGTAAACGTAATTGCTTACGTAACCACGAAAACAATCATAAATGTAACGATTCCAAAAACAAAAAACTTAACATGGGAGTGTATTGAATCCGCCAAAGCCGACGCCCGACGGTGTCACCGATCTAAACGTTACACAAAGACAAAACAAAGTCCCTTTTTTCCTCTACTCTACACAAAACAAAGTAAAGCTATAATTCTGAAAATTCTGAAGGTACTACTAATACTTTTAACCTCTTACAAACACATATATTTCACGTTAAACTAATGAATGGCAAAAGAAAAAAGCATTAAAATAGGCACCGTATATCGGTATATGGTACTATCACACTAAACTAAGTGAAATTTTAAACAGTTATATATACTAATCAATCACAACACATACTCTACATGCTCAACCACTACCTTCCATGAAAGTCAAAAAGGTTGACCAACTAATATTTTCTTTGTTCTATTTTCAATTTTTGTTGGCAATATCAGTCAAATTATCTTGACCAATAATTTCGAATGCATTCATTTAACCAAACCCAAAGTGACTATAAATAGCTGCTCTCCTCCATTGCTCAATATAACACACCCACACACACACACACACACACAAAATACCAAACCGGCTAACTTTTCTCTAAACCAGGCAGATGAACCAAGAGGATCAAGTGAAGCTTTCACTACAAGAAAACAGCGGATTTGCGACGGAACTTTGCGACGGAAATATTTCCGTCGCAATGTTGCGATGGATTTGCGTCGGACTTGCCACGGAAAAATAAACCATCGCAAATCAGTCGCAAAATTGCGACGGAACATTGTCCGTCGCAAACTTGCGACGTACTTGCGACGACTTTGCGAGAAAATAAGACTCCGTCGCAATTCCGTCACCAAATTGCGACGGAATGGCGATGGAAAACATCCATCGCAAGTTTGCGACGGATTTGCGGGTGTGTATTTTCGTCGCATACTGTGTCGTCGCAAATCCGTCGCAATGTTGCGACGGATTTGCGAGGGTAAGTTGGTGGCCGACATGCGGATGGGTTAGGTGCGCACGTGTTAATTGAGTTTACCTAACTTTTTGCGATGGAATATTTTCGTCGCAAATCCGTCGCAAATCCGTCGCAAGTAAGTCGTAATTCCGTCGCAAAAGTGAAACCGTCGCATATCCGTCGCAAAGTATACATCGCAAATCCCTCGCAAATCCATAGCAAAATTTTTTCAGAAATCTATAAATAGCGAATCGTTCAGCTTTCGAAATCAAAAATCAAAAAAAAAAAAGGGAAGAGAGGGAAAGAGAGAGGAGAAGGGAAAAAAAAAAGAGGGAAAAAAAATAAAACACTAAAAAAATGAGTTACGGAATATATGAGTTACGAAGCTGGATGTACAATCAAAGAGATCCAGGGACCGGCGAAGTGAGGAGAGAGTTTGTTGAAGGATTACATGGATTTTTTAACCAAGCACAAAACCAACCGCAGGCAATGCAAACGGGTAAAATATTTTGTCCCTGTGAGAAATGTAGGAACAAAAAATATATCGCTGTTGATACTGCTAAAAAACATGTATTTAATAGAGGATTTGTACCAAACTATTATGTATGGTATTTTCATGGTGAAAATCATTATAATACGACGACTCACTATGAAGCGGGAAATAGTTGTTCGAGTCAAGGGGTTGAAGAACATAATTATAGCGGTAGTTATGATTATGGTCATCCTGATATCTTGGGAAATGATATTGGGTATCAGCAAGGGAATAGATTTCATGATATGGTTACAGATGCATTTCATGAAACTACACCTGCTTTTGCCGATAATCCTACGGAAGCAATTCTGGAAGAACCCAACATAGAAGCACAAAAGTTTTATGATATGTTAGATGCTGCAAATCAACCACTTTACGATGGGTGTAGAGAGGGACTTTCTAGACTGTCACTAGCAGCTAGGATGATGACAATTAAAAGTGAGGATAACAGCAGCGAGAGTAACATGGATAAGTGGGCTGGACTATTTCAAGAGTATTTACCGGAAGATAATCTTTCTGCTGGTAATTACTATGAAATACAGAAGTTGGTTGCGGGTCTTGGGTTACCTTATGAAATGATTGATGTATGCATTGACAATTGCATGATTTTCTGGAAAGATGATGATAAGCTGCAGGAATGTCGATTTTGTGGGAAGCCGAGATACAAACCCACTATGGGAAGGAGGCGGGTCCCTTACCAACGTATGTGGTACTTGCCAATCACCGAAAGATTGAAACGGTTATACCAATCGGAAATGACGTCAGCGTCAATGAGATGGCATGCAGAACATTCCACACATCATGGAGAGATAACACATCCCTCAGATGCAAAGGCGTGGAAACACTTTCAGACGGTACATTCAAACTTTGCTAATGAGTCCAGGAATGTTTATCTTGGATTATGCACAGACGGATTTAGTCCATTTGGTATGTCAGGGAGACAATATTCGCTATGGCCCGTCATATTGACTCCATATAATCTTCCGCCGACAATGTGCATGCAGCGAGAATTTTTGTTCTTAACTGTTTTAGTGCCAGGTCCAAAGCATCCGAAGCGATCCCTAGATGTATTTCTGCAACCTTTGATCGATGAGCTGAAACAACTGTGGTATTCAGGAGTCTGCACATTTGATTACTCGCAGCAACAAAACTTCAACATGCGCGCAGTATTATTGTGGACGATTAGTGACTTCCCAGCGTATGGAATGTTGTCGGGGTGGACTACGCACGGAAGACTATCGTGTCCACACTGTTTGAATAGGGCAGAAGCATTTCAGCTGAGGCATGGAAGAAAACCTTGTTGGTTTGATTGTCACCGTCGTTTTCTTCCTATCAATCACAAGTACCGAAAGAACAAGGTTTTATTTACGAAGAATAAAGCTGTCCGCGGTCCCCCTCCGGATTATCTTTCGGGACAGGATTTGCTTGATCAGATCGATTATTATGGTGGTGAGGAAACATGCAAACGTGGGGGCAATTGGCATTGCACTGCAAACATGCCTGACGGATATGGACAAGCACACAACTGGCACAAAAAAGTATATTCTGGGAACTCCCATATTGGAAGGATCACCTTTTGCGACATAATCTTGACGTTATGCATATCGAGAAGAATTTTTTTGATAACATCATGCATACGATTTTGAACGTCCAAGGGAAAAGTAAAGACAATATGAAATCGAGGCTGGACTTAGCAGAAATATGCAAAAGAAGCGAGTTGGAGATTACTAGAGACGGCAAACAGCCAATTCCGAGTTTTCGATTGTCTGCAGATGGGAAGAGAGCTCTATTTGATTGGGTGGCCTCAGATGTCAAATTTCCGGATGGATATGTTTCCAAATTCTCACGATGTATAGAGCGAGGACAAAAATTTTCTGGTATGAAGAGCCACGATTGCCATGTTTTCATGCAGCGACTACTACCGTTTGCGTTACAAGAGCTATTGCCGTCTCATGTCCACGAAGCAATTGCTGGTAATAATTAAACAAGTATTTACATTTCTTTTAATTGAGTTTATGTACGTAATTAAATATATATGTTTGCTTAAGGAGATTATGTATGGTGTATATGTTATTATAGGTATTGGGGCGTTTTTCCGAGATCTTTGCACGCGAACACTGACAGTAGACGGGGTAGAGAAGTTAAAAAAAAACATTGCTCTCTTGTTGTGTAACATGGAGAAAATCTTCCCTCCTTCATTCTTCGACGTGATGGAACACCTAACGGTACATTTGCCATATGAGGCGGATCTCGGGGGGCCTGTGCAATTCAGGTGGATGTATCCGTTTGAGCGTTTTATGGGACACTTGAAGGGAAAGGCTAAAAACCTTGCAAAAGTTGAGGGATCCATAGTACAAGGTTCATTGACAGAGGAAACATCTAACTTCGCGTCTTACTATTTTAGTCCAAATGTGAGAACGAGAAGAACCGCTACGAAACGATACGATGATGGAGGCGTTGCACCTGTTTATAGGCATGTTGTCCCCAGCATCTTCAAAGAAATAGGCAGACTTGCTGGAAAGTTGAAGGAAAAATCGTGGGACCATGAAGATTTGAGAGCTGCTCACAATTACATATTGCGTAATCTGGATGAAGTGCACCAATTTGAGAGGTAACATTATATTATATATACGTTTACATATATATATATATATATATATATATATACATATATATATATTTATATAACTCGAGATGTTTGTGCAGCATATTTGATAATCTGATCCGCCAAACATACCATGGTTTACAAGAGCATGAGTATGAGTTTTACAAAGAACGTGACTTTGCTGGATGGTTAAAATACTATGTAAGTAATCACTCAAATGAGTGATATATAAACTAAAACCTAACACTATAGCTAGGTTACATAATTAATGTACCATTTGTTTGTATATAGGTGAGAGAGGGCTGTCATCCGGAACAAATACCGCTGTGGCTGCATAAGATTGTGAACTCTCCAATAGGAAAGATCACTACAGCACCAATGTACTGTACTCGCGGGTACATTTTCCATACGTACAAGCATGGGATGCGGAAGTCGACCGCAAATTATGGTATTCATGTCCCGGGGGAAATAGAATTCTATGGAGTTTTGCAAGAGATCATCGAGGTCACATACCCTGGAATTATCAACTTGAAATGTATTATATTCAAATGTGATTGGTATGATCCGACACCAGGTCGAGGGGTTCGGAGAAACGAGACGGTAGGTGTCACCAATGTAAATGCAAACCGAAAATTTTCCAAGTTCGAACCCTTCATCCTTGCATCGCAGGCAGAGCAAGTGTGTTTCATTCCTTATCCTCGAGTTAGACAAAGACGGGAGACTTGGTTATCGGTCATAAAGGTCAATCCAAGAGGTTATGTAGTTGGTTTAGACGATGAAGTGGCCATGCAGCATGATAGAGTTGCAGAAGTTTCAAACCCGAGCGAATCCACAGAAAATATCAATCACGTTAACCCCGAGAACAGAGAAGTTGAAGACGTCGTTGACGATTCAAGTGAAGATGGAGAAGCCGATGAATTCGAAGAGTCTGCGACTGATGAAGAAGAAAGAGAACACAGTGAAAACTCTTACGTATCTGAAAATGAGGACGAAAATGAGGATATTAATGAGTTTGATTAATTTTAATTAAGGTTTTTCTTTGTATTTTCTTATGTGTTGTATGTTACATATATTGTCACTCCATCGCAAACTTTATACTTACAAGCCGACACGAAATTCATTTCAGTACGTATAACATTTTGAGATTGCAGATGTCTTCTCTATGGTTCCCCACGCCGAGCCAGTTGATGACGGCTTCTCTTCTAGATTTGACGTCACCGGGTGGCTTTTTGTTCCAGCCGCCGTCACTGTTGTTTCCGATATCCCCCTAATCGTTCCCGGAACCCCAAGCTGCTATGTTATCATTGCCGTGGTTTGTCATTGGAGTCTAAACCCCATCTAGACCAGTTTTCGACAGAGGACGAATCGGTGGAAGGCTTTCTAGTGTTTGAATGTAGTATTTAAATCCACCTGTCATCATTCTTACCCCATGAAGATCCACCATCATCTTTCTTACCTCACAAATATTCACCGTCATCCTTCTTAATTACCCCATGCATGGGGTAAGTAGTATGACGGTGGATCTTCTTGAGGTAAGAAATATGGTGGTGGATCTTCATGGGGCAATAATGATGATTGTGGATTTAAATAATATATTCAAACACCAGAAAGCCTTCCACCGATTCGTCCTCTGTCGGAATCTGGTATAGCTGGGGTTCTAACTCCAAAGACAAACCGGGAAGTAATAACAAAGCAGCTTGGGGAACCGGCAACGATCAGGGGGATAGCGGAAACAACAGTGGCCGTGGTTGGAACAAAAAGCCACCCGGGGGACGTCAAATATAGCGGCCAATTGCGACGGATTTGCGATGGAAAACAAAAAATTTTGTTTCCATCGCAAATCCGTCTCAAGTTTGCGTCGGATTTGCGATGAAATTTTAAATTTTTAATTTTCCATCGCAATTCCATCGCAACTTTGCGATGGATTTGCGTTGGAAAACAAAAAATGTTTATTCCATCGCAAATCCAACGCAATTTTGCGACGGATTTGCGATGGAAACTTAAAAATTTAAACTTTCATCGCAAATCCACCGCAAACTTGCGACGGATTTGCGATGGAATTTTTAATTTTTATTAGTCCGTCGCAAATCCAACGCAAACTTGCGACGGATTTGCGATGGAATTTTTAATTTTTAAGTTTCCATCGCAAATCCGTCGCAAGTTTGCGTTGGATTTGCGATGGAAACTTAAAAATTTAGGGTTTAGGGTTTTCGCTGTTTCTTATAACAAGTGTTTTGTGTTTAGGGTATGTTTTTATGTGATGTATAAATCAAACTAAAAGCTTTCAAGTAAATAAAAAACATTTCTCTTCAACTAGGTACATATCAAGCTCACTAAAGCTTACGACGTATATAACATTACAAACGGTTTTGTGAAAACACATCAACCATGTACTTATATCTACGAATGTTCAATATCTAAATAAATATTCAAATTCATCTACTAATGAGCATAAATATTGCATACGTACAAACTTATTAGTCCGTTATCAAATCCCTAAACCCTAAAACCTAAACCTTAACTTTCCATCGCAAATCCATCGCAAAATTGCGATGGATTTGCGATGGAATGGGACATTTTCATCGCAAATCCATCGCAACTTTGCGATGGATTTGCGATGGAAAGGACCTAATTCGAAAACTATTAGGGTTTCCAAACATTCCCTCGCAAACCCATCGCATTTGTTGCGAGGGATTTGCGATGGTTGACCTTAGTCCATCGCAAATCCATCGCAAAATTTAGGGTTTTCCAACATTTCCCTCGCAAGTCCATCGCAACATTGCGATGGATTTGCGAGGGACACATATTTCTTATATAGTCGAAGCATCGGGTTTGAGCGAAGCTCAAACCGACCAATCTTCCCGAAAACGCCAGCCGCCGCTCCGTCTTCTTCTCGTTCCCGGCCGTGAAATCTTCGCCTCCGACCCGACCGCCTGCCACCGTCGCCTTCTCCCCGGCCCACGGATCTTCTTCCCGACCCGCGGCCAGCAGATCCGGTCATCCTCCGCCTCCTTCAGACCCGCCGCCGCCGCCGCCTTCATTCCTTCCCGACCCGAAGGCTTCTTCCCTTCCCAAGCCGGCGACCCCTTCTCTCCGCGCCGCCGCCTCCGAAGAGTCTCCGCCCGGCCGACCGATTCTCTCCGCGCCACCGCCTCCCCTCCCTCTTCTCTCTGGGGATTTTCCGAGCCGGCGACCCCTTCTCTCCGCCTCCTTCTCTCCGCCGCCGTCGTCCTCCGCCGCCGTCGTCCTCCGCCGCCGTCGTCCTGCGCCGCCGTCGTCCTCCGCCGCCGTCGCCCTCAGCCGCCAAAAATTCTCCCCTTCTTCTATACGGTTCGTTTTATATTAGTTTACGGTTTTTAGATTAGTTTTAGATTATTGGATTAGTTAGGGTTTAGGGAATTGGATTAGTTGTACATTAAGAAATTTTAGATGTAAAATGTATTGTTACATAAAATTAGGTAGATGGATTAGTTAGATAATTAGTTTAGTTTAGATTATTGAGTAGTTTGTTAGGTGATTAAATTAGGACATGAATGTTTTACTAGATTTTGGATTTTAGATTACGGTTTTTGGATTTTTGTTTTTTTTGATGTTTAGGGATTGGTTTTTTCAATTTTATGTTTTTGATGTTGTTGTAGATTTTAGTTTTCAAAAAAACTTGATTGCTGTTTTTCATAGTTTTTATTTTTTTGGTATAATATGTATAAAACGACTTTGGCGTAATATTAGATAGGTTTGATGTTTTTTTCTGTTAGTCGTAAGTGTTCAAAATTTGTTAATATATATTTTATAAATATATGAGATTTATAAATGATAAGTGATGTTATTTTTATTTTATCTCTTATTGTTATATTTTTACTTTTTATATTATTCTGTTAATTTTTGGCAGATGGATCAAGACAACACGTACTTACAGTACATGAGTCAGCAGGGATCCGGGGGTTCCCGTGGTGCTCGTTCCGTTCCCGTGAGGAGTCACGGGAACCCTGCTAGTAGCTCCCATGGTTCTACGGGACGGGAGCAGCAGCAGCGGGTACGGTCTCGGTCTTCTTCCCCACCACTTCAGCCAGCCGCGGTTGAGGCCGCTAGAGCCCCATTTTATGCGGCCATGCGGGAGATTTTAGAGGAGCCCGGTCATGATCTCCTCCCTCATCTTCATCCACACCGCCCACCGAGAACTTTATGGTATGTAATTTTTAATTTTTATTAGTTTTGGTTTTATTTTATATCTAACAATTCTAAAATGTTAAAGTGTATTGTTTCTTTCTAAGGTTCTCTCATGATTCGTCTGTAGCTTCAGCAGTTACGGAAATCTTTGAAAAAGATTACCAAGATCCTTTTGCCCGGTGGAAGGATGTGAAGGAACCCGCTCTTCAACGTTGGTTCTCTACTTTTGCTGTAAGTGTTTCTAGTATTTTTTAAATAATTTTTAAAAATATTTTCTTATTAATGATCACTAAAATTATATTATTGTTTTTTGATTTTTTTTTTCAAGCGCAAGTATCACTGGGACTCTGGCATTACCGAGAGGGTTTACCAAGAGTTCTGCGCCAAAGTCCACGATCGGTTACCCGATATGGTACATCGATGGAAGAAGTCGTGGTTGGCGAAGGGTGATGCTGCCAAGCCACTTCACTTTGATCAGAATGTGTGGGATGCCTTGGTTGCTTACTGGTTGGATCCCGATCACCAGAAACGGAGTGACAACAGTAAGTCTGCTCGAGGGAAGAGCAAAAATTCTAAACATCGATCCGGCCGAACTTCTTACGTAGCCCGCGGCCGAATGCTTGTAAGTTTTTTTAACTTTCTATTTATTTTTTTACAATACTTTTTGTACCACTTATAATTTCTTATCGTTATTATGAAATCAAAAATTATTTTTATAGGCCGAGGAACAAGGGGAATCAGAGACGGATTTGCTGGCCGTTCTCGCGTATGCGAAACGGAATCCGGATGGCACTTTCCTGGATGACGATTCTGAGGAGCTCTACAACGACGTTAACTCAAAACTGCAAGAGTTGACTCAGAATGATGATCCGGATAGCGTCGCTTCTGGTTCTTCCGTCGCCGCGAAGAACAAGGTTTTTCTTCAGGTAAATTTGTATCTTTTTTTAGTTTAAATTATTTTTATTCTTATGTATATTGTTGGCTTCTAAATTTCAATGTTTTTTTTGGTTTTTCAGTCCGCTCCCCGTAAAAAGGGGAAGATTTGGGGGGTTGGTTCTCTTCAATCCCAAATCGATCTTGGGAGCGGTTATGTTTGCGGTTCGGCTTCGAGTCAGTTCCCGGATCCGAACGAGGTTGCTGTGTTGAAGGAGGAATTGACTGCAACAAAGACGGAATTGACTACAACGAAGACGAAGGTTGCGGCGTTCGAAGAGATGTTCGACTACTTGGGCAACTCGGATCCGAAGCTCAAGGAGATTATGAGCCGTTTGCGTCAAAACCAGCAGCAACCCGAGGGCGGAAACAGCGGAACCGGCGGATCGGGTGACGACGGACCATCCGTCGATTTTTAGTTTTTCGTTTTATTGTTTTTTTGTGAATTTGATGAATATTTTAATTACAATTAAATTTAATTTTATTTTGATTTTCAAATTTTTTTAATTTATTTATTTATTTTTAAAAAACAATTTCATAATAAAAAAAATTTGAAAATTAAAAAAAATTAAAAACTTGCGACGGATTGAATCCCGTCGCAAGTTTGCGATAGAAATATTCCATCGCAATCTTGCGACGGAATCAGTCCATCGCAAGTTTGCGACGGCATCAGTCCATCGTAAGTTTGCGACGGAATTAGTCCATCGCAAGTTTGCGACGGGATTCAATCCGTCGCAAGCTTGCGACGGGATTCAATCCCTCGCAAACTAGCGACGGAATCAATTCCGTCGCACGGTTGCGACTCATTGCGATGGACCTTACTCCGTCGCAATTTTGCGATGGTTTGCGACGGAGTTATATCCATCGCAACTTTGCGACGGAATAAAATCTCTCGCAAATCGATCGCAAAATTGCGACTGAATATTTACGCCGTTAATCCGTCGCAATTTTGCGATGGAATTATTTCCATCGCAAATTTGCGACGGTGGCGCTTCCGTCGCAAATTTGCGACGGGGTTGCGACGGAAAAGTCATTGCGAGGAACGATTTGCGACGGAAATATTTGCCTCGCAATTCCGTCGCAAATCATTAGTTGCGACGGAATTGCGACGGTAATATCCGTCGCAAATAGCCTATATTTCTTGTAGTGTTTTGGGATTATGGGGAAGTCCTTTTAGCAAAAGAGTCGAGATGGTCCTTAAACTTAAGGACATACCTTATGAGTACATTGAGGAAGATGTTTATGGTAACAAGAGCCCTCTGCTTCTCAAGCTAAATCCTATCCACAAGCAAGTCCCTGTCCTCGTCCACGGTGGCAGATCCATAGCCGAGTCTCTGGTGATTGTCGAATACATTGAAGATACGTGGAAGACAAGTCACCCGATTTTGCCTCAAGATCCTTATGAACGTTCCATGGCCCGTTATTGGGCTAAGTATCTGGATGAGAAGGTATAATACTACAAACTATTAGATATCTGAGATTTATATAGTGAAAACATTCAGTAATGAATATACAAATATTCATATATGATATCAAATGCATTGTGTACAATATTAGATCATATAACTTGTATTCTTCTCCGAGTTTTAGGTAAGGTTAACACTGTGGAAGACTTGTTGGGGACCGGAAAGCGAAAGAGAAAAGGGAATGAAAGAGGCTTATGAGGGTTTGAGATGTCTAGAAAACGAGCTTGGAGATAAACTATTTTTCGGAGGAGAAACAATTGGATTTGTCGATATAGCAGCTGATTTCATAGGATATTGGCTAGAGATCGTCCAAGAAGCTTCAGGTGTGACGATCATGACCGCAGACAAGTTTCCAAAACTTCAACGTTGGTCGGAAGATTTCGTTGGGAATAATATTATCAAGGAAGTCTTGCCGCCTAAGCAGAAGGCCGTGGCTCTTTTCAAGGCCCAATTTGGAAACGCTGCATCTAGTTAAACATAATAAGATCCAAAACACCATCTATCATAAATTAAGAAATTACAATTATCCGTTATTTACTAAAGCTTACCAATTAAAATATGACACATGGAAAATCATAATAAATTAGAAAAATATTTATTAAAAAAACAATGTAAAGAAACGAAATTTTTTTGCAAAGGAAATAAATAAACAAGTAAATGACAAATTATTTATTTCACAATCCGTAATTTTATAATACTATTGTTATAAAATTTAGGGAACAAAAAAATCTGAAAGAGAAATTAACCCGTGCGTATGCACGGGAGGACATACTAGTAATAAGATAAAATGAGATATCAATTGAATCAATCTTCTTTCGAAACTGAGAGTTATTCTTAAAGATAATTTTACGGAACAAAAGTAGCTTAGTCATTTGTGAAGAACATCTAATTAGAATGGGAATACAAATTATACCTGTAAGGCTGTAAACATAGATTGGGCAAATATGTTTCGATATTGTCTGAAAAAAAAACTAAAATCGTGCAAGTTTTTCTATAACTTCTTACAAAGTAACAAAATGTTGAGCGATATATCGGAAACAAAACAATTCATTTTTCCAAACAGTTATAAACACACAAATTCTCTATAAATAAATTCTTTTTTTTTTTTATGTTATTCTTCATAAACTTTTTTTTTGAACAAAACTTCACAAACTTTCTAAAATCTCATATAGTCGACTTACGTAGATGTAAAAAAAAAAAAAAAGATTCATACAGAGCACAAGACAACATATCAAACGTCAAAACGTAAGCCTCTTGCTGTTTCCCTAAAATGCTTTTGGTCCCAATCTCCAACCACAAAATGAAACAAAAACAGAACAGTCCTTCCTAAATTGTGCACCATATCTCTTTGGTTGTTTGATCAAATATCAAAAGGAGAAGCATGGTGAATGCAAATAAACCATTCCCCATCGATCCGTTCAAACACATTGGACACAAACTGAGCTCCCCAGCTACTACTCCCTTTCGTCTTCACAAACTCCATACACGTTACATAACCTACTTCTCCTCGCACATGAACCTCCACATCTTTCAGCTCAATCTTCAACGGAAACTCATAGTTCATCCACACAAGTTCCCAGCTTTCAATCACGTAATCGTACCCGGTTATCCCTTTTGCTCCTGGATGGACGCAGAACGCGTTTCGGGATCTCGACCACAGAGATTGCATCGCGGCTAAGTCCCCGTTTCTGAAAGATTCGTAGAACCGAGCGTTGGCTGATAAAACAGAGGCTTTGTTGTCTTCTTGAAGCTCTTTTAGTCTATCCCTGATCTTAGCTGCCTCCACGTAGTTCTCTTCTTGGATCGCAGTCTCGAGTTCTTGCTTCAACGTGTTCTCATCCACTGATATGCTTTCAATATCTGCGGTTTGGTTGTTATTGTCTTCGTGTTTGACTCGACACGGCCTTAGACGAGAGCCTGCTTCACCATGTTACGAATAACAGTTAAACAGAACCAATACTAAAGAAGTAAACAAGATCTTGTAAGAGTAAAAGCTCACACGATTCTTTGTGCTGCAGCTTGAGATGACCCGACCCGAATGTATTGCGGGCTGAAACCATATTGCAGTGAATCGGATGTGACTTAGGAAAGTGAAGCAGCTTCGTAGAGCCACCAAACAGAGAAGGGATCTCTACTGTGTTTGAAACCTATCAGTCAGCAAAAGATTTGAAGCAAGATCAGCAATAAAACGAAAAATCAACAAAGATGCTCAAGTCGGAAATTGATCGGTTACAACAAGTCCGGATCTTGAAAAATAAAATTTCAAACAAATTCTGACTAAGTATTGATCCCATCGATCTGAATTTCCTCTAGGGTTTAACCTTAGTACAGCATCTAATCCTTAAGACTAAAACAAGATTCTAATTATGAAAATGGAACATACACCATCCTATATTAATGGGTTCTTCTTGACAATCGACAAAATCTTAAGATTGGATACGAAGCGTATACATAGATAAGCATAACTTGGAGCTTCATAATAAAGGGAGAGAATCAGATGAAATGTCTTTGAAAAAGGAGTAACTCTAACTTACTTTGCATGAAAATCCAGACCCATGAAGCGCCATGGAAAGAATGATCGGAAGATTCAAAGAGATTCGGTGACTAGAAACCGGAAAATTTTCACGATCAAATTAACCAAGATGAAAGCTCAAGAGACTTCAGACTTGAGGATAAACTTAATGGGCCTAGGTAGAGCCCATAATTTATCATAAAATGATCCTTGAGTTAAACTTGTATTTAGGCCTATATCATAAATGTAATGGGCCTTTACGTTAGAGCCCATAATATACTCTCTTATGTAATTACCGCAAGTCAATTCGTGGAGTTTGTGAAACGTTTTTTAATAAGCGTATGAATTTTCATGTATGTATTTATTTTTATATAAATCAGCCAAACGAGCGTCCCATTATAAACACTAGAGTATCTAAAAGTGTTTATTGCCCGTATTTAGCAACTAGGGAAAGTCCAAGCGTTTTGAAATTGATTAATTAACTGTCAACTTTTTCAAATTCAACTTTTTCTCTTTTTTTTTAGAATTTAATTGACTGTTACATATTGGTAATTATGAAAATTTAAATGTGAATCTATTCTAAATTTATACAATCAATGGAGTAACTATTATTATTAAAATTATTTTATGTGAACTCAAGTTTTATATGTATGATTTAATTACTTGCATATGGTTTTGATTGAATATTTGTTTTTGCTATCACATTATTTACATAGTAAAATATCAAATATTTTTATATTGTTTTTGTTTAAGAAAAAAGATTCACAGATATAACATACAAGATTTACATATGTTTGTACGACTTGAATATAGTTTAATTGTATAGTTCATATAAAATAAATATTATTATTTAATGAGAAAATTAATTTTATATGGTTTTAAATGCATATTTTTTGCTTGTTACATTGTTTTTTTCTTTATAGAATGTAATTGACTGTTAAAAATTGTTATTTAGGAATACTTTCTTTAATTGAATTTTTATGTGAGGTTACCAAAGAAAATATATAAAATCAATGGAGTTTTTATTATTATTATTTTGTATCAAATTCAAGTTTTATATGTAAGATTTAATTAATTCCATCATTTTTTTAACATCATTTAAATAGTAAAATATCAAATATTTTTGTGTATATTTGCATGAATTGAATATTGTTTAATTATGTATTTTATATGAAATAAACTAGATGGTATTTTGCGCTACGCGCGGAGCGTATATTAAATTTTATTTTGTTAAAAATATTTAAATATTTAGAATATTTACTATTACACTCCTAATGTTTATATTTCATTGATTAAGTATCAATTTTTCTTAGGTTTTTTCCTTTTGTGGAAACAAATACCAATATAAATACTCTCTTATCTCTAATCAATTTTGTTGAACGTTGTACTTCTACTTTTCATTCTCCTTAATTAACTTTTGGAAATTTAAAAGATGGTTAGTCCACCTCTCAATCTTCTTCGATGGACCATATATATATATATATATATATATATATAGCTAATAAGATAAATAATCAAATAACAGAAACAAAACTTGAGCCACTCAAGCAAGAGAGATCAACTTGAGACACGGAAGCAAAATATAAGTAATCCAAGTATAAACATATATATATACAAACCATGATACAAAATAGACTTAGTATGTATCAAACCATGATACATTCTCGTGGAATACCATGAATACCTTTAATAATACAATTGTTATATTATGATATTGCATTGAAACCCAAGAGAAGAAGGTATGTATACTAACGGAACACTGAAACATAGGCTTGATTATAAAATAATGATTACTGGATTTGAGCTCACTGCCTCTGCAAGATGTTCATCATGAGCAGTTAGCCATTTCCAGAGAGCAGGATGTTCTTGTAGAGAATCTGAAAAAGTTATATAAATTTTTTAGACTAATCGGTAAAACTATAAGATTATAAGATAAATAAAGAGATAAAATAATGAATCAAACATGAAAATGGTATACCTTAAATTAAAGTTGCAGCGAGTGATATGATATAGATAGACAAATCAGAAAATAATGGAAACGATTACCTGTACTGAGATGTCAACATTCATGTCATAATTTCCGAATCTACGCTTCTGAATTTCTGAAATAGAAGGAGAATTAAGACTCTGAAACACTTAGTATAAGGGAGATTCATATACAGATAAACGCAATTGTTTTGTCTAGTAGTTGTTAGCCCATATCAACTTTTTCTGAAGTTGATAACAGCCTCAACACCTCTACATTTGATAGCAGCTCGATCATAAGCTCTGCATATACATAAAACATATAAATTTATTCATCTACAAATCCTAATCAAAAACAAAGCTGAAGATTGATCTATAAAAGTTACCTACATGCAGCATGAGCAGTGTCGAAACCACCTATACATGAAGCAACCAAATAGTTCGAAAGTTTATAAATCAAGATACCACCTATCTAAGCAACGAGTAAGGGGTTGTTTAGAAAATTTGTTCTTACCTAGATAGACTTGTTTCCCACAATCCCTGAGAGAAGAAAAAAAAAAGCAAAATACAGTTTTGATTAATTTAATCATTGAACCCATGAATTTTGAATAATCAGTGATGACTTTACCAAATATGCGATTCCCATCGACCAGTTCTTCTGTAAAACGTGACTCCTCTATACTGTGAACTTCTTGACCTTGGTCCTCTCCTTCTTTTATTCGCCTGAGCCGGTACCGGAGCCGGCGCCGGAACTGGAGCCACCAATTTCGTTTCTCCGTCGCCGATACGACTCGAGCTATCGAAAGAGAGATCGATCCTTCATCACAAGATTTTTAAACTTAGGAGTCGAAGAATATCAAACAGAATAATTGAAATCATCATTGTCGAATCAACTGAAATTGCAGAGAACATAGAAATGTACAATGAAAAACAGAGAATAATACAAACCTCGAGATACTCCCCTCGAAAAAGGTGTTTGGGTGGTGGCGACGTTGGAAAATTTTGATGGAAAGAAGTCAAAGAACGATTCCAGTTATGGCTGATGGAAAGTGGGGAAAGACAAATTGAGTGTTCAGGGAGAAGGAACTTTCCAGATCTATATGAATTTGGTGGATTGGAAGTTTGCAGGATTTATAGGATGGAAGAGAGAGGGGTGCAACCCAAGCAGCCATAAATTCTCAACATTGAGTATTTGAGTGGAAGAAGAAGAATCGTTTCGTGTTCTGTAACGAAGCGAAGAAGAAGATGAAGATGGCGATATTTAATTATTATTTGGGTTTAAGACATATGAGGAAATGATTATATTGGGCCCGTTAACAAAATTAAACCCAAATATAGAGGGAGAAGACAAAAAGACAGCGATAAAAAAAAAAATGACACGTGGCATCGTCAGAACTCTATTATAATATTTTAAGGTTACATTTTTCACACTACATGAGAAGCTGACATGTGTCTCTCTAATTTGATGACATGTGTCCATTTTAATCCTTTTTAAATTATAATTTATTTTTCTTCTCATTACCTTTAATTTAAAAACAATTTTTCCTCACCAAATCAATTCATATGTATTCATTATAATTTTTTTTCTACTAACATATATAATTTTATTCAAATAAAACACTCAAATTATATATGTACTTAACAAAAACTAATTATTAAAAATCATATAAAATTAGTTTTAAATAAATTTGAAAACCACTTTAATTAATTAATTAACCACTAATTAATTAATTTCGGAATTAAACCACTTAATTCCAATTAAACCTATTAAACCAGATTAAACCATTAATTAATTCAATTTAATCAATTCGCCAGAAAACCGGATTTAACCGGACCAGTGTCGATCGACACAGCTTGTGTCGCTCGACACCCGGCCCGATTGGTGTCGAGCGACACCGGCTTGGTGTCGATCGACACCGATCCAGGAGATCGACGCCCAAATCGATTTCTAACACAAAAACACCAAAAACACGAAATTATCACAATCCAATCGATCAAAAGCACTAATAACACATAAACCACCACAAACAACACATAAACTCATCAAATCAACAATTCACTTTCACAATTTCCACTATTTGCGAGCCTACGGTCATGCACTCATCTCGACAACCGATTGAACAAAGGGAAAAGAGGAAAAACGATGAACAGTGCGCGATGAACAGTAACTCCGGTGATAAACAGTAACTCCGGCGATGAACAGTGTGCGATGAACAGTAACTCCGACGATGAACAGTAACTCCGGTGATGAACAGTGTTTTCGACTTCTCCCAAAAATCGCCTCTTTTCTCTCTGGAAACTCCAGCCTCGAAAATTGTGTCAAAAACAGACGGCTGCACTCCTTTAAACTCATTTTTAGGGTTTCCTTCCCTTAACCGGACTAAACCGACAACTTAAATCAAACCGGTCGATTTCACAATAACCGGTGTCGATCGACACCCTTCCTTGGTGTCGATCGACACCCTTCCTTGGTATCGGTCGACACCCATCGACCATACCAACTCAAACCACAAATCAAACGCGCAATCGACTTAAACCGGAATTGATTTCTCAAACCGGTGTCGATCGACACTTCCCTTAGGTGTCGATCGACACTAGTCATGTAAGAGCTTTTTACACATTTTCTTCGCGATGTTCGAACCTTAGACCGACTGCACAACAATCAAACAAGAACATGCACAGCCAATCCTTGATTCACACCTCAAAGAGCATATGTAATCTACTCCCGAACCCCTAATGTCGTCCGATACCACTTCCAAAACAACTTTCTGGTTCACGGATGTTACAATTCTCCTCCACTAAACTGGATTCGCCCTCGAATCCTAACACAGAACGTCTACTCAAGACGACAAAACCCGGCCCTCCACTGGCCAAACACAAGAGATCCACCACTGATCCCAGAGACTCACATCTAATCCTATGTTATAAGCATGTTTCCAGACATTCATTACTCTTTACTCAAAACCATACCGTGACACCACCGTCACAAATACCCAAACCGTGACACCACCGTCACAAAATCTGTACCGTGACACCACCGTCACAAGTACCCAAACCGTGACACCACCGTCACAAAATCTGTACCGTGACACCACCGTCACATGTACCCAAACTGTGACACCACCGTCACAAAATCTGTATTGTGACACCACCGTCACAATACCCATATAAATGCAAGAGACCCACTTGTCTCTCTCAAGGGATCCACCACCCCTTGATGCTCACTTCGTGACTCGTCAGCCACTAGTAAGCAGCACCCTTATACCAAGTATAAGTCTGCAAGCACTTCCCCTGAGGTAGCTAATCCCAGGTAAGGCCGCACGGAGATCTCAATCTCCCCACTTATACTGAGGTTGCTAGCCCCAGATAAGTCTGCAAAAACAAACCGCGGCACCTATCTGCAGATAAGTCCGCCACAACCCATACCGAGCACCCACCGTCTCAGATAGGTCTGCAGGAGAAAACAATCTCCTAAACGTAAAGAGTAATAAACCGAAACGCCTATAACATAACCGACTAGAACTGTCTCACGACCCAAACTGGTCAACACAACCCGTAACATCCGTAACACAGATTTATAAGGAAACTCCCTCTTATAAATCTCCAACAATGTACATCGTACCACAGACGAAAATACATAAACCACAGCAACCACATAGCCTAAGGCTAACCAACTGAAACCATAAAGATGAAGAGCTAATTCCTCGACCTAATCGTCGAACACTTTCAAAAATCCAACTTCATCTTTGCCTCAAGTTTTCACAACGACCCTCTCTTGTTCCGCAGAACCTTGACTCTCCTCTCGAGAATCCCCAAAAAAACGCCAAGTCTGGCCTAAGATCCCCTGAAGTCTTAGCCATTAACTCCCCTGAAGGATAACGACATTTTCTCGACATCACATCGTGAAACGCCTTACCAAAAACACTCATAAAACACAAGTAACTCAAGCTGATACGCCATTGGCCCAACTCGTTCCACCACCGGAACGGAACCACAAACCGCGCAGTCAGCTTGCTCTCTGCTATGGTTCTGATAGAAACCTTCCACATAGCTATCTTGAGATACACTTTATCTCCAAATCCTGAAACTTAGACTTTCGTTTCCGCCCAACGGCGTAATTCCTCTGCATAACATGAGTCCTTTTTACGTTCAGTCTCAAAACACAGACCTTCTTTGCCGTTCCTGAACAAAGTAACTCCATAAGTGCTGCGCTCCCCCACTTGGGTCTAGCACTCAGACAACTCACATGGGCTCCCAAACAAGCCTCACACGAAACCAGGCCCAATAACTCGCCTGATAAATTTTGTCGTGACAACACTGCCAGACACAGATGACCAGTCCAATGGCCATCTCAAACCACACACGCAACCTGAACAAAACTTAGAAGTCGGGATAATCCTCTCTGACTACCCCTCTGACTGTAACGATAAATTGTACTAGCAACACCATAGTGCCCATCTCTGTCTAAAATGCCCTCCACACTCTGAGGCGAATCCCGGATCATGACCCGACACGATACTGACTGGCATACCATGCAGCCTCACAATCTCTAACAAAATTTCCTAGCCAAACAGCAACTCCATTTGTCTTCTTAATGACCAGAAAATGTTGACTTGGTCAACCGACCCACAACCACCCAAAACATCACATGTCTGTGAGATAGATAATTCCATCTTGAATCCATCATGATCCTAGCCCACTTACACTCTGAAATGGATAAACTCTGCAAAAGACCACTCGAAGAGCGATGTTCTGACTTGACCAACGAACGAGAGTTGCACCACGCAACCCAAAACAGCTACAACTCTCTTTAATCCGACCTAGTGATAACACCGCTTGAGATCGCGATACATCTTGGTCGCTCTTCCATGAATCGAGAACTTGCTCGCACGAGTCTCTCTCAACACCTCTTGTCTCGACTCCTCAACCTCGGGTATACAAGCCCGACCACGCGCCATAAACGCCCTTTTGATGAGACCGAAAACTCGGAGCCAACTGCTCGCGATTGCATCAAAATAAACTACGCTCGCTCCGCCGAGCCATCCTGATTCTACTGAGTAGATCTGCCTGATCCACAGTCTCTAAGCGCGAAGGCTCCTCCCAAGTAGCATAAAAAAACACAAGGTACTAAAACCCGCCTACCATCGCATCATCATCCTGCTCTTTAGCTGAAACAACTCTCCGTCAACTCAACGCGACTGCCACCTAATCAACCTCGTCGGAAGATAGACAGTATCCAGATCATAAATTATCGGAAGCTCGATACACAACCCAAACCAACTCCAGCAACAACTATGTACACTATGAAAGGCTTCCCCGGCTCGGGTAATGCCAATACTGGTATACTGAACAACAACTCTTTAAGCTTCCCAAAGCTCTCTCACACTCTGACGACCATACAAACGGCACATCCATGCCCGTCAACCTCGTCATCGACTGCGACACACTCGCAAAACCCTTAACGGACTCCTGCAGTATTCTGCTACACCCTGAAACACAACTGTCACTTGCCAGAAACCGTATTTGCTCAACTTAGCATACAGTTCCTGCTCTTGTATTTTCTCCAGAAACAAACTCTAATGAGCCACGTGCTCCTCAGAACCCCTCGAGCTCCTGAATAACACGGATATCCTCGATATCCCCGGAACTCTTCGATAATCACCTCAACACTGGACTTTGAAACCGATCGTCACCAAAAGCCTCGCAACTTGCTATAACATCTGCTCACCCTGCATAGCCGAGACACAAAACTCCCGGAAGTCAGTCTCAACCCCTGAAACACCAACCTCCTTGCACCCCGCTCAGACAACACTCTGTCTCTAAAGCAATTTAGATGAACTCGGTAAAACTCCAACCAGTTCATCACCAACATTACGTCATGTAGTCCCACCGAACTGATGACCAACACTGCTGGCATCGACTGCCCGCACTCTGAACATCAACTATTCTAACACAGCCGTATGTAGCCCGAAATCCTCCACTCGGTACATTGACCAAACACGAACGCTCACCAGCGCTGCTCCGGACGCCACTACACTTGGCACGCTATGGAATGATGAATGATGAAGCATTTAAATGCTCCCGAGTCAAACAACCCTGAGACTCAACACCGCCCACTAACCCTGACAAGTGTTTAGAACCCTAACACTCTATCACATATAAAATAAAAGAAACAGACGACCACCACAATTCTACACTAAGAATTTACGAAGTCTGAATCAAGAATTTTACCTGTGATCTGCCTCGGACAGACTAGTCTGACCAACTTCTGTCGAAGGAACCTCAATCGGCACCGCCCCACTATGACTTAACGGCTGCACCGCTGCGATCTGAGACTCTGGTTGAGCCACTATTGGCTGAAACTCCACTACCGCTAATGGCTGTAACTTGGGACACTCCTGTCTGATATGCCCCTGCTCGCCACAACGAAAACACACCCTAACACTTGAATCTGTCTCCCTCCCCGGACAGCTCGCCACACGATGCTCCGTGCTCCCACAACCAAAACAACTGCCGCGAACCTTCCGGCTGCCTCCAGAAACCTCGTTCAATCTCCTCTTCTGGCCTTGTGCAGGCTTACCGCCCTTTCTAGAACCAGAACCTCTACACCGCTGCGACTGATGTCGCTGCTGCTGCTGCTGCGGATGACTCCTCTGAACAAACGGAGCAACCACACACGGAACCACCACCGGATCAACCTGCTCATGCTGATCCTCCTCAATCGAAACTGCAAGCCTCACTAGCTCTGCACACGAGAAACGCGAAGCAAACCTCTGCATCTGTCCCCTCATCTCTAAATAAGGCGGACTCTCACCAACTACAGCCTCCTGCTGCCCAACAACAGCAGCACCATGCTGCCCAACAACTGCAGCACCATGCTGCCCAAAAACTGCAGCATCCTGCTGCGCCCCGGCCACTGGAGGTGCACCCGAAGCCTGCTCTAAAACCGCTGGCGGAAAACGTGACAACAGCTGCGTCAGTAACCCCACATCCTGGTCACCATGACCCTGAGTTAGAGCCGCGCCCCCCACCTAGGACCGCCCCAACTCCCGCGCCACTACCGACGCCCAAACCGGCCTCACTCGCCAAAGAAACTGACTGGGTCACTGACGCAGTCGCCACACTAGGCGCTGCACTCTCTCCCGACTCCGCCGGTAATCCACGACCCTGACTCTGGCCTCCACGGCCTGCCGCTCGGCCACCACAGCCAACTGCTCCGCCCACACGGACACTAACTCTACCGCGCCCACCTGCGCCACGACCTCTAGCACCTGCGTCCATTTCGCTGCACTTCCAAGGAACAGGAAATGAGCCAGCTAGAAAACCAACCACAAAAACTCCACACAACACAAAACACAAACACTACTCACCGCGGAATCACTGAAGGCCGAGAGGATGATACTAGACTACTAACTGACTAAACACAATAATCAATTAAACACATAGTCCAGTTCACCCAATACTAACAGTCCTAAAACCGTATACGCTCTGATACCAAAATGAAACAACCAAGCTTTTTTTTTTTTTTTAATTTTATTAAGTGCGAAAATTCTCAATAAAATAAACTCCATAAAAATTAATAATTCAAACAATCATATTCAATTCCAAAATACCATAAAATAACCTAGCAACCTAAACACCAGGTTTACAAATAACAACATAAACCAAAAACGGTAAACAACAAAATCCTATCATCTTCTCTCTGGCCCGATTCCGCGATCACACTTTCTTTTACCTGCATCACATTAGGGAAAAAGAGATCCATAGGTATTTCATAAATACTTAGTGAGGCAATCACCCCGCCTACAGGCCAATTACGCAATTTAAAACACTTTTAAATAATATTAATAATTACCAAAATTATTAAATTCACTTCTTTTAATTCTTATACAGTTTTCCTCAATTAAATAATAATTTCTAACCCTTAAAATGATTTCCACAATTATTAAATAATTTCCACGATTACTATAATAATTTTCAACACATAAAATAATTTCCACAATTATTATAAACCACTTAAATTAATTAATTAACCACTAATTAATTAATTTCGGAATTAAACCACTTAATTCCAATTAAACCGATTAAGCCAGATTAAACCATTAATTAATTCAATTTAATCAATTCGCCAGAAAACCGGATTTAACCGGACCAGTGTCGATCGACACAGCTTGTGTCGCTCGACACCCGGCCCGATTGGTGTCGAGCGACACTGGCTTGGTGTCGATCGACACCGATCCAGGAGATCGACGCCCAAATCGATTTCTAACACAAAAACACCAAAAACACGAAATTATCACAATCCAATCGATCAAAAGCACTAATAACACATAAACCACCACAAACAACACATAAATTCATCAAATCAACAATTCACTTTCACAATTTCCACTATTTGCGAGCCTACGGTCATGCACTCACCTCGACAACCGATTGAACAAAGGGAAAAGAGGAAAAACGATGAACAATGCGCGATGAACAGTAACTCCGGCGATGAACAGTGTGTGATGAACAGTAACTCCAACGATGAACAGTAACTCCGGCGATGAACAGTGCGCGATGAACAGTAACTCCGGCGATGAACAGTGTTTTCAACTTCTCCCAAAAATCGCCTCTTTTCTCTCTGGAAACTCCACCCTCGAAAATTGTGTCAAAAACAGACGGCTGCACTCATTTAAACTCGTTTTTAGGGTTTCCTTCCCTTAACCGGACTAAACCGACAACTTAAATCAAACCGGTCGATTTCACAATAACCGGTGTCGATCGACACCCTTCCTTGGTGTCGGTCGACACCCATCGACCATACCAACTCAAACCACAAATCAAACGCGCAATCAACTTGAACCATAATTGATTTCTCAAACCGGTGTCGATCGACACTTCCCTTAGGTGTCGATCGACACTAGTCATGTAAGAGCTTTTTACACATTTTCTTCGCGATGTTCGAACCTTAGACCGACTGCACAACAATCAAACAAGAACATGCACAGCCAATCCTTGATTCACACCTCAAAGAGCATATGTAATCTACTCCCGAACCCCTAATGTCGTCCGATACCACTTCCAAAACAACTTTCTAGTTCACGGATGTTACATTACTCAACATTATTCAAAAATATATGTGTACTTTAACAGAAACTACATTTTAAAAACCCATATCAAAATTTCTGAAGTTTTTTTGGGTTTTTCGGATTTCGGATTTTTCGGGTTTAAGATATAAAAACCGTTTCGGGTTTTTTCAAATTTTGGATCGGGTTCGGTTCGGTTTTTTTCTGGTGGCGGGTTCGGGTTTCGGGTAAAAGTCTCAGGCCTAAGAAACCTGTAAATCATATTTAAAATGTAACTTTCAAAATACTTATTTGTTTTGATTTTTTTTTTAATCACTTACCTACATTAATGTTTAAATTAACTACGCATTTACTCGTACTAAAATTTATTTGATTAGAAAATAAAAAAATATTGAGACTAAATATGATTACATGTTCCTCCTCATCAAACTAATCTCTATGTATTCATTATAATTGTTTTTGTCTACTAACAAATATATTTTTGTTCAATTAAAACACTCAATATTTTGTTCAACATTAATTATAAAAAACTATATATGTACTTTAACAAAAAATAATTATTAAAAATCATATCAAAATTAATTTTTAATTAATTTTGAAAAGAAATTAAAATATACAATCAACAAAAACAAATTTGATACTTTTTCTTGTGATTACATAATTAGATGATTTATTTTGATCACTAACCACACACTCAATATTTTACTCAATATTATTAGAAAAAACAAATATGTACTTTTAAAAAATCATATCAAAATTTAGAAAAGAACTTTAACTATAAAATCAACAAGAAAACCTATAAATCATGTATAACATGTAAACTTCAAAATATTTATTTGTTTTGATTTTTTTAATCACTTACTTACATATATGTATATTAACAACACATTTAGTAGAAAACCTCTAAATCATGTATAAAATGTAACTGTCAAAATATTTATTTATTTTGATTTTTTCTTAAATCACTTACCTATATTAATAAGTATATTAATTACACATTTACTCAAACTAAAATTTATTTTATTAGAAAATTAAGAAAATATTGAGATTAAATGTAAAATAAACTCAGCTCAATATCTAATGTCTAATAATTCTTCATAGTTTAAAAGAACAGAGAAATTAATATACAACGAGCAAGAGCTTATAGGAAAACAATACAACAACAATTCAAGCAATACACACCTTCAAAACCACCAAATGGACAATATACTATTTTCATTATAATATAGGAATGTCATTTACACCACCGTACGGAAACCAACTCCAACTAGACGATCCTTTGTACCACCGATCAAATAATACAATCAAATAATTCAAACTTCAAATATTCACTTCGATAACTATACTATCATCTTGAGACGACACCGCAGGATGTCTATAAGTTTTTTCAAAATTGTGGATCTCAACCCAAATTCATCAAGAAGATTAGATGTCAACCGAGTAATCAAAGACCTATAAACAATGCAAAAACAAGCTATGAAAGAATAAACAAGAAATAGTTACAACCTTCAATACAATAATCTTTACACAATTGTTTTTAACAACAGTTGTTAGGTGTTTCAAATTATCCTCCAGATTTCGTAAAACTTCATTACAAAATGATTAAATTTCACTATAACATTTCTAATTTTCAATGATATATAATTAGCATATAATATTTAATTCAATCATATCAAATTGAAAGATTGTTAAAAAAATATATGGTCGAACAAAAAAAAAATCTACCACGTAGTAAATTTAATGCATAATTTTGACAAGCATAAAATACTAATAATAAAAAATAATTTTTTCAAAAATTCATAGGAACGAGTTTCCGCGAAACGCGCGGACTTCTCCCTAGTTATAGATATTTGCAGGAAAACTATTTTGTATATGATTCAATTATGTGGACATCATTGAATATTGTTTAATTATGTATTTTATATGAAATAAATATTTGCAGGAAAATTATTTTGTATATGATTCAATTATGTGGACATCATTTGCACTATAAAATATCATTTTTTTTACAATATCAAATTTTTAATTTCTTAAGAAGATATATTTTTCATATATATATTACATCTACATAAGTTTGCATAAATTTGGTTCAATTGTGAATTTATATCAAATAAATAGTTGCTTGACATAAATATGAAAAACTTAAAATAAAGAGAAATTGATTTTGAATTTAAAAAGAGAACATATATCAAAAATTTAGAGCGACACATGACAACCTCTTAGAGAGTGAGAAAGAAGGTAACCATACAATATTAGAATATATAAGTTTGCATGAATTTGGTTTAATTGCGTAGTTTATATGAAATAAATAGTTGCTTGACATAAATATGAAAAACTTAAAATAAAGAGAAAATGATTTTGAATGGGAAAAGTTCAAAACTACACCTTTTTGAGCGTCAATTTTCAAAAATACACTTCTAGGGTGTTCATTTTCAAAACTACACTTTTTCATTGAGTAAAATAACTCTAAACCCTAAAATATAAATCATAAACCCAAAAATCTAACCTTGAATCCTTAAATCTAAACTATAAACCCCAAAATCTAAACCCTAATTAATGATTAGTGAACCCAAATTTATATATTAAATTTTGAAAAAGTGTACTTCTGAAAATTAACTCACTATAGGTGTAGTTTTAAAAATTGACACCCCAAAAAGTGTATTTCTTAAAATTTCTCTTTTAAATTTAAAATGCGAACATGTTTCAAAAATTTAGAGCAACACATGACAATTGACAACCTCTCAGAGAGTGAGAAATAAGGTAACTTTACAATATTATAATAAATAGATATAATACCAAAACGATTTGACAACGATATATTTTTTTTTTTTTTGTCAACAGCCTCTATTCCTACAGCAACTCGGGGATCCAAGCTGGGGAGACAGAGTTTACATAATACACCTCGGTAGGTAGAGCTCGTGCACTTCGTGCTAGCTTGTCTGCCTTCGTGTTCTTTGTTCTTGGTATGTACGTAATAGAGAAGGTGGTGAACCTCGATTTACATTTGTCAATCTCCTCCAATAGGGTTGCAAAAGACGGCCAATCCTCTGGTTTAGATACCATCTTAACCACATCGGAACTATCCGTTTCAAACAACATTGTTAACCAGTTATGTCGTAGCATACATTGCATAGCCCATAGTAAAGCCTCCACCTCTGTTTGGAGCGGCGAGACGCCCCGCCAGAGGTTACACGTTCCCATAAGTACCTCAGCCGTTTCCATATTAACACTATACCATCCCAAGCCCGCCCTCACCTCTGTCGCCTTCCAGGCTCCATCTACCTGGCATCTGCTACCCGGAAAAATTGGTGTCACTGAACTCTCGAGGGTGGTAAGAGCCTCCTCTTGTTCATGCTGAGCCGATTTCCAGGCAAGGGCCTCCGCTGCCGCAGCATTAATAATGTCGTATGGATCCGAATCCTCGTCGGAGAAAACTTTCCCATTTCGTGCTTTCCAAATATACCAAATCAACCAAGGGTACATCTTCATTCTGTCATCATTTGGCAAATTCCAAAACAGGTGAGCCATATTTGTAAATAGCCCTTCTGACGGGAATCGGCCGATGACCGTAGGAATTGGGGATAAGGCCCAAACCTGTAAAGCTGGTGGACATTCAAATAACATGTGATTTATTGTTTCCGCATACATTCCACATCGCATACATAGTGGGTCAATTTGAATACCGCGACTCCGTAGTCGTGCTCCGACCGATATACACCCTGTAAGAAGCTGCCATATGAAATGTTGTAGTTTTGGAGTACATTGTACTTTCCACGCTTGTGCCTGAAGGCGCCGCACATCCGGGCCAAAAGGTATACTAGTATCATCCTCCCGGTTTTGTTGCATTGTGTCGTATCCCGATTTAACCGTATATCGACCCGTCTTCGTGAAATGCCATCCCATGACGTCCGGTCTGCTAGCATGCGAGTTCGGGATCCCCAGGATAAGTGAGACATCCATACTATCGAAAAGTTGAGTTAATAGTGGTAGATTCCACGTTAAAGTTCCGGGAGTCATTAATTCACTCACCCGAAGGTGAGGGTAATAATCAATCCCGTTTCCCATGGCTGGCCTCGGGCGAGAATCTGGAATCCATGGATCATCCCAAACTGAAATAGATGTTCCTGAACCAACTCTTTTAATAAGCCCTTTGTTAACCAGAGGTCGAGCCGACACTATACTCTGCCATCCGTAGGAAGGAGAGTAAGATTTAATGGGGTCCAAAGGAGTAGCATTGCGATAATAGCGTCCTTTAAAAACCCGTGAAAATAAAGAATCTGGGTTATCCATTAAACGCCAGAGTTGTTTTGCCAATAACGATGTATTAAAATCCTCAAGCACCCGGAATCCCAAACCTCCATCACATTTGTGACGGCAGAGTTTTTTCCAAGCTAGCCAATGCATCCCGCGTGTTTGCCCATTATTACTCCACCAAAAGTTTGAGACCGCAGAAGAGAGTGTGTTAGTAACACCCTTAGGCAGACGAAAACACGACATAACATACATCGGCATTGCCGAGACGACAGATTTAATAAGGACCTCCTTACCCCCTTTGGACAACCATTTTGAAGTCCACCCATTAATTCGTCTCTGCTGTCTATCTATCAGAAAACTAAATATTTTAGTCTTTGCTCCCCCTAGACTTTCCGGTATCCCAAGATACGTTCCCATACCTCCTACATTACTGATTCCCAAAATTTGATGAATCTCGGCACGCACTCCCAGATCCACAGTGTGTCCAAATTGTACCGATGATTTTGTGAAATTAATTTGTTGTCCAGATGTGGCTTCATATTCCTTGAGAATTTGTAGTAAAACTCGAGTCTCTGCACTATTTGCTTTACAGAAAAACAAACTATCATCCGCAAATAGCAGATGAGAGACCGCTGGACATGCCCGAGCAACCTTGAGACCTGTAATCAGCTTCATTTCTTCCGCCTTCTTCAGGTTTGTTATTAAAACTTCTGTGCATAAAATGAACAGATATGGAGATAACGGGTCTCCTTGTCGGAGACCTCGCTGGGGTATAATTTGACCCCTTGGCTGCCCGTTTACTAACACCTTGTACCTAACTGAGGTTATACACCACATCATCCATGAAATCCATTGCTCTGCAAACCCCATTTTCCGCATTAACGCTTCTATAAAGGGCCATTCAACCCTATCATAAGCCTTACTCATATCTGTTTTAACTGCCATAAATTTTCCTTTACAAGACTTGTTTGTCCTCAAACCATGAAACTGTTGGAATTCATATAGGTTTATAACACTTTATAAATACTTATGAATCAATTCCAGGATCTCATGCAAATATTGAAATAAATCTAGATCTAAGAGACTTGGATATACCTTGATACTTAGCAGCGGAAGATAATCGGAATTAGTTCAAGGTTGTACAAGCACTCCAAGTGTAGCGCCTCTACCGGTATCCACACGCACACAAACTGGATCAAAGCGGGATGCTAGTGCCGCTGAGATCTAATCTCGAGAGATGGACTTAGGGTTTTGCCGTCAACGGTGCCGTCAACACAAACTGAGTATGAATGTCTATTTCTTAAAGTTAACGTGTAACTTATATATATGACAAACAAACCCTAATTATTAAGAGTAAATGGGCTTAGCCCATAATCATTAACCTCTTCAATTAAGAGACTATAATGACTTCACGTATATATACATCTTATGTATATATTATACTAAGTCCAATATATCATTGATCCAATTGCTTAGGTGTGTGACCCTGTAGGACCGTGTAATATTAGCAATGAGTTCATAACCCATAGATTATAAGTGGTCTCTAGCAAGACATTATAATCACCTAATATTAAACGATTATGTAACCTTGATGTTACAATTATAACTAGAGAAATACAAATGATTTCAGGACATTCCCAACAATCTCCCACTTGTACTGGAATCAGCTATTCCTACAATCCCTTTGTCTCTATGTCTCGATCTCAGCATAAGGCAAGAAATGGTGTCATCCTCATTGAGCTAGATCACGTTTATCGAACTATGATTTATACTGATCAAACAAACGATTGACATTCACCTCGTTTGAGCACGGCCATGCATTTCTCAGTATCAAATCTTCGATAGGCCCAAAGACATATTCTCCCGTTACTTAGGAGGGACAAATTCCATCTTGTTCTATCCATGTATCTCACACAATTCATAATGTACCCAATCACTATCTTTATGGTCACCTTTTACGGTTGATGTTTGATAGAGTCAAAGCACACTAATCCATGCATAAAATATCATGATGAACTCAGGTCAAAGGACTATACTCTATAGTTATAATGAGAAACTTTTATGACACTCATATAACAATCTTGTAAAGTTCTCATGACGGGTCAGTCCAATATCGTGTTCACCAACACATATCTATGTGATTGACTTTAATACAGCATATTAATGACTCCACGAAACTTAGTCATCAGTCACCTCACATACTAGTCATTTTAGCTATTAATGTCCCATGTTAATAACCTTGACTAGGGACTTTCAATAATTCATATCATTTATCATTTATAGGGTTTCATGACCAAGTCACATACTTGATGACCTATAAAAATAACTTAAATTATTTTGGGACTTATATTTAATCAATAATTAAATAATTCTGAAACAAATTTCATTAAACTCGAAAACATAATCAAATGTATGTTAACATGAACATCATATCATAAAATAAAAGAAAAGCTCCCACTAGAAACAAGATCACTGTTTAAGAAATCTAATGCCTATAGCAGTAGTATGACTCTCATGCTTAGGCCGTGGAAGAGGCTTCGTCAAAGGATCAGCAACATTTGCATCCGTTGAGACTCTGCTAATCTTCACATCTCCTCTATCAACAATATCACGAATGAGATGATATCGCCTTTCTATGTGTTTGGATTTCTGGTGTGATCTAGGTTCTTTTGCCTGAGCAATGGCTCCATTATTGTCACAATATAGATCCACCGGGCCAGAAATACTAGGAATCACGCCTAGTTCAGTAACGAACTTCCTAATCCAAACAGCCTCCTTTGCCGCTTCAGAAGCAGCGATGTATTCAGCTTCAGTTGTTGAGTCTGCCACGGTGCTTTGCTTAGAGCTCTTCCAGCTCACTGCGCCTCCATTAAGACAAAAGATAAATCCAGATTGTGATCGGAAATCATCTTTGTCTGTCTGAAAACTAGCATCAGTGTAACCACTCAAAACAAGCTCATCACTTCCTCCATAAACCAAAAACTTATCCTTAGTATTTCTTAAATATTTAAGAATGTTTTTGACTGCTGTCCAGTGACTCTCACCTGGATCCGATTGGTATCTACTCGTCATGCTTAAAGCACATGCAATATCTGGACGAGTACAAAGCATGGCATACATAATAGATCCTATAGCAGAAGCATATGGGATTCTACTCATGCGCTCTCGCTCATCATGTGTCGAAGGACACTGCGTCTTGCTAAGAGTAATGCCATGAGACATTGGTAGAAAACCTTTCTTGGAATCATGCATACTAAACCTGTGCAAGACCTTATCTATATAAGTATCTTGACAAAGTCCGATAAGCTTATTTAATCTATCTCTATAGATTCTTATTCCAAGAATGTAAGCGGCTTCTCCCATGTCTTTCATTGAGAAACAACTTCCCAGCCAAGCCTTTACAGACTTGAGCAAAGGAATATCATTCCCAATGAGAAGTATGTCATCTACATACAATACCAAAAATGCAACTGCGCTCCCACTAGTCTTCTTGTAAACGCACGGTTCTTCTTCATTTCTAATGAAATCAAACTCTTTGATTGCTTCATCAAAACGAAGATTCCAACTCCGAGATGCTTGCTTCAACCCATAGATGGCACGTTGAAGCTTGCACACTTTCCCAGCATTTTCAGGACTAGTGAAACCTTCAGGTTGTGTCATGTACACATCCTCTTCGAGATTTCCATTAAGGAAAGCTGTTTTCACATCCATCTGCCATATCTCATAATCATAATAAGCGGCAGTTGCTAGGAGAATCCGAATGGATTTAAGCATTGCGACAGGGGAATAGGTTTCATCATAGTCTATACCATGAATTTGTTTATAACCTTTTGCCACCAATCTAGCTTTGTATATCTGAATATTACCATCCATGTCGATTTTCTTCTTGAAAACCCATTTACACTCAATGGCTTTAACACCATCAGGTAAATCAACCAAAGTCCATACTTTGTTTTCTAACATGGATTCCATTTCGGAATTTGCGGCCTTTAGCCATTTTTCGGAATCAGGGCCCATCATTGCTTCTTCGAAAGACGTAGGTTCATCACTTTCTATAAGAAATAGATCGTGATCATCTGTCACCCAAACCCCATATCTAGTAGGTTCGTGACGAGTCCTCTCGGACCTACGTACCTCAGGTTCCACAGGTGTAGATACTACAACTCTTCGTAGATCTAACTGATGCTCTTCCTGGGAAGTCGGAGCCTCCTGTGTTTCTCGAACTTCTTCGAGTTGTACTTTACTCCCACTGTTCTTCTTAGAAAGAAATTCTCTCTCTAAAAAGACACCATTTCGAGCAACAAACACTTTGGTCTCGGCAGGGTTGTAAAAGTAATAACCTTTGGTTTCTTTTGGATAACCAACAAAGTAGCATTTATCAGATTTGGGTCCAAGCTTATCAGGTAGTAAACGTTTTACAAAAGCTTCACAACCCCAAATTTTCATGAAAGACAAATTAGGAACTTTTCCAGTCCATATCTCATATGGTGTCTTTTGAACTGATTTTGATGGACATCTGTTTAGCGTAAACGCGGACGTTTCTATAGCATATCCCCAAAAGGATAATGGAAGATCTGTATGACTCATCATTGATCGAACCATATCTAATAAAGTCCGATTTCTCCTTTCAGATACACCATTCCATTGTGGTGTTCCTGGAGGAGTGAGTTGTGAAACAATTCCACACTCTCTAAGATGATCATTAAAAGCTTGGCTTAAATATTCTCCTCCTCGATCTGATCGAAGGGCTTTGATTGTTTTACCAAGCTGGTTTTGTACTTCATTCTGAAATTCTTTGAACTTTTCAAAAGACTCAGACTTATGTTTCATTAGATAAACATAACCATATCTACTAAAGTCATCAGTAAATGTGATGAAGTACTGATAGTTTCCTCTAGCATTTATACTCATTGGTCCACACACATCGGTATGTATAAGGCCCAATAAGTCGCTGGCCCTTTCACTGTGTCCAGTAAAAGGAGCCTTAGTCATTTTTCCAAGTAAACAAGACTCACATGTTTCAAATGATTCATAATCAAATGAGCTCAAAAGTCCGTCATTATGAAGTTTTTGAATGCGCTTCTCATTTATGTGGCCCAAACGACAATGCCAAAGGAAAGTCTGATTCGAGTCATTTGACTTAAATCTTTTGGTTCTAATGTTATAGACAGGCACACTTTGGTTTAGAACATAAAGCCCATTCTCTAATGGACCACTACCATAAAACATATTATCACGATCAAATAAACAACACTTGTCTTTAATCGAAAAATGAAATCCTTCCAAATCCAAACATGAAATTGAAATAATATTTCTGCTTATAGCAGGTACATAGTAGCAATTTTTAAGTTCTAAAACCATGCCTGAGGGCAAAGACAAATGAAATGTTCCTACAGCTAATGCAGCAACTCTTGCTCCATTTCCCACGCGCAGGTCCACTTGTCCTTTCTCTAAAGTTCTACTGTTGCTTAGGCCCTGCATATTAACACAGATATGAGCACCACAGCCGGTATCTAATACCCAAGAAGTAGAATTGGAAGTAGCAACATTTACTTCTATAACATAAATACCTGAAGATGAAGTCTCAAAAGTCTTCTTCTTCCTTTTCAGATCTTCCAAGTATTTCTTGCAGTTTCTCTTCCAATGACCAGAACCATTACAATAATGGCACTTGTCTTCACCAGAAGGACCAGGCTTGGTCTTAGGAGAGGGAGTAGAACTGCTTGGATTCTCAACCCAGCTTACCTTACCCTTTCCCTTGTCCTTACCATGTTTCTTAAACTTATTACCCCCTTGTACCATTAGGACGTGAGGGGTGTCCTTCATGATGTTGGGTTCAGCAGATTTAAGCATTCCATGCAGCTCAGTCAAAGTCTTTGTCATGTTGTTCATGTTATAGTTCATAACAAACTGATCAAAACTTGACGGCAATGACTGCAAGATGAGGTCAGTGGCCAACTCTTGGCTGATTGGGCAGTCCAGTTTTGCCAGGTTATCGATATAACCCATCATCTTAATGACATGAGGACTAACTGGACTGTTTTTAGGGAGCTTGCACTCAATGAGAGTTTTAACCGTTTGGTATCTCTCAGTTCGTGCTTGCTCCTGAAACATACCCTTCAGGCTAGTGATCATGTCGATTGGCGAATCCACGTTCTCATATTGCTTCTGCAAGTCCGAGTTCATGGTAGCCAACATAAGACAACACACATCAACCATATCACTGGCATGCTTATCCCAAGCATTCCTCTCTGCATGTTGGGCATTTGTCTTAGGTTTTTCAGGAAGTTTCTTTTCCAAGACATAGTCCTTTTTCTCCTGTTTGAGAACAATTCTCAGGTTTCGGTACCATTCAAGGAAATTCGATCCATTCAGCTTGTCCTTCTCAAGGACAGATCGAAGTGAAAATGAACTGTGAGGGTTTGTCATAGCTGAATCAAAGAAAAGTAGAAGATGTTAATATGATGTTCATAAATTAGAGAAATCTCAACAATTAAGAAAACTCACATTATATTCAAAACAATAATGTCCTCAAATTGAATATAATGATCCAAGATCCTTATTTTACTAGAATTCAAGTGAGCTTTGGCTCATCGCCCGAATGCCTAGTTATTTAGGTAAGCAACAACATTGCTAATTATATCAAATATAATTCTTGGTTGTTAGATGACATCTTATGTCTGATCCAACCTATGCCTCTAAGCCCAAAACCGTTTTGATAGCTTAGTCAAGTAAACCAATTTTGTTTCGTATGGTAACCATTACCATCTGTCTTACTTATGTAATTGTAGACACCTTGCTTAGCAAGCCCATCACACAACGAAATAAGCCTTGACAGTTGACAGAATTGGAGAGGCATCAAAATACTTGATATTAGATGAGGAATTAAATTTTAATCCAATTTTAGTTAATATTTAAATTTTATATCTAATATAGTTTTAAATATAACTAATACATATCTTATATGTATTTTAATTGGATTATAAAAAGTTTGAATAATTTTAATCTTATTAAAATCGAAAATTAATTAATTAATTTATGTTGATTTAATTCATGTGTCTTAATCATATTAAAACTTGAATTAAAATATTATAAGAAATTTTAATCAATATTACTCCTCTCGAATTCAGTTTCAAAACTAACTCAAGAGAACGAATGATTATATACCCGATATAACAAATCATATAATATATTAATTAAAATCAAGTGATCATGCATTACAATAATGCGTACGTGACTATGTGCATGAATTTTATCCTATCTCACATGCAGAAACAAAAACACTACTGCGTGCTCATACTCAACTATTTGAACAGCCGCTTAACAATTGTTATAATCAAATTATAATGACAGCGAAATAAGTCCAGGCACATATACAGATTTTAGATTCGGTTCAAGGACTAGTTATAATCAAATTATAATATAATAATTTCCAAAATTATTAAATCTAGTCGTACTTTTATGGTTGAATTCATGAGTCTCAATTTAATCAAATCAAATATGCAAACAGAACTTCGGTGAATTCAAACATGAGTTACGATGAACAAGTATATCACTAATATACAATCAGTTAGATTCAAATCAAAATTATGCAAGTTTGCTCTGATACCACTGTTGGAATTCATATAGGTTTATAACACTTTATAAATACTTATGAATCAATTCCAGGATCTCATGCAAATATTGAAATAAATCTAGATCTAAGAGACTTGGATATACCTTGATACTTAGCAGCGGAAGATAATCGGAATTAGTTCAAGGTTGTACAAGCACTCCAAGTGTAGCGCCTCTACCGGTATCCACACGCACACAAACTGGATCAAAGCGGGATGCTAGTGCCGCTGAGATCTAATCTCGAGAGATGGACTTAGGGTTTTGCCGTCAACGGTGCCGTCAACACAAACTGAGTATGAATGTCTATTTCTTAAAGTTAACGTGTAACTTATATATATGACAAACAAACCCTAATTATTAAGAGTAAATGGGCTTAGCCCATAATCATTAACCTCTTCAATTAAGAGACTATAATGACTTCACGTATATATACATCTTATGTATATATTATACTAAGTCCAATATATCATTGATCCAATTGCTTAGGTGTGTGACCCTGTAGGACCGTGTAATATTAGCAATGAGTTCATAACCCATAGATTATAAGTGGTCTCTAGCAAGACATTATAATCACCTAATATTAAACGATTATGTAACCTTGATGTTACAATTATAACTAGAGAAATACAAATGATTTCAGGACATTCCCAACAGAAACAACACCTGAGCTATCAGAATATTATCAGAAATTAGTCTCCCCGGTACAAAAGCAGACTGAGTTTCTGAGATTAATCTTGGTAGCAGTACTTTAAGCCGTTGACAAAGAACTTTGGAAATGATTTTATAACCGACATTACAAATACTTATGGGCCTTAACTCCGTCATCCTATTAGGCCTTTCTGTCTTGGGAATTAGACAAATATTAGTCATATTTAATCTTTCATCAAAAGTGCCTGAGGACAGAAAATTATTAACCATGCTTAGGACATCTTCCTTTACTATATGCCATGAACGTTGAAAGAATAACGCCGTCATTCCATCTGGCCCGGGTGCCTTCTCTGGGTGCATCATAAATAGTGCTTCACGCACCTCTACTTCCGTCGCATGTCTTGTCAAAATCTCATTTTCCCTTGTTGTAATCCGGTGTGTCACATGTTGGAGGATCCCCGTGAAATCCACCGGTAATGTGGATGTAAATAGATTGTCGAAGTAATTAACTGCTACCCTTTCAACCTCCTTCTCTCCAGCCACCCATACATTTGCCTCGGTATGAAGGCCCACAATCTGATTGGTTGCTCTCCGTTGTTTAGTTGAGGCATGAAAAAACTTTGTATTTAAATCCCCACCCTTTAACCACATATTTCGGCTTTTCTGTTTCCAAAACTCTTCCTCATCCCGGTATGCTTCTTTGAGCTTGTTAGTAATGGCGATGAGTTCATCTTGGGTACGGGCATCGTCATCCTGTACTTCCTCTAGTGCTCGTTGTAATTCTGCTATTTTTTGTTTTCCAAACGGTTGATTTTCCTTCCTCCAAACAGAAATTTCAAGACGGCAATTTGAGATCCTATCGACTAAACTCGGTGCTCCTTCTTGTCTTGTATGAGTCCACCCCCTCTGGATAGAATCTAGTAGCCCATCCACCCCTATCCACCTTTTATCAAACCGAAATTGTTTTCGCCTCTTTGTTACTTTCGAATCCAAAGTGGCTAGGATTGGACGATGATCAGAACCAATCATAGGTAAATATTCCACGTGAGAGCAGGGAAACAAATCATGCCACTCCTCTGTAGCTAGGGCTCTGTCTAACCGACATCTCACTATTTTACCCCGCCTTCTCCCTCTCCATGATAAAGGATTACCGCGACTTGGAAAGTCGACAAGACCACAGTCTCTAATCATCATATTGAAAGAAATAAAAGTTGATGCCTGTCGTAACGTCCCACCTTGCTTCTCGTGATTTCCAGTAATTTCGTTAAAATCACCGATGAGGAACCACGGCTCCGTCCTTGTTGTACCAATCCTTGTTATCTGTTCCCAAACATAGTCCCGCAATTTGACTACTGGGTCGCCATAAACAAAAGACATAAATATCTTTTTTCGTTCATGGCGAGCTTCAATATCAATGATTCTTTTATTGTAGGTAATAATGTCCACATCGTAGTTATTATTAAAGAATAAAGCCAGTCCACCACTCGCACCAGTTGGATCTACGGTAAAAACCCTGTCATAGCCAAAATGAAACTGAAAGTTTTGGACTATGTTAAAGACTTGTTTTGTTTCAGAAAGAAATAGAAAGTCAGGTTTGAACTTCCCCCAAATTTCTCTCAGATGACTGATTGTGAAATGATTCCCTAATCCTTGGCAATTCCAACTCAGAACTCTCATAATTTTCAAGAAAATTTATGTTTATCTCCATTCAGAGATTTCCCTTCCATCGACATACCCCCCACTTTCCTAACAATACTCCCCATATCGGTTAAAATGTGCCAGTATGCCTCCCCTGAGCACGAAACACCGATTCTCCTCCTAAACATTAGATGCAAAATATAAGTCAAATCTCCCTTCTCCAAAATTCTCTGATCAAAAACGCCAGGCCATGTATCTTTGTCCCCGAAACCTTGAGAGGGAACTATTATTACTTGTTGAAGAGAGTCATCTCCCAACATAGCGACCACTAACACATGTGCTCCATTTAAATATTCACCAAGATATCCTCTTGAAACATAAAACCACCCCTGCAGATTTCCACCAATAGTATAAGGCCATGATATATGGATATTATTAAGAATTCTTTTTAAAGACCCCAAACACGGCTCCCCCATGGTCCCGTAAATCCCTTGGTGTTGGTAAACCAACGAAAAACCCCTATTTATCACCTGCGTAAACTCATGTCCCGATGAAAACAACAAGAGCCATATTGATACTCGTAATATCGGCATAAGATGAGCAGGCGAAGCCAATGATTCTAGTAACAAAAGTGGACTCTTCTTATCAAAACCAAGACTATCTGCAGTCCATAAACGTCCAAAAACCTGCATATAACATTGTTGGAGAACCTCAATCTTAGAAACCTCATGTGTGCCTAGTCCTTGAGTAGATAATATAACATCAGTTTTATTATAACGAACCAAGGGATTACTACATTTGCCACAAATATCTTCTAGAGAAAAAGTAACGTAACCAATATTCGGAATGTTCTCGGTATTTCTGAAACCCTCCATCACATAAATAATCATCCGATCCATTCTAATGACCTCATTGATGAACACAGTTTTCGAACTATAGGCAGGTACTAACACACAGACAGCTACCTTGAGACGGAAAAACCAAAACACGACTTTCACATACAAACCTTGTAAAAACTGACCCAAGACACCTGATAAACCTGATAAACCGACCATAAGTATTTTATTGATAACACAAAGATCACCACATGTGCCACAAGGATCTTCGCACGAAGAGAAATTTAACCAACAGATAACAAATTCAGCCAGACACGATATTGCTTTGTTCTCGCCATTACCGGCTTGGAACGTATTGAAAACCTTAATGAAAAGGCAGTGAGATATCCCTTTCGATAACTTCAATATGCCGCAACATTCCCTGCTCCCGATCCTTCTGGCGGATCCTGATCCTCCTTTTTGTCATCCGTCTTCTTACCACAACGAGGGACTACCCTTGCAGTGCCCTTCTTGCGCGGTGTTTTAGCTGCATGCATCATACGTCTCGCAGGACCAACTCCAGCCCCACCAGTTGATCTAACCAATTTCTTCTTTACTCCTTGTTTCTTTCCCGGTGGGCCCTTTCTATCTGCCTCAAGAGACTGCACAGGGAGGTCCACTTGTGTCTCTGTGCCACCAATCTTATCAACCTGCATATCTTCGTGCTCAGTGCCTGTGGCTAAGTCTGGTTCCTCAATTTCTTGAGAGGCCTCCAGCTCCTCCTCCGATTCTAACTCCTCGCGAAGAAAAGCCTCGTCCATGTTCGTACCACCTTCGGTGATATCACCATAAGCCTCGCATGATGACGTACGGCTCCCCGCTTGCTCCCCCATCCCTCCTCGTGACCCATCCTCGGTTACAGCGGCCTCCTGCACTTCTGTTTTCTTACCCTCTGTTATCCCTGCAACTGTATTCATCTCGAATTCAGCCTCCAGAATATCAGATTCCGCCATTGTTTCCTTTAATTCCGTGTCTTCCTCATCAAATTTCAGCTCCTTCCTCACTTTCTTCCCAGACTGCTGATTTGAGGTCATAGTCCTCCCTGCCGAAAGGACTTGTGCCTGAGGACCTTCACATGTCCTTGCCTTCTTGGCTGAGACATAACTAGGACTCCGAGCTTCAGCACCCGCATCCTCTTGCCGTCCCTCTCGCCTCATCCCAGTTGCATGAGGTCTGCATTCCTTGGCCTCCTCGTCCCCTCTCCGCGAGATCCCTCTCAGCGATCCACCGTAACGCCTCCCTTGTTCCATCTGAGTTCCGCGAGTTTGAGAGGTTCCCTCACCTTCTGGTGTTGTTTTGGCCCGAAATCCAGCAGCCTTGTAACCTCTATTGTCTCTTGTGTCCACCATTGTTCCTTTTCCTTTGCCCTTGTAGTCAACCACCCTACTATTATAGCGGCGGCTATCGTCTCCTTCCTTAGCTCCGTTAATTACGATTCCTTTGTAACTCGTCGTACCAAACTCAGGTTTCTCCTCGTTACGCCGGAGCCTCTCTTTTTTCACCCGATCTTGTCTTTCCTTTTCCTCCCTTTGAGCCCTTAGTGTTGGACAGTGGTCATAGTCATGACACAGACTACGGCACTCCTTACAAAACCCATAGAGCCTCTCATACCTCAACAAGATTATAGTCTCCTCGCCACCATCCTCAAAACCAACCGTAGTCTCAAACTCTAAGGGTTTGAAGCCATCCATGCGTACCTGAACGCGTCCGCCATCCAAGTCTACCGCCTTTGCTTCTCCCAAAGCACCTCCAATACTCATGAACGTTGGAACTGCCCAGTATTGAAGCGGAACTCCCAACACCCGGACCCAAAAAGTGATTTCCGATGGGTAATTGGGATCCATCACCGGCTGCCACCTAACCACCGAGAGCATCCAGTAATCGAAATGGAAAGGCCCCATTTTCAACACCTCCAGGATATCCTCTTCTTCATCGAAACAAATCTGGAATCTCCCAAGCCCCAGATCAGCAGCTGCGACCTTACCCTCGACATGCCAAATTCGAGGAAGCATGTAGAGCAGGTTATTCATCTCCTGCTTCTGTGGATTCATACACCGGCCAATCAGTGTTTTGGAGTATCCCTTGATTAGCTCAGTGTTGTCAAACTTTGGCACTGTGATCTTGAGGCGTGGCTTGAGGATATCTTTTCCCTTGTTGGATCCTCCAGCCTTGATCAAACTCGCCTGAGACATAACTCTACCACACCAAATAGAGAACCAAAGCAAAGAAAGAAATGAGAGATGGAAAACAGGGAGCGATTGAGCGTGAACAATCTCCAAACTTGTCCATGTATTTATACTCCCACATCCTACTCGGCTTCCTCTGTGATCCTCAATTGTATAATAGAAACCATATCTACCGTATCTGCCTCCTTTAGGCAATCCAATCTCCTTTTGCCCATAATACTGGGAGAGAACCCCGAGGCTACCAATTACCGCAAGCAATCTCAACGTAAACAAGATCTCCCGCAGAGATACTATGAAATGCCAACCTTTCCTTGACCTTGATTTCCAGATCTTCCCATAAGACATATCCGTACCCCTTCCCTTCCAACCTTCCCTTTCATTATTATCCATATCCCAATCCCCAATCACCGATGTAATTGAAACATCCTTGATATCCTCCTCCTCTGCAACTATTGACCCAAATATACGATCCTGATTTCCACATCGCAGCAATCCCGTTGGCCCCTCCTTCGTACCTTGGGGGATTTTCGTATCCATAGCTGGAAATTCCCTCCGATCCCGTAATCGTAAACACCAAAACTGATCCGAGGAGATTTGATGAGATCTCCCCAAGGATCCATACTTGAAGCCGCAATTCCTTCTCGCCCAAATCTCCACCGTGATCTGAGATTTCCTCATATCAGATCGTAGATCTGAAAATCGCCCATCTGAAAATCGACAACGATATATTTTAAAAGTCCAAGTATGGATGTGAATTATGTAAACTATAAACAACTAAAACCCAAAAAAAAAAAAAAAAAAAACTATAAACAAAACTATTAATTTAGATTAGTAGAATGGATATTACACCCGATCTTGATCGAAAGGCTGTGGTAAAAACTACAACAACAAAAAAACCAAAATGTAAATGCTCCATTGAAAATACCAAATAGACTTTACATTATAGGAGAAAATGAATACAAAGCTCAACAAATCTTATGACTTTTTTTCTAAAATAAAAATCTGTCATGTTTCATGCTCCAATGAGGACATCAAATGGAACAAGCAAACTAAATTCTTTATAATACAACAAGATCTTGTTGACATTTTTCGAGTTTTAAATACAATAAAATGTACGTTGATTTTTTCAAAAGCATATTATATATTGTTCAAGTAATTTGATTATTGATCTTTTAAAAATATCTGTAATTTTTTTCCGGACGCGGGAATTTCACCAAGCACTTCAAAGTTTTTATTTTTGGTCCACCGGAGAAATTAATCGCGTCGTATTTCTCCATTGCCGGCGATGGGCTGCATTTGTTTCAAGCCTTGGCGCCGATCGCCTTCTCCGTCGATTACATCTACCGTCATCGACGAACCAGGTAAAAATCCGACGAATTCTCTACCCATTCCTCTTCTGCGTTTTAATCCCGAAGAAGGCGATGATCGAGAACTAACATATAGTCGTTTTCGGTCGCCGCAGATAATAACAAAGACGGCGAAGGAAGCTCTTGTCCGAGTTTCCGGGAATTTAGCTTGGAGCAGTTGAGAGTCGCGACTGACGGATTCTCCGCCGGCAACATCGTGTCGGAGCACAACGAGAGGGTTCCTAACATCGTCTACAAAGGGAGGCTTGCAGACGGCAGACATATCGCCGTCAAGCGGTTTCAGAGGCTCTCCTGGCCTGATTCTTCCGAATTCATCGTTCGTCCTTCACCGATTCGTTTAATTAAATAATTGATCCGTCATTTTGATCATTAGAATGAAAATTGATCGGATGAAATTTCTGGATTATTCTCCGTTTGAATCTATTCTTGATGACTTTGCATAAGATTTGACTGGTGATGATTAAGCTTAGAGGCTAGAGCTTCTGGATTCTCCTCTGTTTCGTCGGTTGTTCATCTTCAGTTTCATGTTATTGATTCATTCTTGAATATATTCTGATTTAAGTCGGTAGTATTTGACTTGATTGGGTGATATTACAAAGAACTTCTCTTGAATGTGGCCTATCACAGGAAAATTTCATTTCTCATTGACTTGGTGAAGATTCAAATTAGGTGAATTTTCATAAAAATGGCAATGTTTATTCCAGGAAGAAGCACGAGCTGTAGGGAAGTGTAGGAGTGAGCATATGGCTAATTTGATCGGTTGTTGCTCAGAGGGTCACGAGAGGCTTCTCGTTTCTGAGTACATGCTCAATGGAACACTTGCAAAGCATCTCTTTCACTGTGAGAGAGACTCAACTATTTTCACTTCTTGTTAAGTTTACCATAAGAGTTTCGTTTGTGTCTTAAAAGTTGTTTTGACTATGAAAATGTTTTCAGGGGAGAAACGACCAATGAAATGGGAAATGAGGTTGAGAGTTGCGTTACATACTGCGACAGCCTTGGAGTACTGTAATGATAGGGGAATAGACTTGTACCATGATCTTAACACCTACAGAATATTGTTCGATAAGGTTAAAAAAACTTTCTCTTTCAAGAAACTAGAGAATATTATCATGATTTTTTCTTACAGAAGTGTTTGAACAGGTTGGGAATCCCAGGCTGTCTTGCTTTGGTCTCATGAAGTGTAGCCGAGAGGGGAAGAGCTATAGCACCAACTTGGCGTTTGCTCCTCCAGAATATTTGCGTATAGGTAAGTGTTTACTGTTTACTATTTAATTTTCTGAAGAGAAAAAAAAATCTAAAGTTCTTCAGCTGAAACTTCTATGCATAACTTTTCTAGGTACTGTGATACCAGAGAGTGTCATATTTAGCTTCGGGACCTTGTTGCTGGATCTTATGAGTGGCAGACATATTCCACCAAACCATGTAACTTTCTTTCTCACAAACCAAAATGTTTGTTGATCCTCAAGGTGTCAATCTTTAGAAGTGAATGGGCTCTTTGTTATGTAGACTGTGATTAGTTACATCCTGAGGCATGGTTATTCTATATCTTGAGAAGTTTCATTGGGTTGAGCTATTTGTCAATGTTACTTACAGGCACTTGATCTGTTCCGCGGCAAAAACTATTTGGTGCTAATGGATTCAGCTCTGGATGGTCAGTTCTCTGATGAGGACAGAACAGAACTTATCCACCTAGCTTCCCGCTGTTTCCGGCCTCAACCAGACGAGAGGCCAAGCATAAAGTTTCTTATGTCGGCTCTTTCAAGACTTGAGAAACGAGCTGAGTTATGGCCCAATGCTAAAGGAGAAAACATCCCTGTAACTGTAAGTCATGACCACATAGATTCGTCCAAGGTTTTCGGTTTTTTGCAGACTTTTCTTATGTATTAATAATTACAGAATCCATCATCCACTAAACCTGCAACGAAGCAGCCATTGCGCTTGACTCCTTTTGGAGAAGCATGCTGGAGAGTGGATCTAAGTGGTATACATGAACTTCTTGAGAAACTTGGGTATGGAGAGGATGATGTGGTGGTCACAAATGAGGTATAAAATGTTTGTGAGAATTATTATTACAACCTTATAACGTCTTTGATACATCCTAATATCTCAATATATGATTGTAGTTCTCATTCCAAATGTGGACGGGTGAAATGCAAGAGAATGCAGATTACAAAAAGCATGGAGATGCCGCATTTCGCGCTAAGGATTTTGAAACTGCAGTCGAATTCTACACAGAGGTATCAGTTTGAATCATCAAGAAACCTTTTCTTATATTAGACCAAAATGCATTGTTTTATCAAGATATGAAAAAGAATTTCTCATGAACAGTTTATGAGTGGAGCACCAGTGGTATCACCAACAGTATTAGCCAGACGGTGTTTGTGTTACCTAATGGGCGATATGTTCAGCGAGGCTTTAAGTGATGCGATGCAAGCTCAGGTCGCATCGCCAGAGTTTTCATTCGCACTCTACTTACAAGCGGCTTGTCTCTTAAAGCTTGGGATGGAGGCTGAAGCTAAGGAAGCACTTAGACATGGCTCCTCTCTCGAAGCTTTTTAGAGTGACAGCAACAAAATAAAAACCACATTTGTACAGCTTCTTTCTCTGCACACAAGTATTTAGAAATGTGAATACACACATATAGCTGATACACATGTTTGCTTCATTGAGTTCGTTTGAGAGAATCTTGGTGTACCATCAGATTTTTGTGTGCTCAAACCGGATTTCTTGCCGTTTAACCTTCATCCTTATTGGATTGTGGATTTTTTTATCACACCTTGGCACTAATTGGTAGTGTTTGTGATTAATATTAGTCATTGTCGGCTTGTTCTGAAGGCATGTTAGGTTACAAAGAAAAACAAAAAAATGTAAGGTTACAAAGTGAAACAAACCATCATCATATGGTAAACGCAGACGCCATACAAGTCACATGGAAGTTGAAGGAGACTCAATTGCATAAACTATAACAACTATTTCTACTCAATTACATCACAACTTCGATTACAAGTAAAACTCAAGCTCTCTGAGATCAAGAGATAAAAAAATCAAAAACCAAAAAAGCAAGGAAATCTCAGGGACTCTGTTTTTGTTCTTCCGTTTTTTATGTGGACAGAACATTGGTGATGTTCTTTCCTTGTTCAGATGCAAGATAATGATCTCGATGTCCCCTTGTGCCTTGAGGCCTCAACCGACCAGCTGCTTCTTCCATGGCCTTAACGCTACTGCTCTCTAAACCGCTTCTCAGCCAAGCAAGGCTGCTTATATCCGTTGCTATAGCGGCTAGTTCGTAACTCGGAATCGTTGGTGCGTCTAAGTAATCCACAAACTCTGGACCCAACAAAGAGTTCTGCTGAAAACCGCCGACGGAGTTGTTGCTACAACAACTACCTCCACATTTCTGAGGCACAAACCGTTCACTGTAAGCTCCTTCAAGCAATCTTATCATTGCTGTGTCTTTTTTAGATAATTGGGACTGATTTTGGTCTTGTATATGTGGAGTGGAAGACCCTTCCATGTGACTGTAAACGTTAAAAGAACAGAGCCGCGCTTCCGGTCGGAAAAGGGTCGTTGGAGGAGGATCGTTACCTTCTTGCCTAGAAACTCCTTCTCCGTCTGTTTTATCTACACATTGTTCTTCAGACATTTCCATAGAGGTGTCTTCTTTTCCTTCTGATGATGATACAAGAGGAGTAGTTACATGGCCACCACCGCCTGAAGATAAAGTTTCTTCGGACGAGGCTATCGTCGTGGTTCTGTCGAATCCAGAATCTTCCATGACTAAGCTTCCAGTTCCTATATCATTTTCCGCCTTCTCAGTGTCCATGCATCGACGTCTTAGAGTGGAGTTCCAGTGGTTCTTGATAGCATTATCTGTTCTTCCTGGGAGGAGCTTCGCGATCGCTGCCCATTTGTTTCCGTGGATGGCATGCGCTGTGATGATAGCTTGATCCTCTACCGCTTCACAAACCAAATAAAAGTACATGGGTTAGTGTTACTGAAGGAAATGCTATTAAAGCTGATATAAAACAGAATAATGCACACACACACACACACCACGCAATGCCAAATACAAACAAAAATCTAGAGCTAAGCAAAGTTACTAATACTATCCCAAAATTAAACTGTGTTTCGATGGAGCTACCACATAACTTTGTTGTTCGTTTGGGATTCAAGTAGAAGTTCCACAATCCACAAAATCCTAAATTTTCGAACACAGAGAAAAAAACACAAAATCCAAAGAAATGGACTAGTGATTCCGCAGCCAAGTTCACGATTCAATTCCACTTCAGAAGCAAACCACAAGCTTGATCAATCAATACTCTATAGTCAGTTCCTCGAAGAACAGCATAATCTGCTGGAACTAAGACGAAAAACCCTAGATTCCTCAATTTCCCCACAGGTGATTCAACAAAATTCACAAGGAAATGATCGCAGGAAAACCGGATCCCAATTGAAAACCGAAGACTCGAAGAGAGAGAATACCAGTAAAGGAATTGCGTTTAACGGATGGATCGAGCTGATTACACCACCGAAGACGACACGACTTGCCTGATCGGCCAGGGATACTCCGTGCGATCAAACTCCAATTCCTCGGCCCAAACTTCTCAACGAGATCACTCAACACAACGTCTTCCTGCGAAGACCACGTCCCTTTGACTCGCACTTTCCCTCTCCTTCCTCTCGCCGCTCCTTCCCCCGCCGCATCTCCTCCCGCACCGCCGTATCCACCATCATCGCCATCTCCTCTGCCATCTGCCACATCCCACGCCGTCGCTTCTTCCACCTCCCCTAATTCCGTCGGCTCTGATCGTCTCCATATCTCTCCCTCCATAAGCTTCCCTTCCCTCTCACCTACCGGACTTAACTGTAAAAGCGTTGGTCTCGTTGGGAGATCGCGTGAAGACACGCTCTTCTCTTCTAGATTCGAGAGGCAAGTGTTTCGGGATCTTTTTATTTTTGTTATTTACTCTTTCACCCTTCTGGTTACATTTATTTTATTACCCCTTACCGTTAATGCTCTGCCTTATCTTTACTGGGGAGATTTAAGTAAATTAATTAAAACGGAAGAGCTTCGAAGGTTGGCAACTTTCGTCTTTCGGCTATGGCGGGAAATTTCACTCGCGAGACTACGTACGTTTATTGGGCCTCATTGGAGGCTTTCTATTAACCCAAAACTGGCCTCCAGGAGACGGGAATTAGCTCATTTAATTCCCGAACTATTTGAAACCTAAGTATTATTTATGCAGTTTTATTGCTCATGTTTTTGTTGACCGCGCAAAATCATGATTAATGAAGTCAACTGTTAAACGGAAGACGGAAGCTCGTTAACAATAATCACGAAAGCAATCGCGTTTTTCATTTTAAACACAGAAAACCTCAAATGATCAAATCCCTAATCGACACTGCAATTTTGAGGGGAAAAAGTGATTTTGGGCAATTGAACGCGAAATTCGACGAGAGAAAGTGAAATCCGGCGAGAGGAAGCGAAGTCATGAAGAACATCACGAAGAACAAAAATTGTTGTCCAGAAACATAACCGATCTTGTCTGTCACAAAAAATGTAAGTGTGTGTATCTCTGTAAAAAAAATTGATTAATGAAATGATAGAATGATGGAATTGGGTCTGAGTAAGTGTAGGAGGAGATAAGTTACAAGCCTAGAAACGAATTTGGGAACTCATCTGGGTATGGGTTCTTCATTGGAGAACAAGGATTTCCCAAAAAATGTGTTTGTGGAAGTGATGTTAGGAAGTATACATCAGAATCAATAGATAATTCTGGACGTCCATACTTTCGTTGTGGTGCTTCTCGTAAGGTTAGCTAGTAATTTGTTCGTTTTCTTTAATTGGAAGGTATTTGTAATGGTACTAAGCTCTTGTTTCTCAATTTCAGAAAGGTCACTTATTTATGTGGGTGGAAGATGCGATGTATGAAGAAGTGAAAGAGCTGAAGGTCCTGGTTGAGAAGATTGAAGTGAAGAATATGACAACTGAGATAGGAAATATGGTTGAAGAGGTCATCGAATGCAAAAAGGAGCTAAACAAACTCAAGATCAAGAACATTGTTCTTGTTGTTTGTTTCTGTCTGTTGGCATTTGTGATAATGTATCACATTGTGTTTAACCAAGGTGAATGAAATACTCTTGTATTTGGTAACTAATTTGATCATGTTCAGCTTATTAGATGTAAGAGATTATGTAAGAGATGATGTTAAAGCTTTTGAGACATGTAAGAGATGGTGTAAACGGTTTTGAGACATGTAAGAGATGATTATTATAGCTTTATTTCTGATGAATTGAAAACATGTTATTAGGCGACAAGGTTTTTAAAAACAGAGAATTCAAGACATCACTTCATGTTGTTTTGTCTAAAACAAGGGGAATCCGAAGAAAAAAAAAAGAGAAACCAAGTCTAGACCAGAAGAACTATAAAACAGAATTCATGATGTAAGTGCTCATAATACCAAGTTTGATGTGATTCAGCAAAACAAAGAAGAGAAAGAACACAAGTTCTGCCTGATTAAGAAGAGAAACCGAATCTTCCTTGTGATGATTGAGAAGCTACTACTTGTGATGATCCAGCTTGAGAATCTCCAACTTGAGAAGCTCCAGATTGAGAAACTCTACCTTGAGAAGCTCCAGGTTGAGAAGCTCCACCTTGAGATGACTCTCCCTGTGCCCAAAGAAAACAAAAGCAATGAATTAAAGGCTGCAGCCACAATTCCAAACCACCAATCAAGCAACAATAAAATCTGAAATCAAAGCTACCAAACCTGTTTTTTTTTTGGACGACCTCTTGGCCGTTTTGGTGGAGGAGGTGCACTTGGATTCGAACACCTTGTCTTATTATGTCCTTCTTTTTTGCAGTTGGAGCAAGTTCCTACATGACCATGCCGTGTTAGCTTGTAAGGATTAGAGGACAACTCATGAGGAGCTTTCCTTCTACCATGGTCATGAGGTTTTCCCTTTCTGAACCTTGATGGTGGTGGTAAAACAGGCAACCTACCTAACCGTCTCCATAGTTTGATTCCTTGGACAGGTTTCATACCTCGAATGTACAATTGCCTCCACTTTGAAGTCAAGTAATAATCAGAGACATAGTCATTGAGATTTAACCTTGTTGTCGTGATTACGCACATAGCATGCATACAAGGTATGACATTCATTTGCCAATAGCCACATCCACAAATTTTCTTCTCCATGTCCACGCGATAACCAGTATTATCAAAGTCCACCTCATGTAAATTTCTTGTGCTCATGTATCGTTTGCAGAGTTTAGCTTTCTGCCTATTTAGCTCAATCTATTTGTCTGCTCTTGGTGTAAACCTTTTCTTCCATCTATTAGTGATAAGAGTTCTTTTTGCGTTTCTCACCATGCATTGCCTCCTCACATCTGTTAAAAAATCAAGCAAAGGTTTCCTTCTTGCCTCTCTAAATGCTTCTGTTAAAAGACTCCGACAGGTTGTTGAGGTTATCATTGCAACAAGACCCGAGCATGAAGAAAGGCCGAGACCATGTCGTTGGTTGTGTGCATTGCAACGAATCGTATGCACCTTGATTGTATTTCTTCAATGCTTCTAAGTTACTCTGAAAGTCTTCTATTGTGTAACTTCGTGCTATCTTCCAAAACATACGCTCAAGCTCAATGTCTTTGTTAGTTTTCTTCCAATTTTCAAGAATGTGTCTCGCACACATTTGATGTTCTGCTTTGGGAAACTCCTCATGAACAGCAGCTAGAATTCCCTGTCACACAATGAGGAAAAAAAAAATCAAAAAAATCAAAACCAACAAGGCATTCATTTTTTAGAAGACAAACAAAAAATGGATGAAGATGCGAATGCTCTTTTCATAAAACGAAATCATTTTTACCTTATGTTTGTCAGAGATGATAGTAATGTTGGCTCCATCTTCAAGTCCCAAATCCTTTTTTAAAAGTTGCATAAACCACAGCCAATTCGGATTATCCTCCACCTCAACCACTGCCCAAGTAATAGGAAATATTCTATTATCCCATCTCTACCAACTGCAGCTAACAGTTGGCCTTTGACATCCCATTTCAAAAATGCAGCATCTATTCCAATTATGGGTCTACATGACTGCTTCCATGCTGATTTCAATGCTTCAAAGCAAACATAACGACGGTAGAATCGTTGATTGCCTCCAGGGACTGGTCCGGGAATTGTTTCAAACTCCATTGTCGATCTAGAATTAGATTCAAGTACCTCTTCTTGATAGTACCATATCCTAGCAAAATGAGCTTCGTGACACGCCTTTCTTTTTCTTGAATAAGGAACTTTGCTCTTCGACACTGACTATAAGTAACAATCATATTGTGCTCTCGTTTAATTTCTTCAACGATATCTTGCGACTTGATTTTAGGATTAAGTCGAAGTCTTTCTTCCCAAAGCATTGCAATTGCTCCACTTTTCAGAAGCTTTGTGTAACCTGATCTCACACAAATATGATTGTTGATGAAGACTTTTACCAGCAACTTGTTTTTGCCTCTCTCAAATGAGCAATATACTCTCCATGGACACTTTTCTTCGATGTGTTGTGTGCACCTTGCACCAAGCCTATCTACTGATGATTTGTATAGCATAATGTCATATTGTGTCGTCAAAGAATACCTGAGAACTGCATGTTTGAATTCCTCTACGTTGTTGAATGTTTTCCCTAACGCTAACAGCTCGTCAGGACCACAGTTGAATCGCCTACCATGCTCTTCCTGTTCGCAGTCATCATCTGATAACGGATCCGGAATATGCTCATCATCCCACATATCATGCCCGATGTCATCAAAATCGTCATATGCATTTGTATCTGCATCTTCACAGCCAGCTTCCACAAAATGGGCTTCCTCGCATACTTCTACTTCAAAAAAATCACCATCATCGTTCATCCTCAAAGATGGCTCAGATTCTTGATATCCAGCCCTATCTTCAACGATGACTTCACAATCATCTCCATCAACTGATGAATCATCACTTGACTCTGCAGGTTCTTCTTCATTCCCAGTTTTTTCTCCTTCAGCTTCAGTTGGTTCTTCACCGGATCTCTCTTGTTCACAATTTTCAGACATATTCATTATTCTTTCTTCACAAGATCTCCCTTCTTCGCCAGTTATGCCTATTTCTTCAGAGACATTTGATTCTGCATCTCGTGGACTGCAACAAGAAATTACGTCTTCAATTTTCTAATTTCTCTAAAGAATAGAAAATCCCTAATTGTTGATTCAAAATCGAAATCCCTAATTCTCCACATTAATCTCTAATTTTCTTTAACTAACTCGAATCGAAATCACAAAGAAGTTGATTTTACCTTTCATTTTCTGTTACACTTGGAACTATCTCGGATTGAACCTCATTCTGCCTTTGAGCAGAAAATTTTTTTCGTCTTCCCCTTGTTACAGTAAAATTTTTCATCATATTGATGTCGGAAATTGGCTATGCACGTCGGAATCAACCTTCCCTCGCCGGATTGCGTTTCTACTTGTCGGATTGTGCCAACAGTTGCCGGAATTTGGGTTTTCTTTTCTCGCCTAAAGGAGTGTCGATTAGGGATTTTATTTCCTGTGTTTAGAATGAAAAAAGCGATTGCTTTCACGATTAGTGTTAACGAGCTTCCGTCTTCCGTTTAACAATTGACTTCATTAATCACGATTTTGCGCGGTCAACGCAAACGTGAGGAATAAAACTGCGCAAGTAATACTTGGAGAATAAATGTTCTCATTTCAAATAGTTTGGGAATTAAATGAGCTAATTCCCCCCGGAGACCCATAAATTATGAATACAAAATTTTAACGGTTTGGTACTTTGGTTGATGAAAACAATATTACTTTGGTCTCTCTGTGCTATATGCTATATGATATATCTTGGTAAAAAGTTTGTGTTAAATCGGAAATTTGCTTGTTATATTTTGATAACATAAAGCAAAGATAACTTAAAATTTTGTGTGTTAATCGAAAATTTGCTTTATGTTATCAAAACATAATTTGAGATGGTTAGAATCTATGATTGTGGGAAAATATTGTTGCTATTTGTCGTTCTTTCGTATTTTCAACAATATTTTCAATGTTTCAATTTTGGGAAAATAGTGTTTGGTGTGAGAAACAACTGTTGCTATTACATTGCGTATTCACCGAACACTCATCGACCAACTATAACCGAAATTTCATTAGAGAATATCCAAGATCTTGCAGTTGATTGTTATGCAAAAGGATTTTCTCTGTGTTTATAAATTGAAAAGTCAATGGTGATATATCCGCGTATGACGAAGCTTGTAATGAACAAAGCTTGAGCATACAAGAAACAGATACATTATTATGACCGAGAGAGACCTTTGCTTGACAACACATCTAACTATCTAAGATATGATAAGAATCTGAGTGGGTTTTCAAATTTTTGTTAGAACTGCTGTTTACAATGTACAAGACATTTATAATTAACCTAGAATTCAGTTGACAATTAACAATATAAACTGTCTCTACCATAAACAATATACATAATGACCTCGTAAAAGATTGACCAAAACTAGATAGAGTGGAAACAGTTGTCGCATCCAATTTTATAAATATATATACTAAAAAAAGCCAGAACTGCTAGATCATAGTAAAGTAAATCGTTGTATTATGCAGATATGATGTTGACAAGTTAAAGATCATACAGAGATGATATGTTTGAAACGTATATACAACACGTTTCTCGAAGGTATTGTAAAGTTGACTAAAAGATGCTTTCAAGTTTCAACTTGATGCAAACATGGACCGTTTTTATGCACGTACCAAAATTCTTCATTATTCTAATAAAATATGTATAAGTAAAATAAAAATATATTTTATGAATTTGATCAATGGTTGAAAGAATAGTTCCACGATATCACAACTGTCATGCATATCATTTAAGACAATGTCAATTGGCTTGTGTCTGAAGTGCGTCGCATGTATTATTTTCACTTTTTGCATTTAGATAAAACCTAAGGCAATATTTGGATTCGTTGATTCCTTAGATTTAACCAATTCAATTAACTTTTAAAACATACGGATCCCATATGATTCTTGGATATCTTTTGGTTACTTAAGTTTCTATAATCCGAGAACAATAACAATGAAGAAAAATAGGACCGTTGATTATTTGTTTAGTTTATACTTTATCAACAAATTATAAGTTATAATTTTTTGTCCTTGTATTTTAATTCGTCGTTGCTGCATTTTTGGATAGATTTTATTAAGAAATATTTACCATAATAAACAGGAATATGTCGCTAAAATTGTTGTTATTACTTAGATATCAAATTAGGTAAGTAGCTAACTATATTGGACTTATAATTGGATATATATTGAATTCAATAGAATGTGAGATTGTTTGTTTTGAGAAGCAAGAATTTAGATGACTTTTGTTATTAATAATAATAAAAACGGAGTAATCAACTGTTAGAAATCAAGACAACGACGTTTCTACTAACAGATTGAAAAATACCTATAGGCTAGCAGGATATATTTCAATATGCACAAATGTACATGCACACACGTCGACAAATTTACAACACAGCTATACTGATTGGTTACGCTAGAGAACAGTGGTCGTGGTTTAATTAATGGCTTAGTGTTAATATATCATCAGTATCTCATCATCCAAATTTAAATCCAACATAATGCATCTTATATTTTCATTGGCTAAAACAAAATAGAAATATTGAATATATCTATTATGAGAATCATGAAATGTCGTATATTGTATATTCAATCCATAAGTATCTTGACAGCCCTAATAAAATATTATGGTTACTGCTTCGTTAGTTACCACTTTGCATTCTATAAATAAATAGAACCACAAGTGCTTTTGCTTCAAAACCTCCATAACACATCTCTTCTGTGGTCTAGCTCTCTCTCTCTCTCTAGAGATGAAAGGTGTTAGGGTTTCTCTCGCTTGTGCTCTACTTATTTTTGCAGTGTCTTCAATAGCTTCTGCTGCAGTTGTCGAACACACCTTCAATGTAATTATAGATTATGTTTTCTTCTCTTCCGTTAATATCCATATTTGGATTTTTATTTATTTATGAGAACTATATACAGTATATATATATATATCGTTGCGTAGACGACAGCCATCTTGGTTTATTTTGTATAAGTTCGTTAACTTAAAACAAGATTCTTATTTGAAAATCAAATTCATGTGTTTGCCATATAGGGCGATTTTTTTACTAACGGTGAAACTAGAAAGTGCAAATATGAGTTTGTTTTACTAACTACTGACCAAGCGATCGCTAACGACGTGAGAGGTACTTGGATTTTGCCAGGTACAAAACTTAACCGTGTCTCGGCTGTGCAAACGGCAAGTGATAACGGTCGTTAACGGAAGCCTGCCTGGACCAACAGTACGCGTCAAGGAGGGTGACTCGCTCGTTATTCACGTCCTCAACAATTCCCCTCACAACATAACAATTCATTGGTACTCACTTAATTTGTGGACTATTTAACTTCGTTATATTATGAAAACCCTTTAACAAAAACAAAAAAAGCCTTCGTTATATTAATTATTTAGATTATGTGATTACGCTTTGGTTTCTTAACCCTTTTTAAAAAAAACTTTAGTAGACGTTAGACTTTCGCAATCTCTTGGTTATTTCCTTTTTTTTTGCATAGAATATAACATTTGTCTTTTACGGTATAAAATATTGATCATGAAACTTCGCCCCTTCGGCCTTCGGTTCTTGTTTTAGTTTTTATTTAATATTTATTTTTCTTATCTTGGTTTATGAACTTACGAAAACAAAAAAAAACAAAAAAAACCGCATGGAGATTCAATTGGGTTTTATTGGTTAGGTTATCATAAGACGGAGACCATAACAATTTGACCAACCATGTTTGTACTACTTGGCTAATCAAAATAATTGTTTTTTTTGTTTAAGTAATCAAATGAATAAAAAATGACAGCGCTTTTTGTAATCATGGAACTCCCACAAATAAATCATTACAAGCAATTTAAAAATGAGTGACTTGTCACGAAGGTGATGGGAAATTGGGAATGGTCGTTGGAACTAATTAAATTTTAAGGAGGCGGCTTGAGAACTCCACAGTACTTTAACTAGATACATATTTTTATCGTAATAAAATTTTCAACAAGTTAATATTACATAGTTTTAAACTTCCAATTACGTCATACTTGCTAATTAATGAACTTAATGTTTAAATAAGAGTCTTTTAATTAATTAGTATTGTGTGTGCAGGCACGGGATATTCCATAGACTAACAGTTTGGGCGGATGGACCGAGTATGATCACACAGTGCCCGATCCAGCCTGGCCATAGCTACGCCTACAGGTTCAACATCACCGGCCAAGAAGGCACCTTGTGGTGGCACGCACACGCGTCCTTCCTACGCGCCACCGTATACGGTGCTCTCGTCATCCGCCCTAAATCCGGTCTCTCTTACCCGTTCCCCAAACCCCACAAAGAAGTTCCCATCTTATTCGGTATATATTTAACTGATATCAATTTGTTTGTACATATATTTAATTGATATCAAACTGTATATTGTAAATTTGTAATAGCTAATATAACTCACACGTTAGTAGTTCAGTTGGTGAATGATGCGAAGGATGTTGGTCCATGTCTTTCAAAAATATTGAAACTTTTATATATTTTTAACTATTAAAAAAAATAGTAATTAATTTTATATAAATCTTGTTTTATTAAACAGGTGAGTGGTGGAACACCGACGTAGTGGCGTTAGAGGAGGCCGCAATTGCCACCGGAGTCCCTCCAAACAATTCCGACGCTTTTACGATCAATGGCCTACCCGGAAACCTATATCCCTGCTCCAAAGACAGTGAGTCAAAATAAATTTAAAAATTCATCAATGACTAACGAGGAACCTTTTTTAGGCATTCATTATAAATGGCTATAATTTTTAGTAATCAAAAAGGGCCATCTACGATTTTCCCATATTGAAGTTGTTAATCAAATGACGTAGTTTAGCACACGTTAATTATAAGTTATAAACAGTCATCCCACTCTCCGTAATCATATCATTTTATTAAACTACACCATGCACCAAATCTAATGTTCACCATGCATGTAATATTCTCTTCGAAAAACAAAACAACACATAGAACATTTTTAAATTAATAACATATATATTAATTTTCCCTACCTTCGTTGCATGTATAAATTATCGAGTCGCATACCTAATAACATGCTCATTTTTTTGGTGAAATCCATGAGTAACTTTTGCAACTATCCGAAGTTAACTTTGTAAAAACAAATATTGAAACAGGAATGTTTAGCTTAGACGTGGTGAAAGGAAAGAGATACTTACTCCGCATCATAAACGCGGCAATGAACATACAAATGTTTTTCAAGATCGCCAATCACAGGCTGACAGTTGTCGCCGCTGACGCAGTCTACATCAACCCTTACGTCACCGACGTGATCGTCATCGCACCGGGCCAAACCGTCGACGCGCTACTCTACGCAGACCAGTCCGTCGGCTCCTCCTACTACATGGCGGCTCATCCTTACGCCAGCGCCCCCTCCGTGCCATTCCCCAACACCACCACCAGAGGCGTCATCCACTACGGCGGCGGCGGCGCGTCGAAAACACAGATGTCTAAGCGCGTGTTGATGCCTAAGCTGCCTTCCTTCTTCGACACGCCAACGGCGCACAGATTCTACTCCAACCTCACTAGCTTAGTCGGTGGACCCCACTACGTCCCGGTGCCTGTCAACGTGGACGAAGAGATGCTCATCACCATCGGGCTCGCGCTGGAGGCCTGCCCGGATAACACCACGTGTCCGAAATTCTCAGCTTCGATGAGCAATCACTCATTTGTCCTGCCCAAAAAGATGTCCATTTTGGAAGCGGTTTTCAACGGCGTCGACGGGATTTTCACGCGGGATTTTCCGGACCAGCCTCCGGTTAAGTTCGATTACACGAACCCGAACATAACCCAAACAAACCCGGAACTTCTCTTCGCTCAGAAATCAACTAGCGCAAAGGTTTTGAAATTCAACTCGACGGTGGACGTGGTGCTGCAGAACCATGCACTTTTGGCGGCGGAAAATCATCCGATGCACCTTCACGGATTCAACTTCCACGTCTTGGCTCAAGGGTTCGGTAATTATGACCCGACCCGTGATAAGAGCAAGTACTATAATTGCGTTAACCCGCAATTCCGTAACACATTGGCCGTGCCTGTTGGTGGATGGGCCGTGATCCGTTTCACAGCTAATAACCCAGGTAAACTCTCAATCCAATTCTTTATATCAAAACCGGGTTCTAGTCTAAGGGATTAATCAAAGAAGAATATTAAATAACCGATGAAATGTAACTAATATCAATATCAATGCATGAAACTTATGACTTTGGATACATTGTTCAGGTGCGTGGATTATGCATTGTCATATCGATGTTCACTTACCATTCGGATTAGGGATGGTCTTTGTGGTTGAGAACGGACCGACGAAGTCGACCACCTTGCCACCACCACCACCGGATCTTCCAAAATGTTAAGCAAGATCATAAATTTTCTTGAAATAAATTAGAGTTTAAAAGAAAAAGACAACATTTGTCTACATTTATTTTGATGTCCTTCATATTTCAAAAATTTAAATTGATTGTGTAGTCCATTCAAATGTCGTTACCAAATTATTGTGTGTATGTGGGTAAAGTGTGGTTTATATGATTTTTTAATTTTTAATTTTTCAACTTTTAAGACTCTTTGACAGCGTTTATTCAATCAAAGCGAACCAAACTAAACTTGTAAACAATAACACTCTTTTTAATGAGAAGAACAAACGATTAATTTGGTTTCAGTTTTGAAATGGGATCTTGCTTAAATCATCTGGCTCTTGTTATACGAATATTTTTAGATTTATGATCAAGCATGAGCATAAAAGTGATAATGAACATACAAAGCTTTACTGAGAATCTAGATATACATAAAAATTGGTTTATTTCTCCACTCACACTCTTGCTTTAAAATTTTAAAATTACTTGGCTCGGAACGAATACTTGGCTTGGTAATTTAACTCCGGTTTAGTTTCATACCGGTATTGGGATTTACCGGTCCCCGGTAAAATGTTTTGAAAACATTATCCTAATCAGAAGAATTTTATCAACAAACAAAAACAGACGATGATGAAGCTGCAAGGAGGACTTCTCCAATGGAGTCCTAGCAGCTTAATCCCGTCGATTACCACCACAATCAAAACAACCCGTCTCTCTATATCCGCCTGTGTCGTCGAGCGGGACCACCAATTGACGGCGAGGGAGAGGCGGCAGCTCCGGAACGAGCGGCGTGAGAGCAAATCGGGTTACAGCTGGCGAGAAGAAGTCGAGGAACGGCTGATTAAGAAACCGAAGAAACGGTATGCTTCGTGGACGGAGGAGTTGAATTTGGATACTTTGGCTGAATCGGGTCCCCAATGGTGGGTGGTTCGGGTTTCGAGACTTCGTGGTCAGGAGACTGCTCAAGTCTTAGCTCGAGCTCTTGCTCGTCAATTCCCTGAAATGGAATTCACGGTAATTTCATTTACTCGATTTCTGGATTATATAATCGTCAGTTTGGATTTTGACAAGGAGATGATAAGATAATTGTTGAGAAAATCTAAACTTTCCCGAAACCAAATTCACGATTAATTTATTGCTGAATTTTGGGTTCGTGTGTGATCTTGAGTTTGGATTTTGACACTGAGATGAGATCAAAATGGTATATGAGAGCATTGTTGAGCAATGAACAATGAATTAAACACAGAGGACGATGAGAAAGTTTATTGATTGATTTTAGAAAAAAGTGGATTTCAAAATTCGTTTTTTTTCTCCCAGGTTTATGCTCCAGCGGTACAGGTGAAGAGAAAGCTAAAGAACGGTTCTTTGTCTGTTAAACCGAAACCTGTGTTCCCTGGTTGCATTTTCATCAGATGTATATTGAACAAAGAGATCCATGACTCCATCAGAGACTGTGATGGAGTCGGAGGTTTCATAGGTTCTAAAGTTGGAAACACGTGAGTGTTCTCACTCTCAATTCTCTCTCTCTACGTATGTGTTGAGACTTGAGAATTGTGAATTGATTTGCATTTCTGCAGCAAGAGACAGATTAACAAACCGAGGCCAGTAGACGACAGTGATTTGGAAGCCATTTTCAAACAAGCAAAAGAAGAACAAGAGAAAGCAGACCGTGAGTTCGATGAGCTACAAAGAGCTGAAGAAGAAGAAGCGAGTCTAGCATCACAGAAACTTCTCGCATCTGATTCAAATGTTGTCGAGAATGTAGGATCTCTCGCAGAGACTAAACCGAAAAGATCCCCGAGAAAAGCTACTGAAACAAAGGAGAAGAAGAAGAAACTTGCAGCTGGTTCTACAGTTCGAGTTTTATCAGGGACGTTCGCTGAATTCGTTGGCAACCTTAAGAAACTGAACCGGAAAACAGCAAAGGTATGTTACAACATTTGATCAAAGAAAGTTGATTAATCTGTATTGTACGAGATTTTGGTTGTTGTTGATATCTGTATATTGTATGGTTGCAGGCAACGGTGGGATTTACTTTGTTTGGAAAGGAGACTCTAGTGGAAATTGACATCAATGAACTTGTTCCTGAGATTCAATCTTGAAATTGTTCACAATGTATGACTTTTTTGGTCTAGAAAAAAAAATAAAATATATTGTTCACAAAGAGTCAAAAACATCGTGCCGTTGTTGCAGCTCTGATTTAACTTCTACTGAACTGTGTCCCGTTTTAATATTTCAAAATCAGAACGCATGGTGTTTTCAATACTGATCTTGGGCTTAGTTCCTAGGAAAGCCCAATATCATCGAAGTTAAAGAATAGCCGTCAAATTCAGAAAGCAAATACGAACCGTTAGATTTAGATCTCTTAAGAAACCCTAGATTCCTATATCCTCATTTCGTTAGCTAACTATAAAACGATTGAAACCAAAACCCTAGTCTCTTTTCTCTCCGTCAAGCTCTTTGTAGACAGTGTGTGGGAACATTTGAGTCTTTATCCTGTGAGCAACAATGGTGAAGGCAACAAAGGCGGAGAAGAAGATCGCGTATGACGCGAAACTATGTCAGCTCGTCGACGAGTACACTCAGATCTTGGTCGTTGCCGCCGACAACGTCGGATCTACTCAGCTTCAGAACATTAGGAAGGGTCTTCGTGGAGACTCTGTGGTGCTCATGGGAAAAAACACTATGATGAAGCGTTCCGTTAAGATTCACGCCGAGAACACCGGAAACACCGGAATCCTCAATCTGCTTCCCCTCCTTCAGGTCGATTTCAGTTTCACGAAAATGTTGACATTTCTGCTTGTGGAGACTTTAGATTATAATTTGCGATGATTCTGTATTTGTTTTAGGGAAACGTTGGTTTGATCTTCACCAAGGGTGACCTCAAGGAAGTTAGCGAGGAGGTTGCTAAGTACAAGGTTGGTTAATTTGATCCTCAAATCTTCTTAGTGGATGTCAGGGTCTAGCTTTTAATCATATCTGATGTCGAAATGAATGTTATCTTACTTACATTTCTGTTGATATTATTTTTAGCTGTACATAACACTGTTGTTAGTAGCCTGTGTAGCTTAGAGTAATACAGTCTTATTCATCATCTTTTGTTGTTGACTGAGTAAATTTTGATGCTTTCTTTACGTGATTTGGAATTGAAATGAAAGTCACTTATATATGTCTATCTATGAACAGGTCGGTGCTCCTGCTCGTGTTGGTTTGGTGGCCCCAATTGATGTGGTTGTCCAACCTGGTAACACCGGTCTCGACCCATCCCAGACATCTTTCTTCCAGGTTTGCTAAATTATGCATTGGAATACACGGCTCATTCTTGGTTTGAATACGAAATCTCAAGTTCCTGAAATGTGATTGTGTTTTGGAATGTTTTAGGTGCTTAACATCCCAACTAAGATTAACAAGGGAACTGTTGAAATCATCACCCCTGTTGAGCTCATCAAGCAAGGTGACAAGGTCGGTTCTTCTGAGGCTGCTCTTCTAGCCAAGCTTGGCATCAGGCCGTTCTCATACGGTCTTGTTGTCCACTCGGTTTATGACAATGGCTCCGTCTTTAGCCCAGAGGTTCTTGATCTTACGGAAGATGACCTCGTGGCTAAGTTTGCTGCTGGTATCTCCATGGTCACTTCCTTGGCTCTAGCTATCTCTTACCCTACACTTGCTGCTGCACCGCATATGTTCATCAATGCATACAAGAATGCCTTAGCTATCTCTGTTGCCACCGAGTACACTTTCCCTCAAGCAGAGAAGGTCAAGGAGTTCTTGAAGGTAAGTCATTAAACTGAGCAAATTTTTTTATGTGATTTTGAAGGTTGGCGTATTGTGTTGTTTGTGTTTATGTCAACTCTGGCATAATTTGGAATGCAGGATCCTAGCAAGTTTGCAGTTGCTGTAGCGGCCGTGTCTGCGGATGCAGGTGGTGGTGCTTCAGCTGCAGCTGCGGTAGAAGAGAAGAAGGCAGAGGCTGAAGAATCAGAGGAAGAAGACTATGGTGGTTTCGGTTTGTTCGATGATGAATAGATTATATCTATCAAGGTTACCTTTTTGTCGTTGCTTCGGTTGTAGTATGATATTTTATTTTATTTTGGCCTATTCAAAATTAAGCTGCTGTCTTTTGAATTTAAAAATGTTCTGTTTTACGAGTTGTTTTGAAAATTTCTTTACTCAGAATGTTTGATTTCCTTGCCTAGTTACCAAGAATTAATTCAAAACCAAAATAGAGCGTGTGACTGACGTTTATAGTTAAATTTGTTTAGTTAGTTTAGTTGTCAATTTATTGAAAAAGTATCACAAAATTAGTTTAAACATCATACTATTAAAGCCATCAACGCTGTTCACAGAAAAAAAAAGGCATCTGCATCTAACCTACAAAGCTATATGAAACAAATATGACCATAATCTGAATGGAGCTACCATCAAAGAATGATGTGGGAGATATTGTATGAACAAGTCTTACTGTACTATATATGATTCTTCCGTGGGACGAAATCCATCTTTTCTATTTCTGGACTGGACACAAGAATAAGGACCGCTTTTATCTTCTTCTCACTTTGATGTTTATTGCAATAGATGAATGTGAGTAGAGGAAGAAAAGTCTGTTCAGTCAGTCATCTTGTGAACACATCAAATCTCTAGAAAGAAAATACAACATTCACATGTATCAGCACCCAGCAGGTGCCACTTGCTTCTATGTCGCTTATATGCCTAAACCGAGAAGACAGACAAAGAAAGTCGCTGATTTAATGTGAATTTATCCTCAACATAGGACACAAACAAGAGGTGTCAAGGAGGAAAGTAGATACTATGATCCATACAAAATGTTCTCCAACCTTAGAAACTGATCCTCCCCTAATTACTGGATTACTAGGAATCATCTGGAGAGCAACCGGCGTGGTACGCTTCACAAACATCGAGGCTGAGAGCAAGAGGCAATTCTTGGTAAGCGCGGTGTAGAGGAGGTAGGATTAAAGCAGACTTTTTATCCATTGCTAACAGCCTTCCACATTTACTGCGTTAGAGAGAGAGGTGAGAAGTTAGTCCATGATGAAGAAACAAGTTTTCTAATATGCCAGAAGAATTATAGAGACTTGCTTATTATTACCTGCAAGGTTTGCTAAAAAGGGATTCGAAACTGCATATCCATAGCTGCATTAGACGAGGAGAAAGGTATTAATGTACTTGCATGGGTCCAAAAGAAATAAATGGTTCATGTTATCCAGAGACTGATGAGTCCATGTAAGATCATGTTTTACCAGAAGAGTGTAGAGAGCTGTTCCAGTACCAAAACCGAGGAAATATTGCAAGGCTGTATTAGCATGCTCCTGCAAGAAAATCCAATTAATGCAAGTTCCAAATCAATCAAATTCGTGAAGACACTAACTGCAGTCTCTGTTACCGTGATATGTTTGTAAACATGATGAACCGAGAAGCCTCTCGCATGTAAGTAGCTGCCTCCCTATAAGGAAGGGAAGGGATGAAGCAAAAACATGATAATTTAGAAAACTAACTTTCATTTGTTACATAATGCAGGGAGTTTGAAAGTTACCTCATCTGGAGAGAAGAATGCAACTGCATCTGGATCAACAGAACCAGCTGGATTCAAAGAGACTACAGCTCTGAATACAGAAGGAAATGATATTTCAATTACAGCAACCTTATCAACAACTTGGTTCTGTAACCCTGATCTCAGCTTGCTACAACTCTGGAAAATAGGTTTTGACGCTTCTGTTGGATCGTCACTTCCTGACCCAGCTAAAGAATTAGCCCTCTTGAGCCAGTTAAACCGCCCATAAGTAGACACCTTCACATCCGGGACCAGCTTCTCTAATCTCGACTGTATATCTGGCAACGTTCTGTAATCAACCGGCTCCTCTCTTTCATGTTCTAATGGTGAATGGGAAGCACAATGCTTCTTTGATCTTGGTTCCATCTTTAGTCCATCGTCAATGTGTGGAAAGAATCGCCTTTTCTGATCCGTGAAGGCCTTGAGAGCTAACCTACAGTCATATCGACACATTACGCATTCATAATAACATAAGGGCAAATGGAGAACGCATGACGTTTAAAAGGAATGCTTAGGTGATGGCATTCCAAATTGCATGATTCAAGCTTAATAATCACTCCATAAACCCTAATTAATGCTCAGCAATGCCATACCTGGTTCTATCAACAGCAGACGCACCAGCTTGACCAGCAAGTTGTCTTTTCCAAGCATAGGCAACGACTGCACCATCTGGACATACCAGCGGCATATGAAGACCCCACGAGTTACTTCTTGACCGGAGAGACTCAGTGAGAACTCCAGATTCTTCCAACTTCTTCCCTGTTCCAGTAAACATGATGTTTTCAAATCCCTAAGCATTATATCGATACTAATGGAAATCCATTTCGTTTCGAATGTAAATCACCAATTGATCGGAGGTCCTGAAGGTGTTGACGCATGGAGGCGTCTTCTCTGAGGAAGAGCTGAAGGGGCACATCGGTGTGGCGAGGATTCGAAGTCACGAACATGGCTTCAAGGATACGGTCGGCGCCGAGGCGGATATCGGCGATAACCCTAGCCGCTTGATTAAGGCGATCCATCGCCTGAGCCACCTGCTTCGGCGGCGCGTCCGATTCCGACTGATTGTTCGCCGCCTCCGCCGAGCTCTGGAGAAGTTGGGACTGTTGTAACGTCTGCATAAGCTGTGATGATGGATCAATCTCTCTCCCTCTCTCTCTCTCGCTCTCGATTTCAATTTGATTCAGTGAAAGTGAATATTTCGGGACTGAGATTTACGATTTTAGAAACAGACCATTTTATAAGCCTTTATATATTTATCTACTCTAATCTAAATCTGTTGAATTAACTAAGAATAAGCAAATTTATTACAATCAGAGGATTAAGCAATGATACAACACATAGACCTGAGAGACTCTTGAAGCTTGCTGTTTCTTATTTTCACTTTCTTGATGTCACAAAACTGAAATCGGAGCTTGTTCACATAAGAAGATGGATAAAGCTAGAGCCTAGAGTGTTAGCCAATAAACAGTCCTGTTGAATCCCAAGGACGAGTTTCGAAAGACCTCCCAATGATGCTTCGTTTGTCACTCACAGTTCCATCTTCTGTTTGGTACTCTGGAAAGTAATCGATGAATGATTTTGCGCCTAGCTCGTCCACTCCATTGAACAAGAAATCTCTCAGCAACTCCTGGTTTTGTTCGAATCATTCATCAACAACAACATCTTCACAAGTTCATGAGGACGACTAATGGGATCAAGTATCTTTATTTGTATACCTTTGCCTTTGCTTCACCAACTAGTTTTTTAAGAAGACCATGCCCAGGATCCTGCCATCAACAAAACAAAATCCACTGTGAACAATAAAGATACAGTTTCTGTTCAAGCATGCAAGACAAAAATTACAAATCACCTTTTGTGCTCGCCATGTCAGGTATTTGTGTTGTGCTTCACAATTAGCTCTCACCTGAGCTGAGTCCATCTCCTCCGTAGCTTGGATAGTCATCTCAAGCCATGCCTAGAGGAAAAGAAAAATGTGATACGGATTCAGTTACGTTTTAGTGTTAAACCTTAGCTTTTAGCAGAAACACAGAAACCTGATAGTAGTCGAGGAACGCAGAGAACAAAGCCTCGTGCTTTTCTTGGCTAGACGAAAATCTGGTCCACATCACCAATGGCGAAAAAAACTTTATGGACTCACCAGTCAATTTTCCTCCCCATGGGAAAATCTTGCAAGAAATCCTCAGATCAGTCGTCTTATTATCTCATTATAATTGAGATATAAAATTCTTGTGCTTCACCTCAGCATATTTGTGATATATGGAGATTATGTTGTTGTAATATTTCTCTTGGTAATCTGTCTGGTGCGTCAACTGATGCAAAGGATTTAGGTCCCTAAAGAAGAGAGACCAAAACAGTAAAGCATACTAGAGAAGAAGAAGAAGACGAAGAAGAAGAAGAAGATAACTTACAAGACCACTATGTTCATTTTTGGTCATTTTTGGTCATTTTTTTTGGTCATTTTTTTGTGGACAAGACAATACTAGAGAAGAAGAAGAAGATAACTTACAAGACCACTATGTTCATGTTGGCAGATGTGAAGAAATTAGCACAGAAAATCGGGGTATCAAACTCAGGCTCCATGAAACCAGCAAAGTCAAAAACCTAGCCCAAAAAACAATCATTAAGCAAAAACAATCATAAATCATATTCAAATAAAATTAATAATAAGACCTGCATTGTCTGGTTCTGGATAGCCATGCTCCGCAGGAGTCTAATCCTTGAAGATTTGAAAGCAAGCATTTCAATTTGGGTTTTCCCATCCAATCCTGTTATGCTACTATACTTTTCCTGAAACAGTTCGATGATGATGAGGACGAGATAAATTAAATCTGAAGCACTCACATATACTGCATAGAACAGTCAAGTTATTGGAGCACTTTATTTATAAATAAATAACCCAGACTTGGAAATGGAAATCTGCTCAATTCAACACAAATCTTTTTTTAGTCCTGTTTTCTGCAACAATCAACAAGAAATTGGTAATTGCAGAGTACCTGGAGATGTGAAGGCTCAAGAAGGACCCTTTTCCTGGTTTCTTTCAGAGCAGACTCGGCGAATTCCTTATACGAAACAGCTGAAACTCTAAACGATAATCTTTTACTTGTTCTTCTCAAGGTGATATTATTGGTGTTCCTAGGGCTTGCCCAGATTATAACAGGATGGGTTGGTGCCTTGAACCCAATTGAAGATCCAACCTCCATTGATATAGACAGTAATTACTAATTACAACACTCTACTCACACACTGTCTCCTTCCTCTCTCCCTTTCTTCAATTCGTCATGCTCAAAAAACCAAAGGATTCTTTAGATAAAAGGAGAAATTGAAACTCAAGTGCTTCTCGCTAATTAGTAATTACATATATCCTGGGTTTTAGATTTTAGCCTAATCGACATCTCATGGTATCAATTAGGAAAATAGTTAAATCACTGCCTCTCTTTCTTGTGGTTGGTTAAGACTTAAGATTATGCTGGATCGGCTATCTATCTAGTCTTTTCGCTGATTGAAGATTATAACATTGGCTATTTTTTAAAATACTAGTAATATTCTACTTCATCTTAATTGGCAATGTGATGTCTAAATTCTATAGATTGCTGTCGAAAAATGGAGGTCTCATTCATTTTTTTAATTTTACTATTATTCCGTAGATATCAGTTTCAGTAATGAGTCTAATTGTGACAAAAGTTTCAAAGGCTTGGTGTTCAATTGCAATCCAAAGGAATATCTTCATTCCAAGGAGATTCACTGGATCTGTTCTGTATATGAGGATGGTAAACAATAACTAACCAGATAAACCGTAATGACTCTTCAATTCATCACACTTCTTTGAGAATTTGTATTCCAAATCCCAAGGTCATGGGAAAACGCAAGGATGTAATTACATATTGTGGCTTTTGGGTTTCACGATATACATTTAATGTTCGAAATGGAAACATCTTGAGATTCAAAACCGCAAATATTAAGAGGCAGCAAATCTTTGAGTTTTTGATCTCTAAAAAAGCTCAGTCATTTCTTTTGGTTGCTATTGTTTTGCTTGTTTTCCTTCTCTTTTCTTTTTGGATAAATAATGGCAAAGTTTAGCTTGAAACTTCTCATCGACGTGGAGAAAAACAAAGTTGTTTTGGCTGAGGCCGGTCAAGATTTTGTTGATGTACTCTTCAGCCTTCTGACTCTCCCAATGGGGACTATTGCTAGATTGCTGGAGAAGCATCAAAAGTTGCCGCAAGTTCTAGGTTGTTACAAGAATCTCAACGCAAGTGTTGCAAATTTGGGCATTGATAATTTTGAAACTGAAGCTTGCAAGACTATGTTGATGTATCCAAAGAGTACGAGGGAGATCCATTGCAGAAGGCTGAAGCTGAACATGGATGATACTGATCATTCCTCAAAATTCTTTGTATGCACAAACTTCTACAAGCGTTGTTGGTTCCGCAAGTACTACAGCAATTTCACTACCTCAAAGTGCAGATGTGGATCGTTCATGACCAAGGAGGTTCGTGTTCCAGAAGAGTTGCAAGCAGGATACCAGATTGGAAATGGTGGAGATGGAGTTTTTGTCAGCTGCAGATCTTCCTTCATTGTCACAGATGGTTTGAAAGTGACATTGAATTCTATAGGTGCTATCGTAAACGTGCTCAAAGATCTAGGATATCAAGGTTTTAGTGACATGCGAGAAATGATTCTCCAAGTTGGTTTCGAAGAGGTAACTATTTTTTTTCTTTAATTCTTATTCTTGCTCACAACTTTCTCATTGTTATCTCTCTACCTTTCTAATCTTATCTTTATCTTTAGGTGGTGGTTTTAGTAGGATGTTTGTTTACTACGAATGCTCCATTCACATATGCATTCCTCAGGAAAGAGAATGTGACATGGACAGATGCAACGGTGTCTCCACCTGTGCAAGAAACTGGACATGAACAAGTACAACTAGGCAAAGTATTTCAAGTGAAAGTTTTTGTTAGAAAGTGTGACAGGAAGATTCTTTATGCTGAGAGCAGTGAAGATTTCATTGATTCTCTTCTAACTTTCTTGGTTCTTCCTCTTGAGTTGGCATGGTCATTCTCTGACGACAATACCATCTTGGAATGTGTCAGAAATTTGCACAGAAGTGAGGCTAGACGAGCATTAACACCCAATTTCTCCGAGCTACCTGCTTATTACGCTTGCCGTAACAGACTGCTTGACATTAAGACTTCCCCATCACCGATGTTTCAGTGCTTCATTCCTAAAGATTCTTACTATGGTTCAGTTTTCACGTTTACCTGGCATAATAATTTACCGAGTCATTTGATTCCACAAGATAATAAGATTGTGTATCCAAATGACCCAAAAGACAACTCTGATGGGTTTTTGAGGAGAGGTACAAAGTTCATCGTGTCTGATGATCTGCTAGTCACTACTATGAATTCATCATCAACCATTGAATTGTTAAGGAAGAATCGGGTTGACATCAGTGACATAGAGGAGCTGGCGATTAGCATTTCCAAAGCAGAGGTATGTTTGTACTTTTTCAGTGTGTTCTTCATTTTGTCCATTTTTTTTGAACATATGTTATGGTTGCAGCTCATCAGCATTCTCAGAGCTTCCTTGATCTCGTCCTCTGCATTAACTAATGGTCTCTCGAACTTCCTCATGAGGAAGCCCAAGGATGAAACTTGAACGTCTTAACTAAACACCATCTTTATGGAGTCGCCTCAGAAAATGTTTCTGAGGATTAGTGTTCTGCAACATTTTATTTCAAGCTTCTCTTTTTTTTTTTTTTTTTTTTCGGTTGTGCTTGATGCTCTTCTTTTCTAATTTCTATACATTTTAATGGCTCTAACCATTCATAAATACATTTTGTTTTGTCTTATTTGCAAAACCAGAATATTAAGCAAATACTATTTAACAAATTTGAATCAGAAGCATCTCTTGATGAGGAACCAAAGGAGAAATTTTATCTCTGGAGATTTATAAAATCCGGTACGAGATAACTTTCACTCCTATGAACACATCTTCAACATTTTTATTATCAAAAAAGTTGCAGAAGAACATCAGCGATATCGAGGAGCAAGTGATCAACATTAGCAAAACAGAGTATGCTGTAAATTTTTTTCCTTCTAATGTTCTGATTTCTTGAGAAAATATTACCTTTGCTTCTTCTTTAAAATCTAGTAATCTACTTTCGTTTCAGGCCGCTTCCTTGATCATAAACCCTGCGTTAGCCAATGTTTTCTCCATTTTCCACTCAATAACAAAGCCAAAAGAAGCAAGTGAGCCAACTTTGAAAATACCAAAATCTGAAGAATCCCTTTCTTACGTAATGTTCTAAGCATCTACAAGAGTTCTTTATCTTTATTAACCAATCCAAGACATTTTTTCCCCATGTTGTCTTCTTAAACAAAACACTACCGAGCGTATTCTTATTTCTCAATATCAGGCACTAAAAAAGTGTTTTTGAAAACAAATGGAAGTAACTGTTATAAACTTATGATTCAGTTTGTTTTCTTTTCGTTTTGACAACCTTTCATTATATGAATTTAATCCTTAAAAAACCAAAGTCTCAGAAGAATCATGGTTAAATGTTTTAAAAGTTAAATCCTATGATTTTCGTCACTGGTAGGATGTGATGTAAAGTAAACTAGGATAACTAGGGGGTGTTTTTAGACACTATTATGAATTCTATGGTTAAATGAGTTCAAAGTAAGATCCTATATATGATACTGCCTCACTAGAGTAGGATGTAAAGTAAATTAAATCCTATGATTTTCTTTCTTGCACATTCCTTGATCTTTTAATGGCTAAACCCAAGTTTAGCCTGAAACTTCTCATCGACGAGGAGAAAAACAGAGTTGTTTTGGCTGAGGCTGGTAAGGATTTTGCTGATGTACTATGTAGTCTTTTGACTCTTCCCATGGGAACAATTGTCAGGTTGTTGGAGAAGCATCAACATCCACAGTCTTCAATCGTAGGTTGATTTCACAACCTTTACAAAAGTGTTTCAGACATGAGTGTAGATAACTTTGAGACTCAAGCTTGTAAGAATCTGTTGCTGTATCCAAGGAGTTTGAAGGAGAGTCATTGCAGAAAGCTAGAGCTAAACGTAGATGACACTGAGGCGACCAAGTTCTTTGTCTGTCCAAATTTTGTATCTGTTGAGTCTTGCTGTAAGGTATACAGCAATATTAGTGCGTCAAGATGTAGTTGTGGAAACTCAATGACCCGCGAGTTTCAGGTTGAAGATGGAGAGGAAGCTGAAAACAAAGCTGGTGGAGTGTTTCTCAGCTGCAGAACGTCATTTATCATCACGGATGATCTGAAAATGGCATTGAACTCCATTGGTGTTGTGTTGAATGTCCTCAATGATCTTGGTTATGCTGGTTTTGACAAACTTCAAGAAATGGTTCTTGATGTTGGTTTTGAAGAGGTACTTGACTTATCTTTATATATATCATGTTCTTAGATATTTAATTTCTGGTTAATAATTATAATTTACTGATTGTTTAAGTGCAGGTGATGACTCTTCTAGGGTGTTTATTCACATCGGAAGCTCCCTTGACAGACACATTCCCGAGGAAACATTGTACGGCAAAGAAACGTAAAATGTTGACATCAATGGTGCAAGAACGTAGAGTTTCAGGAGAAGCCAATGAAGTGTTAGACTTTGAAAGTTTATGTTTGAAAGACAGACGTGGCGATTCTTTATGCTGAGTGCAGAGAAGACTTTATTGATTTTCTTTTCACTTTTCTTGCTATACCTCTTGAGTTTGCTAGGGAACTCTCTGTCGACAGTGTGAACATGGGGTGTGTTGGGAATCTGTGTAGAAGCGTGGAAGATTTGAGCTTTGAGATGAGAAGAGAAGCCACGGTTTCCAAATGCATGCTTCCTTATTACTACAATTGTCGTACACAGCTTCTTGATGTTTATATTCAAGAAATGCCAGAGTATGAATGCTTGGTTTCGCGTCGAAGTTATAACAGTAGCAAGATTTCAAAAACAATCAAGAAGAATGTGCTTGCCGAAGGTGAAAGAATTGCAAAGTTGATTCCACTGGTCACTTCAGATTCTGATAGTGTTGGACTTGTGAAGGGAGAAACAAATTTCATAGCGTCAGATGATATGGTCGTTACTCCTATGAACTCATCCTCAACAATTTCATTACTTGGCAAGTTGCAGATGAATATCAGTGATATAGTGATATAGAGGAGCAAGTAATTAGTATTGGCAAAGCTGAAGTATAATTAATACCTCTCTACTTATTTATACTCTTTAAAAAAAAAAAAAAAATCTTACTTTTTAAGACTTTCGTTGCAGGCCATAAGCTTACTGAGAGCTTCTTTGATCACAATCCAATGGTCTCTCCAGCTTCCTCTCAAAGATGAAGCCAAAAGAAGCAACTCCATCAACATAATCCTTTGAAACCAAAAACCTTTGTTATTATTTGCAAGTGTTGTTTTTTTTTTGCTTAGATTGTGATCTCTCTGTCTTTCTTTTCCATCAGATATATCATTCACACCATTTCATTTTAAATTTGTGATTTTGTAGTTTATCAATTCGTTACTTCTTTTCTTTTCTTCTATAACTGCTATCTTTTTTTCCATCCGTTATACTGTACGCTATATGTATAATAGATGGTATGAACATTAAAATCCGTTGTAGTCTAGCTGGTTAGGATACTCGGCTCTCACCCGAGAGACCCGGGTTCGAGTCCCGGCAACGGAGATTTTTTTTTTGATCTTCAAAGGAAATTTGTCATTTTCCATTTTTGTCCTGTGTTAACTCGAAATTCCGTGAAATTCTAAGCTCCGTAATCCGACCACTCGCGATTTTTTTGACAATTTAACATATAACGCCCACACTTTTTTCCTTATGTAAACTTATTTATATCTACTCATACTTATTTTTTTCAATTTTATTTAGAAAAAGGCACAAAAAAAAAGACAACAATCTGACAAGTTGTCCAAATAATAAAAAAATTTCTTTAAAAAAAAAACACATTTGGTTTACAAATAATAATTTTATTATTTTTCCACCACAACATTACATCCTTGTCATGTCAGTTTTCACTCTCTATTTGGTAACTTAACCCTCATAAAAATGTGTATTATATTATCAAGTGATTATTTGTATTTCTCATTTTCTAGTTACCAATAAATTTTTGCCTCGACTGACCAGTATATATTGAAGACTTCGTCAGATTCTCTCCTTTCTCAACTACAATCTCTCTCTTCTCTCCTTCGTCTATTTTTCTCTCTCTAGGGTTTCGATTTCAGTTTTTTTTTCCACTGACCCGCGATTGAACTGAACCTCCACCCTCTCTCGCCATCTCCGTTTGATTCCTCGACATCAACAGAGCTTTCCTTGTTTCAAAGAAAAGCTCGGTGATTCCTCTGGATTCTCCGGAAGCTTTAGGTGATTCCTCGGATATTGGATTCTCTCGGTGAGTTTTCACACTTGTTAGTGACACGCCTGATTTCTAGTCGGGAATTCTCGAGTAGTGGACGAATTTGAAATGTCCGGCTGAGATTTCGTTGATTCGTGGCTTCTAGGGTTTTTTCGTCTTCTTCTGTTTGGTAGATGAGTAAAGTCGGAGAAGGAAATGAAATCAGCTGGATCTCTTTCTCTTCTTTTGATCTTATTTACTTCAATTTAATGCTCTGTTTCTCGCTATAGAGAGAATTGGGAAGGGAAATTGAGTTTGCATTACGTTTCTTCTGGTCTGTGACTCTGTGTTTCCTTCATCTCGCGGCTGCTGATATTTTGATTTTCTCATGCCTTCAGATATTACTTAGGCAGCTTCTTGCAGAGGAAGGATGTGTTCAAGTTAATGCTGCTCATTTGCCCTTGAATGGTTACTACGATGGACTTAAATGCTTCACCCCAACCCGAAGAAGATGAGGAACCTTATGTGAGACATTTAGAAGACTATTCGTCGCGTGATGAACGGATAGAGTCTGCGGTTGAAATTGCAAGACGGGTACTATTGATTTTCTATACTATACATAATCAATGTTGATGCGGCATAGTTAATGCGGCATCTATAATAATTGATCCCCCACATAAATTCTTATTTGACCTGAGCCTGAGGATGGATTTTTCTTATGTTTTTGTTTCAGGAACGTGAAGAGAGAAGGAAACGAATGAGATATGACAAGCCAACACATAACTCTCAGCCAGTTTTCCGCGACCAGTACTATCAGAATCGAAATAATAAAGCTTATGATAGATTCAAGATCCCTCAAGGTGACATTTCCTTCGCTGAATTAATTCTTATCATTTTTTGTGGCAAGTATAAACGGCTTCTGAACTTTTTTGGCTAGTATTTGTCTTTTCTTCCATTTTAGGCCAATGCTTTAAATAGAGTGGCTCTTTGACAGCCTGTCCAATATCACAGGTTGGCTAGATTGCCCTGCTTCTGGGAATGAGATAGGATTCATCGTTCCTTCAAAAGTTCCTCTGAATGAATCTTACAATAACCATGTGCCTCCTGGAAGTAGATACTCTTTTAAACAGGTGATCCATAACCAGAGGATAGCTGGGAGAAAGGTAATTTGTGGAATCTACGTGTCCTTACTTTGTTTAAAACACATGTATGTATCATTGTCTAAGTATGGCCGTGATCTAAGTTACTGTGTAATGTCACTTTCGTTTTCAGCTTGGTCTGGTTATTGATTTGACAAATACAACTCGTTACTATTCTACGACAGACTTAAAGAAAGAAGGCATTAAGCATGTTAAGGTAAACGAAATACATACTCTTCTGTACCCGTATCCTACGTGACAGCGGTAGCAGATTGCTTTATCTTTGGTTTTATTTGCTTGTAGATTGCGTGCAGGGGTCGTGATGCAGTGCCAGATAATGTGTCTGTCAACAAGTTTGTCAATGAGGTATTTGTTTTTTTTTGGTAGTCAAATTCCATGACTCATATATGTCTAGCTGAAGTTGTAATTTATTTACCCTTGATCCTACTTATAAGAGCAATTTTGTCTACTGTTAGTAGCTCACTCAAGAAATCTGTCTTCAGGTTAATCAGTTCGTCCTGAATCTAAAACACTCAAAGAAGTATATTCTCGTCCACTGTACACATGGGCATAATCGGACAGGGTTTATGATAGTTCATTATCTCATGCGATCTGGGCCGATGAATGTTACACAGGTTTGTATTTTTCACTTCTCTCGTTTTTATTTGTGCACTTTATTGTTCCTCCTAAGAGTATATGTCTTATGGTTTTTGTCAGGCATTAAAAATCTTTGCCGATGCCCGCCCCCCTGGGATCTATAAACCGGATTATATTGATGCTTTATACACGTTTTATCATGAAATAAAACCTGAGAGTGTTATTTGCCCATCAACTCCGGAATGGAAGAGGTCTACCGAGCTTGATTTAAATGGTGAAGCTTTGCCGGACGATGATGATGATGATGGCGGTCCGGCTGGTCCTGTGCAAGTAAGCTCGGTGCTAACAAATGATTGTTTATTTAGCTGGTCACCTGTATACAGAAACTGTCATTCCAGTGGTCATCTGCTTTCCATGTGTTTCTGGTGGTTTAATTATTTATTGTTTCAGGAGGAAAGCCAGCCGGTGGAAGTCAAGATGTCAAATGATGACGTTTTAGGTGATGAAATACCCCCTGACCAGGAGGAAGGTTACCGGCAATTCTTTTATAGGATGCTATCGCTGAATATTGGGGTAGGAATATTGTAATCTTGTTATAAGATGTTCACACATAATATCATGTAGCTAATATATGCGTATCTCACACTTGAGGTTCAGTTTCATTTTGCTTTGGCGTAATTGCATTTTATATTGCGATTGATGTCTCTTCTTCTGTTGTTGCACGTCCATCTACTATGAAGCTACTTAAGAAAATTGCAAAAGTAGGATTTGGTAATTTGATATTAGACATCATCTTGGTACTCTTTTTTCTGCTGGATATGAAAGAAAGTTTTCCTTGGCTTTTAGGTACTATTTTCATTGACTTTGGTTTCGTTCTGAATTCTAAGACATAACTTTATGATTTGGTTTCTTCTACTTCTTTTGTTGTTTAGTATGCTTTTTCCTCAAGTAGCTAGGTTACAAGGATAAATTTTTGTTCATTATTTCTTCATCGTTTTTTCTTTGGTATTATCTAACACGTGCTTGCTGAGTTCATTTTTCTCTTATCTAGGGTAGAGGATGTTCGCAATTTCCAGGTTCACATCCTGTCTCCTTAAACAGGTATGAATATCTGCGTTACTGTTTGTAGTGCATGCAAAGAGGATTGAACATCCCCTAGATTTTGGGCTCAATTAGTCCATGTCATTTGATACATAAGTCTCCATTTTTGCTAAAACAGGGATAATTTGCAACTCTTGAGGCAGCGGTACTATTATGCAACATGGAAGGCTGATGGAACGCGATATATGATGCTGCTCACCATAGATGGCTGTTATATAGTAGATAGGAGCTTTAGATTCCGAAGGGTACAAATGCGGTTCCCCTTCAGGCACCCAACTGAAGTGAGTAATTTTCTGTCGTTCTTGAGTTGGTTTGTGTCTTGATATCTACTCAAAACTTGTGATTTTTCTTACTTGTTTTTGGTTGCCAGGGCATATCTGATAAAGTGCACCATTTCACATTGCTTGATGGAGAAATGATTATCGATACCTTGCCAGATAAACAAAGGCAGGAGAGAAGATACCTAATCTATGATATGGTGGCAATCAACGGCCAATCAATTGTAGAGGTTGGAAACACTATGATTTCTTTTCTTTCTGTGATTGATAAATGGTTGGCTGGGTCCCTTGTTTTAAACTGGCTCAAAGGGATCTCAAGCTTTTTAGTTCAAGATCTAAGTATGTATTAAAGCACATCATAAATACCGTAGGTGTCATTACCCTCATAATATATCACTGAGAAATCAAGCAGTATTTAGGCCGGGCTTACTATTGTAATTATCTTAAGAGTGTGTTGTTTTTTTCATGTCTTATGTCCGTGAAGAATTAAATACTCTTGGAATTATTAGCATCTATGTCCCTATGCTCATCTAGAGCATCTGATGCCGGTGATGCTTATTCCATGCAAATACTTGTACATATTTGTCGCAGTTGTTCAGTATTCTTTGTTGCAGACAGTTAGCATTGACAATCTGTTACATACACTCCAGCTAGTAGTATAGAGCATTAACGAGCTGTTTGGCTTGCTGTATCATGTGTGATTTGCTTAAGATTCTAATGAAAATTTGCTCCATCCAAAAATGGACCAGCGACCTTTCTATGAAAGATGGAAGATGCTGGAGAAGGAGGTGATAGAACCCCGTAATCACGAGAAGGTCAGAAGTCATATATACAGATATGACCTTGAGCCTTTCAGGGTGCGTGCTAAGAGTTAGCATTTTCTTTTCTCTTGCCATATTCCATTGTGACAATTCCTTTTTCCTTGTGTAACGGAGCTAGTACAACTATTTTCTCGCCTAGGTACGAAGAAAGGACTTTTGGTTGCTTTCTGCGGTTGAGAAGGTGTTGAAGGGATTCATACCATCACTTTCCCATGAAGCCGACGGCCTAATCTTTCAGGTAATCATTAGACGGAAAGAGAATCTCAGATATTAGACTTTAGGTCCAAAGCCATATTATAATACGAATACAGAGATGGTAAAGTTCTAATGTTAATAAAAATCTGAAATCTGCTTTTCTGTTAACAGGGCTGGGATGATCCTTATGTTGCCCGTACTCATGAAGGTCTGTTGAAGTGGAAGTATCCAGAGATGAACTCGGTTGACTTTTTATACGAGGAGGATGAGAGTGGCCGTGGAATGCTCTCCTTGTTTGAAAGAGGGAAGAAGAAGCATATGGATGGAAATACCGTTGTTTTTAGAGGTGTGTATGGTGAAATCTCCGCTTATTTATGTAGTTAGAAGTAAACACCGTCAACCGTAACTTACATCCATAATTTCTAAGAAGTACAAGCTGCTAATTCTGAAACTGCAACAGATGATGATACGGACACTGCCAAGTACTCTGGGAAGATTGTAGAGTGTTCTTGGGATCAGGATGAGAAAGTCTGGGTTAGCATGCGGGTCAGGGTCGATAAATCAACGCCAAATGATATCAACACTTATAGGAAGGTAAGTACTTCTTGTCATAACCTCCCTTTATACGTTTGATTGGTATTCTTTTGATCCATATCCCCAGTAGCTGCATTATTGGTTGATGATTTGAACAAACTTTCCTCTCGTATTTAACAAAACATTTCTTTCTGTCTTTTGAGTTACTGTCGGAATTCTTGTCAATCTAACGGGTTTCTTCTACTGAAAAGCATCCTTCAGCGTTCTTCTTGTTTACCAGAAAACCTATAAATCGACCAATATTCGAAATTTATGTCTTCTCCCAAAGAAGAGTTTTAAGCTTTCTTAGCTATATGTAAATGGGATTTTCCATTGTGAATGTGAAAATAGGTGATGAGAAGCATAAAGGACAACATCACAGAGGAAGTGTTGCTGCAGGAGATAAGGGAGATCATCCGTTTGCCAATGTATGCAGATCGTATTCAGATGGATAGCAAAGCTGCGCGCCGCAGATGAATCAACATCTGAATACAAGAGCAGAATCGCTGGTAATGGCTGTTTGCTTCTCTCCTCTGCAAAATCCTGTGGTGCTTCCATACTAACTTTGTACGTAGGAAGGAAGAAGGAACTCTGCTTTTTCTCTCGAATGTGTAAGAATCTCGGTTTCGAGGTGCCTTATTAGGGTTTATTATGAATCATATGTGATCATTGTTTTAGCTTTGAAAAAGGTGTGTTTACTCTTGTTAAGTGATTCATATGTTTAGATGGAGGTGGCGCTGTAATAGTACTTAGGGAGGATAATGTTGTAATCTTTAGTATTAGTATCATATTATTCTTGGTTTTATTTTACTTCAGAAGCATAAAAAATTGGGTGCCAATTTTCGTAGAGAGCCGATTCTTTTTCACTCATAAGTTATCGATCAAAAATCTTATAACAAACAAACGTACAGTACAAATCACGGAGAAAATGAAAAGAAAATGCGTGATGTTTTTTATAATTGAAATTAAACAGCTGGTTGTTTTCGTGGGATGATGATAGCCGATTATTTCAGTTTTACTTGGATCAAAACGGCAAGCAGTTACTCTTTCCTGCGTCACTCGATTTCGCCGGCTGCGATCTACTCGAGCCTCCCACTTTTCCCGTTCACAGTATCATCTTCGTCTCACTCTCCTTCTCGATCTCTCCTTTTACTCCCACCTCAATTCCCAAAACCCCAAGTTTAAATCTCACCCACATAATTGCATTCAGTTCTTCGTACCTCGATCGTTTGTCTAGAATTCGCAAGAGTGTGATCATATGAAATCCCGTGTGCGACGGTGTCTGCTGATTTTTTTGCTCTTCCTTGCATTATCGAATATTTCCTATGGGGAAAACAAGTTCAGAGAGCGTAAAGCCACCGATGACGACGAGGGCTACCCAGAAATGTAAGTTTCGATCTTATTGAGTTGTGGGTAGACGTTGCAACGCGTCAGCTTGATAGACTTGTGCGTATTTCTGTTTGGTTTTCCCTTTTCTTTACTCGGAGCGTTGATTGTTGGAGATATGTTTCCTTGCTCATAAGACTTTCTGTTTGGTTTCTCCGATTTAAAACTTTTCTGGGTCATTTCGTTGCGCAGTGATGAAGATGCTCTATTGAATACTCAGTGCCCGAGAAAATTGGAGCTGCGATGGCAGACTGAAGTCACTTCTAGCATTTATGCTACACCTTTGATTGCTGATATCAACAGGTAGGACTTTTCCCACCAATTTGGGTGTTTGATTGAGGACCGTGATTGCTGCCTCCATATCTTTTGCTGAAAACCTGATTTGGTTTTTGTGATAGTGATGGAAAGCTTGACATTGTTGTTCCATCTTTTGTTCACTACCTCGAAGTTCTTGAAGGGGCTGATGGAGACAAGATGCCAGGTACAGGATATCTTATCTTCTTACCTTTCGCAATCTGAAATTTTTGTCTTGGGCTTGTTCATCTAATTATGTGGAATATCGAAGGGATTTGATTAGGTTACTGATGCTCTCATAAAATGCTAGGTTGGCCTGCGTTTCACCAGTCCAACGTGCATGCGAGTCCTCTTCTATTTGATATCGACAAAGACGGTGTTAGAGAAATTGCTCTGGCGACCTACAATGGCGAAGTGCTCTTCTTCAGGTAATTGTTTCTCTCAGATGATAGATATATAGTTTTATATATTGTCATGATCCTTGGAGTTTTATGGGTTTGCTAATGATACTTTCGTGTTTCCAGGGTATCAGGCTTTTTGATGTCAGATAAGCTAGAAGTGCCACGTAGAAAAGTGCACAAGAACTGGCATGTGGGACTGAATCCTGACCCTGTTGACCGCTCACATCCTGATGTCCATGATGATCAGCTTGTTAAGGAAGCCATGGAAATGAAGTCATCGACCACTCGTAAGTTTCTTTATCATATTATATTTCTACATCAGTTTTCTAGTTTGATGCTTAAGTTATGCCCATCTTCCACGTTATCTGTTTGGTTGAATTTATGTTCTTCCTGATATTAGAGGACACATAACTGGTAAAGATTGGTTGTGCGGTTTAGTTAATTGAAAGTCTAAAGCTAAGTTTATGCTTGGAGCAGCGGCCTCATCTAATATAAAGAATCTTTGTGTTTTGGTTCTTGCATTTATCTTATGAATTTTGCATCATCTGATGAGGATTCCATCCTCGCTTATCAGTATCTCCTGTACTTAGACGGTAGAGAAAGTGCATGGATTAGGAGAGTCGTTTTAATTCGTGATGAAACTTTACTTTGTGATTCTCACTTCTCCTCTCTGTAGAAACGAATCCAACTACCACAACACCAAATGTTACCGTCTCGATGTCCAAAGAATTGCATGGCGAGGCATCAAATGTGTCATCTCAAGAGGATCAAAAGAAACCCGAGAATAACCAAACAGAAGCTGTCGTAAAGCCTACTCCAGAGCTACATGATTCCTCCATGGATGTTGGAGTAAATAATTCGGCAGCAAACAATACTACAGCTGGCTCAACAGAAAATTTCAATGGAAATGCAACTACCAATAAGGTGGATCAAAGCAAGATTAGTGAAGCTAAGAATGAAACTGTTATTAAATTAAATACTAGTACGGATAATTCCTCAGAAACGTTGGGGACTTCTGGAAATAGTAGTGCGGCAGAGACAGGAATCAAAAGTGGGAGGCGACTTCTGGAAGATGATGGCTCGAAAGAATCTGCAGACGGTCATTCTGACAATAAAGACAACAAGGAAGGTGTTCGCATGACCACAGTTGAAAACGATGGAGTATTGGAAGCTGAAGCAGATTCATCGTTTGACTTGTTGCGCGATAATGACGAGTTAGGTGATGAATACAGTTATGATTACGACGATTATGTTAACGAGACCATGTGGGGTGATGAGGAATGGGTGGAGGGGCAGCACGAGAACTCAGAGGATTATGTGAATATTGACGCCCATATATTGTGCACTCCTGTGAGTTTCATCTATGTGAAAAACCGTTTTCTTGGATTAATTGCTTTCATGAGAGATCTTACAGTGTCACTTTTTTATCAGGTAATTGCTGACATAGACAAAGATGGAGTACAAGAGATGGTTGTTGCTGTTTCCTATTTCTTTGACCCCGAGTAAGTTTGCGTTTCATCTCTTTACCAGTGAAGATGTTGATAATCCCATTAGCGTTTCCAGTTTCCAGTGAATATATGTCAACTGACCCTGATAAGCAAAATTTTCAGGTATTATGACAATCCAGAACATCTGAAAGAGCTCGGTGGTATTGACATCAAAAACTATATCGCTAGTTCAATTGTGGTTTTCAATCTTGAGACTAAACAAGTTAAGTGGGTCAAAGAGCTAGATTTGAGTACGGATAAAGCAAACTACCGTGCATATATTTATTCTTCCCCAACGGTTGTTGATTTGGATGGCGATGGTTACTTGGATATTCTTGTCGGAACATCCTTTGGCTTATTCTACGCCATGGACCATCGTGGTAAGACTTATTACTTCCTACTGCTTGTCTTATTTACTTCAATATTCCTCTACATTTCTCTGCAGACAGAAATTTCACTCTTAATAGATTCATATCCATATTAAAATACCTTTTTTGCTTCAAATATTTTCTCGTAAGTAAGAACCTTTCAGGTCAATACACTGGTCTCATTACAGATTTTGTTGCACTGAGTGATCATGGCAGTTTCCTTTGCAAGTCTTGGTGTGGATTTTGATTCTAAGATTGTTGTCTTTTTGCAGGAAACGTCAGAAAGAAATTCCCACTTGAAATGGCTGAAATTCAAGGGGCAGTGGTTGCAGCTGATATAAATGACGATGGAAAGATTGAACTCGTAACAACTGATACGCATGGGAATGTAGCAGCATGGACCACCCAAGGAGTGGAAATTTGGGAAACACATCTAAAGAGTCTTATTCCCCAGGTAAGCAGTGACCTCCGTTTATTCTCATCTAGTGCGGAACTTGTCTTATAAATGCGTACGAGCTTTCATGGATTTCACAACTTTTTAAGTTTCAAGTCCAAACATCCTTTCTGTCATTGATCCCTTCACAATCAGTGACTGATACTAGTCTTCTCTTTCAGGGTCCATCTATAGGCGATGTTGATGGTGATGGACATACAGATGTTGTGGTACCTACAACATCAGGAAACATTTATGTTCTAAGTGGCAAGGATGGTACGATTGTCCGTCCTTACCCGTACAGAACTCATGGAAGAGTGATGAACCAAGTTCTTCTGGTTGATCTGAACAAGCGAGGTGAGAAAAAGAAGGGACTCACCATTGTTACCACATCCTTTGACGGTTACCTGTATCTCATAGATGGACCCACCTCGTGCACTGACGTTGTTGATATTGGTGAAACTTCGTAAGTCACTTGCTTCCTCGCGGCACATTAATATTTTAGTAGTTTCACGTTTCCAGTGGATTTGATAGCCTAGATGTTTCGTGTTACAGATACAGCATGGTCTTGGCTGATAATGTTGACGGTGGAGATGATCTTGATCTCGTTGTCTCAACTATGAATGGAAACGTCTTTTGCTTCTCTACGCCTTCTCCTCACCATCCCCTCAAGGCAAGATCAACCCCCAACACTGTTTTGAGAGGGTTTCCTCAACATCTTCGTGTTTTTTTTTCTTTTTTTCTTTCTAATGTGTAAGATTACTGATTTCACACTTGGTTCTCGACTTCATCAGGCTTGGAGATCGAGTGATCAAGGGAGGAACAATAAGGCTTACCGTTACGATCGTGAAGGTGTTTTTGTAACGCATTCAACCAGAGGTTTCCGCGATGAGGAAGGCAAAAACTTCTGGGCTGAGATCGAGATCGTTGATAAAAACAGATACCCATCTGGTTCACAAGCACCCTACAACGTCACAGTAAGTTCCTCAAACCTCAGTAGATGAGATTAGCAATGGCTTCTTGCTGTTTATCCCTTGAAACTAACGTGCATCGGTTTTGCAAATGTACAGACGACGCTGTTGGTACCAGGCAATTACCAGGGAGATAGGAGGATAACGCAGAGCCAGATCTATGACCGACCGGGAAAATACCGAATAAAACTACCAACCGTTGGAGTGAGAACAACAGGGACCGTGATAGTGGAGATGGTGGACAAGAATGGACTCCATTTCTCAGACGAATTCTCTGTAACTTTCCATATGTATTATTACAAGCTTCTCAAGTGGCTGCTTGTCCTCCCGATGCTCGGGATGTTCGGTCTGCTCGTCATACTACGGCCTCAAGAAGCCGTGCCCCTCCCGTCCTTTTCCCGCAATACAGACTTATGATGTTAGCTACTGTCCGTTCGTACACCGGAGCTCTATGTATCTCCCTAAATAGCTCGTCTAAAGGATCCAGGGACAACATTGTACTAGAATTTTGAGGTTCTGTATCTGTTTTAAATCTGGCACTCGACTGTAGTTTTAGATCTTCTCTGTCCTTTTTTCTTGTTAAAATCTTTAGATTATCTTTCTCTGAGTTTATAAAGTTTATGCATAACTTCCAAGTACTCTTTTGAACTCTGAAGATACAAGATTTATGGTACGCAATACATAAATATGACAAATAGTTTTGGATGATAGGATGTTCCTGTAACATTTTGATTCTATAGCTAGTGTCCATTGAGAATTTATGTTCTGTTGTTCATGTCCCGTTTTTTGAAACTGAGAATTGAGAATCGTTAGCAAACAGTGAAGCCATAATGTTTAAAGTCTGTATAAATCCAAACGAAATGTGAAGAAATAAGGGATCGCAAAAGACGACCCAATTGAGATCAATTCCTATAGACATAAACCAATGTATACTCAGGAGAGCTGCAACAATGGCCTCTTGCCAAGTCTCTTCATCTCTCTCTCCATGCTTCCTGTGAGCATCAGACTAAACATCTTGAGATCGCATAGAAAAGACCAAACGGGATGCCCAAAGCTCGCCGGAATATTCCCTTCCACGAAGAAGTGGCTGTACCACGCGAACCCATACCCAAACAGAGGCACCAGAGCCACGAACCACCGGCTGATCACAATCGAACACATCAAACACACGATGCTCGCGATTATTCCCATGAAGTGCCATCGTCTCGTAGATGCTTTCGAGTGTTGCATCACGTAGAAAGGCCAGAACTCCTCAAAGCTTCTAAAGTTCATCTCTCTGGACCGTGAGGCTGTTGTTTGATTCGAGGTTAGTTGAAGATCTTCTTCGATTGATTGATCTCGAGCTTTCTTCTAGGGGCAAGCGGAGAGATTTTTAGAAGACGAAATGGAACCTTACCAGACAAATATCAACATTTGTCGTTGAAGAAAATGGAAATAATAAAACAAATCCGAACCAAATTTTAGGCCCATTAAAGGCCCATATCATAGCCGGCTTTGTTTAGCAACCATCCAAAAATTGGGTTTGAGCCTGGCAATTGGCAATGAAAAAAGAATTTGATTAAAAATTTATAACGGACGAATTTTAATTTTTTCAAAAATCAATCGTTTGGAAATCGCTTCCCTCCTATACAGTAACGACAATCAGAAATCACTCTGAAGATCCCGAGGATCACTCTCTCTCTCTCTCTAGGGTTTCTCGTCGTCTTTCCGATACCAAATTCATCAGAAATTTAGGGGTTTTACCTAATCATAATGAAACTGGGCCAGAAATTGAAGAAGCCTTGTTCATCCACGAAGGTACGAATTATCAATCACTAGCTCACCAAATCTCGAGGCATGTACAGTATTGTGAAGAAGAGTAATTTGAATACCAATCAATAGATTTTGTTGTATTCTTCTTTCTTCCAGCTGATTTTGCAAGAGATCATCGGTTTGACCACAAAGAACGCCAACGGGTTGTCATCGGTCACCTGCACATCGAAATGCGCTTACTTGGCGGGATGTGTTGCGGTGGTCTATGATGTTGATTCGTGCTCTCAATCGCACCTTGTTGTATCTCACCGGATGCCTAAGCCTTTAAGCTGTGTGGCCGTTTCTCAGAATGGGCGGTTCGTAGCTGCTGGAGAGGTGTGATAGTTTTTGCATTTGCCGTTTTTACTTGCTTTATTGCGATAATCATCTTCTAAGGGATTTTTCATCTATACAGAATATGATGTATTTCATATCATGATTGGTTTCTGGTGTTTGATTTGAATTTTTCTCAGTCTCCGAATCTCTCTGCAGTCTTGATATGGGACTGTGAGACTTTGGCACTTGTGGCGGAGCTGAAAGGCCACCTTTATGGAGCTCAGTGTCTTTCCTTTTCACCAAATGGTTAGTTTTTTGTTCCTATTTTCTTGCTCCAGCCGTCTTTAAGGTTCTTTTTAGCCATTTCTTTTTTCTTAGTTGATTAGTTGTTGATTTTTGCTTTACTTTGGACTTAGGGGAATATCTGGTGAGTGTTGGAGCATACATATATCTTTGGGACTGGCGCAAAAGCACCTTGGTGGCGAAGGTCAAAGCGAGTTCTAATTGCTCTGACATTACCTCTGTGGCATTCTCATCCAATGGAAAATTCATTGTTACTTCCGGGAACAATCACTTTAAGTTTTGGACAATGGGTTCTTTTCAGAGGACACGTTCAAGTAAAGTAGGATCTCTTGCATTTCATGGAAAGCCAACTGAGAATGGGTTTCAAAAAGGAAACTCATTTGTATCAGTTGTATCAGCCATCAGAGTGAACTCTAGTGGAAGTGACGAACGAGCTGATGAAGTTATGTCGATATACGCCCTTACAGATGCAGGTATTCACTCCACACAGTTACAACTATGAATATGAGTTTTGAACACTCATGCGAAAAAAATTTAATTTTATTCTGTTGCGTGTAGGTATTCTGCTGCTCATGAGTTGTGGTATGTTAATCAAGAAGTCAGTGGATCTGAAGGTACAATTTTTCCGTTGTTAATCTATGACCATCAGTTGATCACACTATCATTTAGATATGCATAACAATTTTTCTAGCATAGTCCAGAAGCATTGACTGTGTTTTTCTCTATCATTGGCTTGTTTTGAACTTCCAGGTTGAAAAATGTTTTGCTCTGTCTGCATCTAGTCGATTCATAGCATGCGCTTGCAGCAAGGGAGAGATACAGCTATTTACTCCTGAAACTTTAGGATATGCTGGCACAATACACTTTTCAGATGCTAGAAAGAGCGACATCGACAATCATTTTCATTCAGCAGAAGTCAAAAATATAGAATCTCAGCCTGTAATCTTTCCGGACGCAGTTGCTTGCCAGTTTTCTACCACAGATAAGCTCGGTAAGTGTAGTCATAACATCAGTATGATGCTTTTACCAATCTTCCTTTTGACTAACGGTAGAATTTTGGCCTCGCAGTTGTCATCTATGAGGATCGTAGTCTCTATGTTTGGAATGTGAATGATGTGAACAAGGTAATTCCAAACGTATTTCAGTATTTGCCACAGAAAGTTAGTTTTCTTTCTGGCGCAAATTCTACTTCTGCAGTTTCTTGTTAAAGCTTTGAGCACCAACTGCATATGGTGAAACTTTTCTTCCTTTGTTCAGCCTACTAGGTGCTCTATGATGATATCACATTCTGCCTGCATTTGGGATATAAAAAATCTCTCTTGTGGAAATATGCACAGTCCAACGGCTGCATGTGTAGCTAGGGGTTGCTCTGAAGGGGTTTCCTTCTCTACGTGTTCTGAAGATGGAACCATAAGGTTGTGGGATCTTGCTCTCCAACTGGATCCATTAGAAGCCAATGGAAGCAATTCCTCAGAATCTGAAACACATGGGACTATGCATTTAGGTAATCATCACATATGCTCGGAAATTGCAGCATACTAGTTAAGATGTTCTAGTAATTTTATGTTCTGGATATTTAAGCTCATAGTTTGTTTAACTAGTTCGATTAGTCAGTTCCACTAATCATGTCCTTATAATGCAGCTAGTGCTGGAATTTTTGAACGTGATCTCGTTGAGACATGTGGTACCACATTCGGTTTCCGAGCACTGGCAGTAAGTGAAGATGGAAAGTACTTAGCAGCTGGTGACTGTGGAGGGAATCTTCATATATATGATCTACAAGAATCAGAATATACATGCTTTACCGTAATATTAGTCACCCCTGTTCAAATTTTAATTGGCTACGTGTCTTCAGTGGTTGGTGTCCACACATCCAATTCATATGCCTCTTATTGATGATTATTTTGCAGGATGCTCATGATGCAGAAATTCAGTCATTGAGCTTCAGCTTTCCTGGACTGAAAGATGTTGACTCTGAAAATGCCTTAAGCAGCGATTTCTTGCTTGCCTCTGGTGGAAAAGGCCGAGCCATTCACATTTATGATGTCAAAAGGTGTAAAAACAACAGCTTTCTTAAGGTCTTTTTGGTTTCCCTTGAAAGGCCATACAAACTTATATGTCCCTTCTTATTGTCAGGAACTTTGATCCTGTTGGGAGTGTTTGTGGTTCAGCTGCTATAACCTCTGTTAAATTCGCATGTAATGGCCGGAAAATTTTAACTTCTGGTGCAGATAGGTAATTTTCTATGTGCTGCAAAATCGGGAAACTTATTGCAGGCTGTTTGCAGGTAGTGACATAATTGTGGATATTGTTGCAGGTTGCAGTTGTTTGACGTTGTCAGAAAAGCAAGTAGTGTGCGTCTTTCACCATCTCATTCACAAACTCTCTCACATGGAACCATCTATGATATGGCTGTAGATCCAACATCAGGACTTGTTGTCACAGTGGGACAGGTATTGCTACCTTTTGGATGTCTCGAGCACATTCAGTCGATTAATCATACATCTAGCATCTGAACAAGCGTCTGATGTGTTATTTCGTGAGTGCAGGATAAGAAGATAAACATATTCGACATAGAAAGTGGAAAGCTTGTCAGATCATTCAAGCTGAACAGAGACCATGGAGATCCCATAAAGGTGCATTAAACAAACAGTTTGATAAGGCTTCAACATTGTTTGATGTTTCTAGTGCTGACAATATAACCTCTTCCACAGGTCATTTTGGACCCAAGTTGCAGCTACTTGGCATGCTCTTACTCCAACAGGACAATCTGCTTTCTAGACTTTGTCACAGGAGAGTTGGTTGCTCAGGCCACAGGACACAGTGAAGCTGTGACTGGTGTTATTTTTCTACCTGACTGCAAACATATCATTTCAGTAAGTTTCTAAATTGTAGTTTCCTGTTACTTACAAGTGTAATAACCTTTGGCTTTTGGATGAAGTCAAGATCAATGTCGCATTCCTATTGAATTAGTTCGCCTTTAGAGAGATTTATGTGCTTAAAATCCTGCATCTATCTTGGTATGCGTCAAATGAAAATGAATAACTGCGATCAAATTTTGCTACTAAACTTCCTTTGGTGTTTATCGACAGGTTGCAGGTGACGGCTGTATTTTTGTCTGGAAACTGCCTTTGCGAATGGTTACTCGTATGATACGGGCAGTGAATGAAGATGGTAGATTAGCTCCTGAAACTGTGGCCCAACCCGCAAAGTTTATGCAAATTCTGGTTGATTTGGAGGAAGACAATCTAAAAGATGCATCATATTCTGCAAAATATAAGCTAGTAGAAGAGAATGCAGATCAGATGCAGCAACGCTCTCCATGGACATCTTCCTTTAAGTTCAGCGTTTCTCGGCTTCCTAAGTGGGCTCAAGCTAAAGCGGAAACATATGGTATTGGTACCACTTGTAAGGATTCCATTTCAAACCAGGTATAAACCCCAAAAAGCCACCTACCTTTTTAGATCCAAATATTCAGCTAAAGGCTTCCAGTTCTTCTGAAATTGTGGTGTCGTTATTGCCTCCACAACAGAAACATGAAGATAAAGTTCAAGTGAATGCAGTTGACTGTGCTGGAGAATGCTCTTCTGTTAATCTTGAATGCCAAACCCCCAAACAAGGTTCAAGAACCGTAAAGTCAAACCTTGGAAGCCTCTCCCAAAGCTCCAGCGACACTGAAACTTCAGTGCTTCGAGGAGATGCTCCTAGGTAAGAAGCTCTAGTTTGTTTTTGGTCGCTACTGCATCATTCTTCTCTCTGTCTCTCTCCCTAATTTTAGGAGAACCACATTGATTGTTTTAAATTTTGGTTCTCAACAGCCAGAGGAAGGAAACACGCTGGAACACCATCTACAACGTGTGTTTTGATCTTTTAAATTCTCCAAACATCCAAACACCTTTCATTAAACAACAGAAACCAGAAAATATCTGCACCAAAAGTTCTGTTGAGCAGGGGGACATGCTCAAGCTGTTTGATAACAGCTTGTCAATAGACAAGGTGAGAGGTCTCGTCACTATTCTTTCTGACATGTTTCAGTTACTAAGAGAAATCTTTATGTCCTAAAATGTTATACTTTACCCATAGGTGGAACCTGAGAAAACATCGCAGCAAAGAAGATACTCTACGCAATTTGTTCTTAGAAGGGACTACATCAGTGGAACCAAACAATTTCTGTGTACACCCTCCCAGAAATCAGGGTACAAGACTTTGAGGTCGATCCAAGAACATCTCCCTCTTGATACGTTTAAAGATCAATCTTCACAGAGCTCAGAAGAACACCCTGAACAGGTTTCACCAAGTCATATCTTGATATATATTATTCACATATATACGTTACATATCACAGGCTTATACACACACAACTACATATCTCTAGAGGCTTAAACTAACTCAAAGATGCATAAAATTTCCAGCAATGGTGCCAAGTGCCAACATCACGTGTACTACATGAACATGTAATTTTATGTTTTTGGTAATCACTGTCACAGGGGAAGACCTCTTCAGAAGTATTCCATGATACACTTGCAGACGATTCACTTCAAGAGAGAATAACTTGTTGCCGTCAAGCATTGCATGGTTTGAATGCTGCTGCTTCGGTTTTCGTCCAGTCGATGTTGGAATTATCTACAGCTTCTCCCCGAGATCGAGTCTCAGACGAACTCAGAGCGCAGTTGTTTGATGAAACAGCTTTGATGATTCCAGAAATGTCTCAGAAACTTAATGAAGTTGTTGCCAAGATGATGCTTGAGCACAAAAATAGAACACAAGTGATGGATAATTTGTCTCCGATTAGTTCAAATCAATAGTAAATTATTATTTTTTACTTGAAATACTGTACAGTTATTTCATTTTACAAATTGAATAATAATGAATCGTTTGTTGGTCTTCCTATCTTGTCAACATTGACTGCTTTGCTATTCAAAATTATTTCAGATTCTAAAGCTTTTGAAATTTTGTTGTTTGAACAAACAATTATATGTATATACATTGTATAAGCTTTTTTATTAACTAAATTTGTTCTTATAGATCGAAGTCGAATCTGTCAGCTACATAAACCGGATCCACCGAACTAGTGTTGAGATTTTAATTCTCTTTTCAGTTTTTCAACTTTGCCTTTTCTATCTCTCTTCGTTTGAGGACTACTAGCTAGACAGCTGCTGATTTTCATGGCATATAGTTCGTAGACACGTTTTATGATCGAACCATATCTATAATTTTATGTTCGTACTTCAAATATATACTATACGCGTTGAGGGAGAGAACGCATGACCATATTTCAAATTTATATGTTTAGAAATTAAATGTTAGCTAATAAAATTATATGAATTGTGTTCTTAGCTAATCAAGTAGTTAAAAACAGTTTTATAAATCGTTGGTTAATGGTTAGTAACAAGCTAAATTGTAAGTATCTAAGACTTAATCATATAAGAAAATGAGTCCATTTCAGTAAGAGTCACTTATTTGTGTTGTTTAACGGAAAAAGGCACTTCTTGTGTCAAAGGCACTTATGTTAGTTTCCCCCTTCAATGTTTCCGAAAATAACCCTGGTTTTATCAGTTAAAATTTTATTAACCATGTGAGGTAAAAACTTAATTATTCACCGACGACGATCTTCAGGTCGTCTTTGTCGCCAGGAATTTTTAAATCCCGTTTCCAATTTTTTACAATCGACGGGTTTGGTCTCTTAGCTAAACAACTAGAACTCCACATTTCCCCTTCTGATGAATTCTTCGGCGGGTTTGGTCTCTTTGGTCGATTTTGGTGTCTTATCCTTTCTGATGAATTCTTCGGCGGGTTTAGAACCCAAAGGCGGATTTTTTTATTTTCCAATCCCTCCTTCCTTTTTCCATAATCAACCTATTCCCTTTCCCGTTTCAAAGTTTATTACCTATGGAATTATCAAAAAAATCGACGAGAAGCACGCCATTGAGTTCTGAACCTCAGTTGTGGCTCGTGGGGTTCAAAGTGACTTGCTTAATTTTAGAGGATCTGTAAGGAACTCGAATTTACATACTTCTGCGGTCCCTTTCTTTGGGCATTTTTGAGTGGATGTGTGTTTCTCCGTTGAAACCCACTATAAACGGAATTGGGTATCTTCTATTGAAATCTCTTGTTTGACATCGTGAAATCTTGATTTTAATTAAGAAATTGCTGTTTTTTTTTTTGCAGCGGGTGTGCTATGTGAAGATCTGATATTGTTTTAGCGGATGATGAATTTGATAGGAATGAGAAGCTGAAGCAAGATGTCTTCTTTGGCGACTCGCAGAAGGAAAACAGCAGCGGGTTTGTAGATGGTTTGGTAGCCTCCGATTCAGACGATAGCTGTGGTGAACCCCCTGCCGGAGCTTGCGATGTACGACCAGTTGGGTATAATCAAGAGTTTTGTTTATGGATATGCTAGTTGTTTTGTTTGTAATAGAAAACTGGTTCCATTGTAATTGTGTGAAGTGGATATACGAATATGGATATTGTAATTATGATTTCTTAGAAGACTTGGTATACGATATGGAAATGTTAAATTTTGTGCATATGGACTTGTAATTGTCCAGAATGGATGCTAAAATGTGGATATGTTGGTTGTTTTGAAAAGTGATATTAAACGGGTTCCATCGTAATAGTTAGAAGTGGATATACGAATCTGGATATGTAAATTATATATTTTCTGGCGTTGTTTCCAAAGTTTGTGGTATACAGACATGGATATAACTTACACCAGTGAACTTGTTATTGTTAAAAGTGGATACTAAATTTTGGATATGTTAGTTGTTTTGTTAAGTAATAGAAAACGTGGACGAAGTCTTGATATGCAGATATAGATTTGTAATTGTTAAGAATGGATACTTAATTATGGATATGCTAGTTGTTTTGATAGTAATAGAAAACGTGTTCCATCGTAATTGTTTGATGTGGATATACGAATATGGATATGGTAATTATGATTTCTACGAAGACTTGGTACATGATATGGAAAATGTTAAATGTTGTGGATATAGACTTATAAAATGTTCATAATGGATACTAAATTGTGGATTGTAATATAAAATGGGGTTCATCGTAATTGTTAGAAAGTGGATATACGAATATGGATATGGTAATTATAGAATGTTTCAGAAGTTTTGGTATACATATATGGATATGTTAAAAGTCGGATGGGGTTTGAATTTTTGTGTATATGGATTTGTATTGTTAAGAATGGATACAAAATATGGATATGTTAGTTGTTTAGGTAAAATAATATAAAATGGTTTCCATCGTAATTGTTTTTAATGGATATTGGAATATGGATATGATGAAATTTTGTTTGTTTTAAATTGAAGGCCAAGCATCTCCACATCGTAATGAATACTTTTATAAAGGTTTATAAAGGTGAAGAATTTTATAAAGGTTTATAAAGGTCAATCTCCACATCATAATGAAGACCTTTATAAGACCTTTGTAATGAAGGTCTTTATAACAGAGTGATCAATCATGTTGTGGATAAGCTATGAAGGCAAAGGAGTCATGAAGTGTGTAAGCAAGCAACTGACGCTTGTGCAGATATTAACGGTACCCATACCAGGTGGATATATTGATTCTTATTTGGAGTACGACATTGCTATCCTTTTTTGGCGACCATATAGGTATGAATATGAAATTAGTTATTTGTAGTGAAGATTTTTTTAAAGGTTTGTAAAGATCCATCTCCACATCATAATGAACATAAATTCTTTAATAATACCGATTAACTTATCCATTTTTAACATCCACATTTGGTTCTGTGGATGGAACCCTAGTTTACATTAGCCTATGAACTACATATCGTGAAAAGGATATGTTGTAGTGGATATGGAAAATGGATATGTTAACTGTTTCTTGGATTGTGATAGTAGTATCCATGTGTTGGCGTCCATATGTAAAACGATATCCAAACGGGGTCCATCGTAATTGTTAGAAAGTGGATATACGAATATGGATATGGTAATTATAGAATGTTTCAGAAGTTTTGGTATACATATATGGATATGTTAAAAGTCGGATGGGGTTTGAATTTTTGTGTATATGGATTTGTATTTGTTAAGAATGGATACAAAGTATGGATATGTTAGTTGTTTAGGTAAAATAATATAAAACGGTTTCCATCGTAATTGTTTTTAATGGATATTGGAATATGGATATGATGAAAATTTGTTTGTTTAAATTGAAGGCCAAGCATCTCCACATCATAATGAATACTTTTATGAAGGTTTATAGAGGTGAAGAAGGTCTTTATAATGAAGACCTTTATAAGACCTTTGTAATGAAGATCTTTATAACAGAGTGATCAATCATGTTGAGAATAAGCTATGAAGGCAAAGGAGTCATGAAGTGTGTAAGCAAGCAACTGACGCTTGTGCAGATATTAACGGTATCCATACGAGGTGGATATATTGATTCTTATTTGGAGTACGACATTGCTTTCTTTTTTTGGCGACCATATAAGTATGAATATGAAATTAGTTATTTGTAGTGAAGAATTTTTTAAAGGTTTATAAAGATCCATCTCCACATCAGAATGAACATAAATTCTTTAATAATACCGATTAACTTATCCATTTTTAACATCCACATTTGGTTCTGTGGATGGAACCCTAGTTTACATTATCCTATAAACTACATATAGTGAAAAGGATATGTTGTAGTGGATATGGAAAATGGATATGTTAATTGTTTCTTGGATTGTGATTGTAGTATCCATGTGTTGGCGTCCATATGTAAAACGATATCCAAATGAAGTATTGTACGTTAAAAATTTTTTGGAGTGTGATATTAGTATCCATTTGTTGGCGTCTATATGGAGTGGATATCAACGATTTCCATAAGAACTGATGTCATTACTTGGAGTGCGACATTGCTATCCATTTGTAAGCGTCCATATAGATATGAACGAACAACATATCGTTAATACACCCAGCAAAAAAGTGAACATATCCATATTGTATTTCCATTCCCACCTGTGACGATGTACATATTGAAACAACCAAAATTTTTTTTTTTTTTTTTTTTATTATTAAATAATTAGCCCAGATTAATATTCCCATAAATATTAATCTTCAACAGCTAATTCAACAACACAATGCGGAAGCAAACAATAATATTATTAAATCATAAATAACCGTTCAACAATAACCAATAAAGAAATAAACCAATAAAACCAATAAGCAACCTAAACCAGGTTTTGCTACATTATTAAAATAGCTAACATCCTAAGAATTCCTTGTCAACCACAACAACAAAGCCAGAATCAAATTCCTAATCTCATCATCCTCTTCTCTCGGTCTCTTTCCGCGGAAGAACATTGCTGTTACCTGCATCACATTGGAATAGAGATGCGTAAGTATTATCATAAATACTTAGTGAGTGGATCATCCTGCCTACAGGCCAATTACGTCAAACACTAGACAAACATCACAATAATCAATAACAATAACAATGCTCAACAATACTCAACAATATAAACATTCCCTGTCAGGAAACACCCACGTTTCCTGACACCCAGGTCGGTGTCGACCGACACCTCTATGGTGTCGATCGACGCCAGCCTCCCGAGTGTCGATCGACACTCATCGAGTGTCGCTCGACACCGGCTCGACGCCCAGAAACCAGAAGCTACGAAAATCACATTCCAAAAATCGCAATAACACAAAATCTAGGGGTTTTCAACGCCCCAATACTATCAAAACACGAAATCCAGCATAAACAACTCAAGAACACAACCAAAACTCGAAATCAAACAATCTCTATTGATCAACGGGCCTACAGTCACGCACTCACCTTGAAAAGGGATTGAAAGGAAGGAAAAGATGATGAATCAGCAACCCAAAGCCTCAGAAACTCCACAAAACTCCTCCAAACTCCCAAAATCACCTTAGAATCACCTCCTTAGCTCTGAAACTCGAAACTTGTGCCTTTCTCGCGGCCACAGGGCTTAAAAACGCGAGTCTAGGGCTTTCCTCGCCCAAACCAGCCCAAAACCAGCCGACTTGAATCAAACCGGTCGATTTCACCATAACCGGTGTCGATCGACACCCTTCCTTGGTGTCGGTCGACACCCATCGACCAAAACCAACCCAATTGCAAATCGATCGACTTAAACCGGAAATCAAACCCGATAACCGGTGTCGATCGATACTAGTCGTTCAGAAGAATTTAACACACTTTCTTCGCGATGCTTGAACCTTAGACCGACTGCACAACAATCAAACAAGAACATGTACAGCCAACCCTCAATTCACACCTCTAAGAGCATGTGCCAACTACTCCCGAACCCCTAGCATCGTCCAACACCACTTCCAAACAATTTCCAGGTTCACGGATGTTACACATATTGTTAGATAACTAAGCAACGGTACTCATTTTTTTGTACGCCACCAAAATGGTTACTAAAAACATCGCACTCCAAAATTAACAATTACAATATCCATTTCCCTGAAAACCAAAAAGGTTGACAACCGACTTTCGAGTGTTATCAATTACCATACTCAGAGTTATATCAGTCAAGTTTGTTGTGTGTATCTCTGCAGATCTAAAACTTCTGTACTTCGAGTGTTTCGTCCCTTTTACCAATTATGCAACCATGTCAGCATTCTCTCATTTCTTCCTTTGACATGAGCTTACCAAATCAGCTTGTTTCTATTGTCCGAAATTAAATACAAAATTAACAAAGTCTCACACAAGCAACATGATTTGTAATATGAATAACGCACTACAACACAATCTCAAACAAGCTGCTTCCGTAAGCTCATTTCACATAAAATATTCACCTCATTTCACAGAAAATATAACCGAACCAAGATAGAAAAATGAAAACATCCAAATAGACAACCACGTATGGACACACTACTATGGATAACAAAATGGATACATCCAAATGGACCTATCTGTATGGACATAATACTGTGAGGAACAATCATTCTTAACCTCATCTCAATGTAAAAGCAAAATGTAAACCTAATTTCGATAGATATAGTTTTAGTGAACCAAAATGGTATCAAAATAAACAACCTCGTATGGACAAAAGTGTATAAATGAACCAAGATAACAACAATGGATACATCCAAATGGACCACCTCATATGGACAAACTACTGTGGTGACGAATATTAAGTGTAGAAAGTTAGGCAAATACCGATTGTTAAGCATTCAAGTAGCTTCTGAAAAAAAACTGAAAAAGCAGCAAAAAAAGCTCCATGAGTCCATTGCTAATTTTTGATGAAGAAAAAATGATACCTTAAAGCATGTGTTTGATGATCGAGGACCCACTCTCCACATGTATCTTCACTTGCCATTTATGTAGAATATGAAAAAGCTGTAGAATTGAATACGAAAGATTCCACGAGTCCATTATTTCTTTGTGATGTATAAAAGATAATACCTTATGTGTTTGATGGTCGGGGACTTACTCTCCACTTGTGATTTTTAATAATTGAAAACTACAGTGTAATGTGAGTGTTTGGAAAACTCAATTCAAAGAGAGACAACGAGAGTTCAGAAACTTCTAAAACAGAGGCAACAGTTGCTCATCCTAAACAGAAGCTATACACGTGGATACTAAACTTCAGGACAATTCTGTGCAATAATTCTATGACTGCCGATTTAAGTAGGACAATCGAAAGCCAAACAATCCAATATGAATCTCTGAATGTGTGAGCTCGACATATCTTCAGTAAACATATCTTGACTAAATAGTGTATTCATTTATCAAAACAAATCTGATGTCTAATCTTAATTTAAAATCTACCCCCATCAAAATCCCACAATGAAAATGGCAGAACATGACCATATGGATATCAAGATTTTAGCAGAGACCCAATTCACAACAAATGATTTTGTACCTTTTTGGCCTTCCACGAGAACGGTGTTTGAATTAAGGTGAGAAGTGGAGGGATCCATGGCCTTCGACGGTAACGGTATTTGGTACCTTCTCCAAAGTTGCAGTAAGGTTTGTTTAACGAGAAACTGATTTGCAGTAGCCTCTAGTCGTGAGTATTGCAGATGGTGGGGGAAAATTAGGGTTTTTAATCATCACTAAACTCATAAAAGAGTGATGGATGGGAGAATTTATTGCGGAAGATTGATGAAGAGCGTGTGAGGACTGGAGAAACCTAGATTTTCTGATGTATGTGGTCGCCGGAAAAATTGTGTTGTATCGGAGGAGATATAGAGCAGTTGTCGGCGTAAAATTGAAGAAGTAAAAAAGAACTGAGAATAGAGTTTGTTCATAAAGGGGTATAATTGTCATTCCATCTGATGGAAGTGCACCACAAGTTGTAAGTGTGTTTTTGTGTTAATTGAAAGTGGAAAAGTGCCTCCCAGTGTAAATTTTTCTAAGAAAATACTTTTAGTTCACAAAAACTTTGTAATAAAGCAAAGTCTAGAAATTTGTCCTGTTTTGGGTGCTTTTCTTGTCTTGCTTTAGTAACATGCAAAAAAAAAAAATAATAATAATAATAATAATAATAATAATAATAATAATAATAATAATAGTTCTCTCTTTTATTGGGATTCCTCACTCGAATAAATAAAACGAAAACAAAAAATTACAGCAAACAAGTTTTTTTTTTTTTGGGACCAAACCAGCAAACAAGTTTTGAAATAGATATGTCAAGAAAACAAATATTAGAACTAATGATAATTCTAATTCTTGCACAGTAATCGTACTTAAAAGGGATCTTTTAGTCGTTTATACTTGGGAGTTTTGATGTATCACGGTTTTAGTACCAACAAGACTTTTAAATGATTCACAGATATTTTAATTACAGTGATTATATATTTCATATAAATTTCATATTCTTAATATTGCTTTAGTTTGACGTGTACTATATATATCATATATGACGTCATTAATAGTACGTTACATTGCAAAATACATGGACACTTATTAGTTAGAGTATCTGAGTAAGAAAGGAACTAAAGAGACATTCATAAATGTGAATAGAATGAGATACAGAAGCATGTTGGGTCCAAAATAGAGGCTTTTTATGTAAAATAATAAATCTTTCGCGATTTAAAAATAAGAAAAAAAAAGTGAAAATTAAGTTGGGTTGTTTTTTCTTCTTGATAAATTGGGAAAACCAAAAAGTCTTTGATTTCTGTGAGTTGTCGAACGTTGTGGGCCAAAAAGGTCATATTTTGATTGTCCTTTTCCAACTCATAATTTCTCTTGTAATGATTACATATCCGTCTCTTTTTTTTTTCCCTATACCTCCTTTGATCCAGTGTGTTCCATATACACAAAGCAAATCCTTTATAAGAAAAAGTGTTCCATATACACAATTTTATAAAAACGATTAGAGTAATAATTATTGAAAATATTTTATAGCTGTTTTCATATAATGTCAGAAACTAATCTAATTTGGAGCGGGTGACGCGTAGAAGCTAGAAACAATAAAAACAAGATTATAATTTTATACACATCGAAAAATAAAATCCATGTTTTTATTCGTTTTTTCTTACCCATAGAAAAGAAGGAAAATCTTAATCATGATTTTAAAATTCATGATTAAATGAAATAGTCCAAAGATAATATATTATATAGCCGCGAGATAATAATTATGTTTTATATATACACTATTGGTCTATTGCTGTTAACGGTTTAAATCTCCAATATTGTAATAGGCATAAATGCATTATGCATTGTATTAAAAAGACTGGTTTCCCCACTAAATATTACAAGTTCTTTTCATCTCTAAAGTTTTATTTAATAAAATATAAAGAATTGTTTTTCTTCCAAGTTTGACTATACAAAATAATAATCATCATTTACCAACTACATATAATATAGTGAGAAAACAAAGAGAGTAAAAATGGAATAAAAAAAATAGATAGGACGCAAGGTGAAAAAGGATGAAGTAATAATTGAAGTGTTAAAAAACAGCCACATTTATTGGCATTGATTGCGTGAGGTTTAATGGGATACGAGGCAACTATGAGCGGCAGTGCGTCACACACACACACACACACGATGCTCGAATCATTATTTAAACTAAAAGAAAAGCAAATACTTGCGACTACGAACATATGATGAATTTATGTACGTGGGAACTAGTTGATAGATTCTTATACACACGTCCGGGAACACATACATGCACACATCCTTAATCCTTATACTATACCTCAATCTGCTCTTCTATTTCAAGTTTGAAATATTACTTGCGTAAAATTGAGGATCGTAATTTTAGCAAAAATAAGAAAAATATTGACGATCATAACCAAACTATTAATGTAAAAACGATGGTATAATTGTTTTTTTTTTTTTATGTGCAAAATGGTATAATTGTTTTATACGTTTATATTCCACAAACGATGAAAACGATGGCGTTTAGAGTCAGGACAAGATTTGCTTCCCATGCTAGAGACATTCAGAGACCGTACTACCAGGACAAAATATAGATCCAAAACATTTTTTAAAAAGTATATATATATTCATACGTTATTATATGCATCCACAAAACTATAGATTTTAATTGTGTGGAGAAAACACAGAAAATAAAAGAAACAAAAAGAAAAGCCAAGACAAATTTGATCAGATAAAGGAAAAAGTTAAAGTTAATCGAATGCATCGCAAAAAGCATACAAATAATACAGTCTTTGAAAACGATAACTTTCAAATATTTTGACACTCAATTCGATTTTTTTTTAAAGTATACACGGCCCCATTATAAAAAAAATTATTACTTACTTAATAACATACATTTTATAATTTTTGAATTGTAAAATATGATAAAATTTGATGATAAGACTTGTCTTCTTCTTTCAAAGATAAGTGTTAATATATCTTTTTACAAAAAAAAAAAAAGGATAAGTATTAATTTTTAGTTTATTACTATGATTAATTCGTCTTAATTTGTAACTATTCGAGAGTCTTATAGTGTTCGAATATCGAGAAAATTATTTCGGAAAAATGTATAAATAGAAAGAAAGAAAAAGAGAGATAGAGAGAAAAAGAAAAAGGAAGAAGAGAGAAAGCGAAAGGAGAGAGTGTCATAGAGTCATAGAGACAAGAAATAAGGAGTGTGATGGCGTGATTTGCTTTTTTCTTTTCTTTTTTTTTCGCTCGTATGGTCCGAATCTTTAAAACTCCAAAGTATTCCTTTTATTGATTTTATTTTTATTAAAAAATTACACTAGCTGTTATAGTGCTACTGCTTGATGTTGAGTTTCTACATTTGTTACTGGGGTTGAGGCAGTAATTTTCATAGTTGACGGTTAACACAGTTGCTGTGATTGATGCGATAATTGACATTATGGTAGAACTGTAGAGAAGCAGCACTGTCAGATATTAAAAATAATTAGTTAGTAAATCGTAAAATAATTTTAAACCAGTTTTATTAAGAATTTAGAATAGGTAAACAATATCCACCTCGTTACACATCATTGTTTTTTAGATAACCTCGAATGATGATTTTCCTAGACAGCAAAATCTATTGGTTTGGTTTGAACTGAGATATGTGTTGCTTTTGAAGTTTTGTGTAAAAGCAGTGTGAAAATTTTAATTTTTTGTAGTTAAAATCGCTTTTGACAAAGCAGGAAAATAATCCACTTTGCCACCGACCCAACAAGGCAACAAGTAACGGCTTTATAATTACACGAGACAAAATCGGAAGACACATAGAGCCAATTTGGACGTTTCATAATCATAATGGATATCTCTCCCATTAGCTCTGTGTAGAACTTTATCAGTATAAATTAGGCATGCTAAAAAAAATTGTAATTGGCAAAAACAAAACAAAAAAGCAAAACTAGAGTGTAAAGGTTTAAAATGTTTTGTTAACGAGAATTTAAAAAATAAGATTTGGCTTATACTGAAATAAAGCTGGGCAAAGTATCTACCAATCTACAAAATCCAATTTGATGTTTTGATTTAACATGAAAATCCTAGATAACCACACCAAAAACAAATACTAATAAAACTTATTTTCCTCGAAGCAATTATATTTTTAAAATTTATATAATTTTTTAATATATATATTTTTTTCGTTTCTCTTCAACTCCTTTATTTTTCAATTACCGTTGGAACCAAACGAAGTTTCAGAAACAACACTACCAATCTCTCTTGTCTCTCTAACCTCGGTGTTGTCTCTCTCTCTCTCTCTCTCTCTCTCTCTCTCTCTCTATAAGCAGAGAGACAGTGATGACGATACTCTGAACAGCAGCAAAGAAAGGACTACCCACCATTTCCCGTCATGAATCCAGCTACCGACCCAGTCTCCGCCGCTGCCACAGCAGCTCTAGCTCCGCCTCCACAACCACCACAGCCACACCGTCTCTCGACCTCCTGCGACCGTCACCCAGAGGAGAGATTCACCGGTTTCTGCCCCTCTTGTCTCTGTGAACGCCTCTCAGTCTTAGATCAGAGCAACAATGGCGGTGCCTCGTCTTCCTCTTCCTCCAGGAAACCTCCAACCATCTCAGCAGCAGCTCTCAAAGCTCTTTTTAAGCCTTCCGGGAACAACGGAGGAGTTGGTAATGCCAGCGGGAATGGCCGCGTTAAACCAGGATTCTTCCCGGAGCTCCGTCGTACGAAATCGTTCTCGGCGTCGAAGAACAACGAGGCATTCTCCGGCGTATTTGAGCCACAGCGGAGGTCTTGTGACGTCAGACTTCGGAGCTCTCTCTGGAACTTGTTTAGCCAGGATGAGCAACGAAGCCTTCCCACCACTGTCTCCGGCGGTGAGATTGAGGTCGAGCCTAGGAAATCTAGCGTCAGGGAGCCTGTTTTAGAGGTTAACGATGAAGGAGAAGCTGAAAGTGACGGCGAATTCGAAGAGGACTACGTTGAAGCTGGCGATTTTGAGATTCTGAATGATTCCGGCGAAGTAATTGGGGAAAAAAGCGACGAAATTGTTGAAGAGAGGGAGGAGGTAGCGGAGGAAGTTGAAATCCCGGAGAAAGCTATAAGCGGAGAGGAATTGAAGCCGATGAAGGATTACATAGATCTCGATTCCCAAACAAAGAAGCCATCGGTGCGACGGAGTTTCTGGTCGGCGGCCTCGGTTTTCAGCAAGAAACTTCAAAAATGGAGGCAGAATCAGAAGCTGAAGAAGCGGAGGAACGGCGGAGACCATCGGCCAGGATCCGCCAGGTTACCGGTAGAGAAACCGATAGGGAGACAGCTCCGTGATACACAATCGGAGATCGCTGACTACGGATTCGGCCGGAGATCGTGTGATACCGACCCTCGATTCTCGCTCGACGCCGGGAGATTCTCTCTGGATGCCGGAAGATTCTCCGTCGACATCGGTAGGATCTCGCTTGACGATCCTCGTTACTCGTTCGACGAGCCGCGAGCTTCATGGGACGGATCCCTCATCGGACGGACAGCGTTCCCTCCGGCGGCGAGGCCTCCTCCGCCGCCGTCGATGCTGTCGGTTGTGGAGGATGCCCCGGTGCACCGTCACGTAAGCCGATCGGATATGCAGATTCCGGTGGAAGAACCACCGCCACCACAAGTGGCTAATTCAGCTAACAATGTGTCCGACCCAGTTATCATTCCGGGCGGGTCAATCCAAACCCGAGACTACTATACTGACTCATCGTCGCGGAGGCGGAAGAGCCTCGACAGGTCTAGCTCCATAAGGAAAACCGCTGCGGCGGATATTGACGAGCCGAAGCAATCTGTGTCGAACTCCTCGGCTGTATCTATAGACGCTTACTCAGGTTCAATGAGGGATAACAATTACACCGTGGAGACGACAGATAACAGTTTTTTCCGGGAACCGGCGGTGATGATCGGCGAGAGGAAAGGGAATAGTAACGATAACAACAAGAAGTCGAGACGGTGGGGGAAATGGAGCATCTTAGGGCTTATTTACAGGAAGAGTGTTAACAAATACGAGGAAGAGGAGGAGGAAGAGGAGAGGTATAGGAGATTAAACAGCGGAATGGTAGAGAGATCGTTGTCGGAGTCATGGCCGGAGCTGAGGAACGGAGGAGGACCGAGTATGGTGAGGAGTAACAGCAATGTGAGCTGGCGGAGCTCCGGTTCGGGGAGGAAAGTCAACGGAATGGGGAAGAATAAGAGTTCGAGGTATTCGCCTAAGAATGGGGAAAATGGAATGTTGAAATTTTACTTGGCACCGATGCAAGGTAGCCGGAGAATGAGCGTTGGAGCTGGCGGTGGAGGAGGAGGATCCGGTGGGGGTGGGGGTGGTGGCGGCGGGTGGGCGAATAGTCACGGACATTCTATAGCGAGGAGTGTTATGAGGCTGTATTGATAAAAACTGTTCATTGGGAATTTGGGATGGTTCGTTTAGGGGTTTAGCTCTCTGAACCTTATGTTTTATTTTGTCGTTTTGTTGATTTGGGTTTACGTTCGGTGTAATTGGTTTACTTTTAAATGTTTAAGGCCTTAAGGGGAGGGGCATTTGTCAAACCAATGCGTCCCTTTAGGCCACATTTATAATCTTAATCTTAGAGCATCCACATCGCACATATCAATGTGGAGCTCCTATGTTTATTTTATGAATAAATATATTATTAATTTAATTAAAGAGTTCATCTAAGACTTTCTTAATTTTAACCTCCTCATTGCACATACTCTACGAGGTTCGTTAAAATTAAATTACAAGGTGTAGTATTTATAAACTGAATAAAAGGGCAAAAATTTGTTACACAATCCAATATAATCGTTAATCAAAACAACACGACAACTCGGTTAGAAAGAGAGGTTTTTGTAGGCATATAATTGTGTAGCAGAACTGCATATTACTTTATCTGATTGATACATAGAGTTTTTAGAAAGAGAGAAAAAGATGTATGAAGATGGAGATCTCGGATTCTTAATCAAAACTAATGGAACGAAGAGCTTTCTCGGCTCAGGTTTTCTTCGATCCCTCTTTTGAATAAAACTAAATGTTTCTACGATGCTTGAACCTGTGGCATATCAGGTCGTAAAGATATAAGATCCTATGTAATCTCAAAAGTACAACTAAAATATGGAACAAGCTATCATATTTAACCACGTTATGAGACTCTCCAAGATCATCCAAATTAACGACAACACTATAATAACATTTAGTTTATGCAAGCTTACCTTATCAAGGATCACATTTCTAGAGCATCTCTATTTCTTCCCATTTGTTCTCTTGCATCTCCATGGCTCCAGATCAGCCGTGTTGTTGTTTGCATTTAAAGCAACCCCTAGCTTCAATGAACCTCCTTTCGCCACTGCCATTGTCACTGTCACCCACTAAGAGGTACCAAACATTCCATTCATATGCATCAACTAAGAGGTTAAGCTTCTTGAAACTTGAATATTCTATAACCACCATAATGGATTTTAGGTTCATCAAACATGATGACAAAGAAGACATGTAACCAAGAAAGTGACAGAAACAAGAATCTAGAGAAGTTTATCAAGTGAAAGCTAAGGAGATATTACCATCTTGATTCGTAGTAACACAAGGAAGAAGAGGAAGGTGATGGATATGATGGAAGATGGTGATGGTGAGGTAGTACCATAATGTCTCTATGCGAGTTTTCCACAACTCCAAATCCAAACCCATTAACAACAAAATCTTCCTTATTACGCTATGCACTTGTTCCCATTATGCTAAATCACAAAACCTATCACCCTCATAGAAACTAACTAACTGTGGACTAAACGATTAACAACAATTACGTTCAATCTCTATTTGGATCAAATCAAATTCAGATACACTAATTGAATCAAATCCAGATTCCAACTACTAACTATGAAATCAAATCAAATCCAGACTAATAACTATGAAATCATGGAAATCCAACCTCATACATGTAAATCCCAGGTTCTCTCCTATCTCGAACATCGATTCCCAACCTCTCAGATTCGATTCGGCCATGGCTCTAGAATCTCCTCTGCTTTTTTGGTTCTCTCTCTATATATATCTTTTTCTCTCTCTCTATGTGTGTTTTAAAAAGGAGAAGAAGAGGAAGGAGACCCTTTTGCCGGATCGGAGAGACTGTGTCACTGGCAGATTGATTGTGTCGGATTGATCGAAGAGAAGAAGACGAAGGGAGAAGAAGCAAAGAGAAAAGAAAAAATTTCTCTCGTACCGAAAGAGAAGTAAACAAATAAATCATATCAGAAAAATTGAACAAAACCAATCATAAGGGGCCACGTGTCGTGAACAGTCCGGAACAACCGATTCAGTAGCGGCTTCCCACAGAACCGATTCAGATAAAAATTCACGCCAACTCATTTCTTTCTTTCTTTTTTTCTTTTTAGTTTAATGCCAACTCAGTATAGAATCCCACAGAAACTGTGCGATACAGATGCTCTTAGAGCCACATCTACAATAATATTGTTAAGTTGAATTGGTTAAAAGGTAGATAGATACATTGGTGGAGAGTTTTCTGAGACTTTGACTTGCATTGGTTCAATTGATTATTATTGCACGTACACTCAGCAACAAGATACATTGAATTAAAAACTTAGATCGAATACTTGTAATTCGAGTTTGGTTCCGGTCACCTGTAGGATTTGATAAATTTGAGTATGGTGAAGCTGAAGAATAACTAATATAATCGATCTTTGGGCTCTTCCATTTCTCCCATCTTCTCAGCTTTGTTTGGTTTACTCTTGTTTCGCCGACGAGAGCAGCTGCTAGAAACCAAAACATGCCGGGGAAATAAAAGATGTAACGGTCACCGAAAACTCTCCCATGGTCGTTTTCCCAAAATCGCTGTCTCCGAAACACGTCCTCAAGCTCTTGAAATCGGAGAAGAACCCGCGTAAGGCGTTTGCTCTATTCGATTCGGCGACTCGCCATCCAGGATATGCACACTCCGCCGTCGTCTTCCACCACATCCTCCGACGACTCGCGGAGGCGCGGATGGTTACCCATGTGGGTCAGGTCGTCGAGCTCATTCGGTCACAGGAATGCAAGTGCGACGAAGATGTCGCATTATCGGTTATCAAAACCTACGGGAAAAACTCCATGCCCGATCGAGCTCTAGATGTTTTCCGACGAATGCGAGAGTTTTTCGGGTGCGAGCCTGGGATTCGCTCGTATAATTCTCTACTCAGCGCGTTCGTGGAGGCGCAACAGTGGAATAAAGTGGAGTCCTTGTTCGCCTACATCGCAACAGTGGGCTTGGCGCCAAATCTGCAGACGTATAACGTTTTGATTAAGATGGCATGTAAGAAGAAGCAGTTCGAGAAAGCAAAAGACCTTCTGGATTGGATGTGGAAAGAGGGTTTGAAGCCGGATGTGTATAGCTACAGCACTGTGATCAACGATCTTGCTAAAGCTGGAAACTTGGGTGATGCATTGAAAGTGTTCGATGAAATGACTGAAAGAGGAGTGGCACCTGATGTGACCTGCTATAATATCTTAATTGATGGGTCTCTTAAGAAAAGAGATCACAACAAGGCTATGGAACTGTGGGACAAATTGTTGGAGGACTCGTCTGTTTATCCGAATGTTAAGACTCACAACATCATGATTTGTGGTTTGAGCAATTGCGGAAGGATAGATGATTGCTTGAAGATATGGGAGAGAATGAAACAAAACGAGCGAGAAAGAGATTTATTTACGTATAGCAGTTTGATTCATGCGTTGTGCGGTGTGGGGAATGTTGATCAGGCTGAAAGTGTGTTTAAAGAGTTGGTTGAAAGTAAGGCCTTTATCGATGTGGTTACATACAATACTATGCTTGATGGGTTTTGCCGTTGTGGGAGAACGAAGAAGGGTTTAGAGTTATGGAGAATCATGGAGACGAAGAATTCAGTAAACATAGTGACCTATAACATTTTGATCAAAGGGCTGTTGGAGCATGGGAAGATCGATGAAGCAACAATGATTTGGAGGCTTATGCCTGCGAAGGGCTACGCAGCTGATAACAGAACTTACGGTGTTTTTATTCATGGGTTATGCGTGAATGGTCACGTAAATAAAGCCTTGGAGGTGATAAAAGAGGTCGAGAGCAAAGGTGGGCGTGTGGATGTTTATGCATATTCGTCAGTTATAGACCGTTTGTGCAAAGAGAGAAGACTAGAAGAAGCATCAAATTTGGTAACAGAGATTAGTAAGCACGGCGTGGAGCTAAATTCTCATGTCTGCAGTGCATTAATTGGGGGTTTAATCCGAGACTCGAGACTCGGTGATGCCTCCTTTTTCCTGAGAGAGATGGGGAAGAACGGTTGTTGGCCGACTGTTGTTTCTTACAACATTCTTATCGACGGTTTGTGTAAAGCAGGGAAGTTTGGGGAAGCATCAGCTTTCGTGAAAGAAATGCTTGAAAAGGGGTTGAAACCAGATCTGAGAACTTATAGCTCACTTCTGGACGGTCTTTGTAAAGACGGGAAGGCTGGATTAGCCCATGCATTGTGGCACCAATATCTGCAGTCAGGCCTAGAACCCGATGTGAGGATGCATAACATTCTAATTCACGGCCTGTGCTCTGTTGGGAAACTTGATGATGCAATGAACGTCCTGGCGAGTATGGAGCATCGGAATTGCGTTGCGAATCTGGTTACTTACAACACCTTGATGGAAGGATTCTTCAAAGTTAGAGACAGCAACAGAGCGACAGTAATTTGGGGTTACATGTACAAGATAGGGTTGCAGCCTGATATAATATCCTACAATATCATACTGAAAGGGTTGTGTATGTGCGGAAGAGTGTCGTACGCTATCGAATTCTTTGATGATGCTCTAAACCATGGCATTTCCCCAACTTTTGTCACCTGGAACATACTTGTCTCAGCTGTCGTGAATCACTAATGTGATGAATATCTAAAGAAAGCTCAATACTATTTGTCGCATATTGCTGTTGTATAACTCTATAGGAGTATAGGGTTTAGTTTGACACTGGATTTGATCTCTAGGCCAGCTCAGCTACCTTTCTGTGATATAGTACTAAGTTTTGAAGGTTGAATATTAATGTATCGCAGAAATTGGGGACAAGAATCAAGTTAGCTATCACCTGATGAAACTAGCATTGTATAGTGAATTATACATACATCACAATTCACTAGCATCTTGGTGACACATCGTCGAGATCCTATATACGATGATGCAAAACAAAAACTGTAGCTTGATGTATCAAACCAAAAGAGATAAGTTTCCCATTTGGCTCTATGTCATCAAGTCATATTCATCTCTTCCGATTGTTATAGTAGTCTAGTATCATTCATTCCTTATTGTTTCCTTTTTCCTTATCTGCTTCTTTTGATAACAATGTCTGCTCATAGAAGAACTGAGTGAGCAGCGGGACAAGAATTGCTCCAAGAATGGCGACTTTTCTCCAATCCGGTGAAGAAAGGAAGGAGTCAGCAATTGAGAGAACCACGATCCCAATCAGCCCGAGGTAAATATTCTTTCTTGTCTTTGATCCTGCACTTTCTTTGGTGACCTCTTGTATTCGCTCACTTTCCTCTTTGGCTTTCTCTCTATCCACAGGTTTTTTGTCACGTAAGCTCTTGAAGAACAATCCTTCATTCCTGTCTATCACGATTTTCTCCTCAAACTCAGCCAACTTATTATCATTCTCTTCTATCTCCAATCTGTTCAATCCTGCAGATTCCTCAAAAGCTTGCATCTTGCTCTCAATATTCTCCATTATCTGCTCAAGAAAGAAAAAAATCAGTTATCTATCTCTCTGTTCTTGCAATCACAATCTCTGAAAACTTATGACTTCACTTGACAATTCTTATGCAAGAACAAAACAAAAGCAGACAGTTTTTTAAAGTGATACAAACCCTTGAGCTTGCTTCGTCAAGGTCTTTCATGGCGTCTTCTCCAACCTTGTCAAACTCGGCGTTGGCTTCTTCAGCAAACTTGGTGAGATAATCTGATCGTTCGTCCAAGAAATCCGTTAAACGGACTTTAGATGTCTGAAGCATGGCGATTCTGGCTAAGAGTTCTTGTCTCCGAGTATCTCCTTCGGGTTTTGGAATGTCGGGATCAGACTCTGAATCCGAAGTTCCATCTCCGGATTTCGAGAGACAGAGAAATTGGTTTCTGGAAATGGAATGTCTTGAGGCATTGAATAGAACATGGAAGTTTGGTGTTAAAGTTGTCTGAAATGCCCCAAGTGTGTTCATCGTCCTCTTTGTTTCTGAAGAAGAAGAAGAAGGTGAGGGTTCGTTTCAGAGTAACCTCTCGTTTCTTTAATTTAGTTTTACGCATTATCCAAAACCAGTTTTGAGTTTTACAGTATTTGCACAATAGGCCCTATTTTCACGGTTTATTATAGTTAGAGTCTCTTACTTTAACCCGGGTCTGTTTAGTATCATGCAAATTGCAATCTCTAATTTTATGTGTTTGGACTTGGGATCAAAGTTAACAGAAAAACAAGCTAAAAATATCCGCGCCTCCTAACAACAGTTGAACAACGGCGGGTTTTCGGGTCGACCCGAAAAAGTTGGATTCTTTTAACCAGCTAGATATTTGATATTTTACAGTGTACACAGTTCTTCGAATTTCTTAACTCACAGCGACTCTTTTCGTTTGGATGCTTTCGTTTTCTCATGGTTAAGAGCAGTCGAGACTCTCAGTTCAGTTCAGGCTCCGGCGAGGTTCGTATTCTGTCGGATTGCAGTCTAAGTCATGTATTTTCGAGTTATCTTGACGCCGTCCTCGCCCATTTTCGATTCTTTTTCCTTGGTACGTCGTCTGAGTTTTTCCACGGATTTGGGTCCTAGAATCTGTGGGCTCGTTTTGCCCAACCACGATCAGATATATAACAGCCTCCTGGAACTTTGTCTGGAGCAATGCAAACTATTCAAGAGCCGCAAGGTGTTCGACGGAATGCCTCAAAGACTTGAACATGCCTTGAGAACCGGAAAAGCTGTCCATTCCCGGAGCTTGATACTTGGAATCGATTCAAATGGCAGGTTGGGAAACGCCATTGTGGATTTGTATGCCAAGTGTGCACAAGTGTCTTATGCTGAGAAGGTCTTCGACTCCCTTGAAAAGGATGTAACTGCGTGGAACTCGATGCTATCGATGTATTCCAGTGTTGGGCAACCACTAAAGGTCTTCAGGAGTTTTATATCATTGTTTGAGAATCTGATTTTACCAAATAAGTTCACTTTTTCGATTGCTTTGTCAACCTGTGCCAGGGAGACCAATATAGATTTTGGCAGGCAGATTCATGGAAGTATGATAAAGATGGGACTTGAACGCAACTCATACTGTGGAGGGGCTCTAGTTGATATGTATGCCAAGTGTAACCGTATAGGTGAGGCTCGACGAGTTTTCGATGAGTTAGTGGATCCCAATACAGTTTCCTGGACATGTTTGTTTTCTGGCTATGTCAAGGCTGGTTTGCCAGAGGAAGCCGTCATGGTATTTGAAAGGATGAGAGATGGAGGCCATCAGCCTGACCATTTAGCTTTTGTGACTGTTATTAATACGTACATCTGTTTGGGGAAGCTAAAAGATGCACGTCTATTGTTTGGGGAGATGCCAAGGCCAGATGTGGTAGCGTGGAATGTAATGATTTCAGGGCATGGGAAACGAGGATGTGAGACAGTGGCTATTGAGTACTTTCTCAATATGCGGAAATCTGGTGTTGAATCCACTCGTTCTACACTAGGAAGCGTTTTAAGTGCCATTGGAATTGTAGCAAATCTTGATTTAGGTCTTGTAGTTCATGCAGAGGCTATTAAGCAAGGCCTTGCCTCCAATATTTATGTTGGCAGTGCTTTGGTGAGCATGTACTCGAAGTGTGAGCAAATGGAGGCTGCTGCGAAAGTATTTGAAGCTTTGGAGGAGAGAAATGACGTTTTGTGGAACGCGATGATAAGGGGTTATGCACATAACGGCGAAGCCCACAAGGTTAGGGAACTGTTTATGGAGATGAAATGCTCTGGTTATGACATTGACGATTATACCTTTACAAGCCTGTTAAGCATTTGTGCTGCATCGCATGATCTAAAACTGGGCAGCCAGTTTCACTCAGTTATCATCAAGAAGAAACTAGCGAAAAACTTATTCGTAGGAAATGCATTAATAGATACCTATGCGAAATGCGGAGCTCTGGAAGATGCAAGGCAGATTTTTGAGCGCATGTGTGATCGTGATAGTGTGTCCTGGAACACAATGATTGGGGGTTATGTCCAAGATGAGAATGAGAGTGAGGCTTTTAACTTGTTCAAGAGGATGAATTCGTGCGGTATGGTGTCTGATGGAGCATGTTTGGCTAGCACACTTAAGGCATGTGCAAATGTTCATGGCCTTTATCAAGGAAAACAAGCTCACTGCCTATCTCTCAAATGTGGCTTAGACACAGAACTTCATACTGGTAGCTCGCTCATTGACATGTATTCCAAGTGTGGGGTCATTGAAGATTCACGTAAAGTTTTCTCTTCTATGCCTGAGTGGAGCGTTGTGTCAATGAATGCTCTAATTGCCGGTTATTCTCAGAACAACTTAGAAGAAGCTGTAGTTCTCTTTCAAGAAATGCTGGCCAGAGGTGTTAACCCATCTGAAATCACTTTTGCCACCATTGTTGAAGCTTGTCATAAACCAGAAAGTTTGACCCTAGGAACTCAATTCCATGGTCAAGTAATAAAGAGAGGGGCCTCATATGAAGGTGAATATCTAGGGATTTCCCTTGTAGGCTTGTACATGAATTCACGTAGCATGGCGGAGGCGTGTGCTCTCTTCACAGAGTTACCAAACCCTAAGAGTATCGTTCTTTGGACAGGGATGATGTCAGGGCATAGTCAGAATGGTTTCTATGAGGAGGCTTTTAATTTCTACAAAGAAATGCGTCATGATGGTGCTCTACCTGACCAGGCAACATTTGTTACTGTTCTCCGAGTGTGTTCTGTCCTTTCCTCTTTAAGAGAAGGTAGAGCTATCCATTCCATTGCCTTCCACTTGGCTCATGATTTGGACGAGTTAACCTCCAACACCCTAATAGACATGTACGCTAAATGTGGGGACATGAAAAGTTCATCACAAGTTTTCGATGAAATGAGGCGTAGAAGCAACGTTGTCTCATGGAACTCTATGATCAATGGATATGCGAAAAATGGTTACGCTGAAGATGCTCTTAAAATATTTGATTCCATGAGACAAGCCCATATCAAGCCAGATGAAATCACATTCCTAGGTGTTCTTACAGCTTGCAGCCATGCAGGGAAAGTGTCTGATGGACAGAAGGTTTTTGAGATGATGATTTGTCAGTATGGCATTGAAGCGCGTGTAGATCATGTAGCGTGCATGGTTGATCTTCTTGGGAGATGGGGATATCTTCAAGAAGCCGTTGACTTGATAGGAGCACAAAACCTGGAACCAGATGCAAGACTATGGTCATCTCTTCTTGGTGCATGTAGAATCCATGGAGACGACGTTAGAGGAGAAATTGCTGCTGAGAAGCTCATTGAACTAGAACCACAAAACTCGTCAGCTTATGTTCTTCTTTCTAACATATATGCCTCACAGGGATGTTGGGAAAAGGCGAATGCTTTGAGGAAAGCCATGAGAGACAGAGGAGTCAAGAAGGTACCTGGATGTAGCTGGATTGATGTGGGACAGAGAACACACATTTTTGCTGCAGGAGACAAATCTCATTCTGATGTAGAAAATATCGAGACGTTCCTTGAAGATCTATATGATTTGGTGAAAGATGTTGCAATCGTCAATCCCGATAACAGGGAACTAACTGTGGGAAGCTTTCTCGACCATGTTTGATTTTGTACAAAAGCTAACGATCAGGATATGTGTAGTTGCATACATCTTCATAGAATCAGACACAAAGTTAGGAACTCAGATTGCATACAAAGCAGACCAAATCTCTTATCTTCTTTAGTGATGTGGAGTTGTGGATCAAGTTTCGTATAACTCAACTAACCTTGTGTGGGATCCATACTTTTAACCGTTATAATATTCTGAAATTACTTTCAAATTTAAAATTCACATTCCTTTATTTGTTTCTCTTCTCGGTTAAGACATATAAGTGACATAGAAGCAAGTGGCAACTGATGACACATGTGAATGTTGTCTTGTTTCTAGACATTTGATATGTGTTCACGAGATGAGTAGTGAACAAAGACTTTTTTTCTTACTCAGTTCACACTCATAGGTTGCAATAAACATCAATGTGAGAAGAAGACAAAGTGGGTCCTGATTTTTGTACCATGAGAAGTACGTGTCTTGATCCAGAACCAGTAATAGAAAAGATGTTACATTGGTGACACAGTGTAAATGCAGAACCAATCCAAAACGGATCTAAGAACAACATCAAGAACTAGTTAATTTCGCAAGATCAATAAGCCTACGTCTTCAGTGATTTTACATGTGAAAGCTCAAATCAGAGCCTACAACACAAGACAACCTTACAAACCAAAACCAAACTCTTCAGTCCTCAATCCTCAATACTTGTTGCCTTCTTCAACAGCAACCACCACAACACTCACTGTTTTCACAGGACATTTCTCTGGAACCACCACCATTGACTGCCTCACACCACATATTGTCCAGAGATACAAAGCCAACATTACGCCTAAGATTCCACATCCAACACCCAAAACCAATGCACCAAGCATTCTCCATATACACTCACTTCTCCTTGTACCCTCTTCCTCCTCCGTAATACTGTTGACCTTCAAAGCTTCTTTCGGTATAAGTGGCACTGAATGCATCCACACCGGAGGAAGATGCCTGATTTCAAAGCTCCACGAATGGAGAAAATGTGCCTTGGAAGAGTTCCCATTGGCAGAGCTTAAACCCAAAGTGACTTTACCGTTTTTCCATAACTGAGCCAAGTCTACCGAGAAAGAGAAGAATGGATCGAACAGCTTTACCGAACCAGATTTTCTGAATCGAACCATCATTCTCTTGGAACTTGCCTCATACTCAATCATACAGCTCAACCTCCCTTCATTGTTCATCATCAAGTCACCCTCAAACGAAAGGTTTCTAATTTCAGCAGATTCAGGCCTACCGATTAAGATTCTTGCACGGTTTTCTCTATCGGATATATCAAACTCAAAAGCAACAACTTTCTTGTTCTTTGCGTATTGTAATAGAAACCCTAAAGCAGAGGAACTGTTATCTTTCTTACCAAATAGGCTAAGATCCAAACTACTTGGAACCATTACAAAAGCCAAGACATCACCAATCTCATTGGGCATCGAGAACGAGAAGTAGGTCGAGAAAGATTCCGAGTTCCTCTGTTTACCTTGGAAAAGCTTGATGGGTTTCCTGTAAACGACTCGTCCCACGCTTCCACTCACTGAGCCAGTCAGCTGAATCGAAGAACTGTCGTCAACCAGCTTCGAATCTCCGAACAGAGCAACGTTCTTGTCAAAGCTCGGAAGTTTTGCGAACCCATCAAACGAAAACGAGGAATTCCCATCTGCAGCCATGGTTCCATGACCATGAATCTCGAAGCATAAAAAGAACAAAAAGGATAGGGCTTTGAACATAGCCATAGCTTAACTAAATGAAAAAAGGGTCTCTCTGATTTAATGGCTAAGCTCTTCTTCTCCTTCTTCTTCTTCTTCTTCTTCTATATGGAATCTTGTAGGATTCGAGAATGAATTCCACTTTTCAAGAAGACAAAATTAAGTTGTTTTTCTTGTTTTCGTGTGGATTTATGTGAAGAAGCCAGAGGAAAATGAAAATATCTGTCTTCTGCAGAAACCAGAAACCTCGATTCGCTCTCACTTTCCCTCTCAATCTCTCTCTCTCTCTCTCGTAGTGCTTGCTGACTAAGGTTATTTATGCATTTACTGTCATTCCCGATTTTATATTGAATACTATTACTTTCTCTCTAGTTTAGTTTAGCCCCATTGTTCTTCTATAATTTAGAAGAATATCTTGCTTCATACGATTTGTTTAGTTTTGATGATAGACAGTCTGATGTTCCATTGGATAACTGAATTTTTTGTCAGACAATTAAAATATTAAATTACTCAATTTTTAGTGTGGTTGTTAAATGACCCCTCTATTTTCTCTCTTTTCATTTTCACCCCCAATGTCTTTTCTGTCAAACACACCTCCCCATAAATGGTCTTCAAAATCTGCTTCTCTTTCATGCTTTGGTCTCTCTCTCTCTCTCTCTCTCTCTCTCTCTCTCTCATCCACACAATTTCAGACCAAAAATATGTCACGAAGAGCATGCAAAAGAGTAATCTTTAGTCCGAACCCAGAAGCTACAGACGAGCCCATATTCCCAAAACATCACGACCGGAGAAAGGTGGTCGTCATCGGAATTTTTGGTTTCGGGATCAGGAGTTCGCCGGCCGCGAGGAAGCTGATCCGACGCATCGGAGCTAGAGTCGCCAAAACGCTGCGTTTTATGTCCTTCGGGAGGAATACTACCGACAAAACATCATCGTTATTGTTGTCTTCGTCGTCGTATTCTTCTTCATCGTCTATTTATATGAAAAGGTCAAAGTCTCTAGCTGAGTCAGAGTCTCACCGAGCAGAAGCTATTGAAGACTGCATTGAGTTCTTGAAATCTTCTTCTTCTCTGTCCAGATCAAACTCCGTCTCAACGTGGTCTTCTTAACTTGACCTTGTTTGGATTAATTCGAGTCGGGTCAAACAAAGCTCCGAGTACTACTCTCTGTTTCGTTGTTGTAATAATGTAAAAAGAATTGAGCATTGTGTAGGAGTGTTTAAAAATTCTTTTCGTTTCACAAAAAAAAAAAATGTGTTATTTAGTAGAAAAAATGACATTCTTGATCTTCTTTTCAACATTCATCATTTCAAACCAAAGGTCAAGGTTTATGGAGGAAATGAATAGGAAATTACACTAACCTTGTGTGTATTTTTTGTATAAACACTAGCAAAAGTTATTTAGTATTATAACTTGTATTTTTAAAACCATTAGTATGATTGATTCATCATTCATGAACCGGGAATATCATTAATTCCTTAATTTGTAACGACCAAAAAAGCCAAAAGAGAGAAGAAGCGAGGTTTAAAATTCAAAAGGAGGGGTCGGCATCAAAGGACCAAAGACAAGAAAGCTCATGGGAAACCCCCACTTGGCTTTCTTCTTTTTTGACCCCCACCCATTTCTTAAATTATAATTCTTGTTAGAAAAAAAACAAGAGGAAATTTCCAATGTATATTCTTAAAAGAAGGATGATTCAACAGAAAAGAAACACAGAAATTGGATTTCATCATAACAAACTTTAAGCGTTACGGAAATTGTAGGTCCAAGAACCTGACCAAACAAGAACAAAATGTATCGATAGTATCTAAAGAATCCAAGGAAAAACTTACATTAAAAAATAAATATGTGTTCCTCTCCTGTCAAGACAAGACCTTGTGTGGAATGCACTAGCAGAAGGTTTATTACACTGGCAAGAAAAGCAAAAACATAAAGAAAGATTCTTTTGTCTTGTTCGAAAAGGTAAACACTTGATGAGTAAAGAGAGCATTAGGTTGAGTAGGTTGAGAAAGACAATTGAGTAGTTGAATTCTAGCTATCTATTCAATGGAAACTTGCTTTCGTGAACTCTGAAAGATTTATCGGAAAATTCCCTAAAGAAACCCCAACTAAACCATAATGCTGACATGATATTGATGCCCTTTAATTGCAACAAGAAGCTTGCATTTCAGTATTTCACGCATTGTTCTTGAACATAATTTTCCCACTTAAATAGTTTCTTATCATTTGTCAACAATTAGTGACTTATTATTATGCCGTCTCTAAAATGGATTCGCTAGTTACTTGTTACCGTAGTTTATCCACTAGAACCAGAACTTTACAAAGACAAAAATCTATGCACCCATTTACAACAGAAGGAGTCTCTCGTGATTTTTACAACAACAATGTTTGAATCTTGATGATGTTGTTCATTCTGTTGAGGTGTTTTCCAAAACAAATTTGATATTTTCCCGGAAAAACAGAGCGTGATCACTGTTCTCTTCCCTGTTACTCGACGGGAATCATACCTGAGAAATTACAAGTTTCCCAGACCTCAACACCTTCCATAAATTCCCTAGAAACAAAGAGCCGATCACCTCCGGCTTCAATTTTCGAAATCATCCCTCTCTTGGAATCTTCTTCCTTGTCTACAAAGTTTCTTCTCCGAATTGTCTTCTCCTTAACCCCTGACCATACCTCTAACGCGCCACCTCTCGCGGCCAACACTTGTTTTCTGTAACAATGTACGACGCTGTAACCGCCGCTTCGGTCTCCGTCGGCGACCTTAAACGCGCCGTGATTCTCGTCTGACACATATACCCATGGATCTTCACCTAATTTACGAATGTCTGCCATTCCGAGATCACCTGACTTGGAACATACCTTGAAGAGGATAGAGTCTTCAGTATCGACGTCCACGTCGGCTAAGGCGTCTCCGAACCTGCTGCTTCGTCCCGAACCTGGCTCACTCGTCTCCCACACAATGCTCCTGGATCTCGGGTCCCAGATCCTGATGTAGCCGGAGCATCCAAACACTCCGCGTTGCACGGCGGATCCCACCAAAAGACCATTTGCTGGTATCCACCGCAGTTTCTCCGGTACGGTGGTTTTAGCGGAGCTTCCAGATTGCTGGCCAATGACGGCGGCGACTTGGAGAGTGGATTTGTCGATCTGGACAACGCTGTTCTCTCTATGCAAGCAATCGAAAGATGCGAACACTCCACTGGCTGAATCGACGACGGCGGCGACTCGTGCCTTATGGATTCTCGGATCCTCCGGATCCGTCCAGTGCGTAGATCCGATGTATCGACCTCCTGAGAGGTCGTAGAAGTGAAGTCCCGATGCGGATCCAGATCCGATTGCCGCCGCCTCCGCCCACACACGGCAAATCGATGTGATATCACTGAGATGCGTACGGACGGTTCCAGCGTGGGAAAGACTCCAATCGTAGACGGAGACCTGTCCGCCGTGCGCTATCCACAGAAAGGCGTCTCCGGCAGTGGCGGTGAATGCGGACGGAACTCCATCAGCTGCCGGTGCGATGGTGGAAACGAGAGAAGCATCGAAACCTAGTAGCGGCGGCGGCAACATCGCCGACCGGAGGAGTGACTCGACGCCGTAATACAGAGCTTCATCGAGTAACTCCCGCTTGGAGAAAACGCCGGAGGAATTAGCAGGGAGTCGTCCAGTTCGGAGTAGGTTGAGTATGACGGAGAATATCTCCGGGTCACGATCGATGAACACAGGGATGGATCCATGGGAAGTTGGAGCAGAGAGAGCAGCAAGGAGAGAGTCTGGGCAGGTTGATCGAATGGTCGATGAGTTGGTCTCGAAGATCTTGCCGCCGACGTTGAGCTTCACGCGCTCGCTGCCATCGGAAGCCATTACTGGCCTGTTTGAGCTTCGATTTAGCTGACGACCAATTGGGCTGTGGGAAGAAACGTAATTGTAACTGATGACGTGACAATCAATATGGGCCTGGGCCAATATCTATTGGATATTTATAAGCCCAAACGCAAACGCCAAACAATTCTGCAGGTGAGATCAGTTTCATGATTGTGAAAGTCAACAAGACAACAACATCAATTAATGTTTTTTTGTACATATTTTTTTTCAGTTTTTGTAGGCATTGATTAACGAGTGTTCGTTGAAGTGTCTTTGTCTAACTGGTGGAAAAAAATGAGGATTTCATTGTTAATTACAGGTTTACAAACTAATCTACAATGGAATTAACTTACAAAACAAAACAAAAGTCTTATGAAACAGAGACTTTCTCACAGATAACGCAATGATCTGAAACCACATTATCCATGGCACTTCCTTGCTCGATTTCAAATTTGCTACTGAACTTGTTCCACAGATGTAACGCGTAGCTTCTCTTATGCATCTCAAGAACCTTGACCTTGACTCTCTTGGAGTCCTTCTCTGTTCTTGGAACCTTAAACAGCTTCTCAATCTCAACCCAATTCACCGGATAAAACGCAGGAGGTGTCAAGATGGTGAAGTTATAACCACTGGTTCCTTCCACGGCTCGAGCCACACGAGAGACAAGGTACGGTCCGTTATGACCCCAGACGTTTCCGTTGAAAGTCAACGCGAATTCTTCAATGCATTTGAGCAAGAGAGGATGATTCTTGTCGAAGATCAAAACCGCATTGTTCAATCTCGTCCAGTTTCTCGAAACAGGTTCGAGAGTCTGCGCACCGATCACATTCCTCAGGCTTTTGAAGCTCTTGAGAACAACCATGTCCGTGTCTAAATAAACACCTCCGAATTTGAACAGAAACGCGAGTCTCATGAGATTCGACAGATTCTGAGCTAACGGAATCTTCCCGGGATCTCTTTTCCCTGTCTGAATCTCCTCCAGCCATGACTCTCCGGCTGTTTCCTTGAGAAGAAATGGCAAATCCGGCGTGACCGCCATTACTCTGTAACCTCGATCAAGAAACGGTTTCAAGATTCTAAAACCTTGAGGAGAATCCATTGTCGATGATAAAATGATCAAACAGCCTCGAGGATGAGATTTGAAAACGCTTTCAACAGAGAAAATCTCTCTCTTACCGAAAAATTCCGCAGGAGAGATCCATGTCATCATGAAACTGACCTCGCAATCATCTCTTAGAAACTCTGTTGCTCTCTGTTGAAACTTCTCCGACACGCCTTTGCCGCCAAAAACATCAATTACTTGAAGAGGATTCTCGTTGACTGTGATTTTCTGCTTGATCGACAAGTTGTTGCCTTGGCTTAGCTCTTTCTCTGAGCTTAGAGGTAAGTAAGGAACAACTGTCTTGATCTCTATTGTCATGACCTCCGCCGAGATATCTCCCAACGAAAAATTAGAGATGAGAACGATCGTGAAAACGATCAGAGCTATAACTGTAGCAGCAAACGCCGTGAACAGTGATGATCCGGAGCGGTTTAGCATCCGCTGATCAAACATCGCCGTGACTTTCTTCGCCATTTCATTATCCATTTTTTTTTTGTGGAAAAGTTTTGAGAAAAAAACCAGTTTGTGAAGTCTATGTTATATGTTTTCTTATAATTCGTTTGTCAAATCTTTTTGCTTGTGGTTGAAGCTGTCGTGCTTTGAAAACTTCTTAAGCCGCCAGAGAACGATGAAGTTAAACTAATGGGGACCATAAGCTTAAATAAACGACATGATTTTCACTTATTTTCTGCAAATGTTTTTTGAAATAAAGGTTTCTATCTTTTGACCACTTTTCTTTCATCTCTGTGGGGGTTTAGCTTAGGGTATTATCAAAATATAATTTTAATTTTTTTTTCTTTTATACTTTGATTTGGTTTTAGTTTTTCGAGTTTAGATTGACTCAACCTATTTTCCAAATTTAAGGTTCGGTTCGATTTTCAGTTGGTATTTTGGTTACTTTTGGACTTTATCAACTAAATGAACATTATCCATTCATTTGAATCACTAACCTTTTCTTTATTACATGTTGATGATTTTTCAAGAATTGTTTTTGTAAGTACAATGCAATTGTTAAACTTTCTTTTGATATGGTCTTAATTTTATAGCTTTCATAACTGTCGTTGATTATTAGGCCGTCTTCACTGTTAACTTTCCCGAATGATAAACGCTAATAATTATTCATAGTTGACTGATAAATAAAACATTAATTACCTTAAATTAGCATTTTCGTTGCCATAACTAACAAGGCACCAAGAGGGCTAAAAGCGAGGTTTAGGGACTAGATGTGTGAGGCACTTCCTCTAAGTTCAGTTTTGTTGGGTTTCTTAAAAAAAATATATTAAAAAATAGTCTAATCCATTTTCCATCCTTCATAATAATTTTTTATTTCGAACAAATTAATTGAATTGAAAAATTAAGGCGAGAAAAGAAAAGATTTGAATCAGTCCACCTACATTTTCCATCCATCGCAACTTGTCAAAAACTTAAAAATATGGAAGCATCTTGGCTTTGACAACTGAAAGCATAGTTAGGTACACAAAATCTGTTCTCAATATTATACTTATCTCATTATTTTCGATGGTTGATCACTTGATATAGGTTAATAATATACGTTTCAATCATTTAAAGTCAAGAGAATGTTGCAACTTCATGCCAACAATAATTTAAACACAGTTGGCTTTTGGGGACATAGAGGAATGTCAGACAACAAACTGAATTTGGTCAGATCTATGGGCATCTTTGGTGATTCATCATAAACAGTTGTAAGTACAAGCTTCAAATCTAAAACACTTAAACAATTTCCTACTAGATAATTAAGCATCACACAAAAATACAAAGTCTAGCTTGAGCTGTTTATCTACTCAAGAATAAATACAAAGTCTAACTTGAGCTGTTTACTAGATAATTAAGCATCACACATCCTACTAGATCATTTATATGTTCATGACATTTGATTTTCTATATGTATATAAGGATAATAATACATCATAAACTGTTTATATACTCAAGAATATAAGTTTGATCTCTCTATTAACAGAAAAAAAAATCATCATCTAGGAGCCATCTCTGTGATGCTTCGAAAAGAAATAACAGACCCTTGAGGAATGGCTGAGCTTTCCCCTTTGTAACGTTGCGTTGACGATCTCTTCTGAAAGATGTGGACTTGGTTGGCTCTAAGACCGAGGCCACGGTGGTTCAGTGGTTGCGTCCCATGTTGACACTTGTGTGGACACCAGGCTCCGTTAAGGTAGCCTCGTTGAGGTTTATCTCTTTCCTTGAAAGCATCTCCACCACTTGCTTCATGTTAGATCTCTTTTGCGCCCCGGCTTGAATGCAAAAAAAGAGCCACCTTGATGAAACGGGTTACTTCGTCTTCCCGGAAACTTGGTTAGATCCGGATCCACGCAATCTAGTAGCCTCCCTTCTTCTCTCAGCTTCCATACCTGCCCAAAACACAGTTTAAAGCCTCGAATAAATGTTTGTTTTCGCATTTACATGTTATATGATTCGATGTTTCTCCTCCAAATGAAACCACAACTTCTAGTAGTTTCAAAAGAAATTTCTTCTTGTTAATTGTAAACGCGAAAAGCTAAACGCAAGCCAAAGAAAACGTTTGCAGTTACATTTTGAAAAAGTACCATTTCTTTACTTGTAACACAAGCATAGTACACAACGAGGAATGGTAGAACTAGAAGAGAACCTAAAAGAACCTCAAGTTTGACTTGTCCTTCGATACGTAATCATGAGTTTGCTTTTTCAACTTTTTTCGTGAGGATGTCAATAAATTGATTCAGCAACCAAACCAACCAAACACAGTGCTTATGAACAGTTCATACGCTAAAAATGTCTTTCTGCAATTTCTGTTGTATATATTAATTTGTTCTTTTTCGGCTGCTGCTGATGCTAGAAACTAGAAAGGTGACGAAAATAAAATTAAATATAGAAAGAAAAAAACACTCGAAAGCGACGACGAGACTTTAAAAGTTTCATTGATGTGTCAAAATCTGTTGCACAGTTCAGGTATATCGGTGAAAGTTTTTAACCTTTTAAACACCCTTTATCAGTTGCTTTGTGAGTAAACATTTTATTGAGACAAAAAAACACGTTTTGACACCGAGTTTCATAGATTTAACTCGCTTAGAAACACGTCGTTTCCAAGTACGTGAACAAAAACAAGAACAAGGATGATACACTGTAATAGTTTATAGGTCAAGAAGTGAACTTAGGGAACTGGTTTCGCGGAGAAGAATAGCTTCTCTCGCTGAGAAGATCATCGTTTTCTGCTTCGTTCCCATCTAAGCACAGAATGTTGATGTTGTCCACACTCGGTTCCGATGAGCTAACCGTGCTGCTCGTAGCCACCGGAGAGTTCGTTACACTACCCGGCCGGCTTCTCACGCTGTACATTGATGATGCTGGAACTTTCGTCACTAGCGGCCTGAGATTTCCTGTCATGCCTCTTCTTATATCCTACACAAACAGACACACCTCACGGTTAACGTTATTATTATCGGAAAGAGCTCATAAAGTTGACTGAATATTATAAAATGGTGATCAATGATCATACCATATGTCTTAAGGCCATATCGATTGAGCTCTTGGAGAGGTTTCTCCCATAGCCAAGGCTGTTAAAAGCCGAGTTAGCTTTCCCGGTTCCTCTACCGTTGCTCTCTGTTAGCCGCGGTGGACCTAATTTCCTCATGTTCACTACTCTCTCGACCATTTTGTTTCCCATAGCCACTGGGCTTAAGCTGTCGCTGCTACTCCCGATATTGTTTGCCTTTCCTCGCCCGCGCACACCCGGGAGGCTCCCGTTGATGTTCCCGATAGGCGCCCTACCTCTAGACGGGGAGCAAGATTGCCTTCTTGCATGACTGGTTGGGACGCTGCCACGTTCTATGGAGCCAGATCTTGAACCTGGCGCTGAGGCTACTCCGGGTCTTCCTCTTGAAGCTGAGATAGGCCTGTCTGATAACGTAGTCCTCAGATTAGGCGGGGCTTCTAAAGAGAAACCAGGCATCTCCGGGGGCTTCCACGGCCTTGACGACTTCACAGTTGGAGTCGGAGAAGTTCCTCGAGAAGGAGCTTTACTCGAAACTGTTGAAGGACCGGTCGGGGTCGAAGGTCTGCGGGTTGGTGTGGCTGGTCTTGAAAGAGGCTTCTTAGAAGGTGCAGAAGACGGACGAGTCGTAGACCGAGTTGGAGTAGCTGATCTCGCTGAACCGGTGGACGAAGTCGCGGTGGTGGTGCGTGGAGCAGCCGTGGAGGTAGTAGTAGTAGTGGCAGTAGCACGTGCTGCAGTTAAGGTGGCACGTGAGGTGGGTGTTGAGGATCTAGAGGTTGAAGCTCTGGTGGTGGTGGTGGTCACAGGCCTTGTTGTGGAGGTGGTTGGAGTTGGAGACCTTCTGGTTGGAGTGGAAGGTCTGCTCGTTGACCTTGAACTACCTGAGGAAGACGGTCTCCTGAGTCCGGCTACAGAGGAAGAGCTGCCCCCAAACGACGACGTTTGTAGCTTGTTATTGTTCCCTGAGACGATATCTTCGCGGCAATTTCCTAGCTGCAGAACACAACAAGAGTTTCATCAATGCTTATAAATTACCAAGGCAAACATAAACTTGGACCAAGGAATTTGAATTGGTTCTGTCTGAGGAACAAGTTTCATACCCGAGATTTAAGAACCGTGGGGCGAGAATTGGGAGCATCGAGTTGATTCATTACGCTTCTATGTGACTCTTTCTCGAACTGCGGCGTGCCTGGCGGCGTTAGCAGCCTGAACAAAAGACAACAAGTCAAGACCAATAACAAAGATGATAGATTTGCCTCTCATCAGGCTACTGATCCGTCGTAGCACTAAGCTCAAATCATGTCACATATTAACTCCTGATATATATTTGGCCTTTTACGTAGTTTTGTGTTAATTTCAATCTAATTCAGTCACTAAAAGAATATTCCCTAATTGCGTGTGTCTAATTTTCGAATCCAAAAACTGCAAATCGCATAACCTTAGAACTTTACTTGCAAATTTCTGTAACTAGAAGCGAAATCATATGGAAACATCAAACATTACCAATCGTAATCGGATTTCTCATTCTCCGAGTATAAAAAGTTCTCGGCCGCGGTTCTCCGGAGAGGATAGCGTTGAGACGACACCGTTTCGGAGACACCAGAGAGCGCCGCCGCAGCCGCAGTCGTCAACGCTCCGTTGATGTTAATATTATCGGATCCTAGAAGAGAGTCAAGAGACATTTAAAATTCAAACACCATTGCCACAGATATACACAAATGATTCTATAAGTTGACATATATACAGAAAGAGAAAGATATACACGGACCTGTTAAAAGAGAATCTCCTCTATGTTCTTTCTCGCGACGACGCATTTCAAGGAACAGAGACAGTTCTTCGTCTCTGTCGTGGGTCAACATTTTTGAAACCTGAGATTGACGCTTCTGGTCTCGTGTTCGAACTTTCACAAGAACAAAAAAATCTCCAAAGTAAAAGAAAATAGAATCGGACCAATCAGATCTGAGGAGATCACACTAAGTGGACCTTGAGAGAGCTAGAATTACCACCAATGAGAATCATAGAGGCCATAAGAGAACAGAGAACAAGAACCCAAAAGGTTTTTTAATTGATCTCGAGAGAGAGAATAGATCAAAGTTTTGAGTTGAACAAGGGAGAGAGTGGGGAAGCTGTTCTTCTCGACGAGTTTTTTTATATTCTACATTTGTTTTTAATTTTAAAATTCCGATTTCAAACCAGACAACCCTTGGTCGTACCATTTCTCTCTTGTTTTCTTCCTCCTATTTTTATTTTATTTAATTGAATATGGTTTTGAAAGTTTGAACAGAACACGAAGCATCAGGTTCAAAGACCCAGAGGATCTAATAAGAGCTCATGAGACACGTTGCGCAATCTTTAACCATGAATATGCTATGTTATTACGATAAGGCCACTTGTGTTCTTTAACTTCAATGGTTTATGTGGTTTGGTAAAATTTATGTGGTTAAAATTGTGCGGTCAAATTTGATCTAACATTTTTCTTTTCAAAATGTCAACACGTTCGTACATTTTTATCCGACACTACTACACTAGCAAGATACGACATGAATCGAATATCCAAGACCAAGAGTGGAGAGGCATGGCAGAGAGCCATCAGTGAAAGTTAGATATGGTAATTAATTAAGATTTCCGATTAAACTAGGAAACATGGCTATCTTTTGATTAATGTCGAATTGATGTCTCCTTATTTCTGTTAATCGTTTTATTTTATTTCTGGATTAGGAAAATTAAGTCATTTTCATTTTTAAATACGTGTGTTTTTTTTTATAACAAAAGTATACATTATGTTCTTGCGACATCATGTTTGTTAGCCAGGCTGTAATAATAGCTTACGGTTGTCATGAACTAAGTTAAAGTGCCGTTTTTACTAACATCCAAGAAAAGTGTTCAAATAAATCCACTCTCTCTCAAAACACTTTATTTCGCCAGATCTTGTTACGAGAGGTATGCAAGTGGAAGCTATGCATATACTTAGAAAATTGGTGTTTGATTTGGAGGTTGATTCATTCGCTGAGGTATGTGTCGTTAGACATATCAATGAATGATTGAATTCTAGTTGGACAAAACAATTAAAAACTTAATACGCGTTATAATATCGAGTTTTAAATTTTATAAAATAGAACCATATTATTCTATAATATATGAATTCACATTTTGTATCTTTAGTACGCTTACCCCAAAAAAATGTTGAGTTTTGCATTGACCACTTGTGTCCAATATTTGGCTAACAAAAGAGAAGTGAATCCAGTTTTATTCTTCGTCGCTTTCCATCATCGGCTCGTCATGGTTCATGTCGTATCCACCTCCATCGGGTCCAAGCACTTTAAACCTGCTCATATTGGTTACACCACTTCCACATCAAACCAAATCACCGTTTAAATAGTTTCGTGATGGTACATTTTTGGGGGTTCAATTGTCGTTCTTGAATCTCGAGAGAAATTAAAAAGCCAAATCTTGAAAGATGAAAACCTTTCTATGATGAATTTTCCTTCCTTGTACTTCTGAGACTTCTCGTATGCAATTTCCTGAACAAAAAAAAAAGAAAAAGAAAAGAGAATTAGCATCAAAACAATCACAAAGAAAGTTGTTTCAGAAGAAAAAGAGTTTAGAGTCTTTGTACGTATTTCCAGCCGACAAGAGAGCCACAGCCAACGCAGAAGATGTCAGCTACAATGTGCCAACCAGTCATCATTACACGCTGCTCCTTCTCTCCAACCGTCACATTGACACTATGAAATCAGAAAAAGGGACTTGCTAAAGATAAAGGAACCTTGTCACGATTCCATGTATTGATCATGTTCTTCAAAGTATTACTTACACATTCTCGAAAAGATAGGCCCTTCCATGCTTGCAGTGAAATGACTGGCGATCATGAACACAAACCAGGTAGTTGTTTGATCAAATTCCAAATACATTTAACAAGTATGAGCACGAATCATGGTGTGTTTTTATCAATTCAACATGAACAGCAAATTGTTTGTCGTCCAGTAGTAAATCAAAACGGAATGAAGCAGCGTTGAAGAGAAGAAGAAAATTAACCTTGGAGATAAGATGATTCATAACTGCGAAATGAGTCTGGCAATGCTTGCAGCTATAAACCGGTCCTTCGAGGTCTATCAAGAATAGTCTTCCCATTTCGAACCAATCCAAACCTACCTGAAAGATCAACAACAAATCTCAATTTCCGTCACAGATCTTGACGATACTCATGAGCAAATAGTGACTTAAATTTCTGGTCCGATACGCCAATAAATTGAAGGATCACACTGAAACGAAACGACAAACTACCGATAAATTTTCTCAGCACTGCGAGGATCAACGATCTGGCAGAAAATTAGAACCAATGAATGCTGCAAGGCGAAGAACACAGCCGAAATCACGAGAAATTACCCGAAACTGGTTCGCGATTCACGAAATAAAAAACATTAAAATTGGTAGAGAACGGAAAAAAAAGAAAAAGTAAGAGATCGGAATCGTCCAGAAGCGCGTTAATCTCGAGAAGAAAGCTTTCCATCAAATGTTAAAAAAAAAAAAAAAGTGATGAAATGCAAGACAGTATGAAACTTGCGTACTTGGCAAGACGCCGAGTGAATAAAAAGTAGGAGAGAGAAAAGCAAATGAAATTCCAGCGAAGAAAATTCCCCAGACGATCAGAAAATTCCCCAGAGAGAGAGAAAATCGACAACGAAAATAAAAAAGAAAAAACGGGAAACCAAAATTTGATCATACCTCGAAGGAGAAACGCCAAAAGAACAAGGGAGGTTTCGAATTTTCCATGCATTATATAAGGGAAGTTAATAAATTAAATTACTCACTGCTACGGCCCATGGCCTGTTTTATTCAAGGAAATTAATTAATTAATCACACCTTTTCCCCTAATTAACTCATCTATAACCCGACGGGTATGTTAAGGATCGCGTTTGTCCTTACAATTAATGCGTTCGAACCAGCGAGAAAACGACAAAATGAACCTAATTTCATCTGGAGGTTTCCGGTTTCACTTCCTTTTTTCAATAACTAAAAAATTGAAATTAAACCGAAAATTTATAAAAGCTAAAGAAATTTTGTTCGACAACCGAAGCGAACCAGCACCAAAAGAATCTGAGCACAAAACCTTTGTTTCAGTCCCAAGATTATCGCCCAATACAAAAGAATGCGTGTGTTCAATCCCAAGATTATCGTCCAATACAAAAGAATGTGTTGATATAACTGTAATTAGCAAAACATGGACAGAAATGTGAATTTTAGAGAACCTTGAGGAACATGGAAATGATTGTAGGATTCGACTAAACACCAGGAAAAATGTGGAGGAGGAGGAGTTTCCTACATCGTATAAAAAGGGAAAAACTTTCAATCCTTCTGATAAACCATTCTTTTGTATAAAACAAAAAACAAAGGAATTGAGGGAAGGGAATATTCATTTGGAAGAAGAATAAACATACCTTTTTCTTTCTTCTTCTCCATTAGCTCTATCGACCAATCTTGCTTATTCTTTGAGGAGGCCACACGACATGAGTGACACGCCCTTGAATTAAACCCAAAGGAATCTGCCAAACAGGTTTATCCAGATCAGTCCACATGTGACAACAACAAGCCTTGAAAGAGTATCATATCGATAAAATCTATAAGAGAACTTACAGGGCCAAAGGTTCTTGAGTCTAAGCTGGAAGCTTTGTTATCTCCTTCCACCCAACAATGACCTTCTGGGACTCTGATCACATCCCGAGAACTACTTATCCATTCTCCAGGCATCCCGACAATCCTCTTCATATGTCTCTCCCTGAAATGAGTCGGAGAGCTGCCACAGATACACATACAACAAACACAATGTTCAGAAGGATATTACAAAACGGATTTGGACAATATGCACAAATGATAAACAAGAGACTGACAATGTATTGGCGTATTAAGCATTATATAGTTATATATCTTCTCTTGTCAAAGGATGACTCCAGAGTGGAACATACCTGAACACTACAACATCACCACGCGCAAACTTGTAATTGTTAAGGCAAAACTTGTCTACAAGTATATAATCATCTGCACCAACAATTGAACATCTAATCAAAAAAAAAAAAAAAAAAAACAAGAGAGTCTCTACTTTCAAGCTTTTGTTTTGCAAAAGGACACTTTACCTAAAAAAGAATTTCGCTGGGGATTGAATGTGGGAGACATGGAGTCTCCTCTGACTGGAGCAACGCTACAACATCTATCTGAAATGGTAAGCCCAATAATACCTCCAGTGAATGTTTTCTTTGTCAATCCCCATATAACATTCTGGATTCCCATGTCTATCTAATATGTGATTCTCAGTAACAGGAGTAGTACCATCTGCAACAACAAAAAAATCCACAAGTCCCCAAAGGGTAGATACATGTTTTCAAATTATATTTCTGACATAATCCATCAATTGAATCTTGCAAGAACCTCAAACCAATTCTGACCAAACACAAGGGTTAATAAACATAGCATTGTCAACCAATTCAAGAACCGTTATTGTGAACCTAATGCTGAAGTAAACCTAATCGATTCATGGAACCGAAAGGATTGAATTGAAAGTAATCTGAAGCCTGAGCTTAATCGAACTGAAAGGACTGAACTGAAAGTAAATTGAATTGAATGCAAGAGTTTGACGTTTAAGCCTGATAAGCGAAAAAAAGAAGAAGTACAGAAACGCTGTAACGAGACTACCTGCAAATCGATTTTGCGAAGAAGATGAGAGAAGAACCAAATCGCGACACTGGAGAAAGAATCAGGGTTTTTTTCTTTTCTTTTGCCGGATCAGAGGGTTTAACTGGAAGTTTTTAACCATAAATTGGCCGGTTCGATCAGAGTAAGTTTGGGTCGCCGGTTTAAAGTGTTTTTTTCTCCGGTTCTTTGGATTGGAAGACAAAATGGGTTTTAAAGTCAAACCCAGTGTTTTTAAATCCTATTGTGTTGTGTGGTATTGAAGGAGACAAGGAGTTACAATTTTTTTGAGGTCAACGAAGTTCTTAGGGACAATCTTATATTTCTTGAAGATGTTTTTATCCAATTCCATGAAAAGTAACAAGTCACAAAAACAAATGAACTAAGCTGTAAGAAAATCAAAATTAAATTAACTAATTTGAATAACCAGATTTTTCATTTTTCTTACGAGGAAATTCAAGAAGGTTGGAATTTCAAATAAGTAGTTTTTTGTTCTTCTTTCTGAAATCAGATTTTATAGTCCCTTTGAAATGTATTTTATTTAGGATTTGGGGGACGACTGTTGGCGGTTGTAACGCGTGAGCCCCATTCGAGCAACTCTTTGCTTGTGTCATCCTTGTGAAGAATCACTTCAATGAAACATAAACAATCCTTCTTTGATTCACTCGCTACCTTGATTGCCTCCACTAGCTCCTCTTCGCATTTCACCTTCAAATAACTCTCACATATTTACAGACAAGCAAAATTGACTCATTGTATAATAAAAACAAAACAAAAGGTCTCGAACTCTCGATCAGTGTTCTCACCTTAGCGGTCCAACATTTACCTTCACCGTTATGGATTGCATCGACAAAACCAGTGTAGTCCCATTTCTTTATCACGTTGTAAGGTCCATCGTGGATCTCAACCTCAATAGTGTATCCACCATTGTTAACGATAAAAATGATGTTCTTCTGATTGGTCCGTAACACCGTTGAAATCTCCTGAGCTGTCACTTGGAAGCTTCCATCTCCGACGAATGCAAACACTCGTTTCTCGGGTTTAGCCTGAGCGTATCCCAACGTGGCTCCTACTGAACATCCGATTGATCCGGCAATCGCGTTTATGACGCTGAGTCCACCGACGGTGAAGGTGACAACACAAGCGCCAACACCGCGTGATCTAGCGTAGCCATCGGCGGCGTAGCCTGCGTTCAGCTCGTTGCAGCAACCGATGAGATCGAGCCCCGGCTCCGCGATGAGGTGGTCAAGTAACGTGAGATTGAAGTCGCCTGGAACTGAGAAGACATCAGTGACGCTGATCTCGACGAGACGGCGAGCTGAAGGCCGACCGAGAGTTGCACCGTTGCAGCCGGTGACAGGGACGGTTTGAACGTTCTCAGGTTTACACGTGTCGCCTGATCCAATTACATTGTCTATTAGAATCGTTTCACTAATTAAAGACGGATAAGTTTGGAATATAATTGAGGATTGACGAATAATTTTGAGGTCTGTGGATGGTCGAGTAATCTCCATTTCCACTTCCGTTGCCTTGTGGCAAATATGTATATATGTCGCGAAATATAGAAAATAACTTTTTACTTAAAGAGAATTACAGATTATGATAATTACAAATTAACCCGTTTAATTCCATGTTTACGCAAAATCTATTCCTATAAAACTATTTCACGCCTCTGCGAAAATACACAACCTTCTCTGCAAGTACACGATAAGTAGCTTGCAACACAGAAAACCTTTTTCTCCTCCACAAAACGATGTACATCTCTGAAACTAACCTCCGACGAGAAAAACCTTTCATTTGATCTGAGGTTTCTGTCTAGTTTTGGTGAACTGTATGTCTCCATTAAGAACTGCCGCTACAAATTTCTCAACTTCCTCCATAGTCATATCGCCTTTGAATGTAGCAAACTTACCTCTTCGAGGCTTGTAAGCTATTAGGATATTGTCAGATGTTTGGAACTCTGATTTGTCAAGTGAACTCAAGAATGACGATTGCTTCGCTGCGTCTAGAAGAGAATAGGACACTGTGTCCTGAGAAACTGTGTCTGAAGCTTGACGTCGAGACAGTGATTTCTGTGACACCTGGACAAAGAGTAGAGCCAGAGGATTATTGATCATCAAGTCAAAAACCAAAGGGGCAATGGTTAAAGACAAAACCCCGCAAATCAAGCAAAGGGGTGGTATTTTGCTTACCTTGGACAATATTGACTGCAGCTTCTCTTTACCCTGTGAAGATCTGAAAGCACCGATAATACACACAGGAGTACTCTCTCCACAAATGGAATCAAAATTTGTTCTCGAGAGAAGTTGTATCTTTTCCAAGGACTCGCTCTGTGCTTGCCCCGGCTGACTATTAGAAGAGACCTTCTTGTTCTTTTTCTCAAATCCTTCTAGCAGTTTACCAATTTCCTGGACGGCTGATTTCATATTTTTCACAGTGATACCTGTTTTCAAGACTAGCTTCTCCCCATTCGATAACCAGCCAACTATTGCTGGAAACGCGTCAACGCCCAATTTACGAACCTTTGGATCAGAAGTATCATGGACCTACAAGATCATGAAAACACTATGCTTTAGCTCCAGTTCTAAAAACGCGAACGAGGAAACAACCCATAAGTTCTAAGACCAGCAGATTTCCAGAAATGATAATGGTAAGGACATTGATGTAAGTGGAAGTTAAAGCCAAAATATAACATACCTCTGTGTTGTAGAAGACAAAGCGTCCATTATACAAGCCACTAAGAACACGCCAGATGACAGGCGTGTCTTTCTTTGTTGACAGAAGCATAACTTTAGGCGTCTTTTGCGAGCTAACAGCAGAAACATCGAAGCTATTTAGGTCAATCCTCTTGGAGAATCTCGGCAGATGTTCCTGGCAAAAGCTCTTCACCTTCTTCGCAACAAGCTCTTCAGTATATTCTGCTAAGGTAGTTTTGCCACTCGATGTGTATGAATAAACAAACAACCTTGGAGCCCTACGAGGCACTATGCCAAGTTGTTTGCAAAGAGAGGATTCTGTTTCACAGTTTATACGCCCAACCTGTAATCATAAAGTTTAATCATGTTAAACAACATAAAACTAAGCTCCTGCTTCTAAAATCAGAACACAAAACCATAGTAGAAATCAATAAGCACATGCTTACCTTTAAAGCTCCTTGCAATGACTCGGAAACTTCCTCTATGATCGATTCATGGTACTGGGTTCCCCTTTGAGATGGAAGATAAGACAACACAAGCCAAGTCATGCCTTGGTCCATAATTTCCTTCTTATAAACCTGAGAATTTATGGTTCTGATAGCTGCTGCTGAGCCACTCTTTGATCTAGATTCAGCCTTTGATGAGCCACCAAAGCCACCAAAGCCACCAAAGCCACCAAACCCATCTCTTCCTTTAGAGCTACCTCCCGAAAACATGGAGAAGATATCATCCATCCCAAAACCGGAGGAACTTTCACCAGGACCGCCAAATGAGAACGAAAATGATTTGGAACCGCCCCCACCGCCCATATTCTGCCATCCACCTGGTCCTCCAAAATTGAACCCACCACTATGTCCACCATTACCTCCTCCGGAATAGCCTGCGTCAAATCCAGGCTGTCCCTTCTCATCCCCATAAAGGTCGTAGTTTTTCCTCTTCTCTTCATCAGATAAAATCTCATAAGCTGTTGCACATAAATCAGGTTTTAAACTTGTCAAAGCAAGATCAACATACATTCAATCTTGTCAAAGCAAGGTCGTACTAGGAGGTTAGCTATAAGCAGTATAACACACAATATCCACGGAATAACATAGTAGAGCTAGTGATGAAATTAGATACTAACCATTATTAATCTCAGCAAACTTCTCCTGAGCACCCTTATTTTTGTTTTTATCTGGGTGATATTTCAGAGATAGCCTACAAAAATGATCACAAGATACATGAGTAGAAAGAATTTAATTTGTTGATCACTGATTTGAATTCTCAAACTTAACCACTGACTAGAATAGAAGGGTACGCACTTGTGGAAAGCTTTTTGGATTTCACGCTGCTTTGCATCCCGAGATACTCCAAGAACCTGGAAAAACCATATAACATATAAAATGTTAAATAATAATCTTTCTAATCAATGGCACTATTTCTGAGCAAAACCTTTTATCAAATCAACAATCTTTCCTTTTTACAGCACCCCAAAAATGTTCAGCCTAATTTGAATTCGGGCCCTAGTCCCCAACACGAATCCAAAATTCAGCACCGATTTCGATTACGACTATCACTTATTGTCGAAACCCATTAGAGCGAACAAATGAAACCTTCAATTAGAAAGGAGAGAACGCCACAACCCAATTCATAATTTCAAGTTTTGAACCCCCAATCAAGACACTCATGAATGAAATAAGAACAAAAAAAAACGAGATGACTCTCAATTTCTGGGGAAAATTCTAAGAAAACAAGGTACCTTGTAAGGATCAACGCTTTTCGCTTCTGCATTCAACAACAACAATGTCGATACAAGAACAACAGCTATCGCCAATCGCCTTCTCCCCATTCCAATAGAACAACTTGCGAATCTTTTCTTCTTTCTTCTTCTATTTCTTCTATTTCTTCCTCTTCTTCTTCCAAGCGGTGTATATTCACGGTGTTCGACGCTTCGGGAAAAATCGAGAAGAGAACCTTTCAATAAATAGGTTCGCGGGGTTTAACGAAGAATAAGGATATTTCACGAGTGACCTTTATATTATTATTTAATTTAGAATCTTTCCCATAGTTCAGTAGTCTTACAAAAAGACACCCAATTCGTAAATCATATTAAGAAACAAGATGGGGCAAAATTATCCATTACAAAATATTAGGCTTCTCTTGTAGTTTTTCGAAAATAAATTCCGTTTGCTTCCAGTTCTCAAATTAAGGCGGGTGTTTACGTGGCAAATTTGATGCATTCCCACGTATCTTGACCAATAGGATTCTAGCAAGCGAAAGATTGTTGTCGATTACCATCACGCGCCTCCCAAATCACGCGCTATGATTATTTGGGCCTCTATATTAGGCCCAATACTATCGGCCAAGTTAAAGTCTCCGGTTCGGTGATCGGAATCCGATCGGAGCGATGGTAAGTATTTTTTTTTTCTTCGACTGTGAAAAAGAATATAAACATTTCACTTTGGACATTGTCATTTGTGCATTGTTTGTTGCTGTAGACTGTAGAGAGGTTGAAAGACGGAGAAGGAAGACGAACTTATTTTTCTTCTCTCTCTGTCTCTCACTAGCTTCGCTTTTTTTTCTCCGCCTTAAGATTTTATTCCGGTCGTCTCCCTTCGTTCCTCATACCCCTAGGGTTCTTCCTTGGATTATTAGGTCAAGGATTTCGTCGGATCTGGTTACAGTTTTTTTTCCTGTGTGTTGGGAGGAGAACGGAGCTAGCTCTTATGGCGTTGTCAGCTTCCGATTTACCGGCTATGTACTCGCTGCTAGCAAATTCTATGAGCGGTGACGAGACCGTTCGACGGCCGGCGGAGGCGGCTTTATCTCAGTCGGAGAGTAGACCTGGTTTTTGCTCCTGCCTCATGGTGCGTTTTGTATAATATGCTCTTGCGTTTGCTGCTAATGGCATCCCGATTTTACTCGCTCATTTCCTCTCATTTGGTTGCAGGAAGTAATTACATCCAAGGATTTGGTGTCCCATGTGGACGTTCGATTGATGGCCTCAGTGTATTTCAAGAACAGTATTAACCGGCATTGGAAGAGTAGACGAAATTCTTCGTAAGTTTACAACCAAATTGTAACGTTGAGATACTTCACCTTCCAACTTCTTCAACTCGGATTAGATTAGAATCTGGACTTGCTTGCGCCATTTATTATTAAACTTAGCTTACTGGTTTAGATTTTTGGATTTGTAATGGCGTGAGCTCTGTAAAGTTACAGCCCTATTATTTCTTAGGCGTTGACACTCTTGCTGGGAATTTACACAGGGGTATAAGCAACGAGGAGAAGATTCATCTGAAGCAGAAATTGTTGTCCCACTTGAGAGAAGAGAATTACCAGGTGTTGTAACATTTGCTACAACTAAGACAAAAATCGTGCTACCATATGTATCTGACTTTATTTCCTTATGGCAGATAGCAGAAATGTTGGCTGTTCTCATATCAAAGATAGCTCGTTTTGATTATCCTAGGGAATGGTCAGCATTTTCTCTTCATGGTTCATACTAACTGGACAGTATTTTTCTTTATTTGCTTCTTGCATCGGTTCTCTTAGCTAAGAAATGTCTTTTTGTGCTTCATGATGTCAGGCCTGACCTCTTTTCAGTACTAGCGCAACAGCTTCACTCAGCTGACGTTCTTGCTTCTCACAGAATCTTTATGATTCTTTTTCGAACCTTAAAGGAATTGTCCACTAAACGTCTCACGGCAGATCAGAGAAATTTCGCTGAGGTGTGTCTGCTACTATATCTTAATCCCCTTATCAATTTTCTTTCTCCTCTTGCATTAAATATTGTTGGACCAAAGCTTGGATTTTTGCTTTAGTAAAGGATAAGGTCCAGTTTAATTTGTTGGCAGATCTCGTTGCAACTCTTCGACTTTTGTTGGCACCTTTGGCAAACTGATGTCCAGAAAATTATACATGGCCTTTCAACAATGGCTCAGAGCTATGGTTCAGATAGTGCTGAGCAGCATCACGATGAGCTTTTCCTGACTTGTGAGAGGTGGTTTTTATGTTTGAAAATAGTGCGTCAACTCATAATTTCAGGATTTCAAAGCGATGCCAGATGTATACAGGTAGATGCACTAAACTTCTCCTTGACTTTTTTTAAGTTCATTGTCACATCCACCTTCAGTATCTTCTTTCTATGAACTAGTGGTATATTCTCACCGAATATGTGTGTTGCCCTCCCTTTCTTGTGCTATCTTCCGATAGTTAAGCTGAAATCATAACCTTAAAAGATTGATTAACTATTTCGGAATGTGGAATTCGTTCTTTCTCTCTGACATATGCTCTACATGCAGATAAATGATATACAGCTAACTCCTTTTTTTCTCAGGAGATTCAACCAGTGAAAGAAGTCTCCCCTGCGCTCTTGAATGCGGTTCAATCACTTCTTCCATATTGTGAGTTTGCTTTTAGCTTTTTGATACTCTCTTCTCTTTACTCATGCATATGAAAAAGCACCTAGAAGTCTGTTTGGAAGAGGATTTTTTCCCCTTCCTTTCCTCGCTTCAGTTTGTCACCCCACATAGATATGCCTGGGCTAATTTGTTTAGAGTCTTCATGCAGATTCATCTTTCCAGAACCGAGATCCTAAATTCTGGGAGTTTGTAAAGAAGGCATGTGTCAAGCTGATGAAAGTGTTAGCCGCAATTCAAAGCAGACATCCTTATTCGTTTGGAGATAAATGTGTTCTTCCAGTTGTTGTGGATTTCTGCTTAAACAAGATTACAGACCCTGAACAGGCATCATTGCCGTTTGAAGAATTTTATATTCAGTGTATGGTGATGGTGAAATCCGTGCTTGAATGTAAAGAATATAAGCCTATTCTAACTGGTCGCGTGATGGATGAAAACGGAGTTACTTTTGAGCAGAGGAAGAAGATTGCTTCCAACACAGTTAGTGGCATTGTGTCTTCACTTTTACCCAATGAAAGGATAGTTCTTTTGTGCAACATACTAGTGAGAAGGTAACACTCCAACCAACGATAGGATAGGTGAATCCAAATTATGTGGTTAACTGTTAATTACCAAGCTGCAGCGCTGTTAATTTCGTATTATTTCATGCCTTAGGTGGGAAAATTTATACTAATGCAAAGTCCATTCAAAATATGAGGTCGGGAAATCTTATAGATACATAATGATCTTATTGCTGCACATCTATATATCTTTGTTCTCAGTCTCTTCACCGTGGAGTTTTAAGGATATCGTTATTGTATGGGCATACTCAGGCTCAGCTATCTAACATTAAAAAATAAGTTACTTGATGTGCCTGGAATAGATGAGAAGGGATTGTTACTGTCGGGAGCTTGTGACTTAGTTTGAAAATTATTGCATGCATTAAGTCATTTGTTTTGGCTTAAACTGTGATGCTGTCATGTATTCCTACCTCCAGACAATCACCATTCTCTGGTAGTCGTATGAATGATATGGGGAAAAGTAGTTTGCTGATATTTAATCATCAACGTTCCAACAGGTATTTTGTTCTAACAGCAAGTGACCTAGAAGGGTGGTACCAGAATCCTGAGTCCTTTCATCATGAGCAGGACATGATTCAGTGGTCAGAGAAATTGAGGCCTTGTGCTGAAGCTCTGTATATGGTTTTGTTTGAGAACTACAGCCAAGTAAGTAGCAGATAGTCCTAAGCACGTCATCATGTTCTGAAAATAATTCTGCTAAATTTGACCCGAAAAAAGAAGTCTGCTAATTAAATGTAAACTGACATACTCTTTCTGCCTCCATCATTGTGGACAGCTCCTAGGACCTATTGTTGTATCCATCCTTCAAGAGGCAATGAATAATTGTCCCCCTTCTGTTACTGAAATAACTCCAGCACTGCTTCTTAAAGATGCAGCGTATGCTGCTACTGCATATGTCTACTATGAGCTCTCGAACTATCTTAATTTCAGCGATTGGTATGCTTTTGGACTCCTAATGCATATACTTTTTTCATCACTTTTAAATGTGGCTGTGTGATTCCTAACTGAACCTTCATTTGATTTGACTCCAGGTTTAATGGTGCACTCTCCCTTGAGCTGTCAAATGACCATCCAAATAGGCGTATCATCCATCGTAAAGTTGCTATGATATTGGGACATTGGGTTTCAGAGGTACAGTTGTTTTACTTCGGCTTTACCGTTTTTTTTTGTAGCAAATTTTGACGAGGCTTTAGAGGAAATAGCATCTTATCTTTTGTAAAAAATGCATCGTACCATTGCATGAAAGATTAAAGGATAGTATGCAAAATGACGTAGTATCTTGTCCGAATACCGAAATAAGTTGAGTTAATGCGGAATAATCATCTAAAGTAAAATGTTTTCGCTATTTTGTAAAAAAGAGGCTATTAGGGTTAGTTACTCTACTGGTTTTCGTTATCTTCTCTTATTAGAATGTTTTCGTTAATTATATTTTTGGTTAAAAAATTGTTGGCGGCTGATGATAAAACCTTTCAGATTAAAGATGACACAAAAAGAGCAGTTTATTGTTCTTTGATAAAATTGTTGCAAGACAATGACCTCGCTGTCAAGGTAATTTCATCGTATTTTGTTGCTTTTATCTTTCTGTCTTGCATTAAGGTCGCATTTTCTTACCCTTTTTGTATTTTGGCTGCCTCTAAGATTGTCTGTTTGCTTATGCAGCTGGCAGCTAGTAGGTCACTATGCTTACACGTTGAGGATGCAAATTTTTCGGAGCAAAGTTTTCGTGATCTTCTTCCAATCTGCTGGGATTCATGTTTCAAAATGGTTGAGGAAGTTCAAGAGTTTGATTCGAAGGTACAAGATGTAGCTACTTCAAATTCATTATAGCACTCCATTCTTGCCATTCCACTTCCTCGATGACTCATATGACTCTCTATCATTCCATCTAACTATCCTTTCTTTTTTCTCAGGTTCAAGTTCTGAACTTGATTTCGATTCTTATTGGCCATGTTAGTGAAGTCATTCCGTACGCACAAAAGTTGGTGCAATTCTTCCAGAAGGTATAGTGACATTCTTTCTGTATTTTCTTTTTTTATCTGGGTGCAAAATTATAGCTTATTATCTATGTGCTCGACTTAAAATCAGGTTTGGGAGGAATCTTCTGGTGAAAGCCTTCTACAGATTCAGCTTCTTGTTGCACTGCGGAATTTTGTAATTGCACTTGGTTACCAGTCGCCCATCTGCTATAGCATATTGCTTCCAATACTCCAAAAGGGCATCGACATAAATAGCCCTGATGCACTCAACCTTCTAGAGGATAGCATGGCAGTAAGTTTCCAGTTCATCATAAGATGTATACCTTTCTTTTCTGCTGATACAAATGTTATATATATTTAAATGACACTGCCTTACATATGTAGTTATGGGAAGTCACACTCTCCTACGCTCCTGTGATGGTGCCCCAGCTATTGGCATGTTTTCCCTATATGGTGGAAATCATTGAAAGAAGTTTTGATCATTTACAGGTTAGCTTTTTAAGTTTTCAAGGAGTTGACGTTTTGTGTCATTAATAACCTATATGTATGTGTGCTCAGATATACTGAAACATGTTGTGTCAATAATACCTTCAATCATATTCAAATTGGCCATATGCTCCCGAAATTTTACATTAACATCAGAACCAAAAATAGGTTGCTGTCAGTATCATGGAATCGTACATCATTTTGGATGGTGGGGAATTTCTCAATATGCATTCTTCAAGTGTCGCAAAGATTCTTGATCTTATTGTTGGAAATGTAAATGACAAGGGGTTACTCTCAATTCTTCCGGTGATTGACATCTTAGTTCAGGTGCGTATAGTATGATATCTCATTTTCCTAATTTTTGCAGCCAAGCAATAAATATTCATGAACCTTTACGATTTATCATTGTCATTAGCAATAACAAAAATATGATTCCATTATCATATTGGAGCCCTTTTTCACGTACATTACTCTGTCTGATTAAATCGTTGTCCTTCACAATTTTTATTTATTTTAAGCAATGTATATATATTCTGCTAAAGACTTCTGTAGCCAAAAAAAATTGGGGGTAGCTATTTTGTAATGGAGTTGTGTTCAATAGAGACTCATTCTTCTGTTAGCCTTGTATATACATTGCAGTTATCATTTTAATCACCTAGCCATATCTTTTGGTATACATATTGACCCGTGATGGAACTTTTGTGGCATCATTTCAGTGTAAATTATTTATGATGACTCTCTATATCTGTGTATGTGTATATGTGTGAAAGTTTTGATAAATAACAACTTGATTTGAACATTGCTCTTGTACTGAACAGTGCTTTCCTGTGGAAGTGCCCCCTCTCATCAGCAGCTGTTTGCAGGTGAGTGTCTTATTTACCTTTTGATTGATGAAAGTTTCATATTATTGCTTGAAACATTTGATGAAGTTGGTTTGTTGGTGTATCTCGCAGAAACTGGTGATTATTTGCTTGAGTGGAGGAGATGACCGAGATCCATCCAAGACTGCAGTTAAAGTGTCTTCAGCTGCCATCCTGGCAAGAATTCTGGTGATGAACACCACTTACTTGGCCCAGTTAACATCTGATACATCTCTCTCAGTGCTACTTCAACAAGCAGGGGTCACGATCGAAGACAACATACTCCTTTGCCTCGTCGACATTTGGCTCGACAAGGTCAGTAGAATAGCTTTCTGGAACTTTAACTGCTTTTATAATGGGCTTGCGGGAATCTTTCATGTTGTTAAATAGTCCATTTTTTATCCTAAGCAATAGCTAGTTAACGTACTGCTCTACATGTTGCAATGCATATGATCGGACTCATTTTGCTATCACATCTACTTGTGTCCAGGTGGATCATGCGTCTCCCATGCAAAAAAAGACATTTGGATTGGCTCTTTCCATAATACTTACACTTCGAATGCCTCAGGTTCTTGACAAGCTGGATCCAATACTAAGGTACAGGCATGCTCAACCAAATATTAACAACTTGGTTTATGTATCAATGTTACTCGATTGATCTTTCTTTTCCTTAAAACAGTACATGCACCAGTGTGATCCTTGGTGGAGATAAAGATCTAACAGAAGAAGAATCAAGGTTATAATTTATTTAATTGCTTGCAGAAGTACATACGTTTCTAGCCAGTTTTGTGATTTGTTACTGAACTGTTCACTACACTTGCGTATCTTATCTAAAATTCATACAATTTATAATTCCAGCGGTGACATAAGTGCAAGTAGGTCTCGTGGAGAGGAAACCCCACCTAGCAAAGAGTTACGGAAAAGTCGGGTAAAAGTTGATTATGAAGATCAGTGATTTTAACGAACCAGCTACTACAAAAACCAGGGATTTTAACACATTGTTTTTGGATTTTATTATGAAGATCAAAATTTCAGACCCAATCTACCAGATGTCACTGGAGAACTTAACGCGTGAGAACCTTCAGACATGTTCGACACTTCACGGAGATGCCTTTAACTCTGCAATTAGTAGGATGCACCCATCGGCGCTTGCACAAGTGAAGCAAGCCTTGAAGCTTCCGTGATGAAATGGTTTTTGCCTCTCGATTGCTTTTTTCCTTATCACAGTAAAGAGCAGCAGTATTCAAGTGAGTTTATGATCCCTCGTTCTTCTTCCTTCTAAGTGTCTTTCATATCGAGTCATGTAGTAACATATTTCCACCATTTGAACCGAATCGCCACTTTATATCTGTTCAGGTGAGTGAGCTTTTTTTCGCTTTTACCGTAACGGTGTTTTGCATAGGCGCGCATGTTGCATTGTGTCCTCTGCGACCTTTGGCGGTTTGAGGAAATCTGTACATATATATCTTTGGGGAGGTGCGTCTCTTTTAGCTCCCCGTGCGAAAAGAAGGCGTCCTTAAAATAACTTTTTTTTTTTTTTGCTCTGCTTGAGTTTAATTTTGTCTATTCATTATTCGATACAACCTTTTTTACTTTCAACAAAAACAAAAGGAAACCAGAAAAAAAAAGAAAAAGAAAGGTGAGACTCGCAAAATAGGAAGATTTTTGGGATGTTTTCGGGTCTGTCTTGTCCCAGTGGTTCGAACAATATACTGTATGATGTAAAAGGTTAGACTTGAGTTTCATTCTTTACTTTTCTACTCAGTTGAAGTTTAACTTTCCCTTGATAAAGAACAAACAACAGTTACACGATTTGTACTTAACCGCTTCATTTACATTTACATTTACATTTACACCTACTTGCTCCAAGAACCTGATGAAAACATCGCACGTTATAAAAAATACTCTCTTCACCGAGGTATGATAACAACACTTGATAGTAATACCGTAATACAGATGATACTAGAGGAATTCTTAAAAGTACCACAAAATAAATTTTATTCCAAAATTACTATCTCTAATTTTGTTTTCCAAAAAATACCTTAAAACTAAATAGGCGTTATGTTCTGAGCCCATATGTTGACGGGTAGACCGTAGATCAATTAATCAAATCGGACACAGCCTAGTCAGAATGTCTCAGTGTTGAACCATTATAATATGGCTACTGTTGTGGGCAAACTCGGCCGAAACAAAAAACTTATCATTTTTTCAAGGAACACACAAGCTCCGTGTACTGAGAAATTCTTATTAAATGATAGACCAAGAATACAAAAAAATGGGAACAGTGTAATATCAATCACCTTTTTCTTCTAAGTGTTCCTTGATGGCCCTTCACTTCCGGTACTGCCGGATCTCTTTTACAACGCCCTCGGTCAGCGAATCAACATCATGATTCTTCCCGTAGAATTTCACAAAATTCATCTCCGGACTCATCAAGTACCTTCACCCACAACACAATATGTTCTTATGTTCAAATTCCAACCAAAATTTTCAAAACACTACCGAGCCAAAGTACGAGAAGAATATACATATATTACATGACTGTAACTAGTTAAATCCTGAAATTTGAGAATCGACACAGTTTTTCTATTCCCGATTCGTGCTGAAGATTATAATAATCTTCCAAACAAAAACTATGTAAAGGGATAATAAGCACACGTACATGACTATAGAGTGATCAACGAGATAGTCTGAGTCTTCCTCTTCCGTCTTCATGTAGTAAACCCGATAAGAACGGGCCACCGATTTGATTTCTTCGGGGCTCCCAGTTAACCCGATCAATTTCGGATGAAATTCTACAACAAGTATCAAACTAGATGAATTTCCATTTCGAAAAAAAATGAAAGCAACCTTGAAGAGTTAACTATATCTACCTTTCACATATTCATGTACTTGCTGAACTGTGTCTCTTTCAGGATCCACAGAGATAAACACAGGCACCACATCTACTCCGGACTTTTCCTCTGTGAAAATGTGATAGAACCTTAGAGACACAATATATCCAAATGTGGAACCACACAAATGAAAAAGAAAGAAACGTGGGTAACTCACTTATTTTGTCAATGGCAGCAGCTAACTTAATGAGCTCGTCAGGACAGATATCAGGACAATGAGTAAACCCAAAGTATAAGATGCTCCATTTCCCCATTAAGTCTTTCTCCGTGATACGTTTCCCATCGTCTCTTACAAGGCTGAATGGTCCTCCAATGGCGGCTTTTCCAGCAGATGGTCCCTCCTTGACGGCTTTAGAATTGGTATTTATATCTAAGACATCAAGAACATAGACAAATAAAGGAAATCAATAAGGTTTTTAGAAGATAATGGAATCCACCACAAATCAATTATCAATGTGAGCTCATTAAGCATTTAATCACGTAACAGTGGTCCACTGGATCAAGTTCTGATTAGGTTTTACGATATGTACAAAAATAAACTCACCATAGATGAGTACCTTCGATATGACGTTTCTTTTCTCTATCATAATAGTAGACCAATCCAGCTCCAGTAGCAAACAGCAAGAAAAAGCTCATCCACGAAACGGGCTGTAGTTACAAAAAAATTCCCAATCAAAACATCATACGAAACCAAAATTTCTCCTAAAACACCATATGCAATTGATGAGATTCAATCATTTCAGATGAGAAAATTGTTCATGGATACGATTATCAAAAACAAGAGGAGAGGAGGAAATTTACCGCTCCACGAACATCTTTTCCAGAAGAACGGTTGTCTTTCTGATCAGAACCGCCATCAGAACTCTCTGATCCTCCTCCAGATTTCTCATTTTCACCAGAAGTTTTTGTTTCCGGATTACCAGAGTTAGGCTTAGAGGTAGTATCAGAAGCGGAAGTGCTTAGCAAACATCTCTGATCCATCTTCAACCATTCGATTCCACAGCTAAGTGGAGAAAACTGCAAAATGAAAATCGCACTTATGGAGCTGAAACCGAACAGATTTTAGAAAATGAAAACGAGAAGACAATGCCTAACCGATCGAGGAAGAGAGAAATCCCCATGACGAAGCGCGTCGCTGCACGCCGGAGAAGGAGTTGATGGAGAGAGTAGATCGCTCGAAAGGCGAATTCGGAGAGAAAGTTGGAAGGGACGAAGACGGCTTGCAGTTCTACAAAGAGCAGACGCCATTTACGACTGAATTTCACAAATCTGATTGGAACAAAAGAGGTTTTAGGAACAACAGAGGTTTTACAAGCGACGGGCATCTTCTTATCAGAAAACGGCAGGATTTGCGCACTTCTTTTAATGAAACACCCTACAGTTTGGTTTTAAGGCCCATCATGTTCGACAGGCACACTGTTCTCTACGGTTACGGCCCATTATTCGATTTAAACTTTTCTCTTAAATATCCATAGTTTTCGACATTTACGTTTTTCACCCCTAGCTAACACAGACAGCATCATTACGTTCCATGTTCATCTCTCATGATCCATTGTAGCTCAATAGCTAATCAAATAACGCTGAAGACCTAACTGACACAAAAGCGACCACTGATAAGCGGATGATGATGCATTAACCAAAAACCAAAAAAAGAGTTTGTCTCAACTTCTACAAGAGAAAACAAAATACGACAGGGCCTCAAAACGGAAATGGCCTTAGAGAAATAAACACACTTTTGTTCCCACCCCAAAAACTCCCCTCAACCGCTATTCACATCATTCGATAAAGAAAAGAGGAAAGTAAGACGCACGACGATTCTTTTTTAAAACCTTAAGAGAGAGAGGAAGAGGCGCATAGGCAATAAGTGTGGCTTATTATGATGAAGAGCGCATGACCCTTGCGATCATCCCTTGAGCCCAGCGTGCAGTGTCCCTTAGATCATCATCCTCTGATTCGAGACACTCATTGAGGAACTCACCACAGAAGGTGAAGTTAGTGAACAACTGCTTCGTCTGCTCTCCTACAACATCCGCTAGATCACCCATTGCTGCAACTGCGGCTTTCGTAACGCTCTCGTCCCTGATCCCAGACACCAAAAGTAATAAGTTTCAAGTGTGCAGTAAAACAACAAGACATATATAAAGAACTGATACGGACCTGAGGGAATCTTTGGATACGAGTTCAACAAACAGCAAGAGATGCTGAGCGTAAGGCATCATGAGCTCGGCTTTTCCATCCTTGAACCCTTGTAGTATCCCCGAGTATGCCTCGAAGATGCTTCTGCGGAGTTGGTTTGCATAATCCATAAGCTCCTCGTCAAGGGTGTCCATCTGAGCACACACCTGAGCAGCCCCTTGCATGATCTGAAGAGCTGCACCTACATACCTCTCAAAATGTGCACCAATCGCCAGTGCAATGTCTCCAAAGGATGAGAATATCGGAGGTTTCACCGACCTGTGCAGTGCATCACTTTTAAGGTTCTCGATAAGTTGTCCCATGATCTGATCACAGAAAGGTAAGATGTTTGCATCCAGGGCACGGCAAATGTCACCGATCACTCCTACAGTGATTGAGCAGACTTGGTATTCTTCAAAATTCTGCAGCCCCATCTGGAGATATTTGAAGAGCTCGGGCATGTACTTGACAAACTCAGCTCCAGTCGCATAGGCAAGAGCACCGATTGCAAGCATGGCTTCTTCGTGGACGCTTGAACTGTGGCATCCAAACACTCTTAGGAACAGCACCATGATCTGATCTGCATTCTGTGATATGATGGGTTTCGTCTCCTCCTTGCCGCTCAGCTTCTGGATTATGACCTGGAGAACACCACACAGAGATGCCTGGAGTTCTGCTTGCTTCTCACGGTCCTCAGTTGTTACTATCGCGAGGTCCATTGTCTGACCCAACTTTGTCATGATGACTGGAAGGAGCTGCTCTATGATGCCCGAGGCCTCTAAAAGGTTTGAACACCGGACAACCTCGTTCAAGGTTTCATATGCAGCACCTCTCAGCTTAGACTCTGCCCCATCTGTACGCTCAGCAGCTGCAAGCAGGTGTTTGATGATCTCTGTAAGATAGGGAGAGAGAAGAGAGGAACTTGCTGAAGAGTCATCATATCCCTGGGCAAGGTTGTATATCGCTCCGCACACCTTCTCCGCCACATTTGGCACATCTTTAATCGATTCCAGTAACACATTCACAATTTTAGGGAGGTTCTCTCGTGATATCACAGAGAAGCCACTGTCTGGGGTGTGCAAAAACTCAAAGATGCGGCTCAGAGTCCAAGCAGTTGTGTCCCTGACTTGGTTATTCTCGTCCTTGGTTGCGGTGAGGAGAAACTCCAAGCCAGCAGCAACCATTGGGGCAAGCTTGTCAATTGTTGGGCCCTCCAAAATTGATCCAAACGCATAAGTGGCTGCCTCTCGGCTTCTCCAGTTCGGGTTCCTTATGTTGATTTCAACAAAAGGCATCACAAGAGGGACTATACCATCTCCAACCGTTCTGGAGACAAGGCCAAGGCAAGTCCCACCAGCCATAGATATGTTCCAGACATCGTCATCATGGTCCTGATCCTCGTCCTGCTTCTGAAGAGTTTCTAGCAGCATGGGAACTAAATGGGGAAGAGCCTTCTCTATGAAAGAGGAATGGGGTGGGGACGAGTCACCGGTATCAGGACTGTCATACTCTTGGCGGTCTATCTCTTCATCACATATGGTGCTCCAGAACTCAATTGCTTGGAGGGCAACGCTCTCTTCATCTCCCTTTACAGCATTTGATGTGAGCTGAAAGAGTGTTTCCATGTATTGCGCCAGAACATCGTAGTATGTTGATGCAATGGACACAAGGCACTCAAAAGCAGCTTGCCTGATTACTGCCTCCTTGGAACATGCTGTTTCGCATACCATCTTCATGATATAAGTTCTCTCCATTTCATTCTCAAAATTTGTCTGAGAAAAATCCAGGGCATTCAAGAGAGCCTTTGTTGCTGCGAGACGAACTTCTGCAGTGTTTTCAGACTGGTTCATGCCCTGCACAACTGCTGTGAGGACAGAATTCACTTCATCTTGCACAAGATCATGGTGCGATATCTCTTCACAGACATAGCCAAGAGTTTCTAAGGTTGACTGCTTCAAGTGTGCGGGACTGCCTTGCTGGGTCATATTGTTAAGCAGCGATCCAACAAGTTCAGGCCACTGCTTCTGAGGAATTTCGATGGAGGCTACCTTTGCAATAACCTGAGCTGAAGTATGCCTCGCCTCTTGGGCAGATGAAGCAAGAGTTCTCAATAACAGTTCCTTGATCTGGGATTTAAGAGCAACGTCAATTGCAAACCATTGTTTCACCAGATGATCTTTAGTAGCAGAATCCTTGGCGTCTAGAGAATTCTTGAGCAAAATACCAGCTAGGCGACGGGATTCAGCAGGTTTATCGTTGTTGGCGAGCTCAAATGACAGAGATAATAAAAACTGCGGCAAGTTCTGTTCTTGGAATTGCTTGAGACTAGTCTCTGCTTCAGTACGGACTCTTGCATCGGGTGACTGGGCAGAAAGTAGGAACTGAGTGATCTCCATGGCCATTCTTCTCTCTGCACAATAAGAGACATACACCAGCATTAGCGACAAAACAGCAGCAAGGCTCTAAAACAAAAATTAAAGCTACTTAACAAAGTATTAGGTATGACTACACAAGGCAATAGGCAATAATACTATACAAAGCGTCCACAGGTTCAAATCAGATAGCACAAACAAGAGCAAGCTTAAATTGACAGTTTGAACTCAATCCGATACTAAGACTATCTATATTCTAAGAAAACTATAGAGGAGATTCTCTGCTGTGTAATTAATCACGAAATTGGTGCAAACAGATTCCAGATTAAAATCCGGGTCAGAGATGACCCTAAGATTTCGTTGTAGAACACCAGTTCTACTTCCACAGAAGACTACTAAGAGCGAAGGGAAAAAAAACAAAAAAAGAGAGAGGCAAAATCACTGCGAGCGAGTAACGAGAAGCTAAAAAACCTAGCAGGCGTGACCCAAAACCTAATCGGAAAGCATAGATCAACTAGCAGATTGCGAATCCAGGATTCAATACGCAGCTCAAGCAAGAGATTTACATTGAAATTAAGGTTCTTTGCTTGGGTAACCGCGTAAGAACTAGGGTTTTGCACTTCAATCCAAACCCCGCGTCGCTCTCACTACAAATGCTACCTTCTCCAAGACGCCGCTCGAGCAGGGTAAAACCCTCTGGATCAGAAAAACCCTAAAGTAGAGCACACAGACAGAGGCATCATCTCTCCTATCCCTCCATCTCTTAACACAATCACAAATATCCCAAGTTAATCTTTTGTATCCCTCCCTCCTGGTCAATTACGGAAATAGCCTTAATGAATTACTGCTCGAAAATGGAAATAGAAAACAAGTTGGCGTTCTCGTTGGCGTTTAGCGTTTGGCGTCGGATTCTGAATTCTGAGAACGCTCAACTGGTTTCTCTCTCTTTCCTCCCGCCTTTACTCTCTCTCTCTCCTCTCTCTCTCCTCTCCTCTCTCCTTTACTCTCTCTCCTCGGGCTCTCCATCTTCTAGATCGAGCTCTCTGAAGCTTATCTTGGTCGTCCGAAGCTCCTTCTCTTCCCTCTCCATCATAATCTCGTTGCTTGGGTACCATCGTCGTCGCAAATCGCAGCCGGAACTCAGGTCTGTCCATAGTTGGAATTCGTTTTTTCTCTTGAATAAATCAGAGAATTGGGTGTTTAACAATGCTTTGTGGGTCGGTCGATTAGTATTCAGCATTAGCAAAGAACGTAATGGAGGCCTGCCAGGCCTTGAATCGAAGTGAACCGTAAGTAGAAGAGTGAGGTAGTTTTTGGATCTCCGCCGATAGTACAACTGAGTATAACTCGTATAACTAATTGTGATAGTATAACTAGGTAAACTAAGTATAACTTTGTTAAGCCCAAAATCGCGAAACTTGGTAGAACTAGTATAACTGGTATAACTAGTATAACTGGTATAACTGGTATAACTTTGTTAAGCCAAAAATCGCGAAACTTGGTAGGACTAGTATAACTGGTATAACTGGTATAACTTGTTTGATGTAAAAATGCATAACTGTGTAAAACTATTAATAATGATTGAGTTTTGACATTGTTTTGGTAGGATATGATGGGTGAAGACGTCAGCATACATTTCAAATGCGAAGGTGTCTTGTACAGTTTATTGGTGAAGACATCAACGAAGGAGATAACACTACTGATGGTAAAAGCTTTGATATGCAAGAAGTTTGGGTGGGATGAAAAAACGGTGGAATTGAAATTGAGATACATTCCGCTGATTGTGAGATGCGACGAATATATGACCGTTGCTGATGATGACGATCTCATGATCTATCTAAAAACAGTTGATAACCAAGGCTGTAGATGTATGTTGCATGTAGAGGCCACGACTTCCTCAACACAGCCCACGGCGCAAGTATCTCGAGCGGAGAAGGAAAGCTCTTTTGGTATGAACTATAATGATGAAATTGGAGGTAATGCTCTGACTCTATATGTAGACAACGGAGAAGCAGAACAAGAAGAGGAGGCAGAAAAAGAAGAGGATGCAGAAAAAGAAGAAGATGCAGAACATGAAAAGGAAGCAGAAAAAGAAGAGGAGGCGATGGATGAGGATGATGTTAGAGGCGAATATAGGCACAACGAATATGATGAACCACCTGTTGTACAATCTAGTTCGTATACTGAGCCATGGGAAGATGGTTTGAATGTCAGTTTACTTCAAGAGTTTCCAAATAAGAAGGCAGTGCAGAGAATGGTGGATAAAGCTGCATTTGAGAACTCTTTTGGTTTTGTGCTAGTGAAATCAGATAAGGAAAGATATGTGGTGAAATGTCGACATAAAAGCTGTGACTGGAAATTACGAGCTGCAAAGGTACTAAATACACGGTTTTCTTTCTCAATTAGAACGCACAACAAGATGCATACATGCTCCCGGGCTACTCAGAGTACAGTAAAGAAGAGGAAAGGCACTCCAGATTTAGTTGCAGGTTTGTTGCATGGAGATTATCCAGGATCAATGGAGACGCCAAGTCCTGGAACTATCCAGAAGCTTGTTCACACCAGATTTGGTGTGAAGATATCCTACTCCACGGCGTTGAGAGGGAAAAATCGGCATGCTTATGATCTGCGTGGTGATCCAGGAGAGAGCTACAAGAAATTGTATTGTTATTTGCATATGCTAGAGAAGGTGAACGAAGGTACAAAGACAAGTCTGAAATTGGATGGAGACGGAAAATTCTTGTACCTATTCATCGCTTTGGGAGCTACCATTGAAGGGTTTCAATGTATGAGGAAGGTGATAACTGTGGATGCAACGCATCTGAAGAACGGGTATCGTGGTGTGCTAGTCTTTGCTTCAGCTCAAGATCCTAATAGGCACAACTATCCCCTAGCGTTTGCTGTACTTGATAGTGAGAACAATGATAGCTGGAATTGGTTTTTCGGGTTGCTGAATTCTGTTATACCAGACTCGTCCGAATTGGTTTTTATGACTGACAGAAATGAGAGCCTCATCAATGCCGTAGCTACTGTGTATCCAAGCGCACATCATGGGTATTGTGTATGGCATTTGTCTCAAAATGTGAAGGACCATGCCTTTAATGTCAACAAAGACGTGGTCGCATTTTATTTCATGCAGATGAGCAGGCATTACACGGTGGCGGCGTTTGAGGCGGCTTACAGTGAATTTGAAGCGAGATTTCCGTCTGCGGATGCGTATCTAGTAAAAACTACGAAAAATAGGATGGAAACTTGGGCAAGGGTTCATTTTCCGGGAGTAAGGTACAACCTAGACACAAGCAACTGTGTGGAGTCTTTAAACAGTACTTTTAGGCCTGCAAGGAAATACGCCTTAATACCCATGCTTGATGCGATTATTGCACAAATTTCTAAATGGTTTAATGAACATCGGAAGGAGGCCGCTGCTGGACCAGATTCGCATAAGTTTGTACCTCTGGTGGAAAACATGTTGCACGATATGTGGAAGGACGCTGAGAAATTACATGCGACGGAGTTAAACAGTTTCGAGCTTCTTTATGATGTCGTAGCTAAGAAATCCGACGGCACCGCCGAGCCAGAGAGTAAGAATTGGACGGTGGACTTAATCAGGAAAAGTTGCAGTTGCAGGGTTTTTGATTTTGATAAGATTCCTTGTGTCCACGCACTAGCCGCTTTCATGGAATTCAACACCAGCAATGTGCATAGTTCTCGATATCCTCTGCAAATGGTTGAGCTGGTCTCAAAATATTACTTGAACGAGGTGTGGCAATTGGCGTATTGGAGGACGATTTTTCTCGTGCCTCATGAATCCGAATGGGATGTACCTGGAGACGTGAAGGCAAAGAAAATCATACCATTGCAACCTATCCCGAAAAAGGGAAGAAAGAGAACGAAGAGACTTTTTGGTCCTGGAGAATGCCGGCGTACAAGGACAGCAAACAAAAGGCGGAAACGACAAGGAATCGTGTGGCAGGTGTTTGAGCAACCTGAGCAACCTGAGCAACCTTCTCAGCCAAGTACAACCTGATTCCAAATTTGTGGTGTAAAACTGGTTTTTGTGGTGTAAAACTGGTTTTTGTTGTGTAAAACTATGCAGTCTTTGTTACTTAGCTTGCTTTGACGTTGGTAAAACTGAGTAAAACTGAGTAAAACTGAGTAAAACTGAGTAAAACTGAGTAAAATTCACAACTTTTAAAACTGTTAAACCTTTGGTGAAATTGAAATTATAAGAAAAGTGAATTGTTAGAACTTATGAAATCCATAACCTTTACATATAATTTTTGGGAAAAAGAACAAAGTTATATGAAAAGAGTTTGTTTGCAAGTATTGCACTCTATATTCACCATATACTTCTAGGGTCACTTTGCTAAGAACAAGCAATTCCGGATGAGAGATTCGCAAAACTCAAGTTTTTCAACATATTAATGGATAAAGTAATAAACATCATATATAAATCACTTAAACTCTTATGTAAAACTAGAAAAAATACATACAATATTAAGTAATACTAACTTAATATTGAAAACAGCCTAAGTATAACTATTAACAGTGTTGGTACAACTAATACCTTGGTATAACTAAGTGTATTTCTCTGAATGAAAGACGGCGCTACTTTTGAATGAAAGACGAGAAAGACGGGAGACGGCGCGACGCACGTGTTTTGTGTGGAAAGACGGCGCTACTCTAATTTTGAATAAACTTTAACAAAATCATAAACTTTCGACTTTCTCGTTTTCGTTCTCTCTCTCTCCTCTTCACTCTCTCTTCACTCTCTCCGAACCTCTCTCCTCTCTCATCTCTCTCTTCTTCTTCTTCTTTCTTCCTTCCTTCGATCCGATCTCCGGTATCAGATCTACAAATTCTCGCAGATCTGACTTAAGTAAGTATAATTATTTTCAATTTCTATCACTCAGAGAGACAGATCCGCTCCATCATCCAAAACCCTAGATCTCCAGATCTACAGATGGCTTGGAGAAATTTAGACAAGTCGCACCCAGATTACTACTCCATGAAGGAAGCCATGAAGGAGGAGGCCTGGAGAACTCTCGTCGCAGATGGTCAATACGGCGTTCCGCAGAGATGTCCATGTGGGGAACGAATCTTCCATGAGATTTCGGAAATCGAAGGAGACTTGGGGAACAGATACTTTACCTGCGAGAAGTATAAGGCGAGTTCTCATTCTCATTTGTGTATTTAAAATCGAGAAAATCTTTTCATAAATTATTCAATCTATCTTCATGTGCAGAATGATGGTTTCCACTGGCGCATTCCTTGGTTTGGTGCTGTCGACGAAGAATTTGCAAGGTTAAGGAAGGAGGTGGATGACCAGGCTAAAAAACTTCGATGTAATGTGATGTAACAATAAACTCCTTTGTGTTTCGCTTAAAATGAATGAAAACGCACTTAGTTTTTCCCAGTTTTACCAGTTTTACAAAATGAAAACTAACTTAGTTTTTCCTAGTTTTACCAGTTTTACAAAATGAATGAAAACGCACTTAGTTTTTCCCAGTTTTACCAGTTTTACAAAATGAAAACGCGCTTAGTTTTTCCTAGTTTTACCAGTTTTACAAAATGAAACAGATACTTAGTTTTTCCTAGTTTTACCAGTTTTACAAAATGAAACAGATACTTAGTTTTTCATAGTTTTACCAGTTTTACAAAATGAAAACGCTTAGTTTTTCCTAGTTTTACCAGTTTTACAAAATGAAAACGAATACTGGTTGTACAAAATGAAACAGATACTTAGTCAAAGTCTAATCCAAAGTCTAATCCAAGGTATAATCCAAAGTCACAAAATCAAACTAGCCAAGTTTTCCTTGCTTTTCATAGCTTTTGCCTCTTTAGACGACCCTCCTCTAACTTCATGTTAATTGCATCCCTCATCCGTTTTGAATGTGCACTCTTCCTTGAACATTGCTTAATGCGAGTACGCTTATTGATAATTGGTGGAACGACTGTTGATGCTTCCTACAAATGAATACAAATATTAAATTCCCTGAAATATGTGATTTTCTCATCTTTTGTTGCAAAGTTTACCTGTGAAGGGTTTCGACTTCCACCGGCCACGTCTTCGGCCACGTCTTCGGCCACGTCTTCGGCCACGTTTTCCTCACCACCTTTATCACCGACTCTCTCCTTCACATACGCTTCAATCGGGGCTATCCTTTCCTCCAGCCGATCAACTTTCTTCTCTATGGTTGTCATACGCTCCTCCATGTCCTTCTTCATGCTCTGAATAAGCTCTATCAATTCTGGGGAGGGCGTGTCAACATCTTCAGGGTTCACCGCTTCAGGGTTCACCGCTTCCGGGTTGTGAGGAGGAGCGTCTGCTAATCTTGCCACATCTTCGTCGTACATATCCTTCAAAAATACGACCTGCGATTGATTAGCGATCTTCATCCAACTATCAACAACCACACAATGCTTATCAACGTCCTCCTCAGGTTCTGTGATTCTTTCAAGAAGACGCTTCTCACTAGCGTCTGCAGTTAAGATATTATCAATGTCCTGCAAATACAATCAAGGAGTAAAGATTACTGGGTAAATAATTTAGAGTAAAATTTATAGGCTTATATGCAGAAGTATAACTAACCTTAGTTTTACCAAGTTGTGCACTTATTGTCTCGAAAGGAATTCCTTTCATATCGCATTTTTTGAACATTGACTTGCACATCTTCGGACATTCCTCATCTGCGCTAGGAAAAGGTTCGAGAAATCGTTCACCCAACACTGGAATAGCTTCGAAAGCTAAGAGCTACACACAAAACGATGCTTTACAGTTAGAATTAGCGTAAAATATTTAAAGTTTAGACAAAACGAAATCCTGACATCGAAATAAATATTACCTCAAGAGGTACAATGAAACCGGGAATCGGCCATGGTTGGCCCTGCTTCTCTATTCCTGGAACAGCCCCATTGAAATGAGTCATTGTCTTGGAGATCCCTTCCAACATGTGATCATAGGACAATCTCCCCCAAGGAAATGTCCTACACAAATTTATATCACCCACGGCTCTCAACAAGAATGGGTCCACGGAACTAGCTTTTTTCCCGGTCTTCGTCTGCCCTTTGATAATGCTAGCTAAAAAGTACAATATCAACATCCTCAGTCTGTCATTAGAATTCGGAGAAGGCTTCATCTTCTCTAGCATTGGCTTCAGATCTTGATATCTTACTGTTGAACCCTTAAAATACTTCTCCACGAATGCCATTTTCCCACATGTATTTTCCGCAAAACCGCTTGGATAGTTATGGGAATACAATCCAGATATCAGGGCGTGTTCCCTTAAACCATACCGGATAGGCACGCCATTTACAACGAACCAAACTTCTTTTTCCTTCTCAATGCATGCGGTTCGAAGAAGCAGCGTCCAAACTCCCTGAAGCTTGTGGTTTCGCTCCCTTGGCATGTGGAAGATGTGTTTGAACTGCGGGTGAGTCTCAAACCAATTCTTCTCATTATCTGTAAGAGCAGGCCGTAAATCGCGGAAGGTCTCGAACACGTCCTGCAAATAGCACCTCGTCGATAGCTTCATTTTCTTACAATAGTCTGACGGCGGAAAATACATCCTTAAAGGTCTCATTGGCTCCAGTTCCTCTTCCTCTTCCTCATCTGAACACTGCAGAACACATGTACCAAATATTACCTAGTTGTACTTTCATATCCACATATAGTTTTACCTAGTTCTACCAGTATTACTCTTTCATCCAACAAACACGAAATGAGAGTTAAACGACGAACTAATCAATCCTAAATCAATCCTCAAACTCTTCAATCCTCAACAAACACGAAATGCGAGTTAAACAAACCCGGAATCAGATATAAACTAACGATCATAAACTCCTCTCATAAACTAGAGAACTAACTCAAATCAACCAAACCATCCAATTCAACATTTTCCCTAATTCAGTTATTCTTGATTCTCAAAGTACTTACCCTTGAATCGGGGTCACTCAAGCTTTCACTCCCTCCGTCGCTTCTCCTGTCGCTCCCGTTATCATCGTCTCTCAAACTTTGGCTTCCTCCGTCGCTCCCGTTATCTTTCTCACCTCCGTCGCTCCCGTTGTCTTTCTCACCTCCGTCGCTCCCGGCCACATCTCCACCTCCACTCGGAGGGTCTCCGTCGCTCCCGTTCTCTTCCTCACCTCCAGGAGCCGGTTGGTTTTCTGGGCCGACCTCGGGTTCGACAGCTTCTCCTCTCAATTTTTCCCGCAACAATACCTTCTCCAGATTTCTTGTAAGTACCATCTTCTTCGTTTTCTAATATCTACTTGAATCTCTCTTCGATTTCGAATTTGAAATTCAGAGGAGGAAAAGCGAGGAGACTTGAGACCGCGAAAGAAATCGAAACTGAAACGGAAGAAGAGAAGAAACGCGATTTTCATTTTGAATTAGGTTACCCGATTTGACATGGATATAACCCGTTGGACCCGGATATTTCGTGGTCGGATATGTAATTACCTCAACTTTTCCCGGATATTTTTGTCCTTTACTTGTTTTTTGATTTAAATTTAAATGCTGCGAAAATGAAATAAACCAGAGGGATTTCTGAGATTGATGAAAAAGATGGAGGGATATGAGAGATGATTTCTCCACAGACAGATATTGAGACTGGGAAAGGAATTTTCGAATAGAAAGAAAGCGGGTGTGGAAGGGGAAACCCAAAAGCTAAAAACATCATTTTTATTTCGTTTCTATATAAATATTGGGAGATTTACATAATCTCCAATAACCTTTGTTGTCCAAAACATTTGTAATTAAACTTTTTTTTTTTTACAAACGACTGATATACATGTACGAGGTACGGCTAATATAATTAGGAGCCACCGATATGATTATACACAGCTAGGCACGACTCCATACAGGCAGACATCATGCTTGTATCAGTAACATAATTAATTACAAATAATCATTTTCTATTCTCTTATTAATTTTAGCTTAAGTGTTGAATCAAATTACTATAGAATAAAGTGGGAATTCTATTTCAATTATAATTGCTATGATTATGCCGGATTATTTTATCTAACGAAAAAAATTACAACAAATAATTTTATCCCTAAAAATGTCATTTGAGATTAATGTTCGTAAACGTTGATTCAATGCACACAGTTTGGTTGCGTTGAATATGACTTTGGTTGGGTTTGTTAATTTGTTCAGGTGTAAAGTATAGTTATACTTTAACAAAAAAAAAGTAAAGTATAGTTATCGTCCGACTTAAAAACAAAGCGCGGAATTTAACCCAAAAAAGAGAGTATATACTATGTCATATTAGATTGTTGTATCTCATAATATATTATATATGATCAACAGGAAGAAACACAATATTTGTTTTGAGTATTAGTCTATTCTCATGTGTTTGAGTATTTTTTATATATATTCAAGTTGATGTTTTGAAGTGTTTGAGTAGCAAGCCCAGAGTCATTCAAATACAAACAAACAAACCAAAAAGAAAGTCGAAATTAAATGGGTTATCATGAGTCTAGCTTCGGTTTGGAGTTACTATTTGTAATTAGTGATAATGCAATAATCAGTTTAATTTTTAAACAATGATCAAGACAAGGATGATGGTCAAATTTTGGGGATATAATAGATATGGGAGTCTAGTGAAGGAATGAAAATCATCTCATAGTCCGTTCATACTTCGAAAAAGTCTCATTTGAGCTATGCATTGCATTTCATAATACAACTATACTAGAGTTGGACCCGCGCCCTACACGGGATGATGATATCAATTTGTATTTTTATTAAAAAAATATCTATTTAATTATCTCGATTTTTTTTTGCGATGGATTTATTCGTTATTGTCTTCATCTATAAATTAAACATCTTAACGATTTTTTTAAAAAGTAAATAAATTAAAGCATTGACCACATATTCCATATGATATAGACTTAAGCATATATAAAAGTCAAATAACTACAATATAATAAGATAATTCAAAGAACAAAAAACTAAAAATAAAATATTATTCTTAAAAAAAAATATACTTCATGTATTTCATAAAATAAGTTGAAATTTTATAGTATTCAAATTTGTGATTAAAAAGATTTTAAATATTTTAACTTTTTAACTAAGTTAAACTATTTCAAATATTTTAATATCTTGATATAATATTTTCAGCTTTTTCACTATGAAATATTTATTATAATATAAATTTTATTTTGTTTAATTATATAGTTTTATCAAACAACCATATGAAACAAAATATACTTATAAATTTGGATGCTTATTAAATTAAGCTTTCATGTCTTATGGTTTCTTATCATTTTGATCCTTTTTATAATAGTCTTATGAACTATCACACATCTTCATTTTCAATGTGGGACTTTGATGATATACTTATTATTTTCATCATTTTAGTAATTGTTAATCCGAATCACCTGGTTATATGGTTATTATTTTTGGTTATTATAGTTCGCATATTTATATATCTAGGTGATAACCCGCGCCCTGCGCGGAATAAGAAATGTTTATAAGTTTTCGATTATTTGAATAATTGATATTATATTATAAATTTTCGATCAAACTTTTATAATATAAATATCTCAACATTATAATATTTTAACTTTTTGATAAATTTCAAATTTTACGATATTTAACTTTTTGATCAAATTAAATATTTTTAATATTTTCATTTTTTACCAAGTTAAACTTTTTTAATTTTTGAAATTTTTAATATTAATATTTATAATATTTGGCTATATTATATAGTTTTATTAAAAATCATAATAACCAAAAATACTTATAAATTTGTATGCTTATTAAATTAAGATTCCTACTCTTATGGTTTCTTATTATTTTGGTTCTTTTTATAATATATTTTTTGAACCACCACATATCCCTTTTCCTATGTGGGACTTTAAAGATATAGTTATATTTTTCATCAATTGAGTAATTGATATTCATTTTAAAAAATTCAAATTGTAACTTGTGTAAAAAAAATGTATTATTTTTTTATTAGATAGATAATGTGACAATTTATATTTTTCACAAAATTTAGTTCATCCAAAAATTAGAGAAGAAATGTAGTCTTTAAAGCAATAATTAATATGTTATATTTTGCTAAGAATGGAAAGAATGAAAATATTTTCATAAATTAAATGCTGAATAATATATAAATAATTGATATAAACTATTCTCTAACCAAATTAATATCAATGGCATATTGTGTAATATTTCTAGTAAACAAAACTTTATTTTATAACTATCATGAGATGGTCTCTGGTGATGACACATCAGCATGACAATTTTGTTATTAACACATGAATTAAATGTTATTTTTAAAATGTATTCTCTTTTAATATATAAGGGATGTGTATCCATATTTTAGAAAAATAACTATGCAGATTCTATAACGCTCTAACCGTTCATACCAGTATGTCATTCACTCTCCCTTTCGGTTTGTGGGTGTACATTATTTTTGAGTGGTTCTAGAGGTTTGTTTATTGTTCTTGCAATTACCACATGATTTTTCTTTTTGTTTTGGAAGTCACCCATCCTTCCACTATTCCAGACTTTCAGCATAAATATGCTTAAGTGTGAAATTTTTTTTAGACATTTGACCAAAAAAATAAATGCAGTTTTTGTTGACATAGATAGCCAAATCAATTCTTTTAAATTTCTCTACATATACCACAAACGGGATATTACAAATTCCATCAAGACCACAAACCGGGATATTATAAATTCCATCAAGAAATTCAAGATGACATAGTAAATAGAAGACTCGTCTACATTTTCATGTTCGGGATGATTTTGATGTAGTTAAAATACTACTAGATTTGTGCTTTCTCATATCTTTCCCTCTTTAAGTTTTGAAACCGATTGTCTCGTTCAAACAACAAATAAAACATTCTCTTTTTAGTTCGTTTTCTCCTTAATCTGTACGATTATTACCACTTTTAATTTTTTAAGTTGATTTAACAAAAGTAAAACAATTGGAAATTTAAGAGGTTTATGCGAAATAAATCAATGTTTATGGGGTGATTCAGAAATATTGTATTTTTAGCTTTTGCGTTGCCCTTCCCCACCCGCTTCTTCCTTATATTCGAAATTTTTTTTTCTCAGTCTCACATCCGTCTCCTTCGTCATTCTCAAGTCGACTCTCTGGTACTCTAGGGTTTTTATTTCTTATCCGGAGGTTTTTCCCCTGCTCGAGCGCCGTCTTGGAGAAGATTTTTCGGCGATAGCATTTGTAGCGAGAGGGACGGCGGGGTTTGGATTAGAGCGAAAAACCCTAGCTCTTACGCGGTTACCCACTCGAAATACCTTAATTTCCATGTAAATCTCTTGCTTGAACTGCGTATTGAATTCTGGATATGCATGTCTGCTAATTGATCTATGATTTTTGTTTAGGTTTTGGGTCACTACTGGTAGGTTTTTAAGCTTTTAGTATCGGAATAAGTTCAAACTGTCAATTTAAGCTTGCTCTTGTTTGTGCTATCTGATTTGAACCTGTGGACGCTTTGTATAGTATTATTGCCTATTGCCTTGTGTAGTCATACCTAATACTTTGTTAAGTAGCTTTAATTTTTGTTTTAGAGCCTTGCTGCTGTTTTGTCGCTAATGCTGGTGTATGTCTCTTATTGTGCAGAGAGAAGAATGGCCATGGAGATCACTCAGTTCCTACTTTCTGCCCAGTCACCCGATGCAAGAGTCCGTACTGAAGCAGAGACTAGTCTCAAGCAATTCCAAGAACAGAACTTGCCGCAGTTTTTATTATCTCTGTCATTTGAGCTCGCCAACAACGATAAACCTGCTGAATCCCGTCGCCTAGCTGGTATTTTGCTCAAGAATTCTCTAGACGCCAAGGATTCTGCTACTAAAGATCATCTGGTGAAACAATGGTTTGCAATTGACGTTGCTCTTAAATCCCAGATCAAGGAACTGTTATTGAGAACTCTTGCTTCATCTGCCCAAGAGGCGAGGCATACTTCAGCTCAGGTTATTGCAAAGGTAGCCTCCATTGAAATTCCTCAGAAGCAGTGGCCTGAACTTGTTGGATCGCTGCTTAACAATATGACCCAGCAAGGCAGTCCCGCACACTTGAAGCAGTCAACCTTAGAAACTCTTGGCTATGTCTGTGAAGAGATATCGCACCATGATCTTGTGCAAGATGAAGTGAATTCTGTCCTCACAGCAGTTGTGCAGGGCATGAACCAGTCTGAAAACACTGCAGAAGTTCGTCTCGCAGCAACAAAGGCTCTCTTGAATGCCCTGGATTTTTCTCAGACAAATTTTGAGAATGAAATGGAGAGAACTTATATCATGAAGATGGTATGCGAAACAGCATGTTCCAAGGAGGCAGTAATCAGGCAAGCTGCTTTTGAGTGCCTTGTGTCCATTGCATCAACATACTACGATGTTCTGGCGCAATACATGGAAACACTCTTTCAGCTCACATCAAATGCTGTAAAGGGAGATGAAGAGAGCGTTGCCCTCCAAGCAATTGAGTTCTGGAGCACCATATGTGATGAAGAGATAGACCGCCAAGAGTATGACAGTCCTGATACCGGTGACTCGTCCCCGCCCCATTCCTCTTTCATAGAGAAGGCTCTTCCCCATTTAGTTCCCATGCTGCTAGAAACTCTTCAGAAGCAGGACGAGGATCAGGACCATGATGACGATGTCTGGAACATATCTATGGCTGGTGGGACATGCCTTGGCCTTGTCTCCAGAACGGTTGGAGATGGTATAGTCCCTCTTGTGATGCCTTTTGTTGAAATCAACATAAGGAACCCGAACTGGAGAAGCCGAGAGGCAGCCACTTATGCGTTTGGATCAATTTTGGAGGGCCCAACAATTGACAAGCTTGCCCCAATGGTTGCTGCTGGCTTGGAGTTTCTCCTCACCGCAACCAAGGACGAGAATAACCAAGTCAGGGACACAACTGCTTGGACTCTGAGTCGCATCTTTGAGTTTTTGCACACCCCAGACAGTGGCTTCTCTGTGATATCACGAGAGAACCTCCCTAAAATTGTGAATGTGTTACTGGAATCGATTAAAGATGTGCCAAATGTGGCGGAGAAGGTGTGCGGAGCGATATACAACCTTGCCCAGGGATATGAAGACTCTTCAGCAAGTTCCTCTCTTCTCTCTCCCTATCTTACAGAGATCATCAAACACCTGCTTGCAGCTGCTGAGCGTACAGATGGGGCAGAGTCTAAGCTGAGAGGTGCTGCATATGAAACCTTGAACGAGGTTGTCCGGTGTTCAAACCTTTTAGAGGCCTCGGGCATCATAGAGCAGCTCCTTCCAGTCATCATGACAAAGTTGGGTCAGACAATGGACCTCGCGATAGTAACAACTGAGGACCGTGAGAAGCAAGCAGAACTCCAGGCATCTCTGTGTGGTGTTCTCCAGGTCATAATCCAGAAGCTGAGCGGCAAGGAGGAGACGAAACCCATCATATCACAGAATGCAGATCAGATCATGGTGCTGTTCCTAAGAGTGTTTGGATGCCACAGTTCAAGCGTCCACGAAGAAGCCATGCTTGCAATCGGTGCTCTTGCCTATGCGACTGGAGCTGAGTTTGTCAAGTACATGCCCGAGCTCTTCAAATATCTCCAGATGGGGCTGCAGAATTTTGAAGAATACCAAGTCTGCTCAATCACTGTAGGAGTGATCGGTGACATTTGCCGTGCCCTGGATGCAAAAATCCTACCTTTCTGTGATCAGATCATGGGCCAACTTATCGAGAACCTTAAAAGTGATGCACTCCACAGATCGGTGAAACCTCCGATATTCTCATCCTTTGGAGACATTGCTCTGGCGATTGGTGCAAATTTTGAGAGGTATGTAGGTGCAGCTCTTCAGATCATGCAAGGGGCTGCTCAGGTGTGTGCTCAGATGGACACCCTTGACGAGGAGCTTATGGATTATGCAAACCAACTCCGCAGAAGCATCTTCGAGGCATACTCGGGGATACTACAAGGGTTCAAGGATGGAAAAGCCGAGCTCATGATGCCTTACGCGCAGCATCTCTTGCTGTTTGTTGAACTCGTATCCAAAGATTCCCTCAGGTCTGTATGTGTCTTGTTGTTTTACTGCACACTTAAACTTATTACTTTTGGTTATGGAAACTTATTATTACTGGTTTTGTTTGTTTTGGAAACAGGGACGAGAGCGTGACGAAAGCCGCGGTTGCAGCAATGGGTGATCTAGCGGATGTTGTAGGAGAGCAGACGAAGCAGTTGTTCACTAACTTCACCTTCTGTGGTGAGTTCCTCAATGAGTGTTCTGAATCAGAGGATGAAGATCTAAGGGTCACAACACGCTGGACTCAAGAGATGATCACAAGAATTGTCTACTCTTCATCATAGTAAGCTTTTTCATCACCACCGCTCGTGCGTCTCTCTCTCTTCCTCTCGGTCGTATTGGTTTTGAGTAAAGGATAAAAGAATAGTTGCGGGTCTTGCTCTCTTCTCTATCGAATTACGTGGGATAGTGGTTAAGGGTTTTTTTTTTTGGAAATTGCTTTTGTTGCTCGAGGCCATCTCTGTTTCGAGCCTGTGTCTTTACTTTTACTCTGTAGAAGAAAAACAAACCTTTTTCTTGCTGTTGGTTAATGCATCATCCACTTATCGGTGGTCTATTTCGAGTCAATTTCCTATCTTTATTTTTCATAAACCCATAAAATCGAAACTTTGTGCGTGATTCTTAAGGTTAACGATCGTGCAATACGGTGATACTAAAACGCAAACGGCGAGATATCAGCACCTTCAAGAACTCTGTTTATACAAAAGTGCCAAATTTTTCTTAAAGATGACGACATTACATGATTGCATTACATGAACAGAAGCTAAATCCGCCACCACCAGATCAAGAGGAAGAGAAGGTATCGAAGATGGTGGTGTGAAGCGGGTCACTAAGGTGAGTCGCCCAATTGTTGAGCGGTCCTTTACCCGTTGCAGCCGCCTGAACCGCAAATCCCAAGAAAGCAACCATGGCTAAACGAGCATGTTTGATCTCAGCTAGCTGAAGCTGAGCCTTCTTCTCCGGGTCAGAAGCTAGACCAAGCGGGTCGAAAAACTTGCCTCCTGGATACAAACGCTTCTCCGAGTCCAGCTCAGCGTTTCGCTGGAACTCGATGTAGCCGATCACCAACACTTCGATCCATATCAAAGTCGAGATCGAGAACGGCAATGGCTGTCCCAAGTAGGACGATCCATCCACTAGCTCCACCTGGTTTACAGAAAAATGAAAAAACAATCAGACAATGTCGAAATGCAAATGCAAACGCGACGGAAATAGGCCATACCTTGCCGGCGTCTTGCCAAGTAACACCGGTGAGCCATTCGACGGAGAGAGCGCCGAGAGTGGCGAGCATTGCCCATCTCCCGTGAATCAGCTCACATTCTCTGAATCTCTGGATACCGAAGACCTCGCTGTATGGCTGAAACGGCGTCGATTTGGGGTCAACCGCCTCGGTACGGGTCCCGATCACGTCTCCGGCTAAGTTCTTGGCTAGGTTCTGGTCCAGAGAGTCCAGATCGAATTGGAGGTACTCCGCCGGTTTACCTAAACCGAAAGGGTCGAAACCATAGTCACCGACCAGCGAACCGTCGAGATACTCTGGGGATTTTGCGCCTGGGAACCACAGAGGCCGGTCTGAGATAACCGTCTTAGCCTTTTTGGGAGCGGCTTTCTTCTTTCCGAATCCGAACCGGGCTGTGAACCGGCTTGAGCTTGAGTGGATGTCGGGAAGCACCCGAGTACCCATGATTGAAGAAGCAGCGGTGGCCATCTCCGGCGTCGTTTGTGTTTTGTCACGTTTACAGCTTATAATTTTCAGTAGAGAGATATGAGAGCAAATGACGTTTTTAAGTTGTGTGGGAGAGATGAAACTTGGATATCTCAGGGAAAGATTCTTGACGGTTGGATTGAGGAACAAATCCATCTGACGGTGGGAAATAACGCTCGGCCTTATCTATTCAAAGTTCGCGTTATCCTAAGGAAGAAGCTGATTGGGCAAAAGAGGCTATTGGCGAATCTTATACAATGCCACTTGTCACTTCAGCAGCAAATGTCAATCACCGCAAGTCCACTTGGAAAACCATGACAATCCTTGAATTTTGAATTTTGATTGATAATCCAGTTGGGTAACCTCAATGCTAAACCGGACAAGTTACTCTCAAGTAAAAACCTCTTGTTGTAGAGCATCAAGGTGTTAAGTCTTATGGAATTCGAAGAAGGCTTCTCATTGAAAATGATTACATTATCTCGCATCCGATACAGTACAATAGTTCAAGACATGACGACATCTTAGCTGTTGCACAACCAAACAGTAAAATACACGAGAAGAAAAGAAAAATAATACATTCAGGAAAAAAGACCTCAGAAGCAGAATCATCAGATGCTTCTAGTATCGATGATCCGGACACACTTTTTCGATAGCACTCAATCAGATCCTCGGTGAAGAAGCAATATAGGAAACAGAGCAGAGGTTTTTCATTAAGTAGAGAGTTGGAAACGGCCGCTAGGTTTTTTTCTTCTCCATCCCTACCAAAACCCCAAAAAGAACATATGATTCTTAAGACTATTATACACAAGACAAAACTGGGGAGTAGCATAGCATGAAAGATGAAATAGGACTTACAAAGGCAATGTAATATAGAAAGGTCAGTCCAGCCAAGATAACAAACCCGATTTGGAACACGTTGTACCTGAGATATATGAGATCGGTGGTGGCTCAATAAGAAGACATGAGGCAGATATAACACAAAGACTGCTATATGCTAAACCACTACTACTTACTTGTATAGGTACTTAATTCCCCGAAGGGACTGCAGTGTGTGGCCAAAGATCTCCTGAGC